>VDFB02058242.1:732895952-732921087 GCA_007258455.2 Sequoia sempervirens | reverse complement strand
TGTAAAGACTCGTGTATTCTTGCAATTGGCATGAAAGATGAAATTTGAGGAATATCAAAATAAATGCAAGGAGATAAGAGAACTAAGGCCTGACATGTCAGATCAGGAGAATGATGAAGTGAAAGTTGAACTAATGGAAGAGTTCAAAAACATCACTCCTGAAGAAGGAAGACAACTAGTGAATCAGGCTAGTGTTTTAATTTTTCCTGAATGGGACATCGCAAATGCAATGACTTTCAATGCCATTATAAAGTCCAAGAATCTTTTTCAGGATTTTGAAGAAGAAGTTAAAGCAACATTACAAAACTCTGCCTTCAGTGAAGAATATGAGACCTTAAAAATTTGGGCATTGGCTCCACAAGGAAGAAAGTCAGACATTGTTGATATTAATCCAAATTTCAAAGGAGGATTAATAATAAAGAGGGATTCCAAGACTACAACAACTGAAGCCACTAGTTTAACTGTGAATGTGGCCAAGTTGGCCCAAAAGACTGCTAAAAGGGAGGAGGCTGAAAGAAAGAGCCTAATAGAGAAGTATAACATTTTAATTGAAGAATATGGTAAAATGCAACAGAGGAATGTTGAGTTGCAAATTGAAGTAGAAAGGTTCAAGTATAGACATACTAGGGAAACATCCAATGCTCCAGGAACTAGCACATCACCTCCCACAGCAGGGTCAATGCCTCTTGCTTCTCCAAATGATTCTACACTAGGGTCTCCCATTCAAAATCTCACTCTTACCCCTCCTCTAGAACAAGTTGATGAAGAAACAAAGTGCTCTATTGATCCAACAAAGTGGCAGCTCATGCAGAAAATTCATCAATTACAAACATCACTAAGGGTAAAAGAGGAGGGTTTTCTTTCAAAAGAAAAAGAAATTGTTACTATTGTTTTGGAGCATTTAAATGAAAAGGTGGATAATAAACTGCCCTCTATACATTCTTTGTATTCTTTGCTATTTGAAGCAATAAAGAATATTGATAGGGATTAGGGGATAGTGATTCCAATAATTAAAAATTGGATCCCTAGGGAAAAAGATCTAGATGTTATGAATAAAGCCTTAAGGTTTGATGTAAATAACAGGCCTCAATCATTGAAGCCTACTTATATATTATTTAAATCATTGCAAGGTTTTCAGACCTTACCAAATGATCTAAGTAGGAAGATTAGGGAATTGGTAAAGAACTTCAATGATTGGTGTAACACACTGTTACCTAATATAACTGATGAGCAAGGGGAAATCAGAACACTCCAACAATGGAAGGATCAAGCAAGTAAAGTCATCAATAATCAAATTAAAATAATTTGTGATGACTCAGATTATGATTTGTTGGTAAATTGTATGGATAAGATTATTGGTACTGGCTCATTTTTGGAATCTTTTGAAAGAGATGTTAATCAGGTAGCGATAAAGTATTTTCCTTATAGTACAAAGGTAAAAGAGGTGATTGATTTTGACTGGCCAACTGACGAAGAATACCAGAGGTGGGTGGCTAAATATTTGAATGATGATGAGTAAAAAGAGTGGGCTACCGATAGGTGGCAAATCAGATGCTGCGGTTACAACGTTTCCAGTTTTGTATGGATGACTTTCTTGGCGTGGGTTTCGCGTGGTTTTTTGTTATTGCATCAACCTTCCTCCACCGACATGATGAGCGAGAATATGCTCCAGGATGATTGCTGTTGTAATGATTTTGGAACAAGAATATTTTTCAAGGTGGTGGCTATTGTAACAAATTTTGGAATATCACGAGGTGCTCCAATTGGTAGTGGCGGGTGTACTTCGGCGGTGCTTGTTTCTCCTTCATTTTCTATAAGAAGGATTTCCAAAGATATGATTATGGGTTAGCAAGTTAGATAATTTGCCGATTCTAGGTGAAGTTACAGAGCGAATTGTAAAGTCCGATGGTTTTAGAGAAATGCAATTTAGGTTTTGAGTCATTCTGTAACAGTTTTTGAGTTCATAGAGATTTAATGTTGTATAATAGTACTAGCATTTGAGTTGAAATGAAATTTGAGCTCATGTGTCTCTCCATTGTACATGCATATCCCCGAACTTTCAATGAAATAACTAGGGTTGTTTATCCATCTCACTATTGTGGTGTGTATGATTCTATTTTAACTTTAATTCAAGGAATTAATTAAAATGCTTAAATGGGATTATAGGCGGATATGTGTTGTATAAGGATTTGATAAATAGTCACGGGTTAGAATGCATACTGATGAAATTGTAATACAATATTGTCAGGGATCTTATATGTGATAATATTAAATCATTATAAACCTCTAGATGCTTATGAATTTGACTCATGTAATGGATATATGGCACTGATCTAAGTTGTAATTATTAGTGTAGTTCAGTATTTGTTTGTCTTTGCCTAGAGCTTGCTACAAATTGCAAATCATTGGCTATCTTATACAATGGATTGTGTTTAGTTATCTCACACTCAAATAGTTGATATTGTCTATGAACAACCAATTCTGGTGATATTATCTTATCATGTTGGGCTATTAGAGGTAGAGATCATCTGTTATTGTTAATGTTGTTTATAATAATGGTGTAGAGGTTGTAAGCGCGTGGGGATCACCCTCAAGGTCTTGCAGGCCCAAAGTGTGGGGAGGCTTTTAAAAGTCCCTCGTCAGGTTCCTCCAAGTCCTTGAGCTTCCTTTGATTGAATTTGGACATTCCATCACGTATAGATTAGAAGACAAACTTGGTTGCATTGTAAAGAAGCAACACAAATGTCAACCATTGAACAGCCACCTCTACAAAATGAATTTTTAATCTTTTGTAGTCACATGAAATATAAAACACACTAATTTCAAGGTTGTTAGCATCAATATTGAAATGTTATAATTTTTTGACCTTTCAAACATTAAAAAGTACATCATTAAATTAATTATGTAATGGCATAAAAATTAAAAACATCATGAATTAATTATGTAACCACATAAGTCAAATATAATTCTATCAAGAAATTAATATCAAATAGATAATATAATCCCATAACTTATACATTTCAATGTCATTGATATTCTTCTTCATCCAACTCTTTGTCACGTATCATCCAGATCTAGATTGACATTGCTTAATAATTGGTCATATCATCATCATCATCATCGATATCAGTTTCGATAATGTCATCATCCACACAGATATCATCTTCATGAACATTAACTTCTACATCATCATGATCTAGTCCCTCCTCTTTGACATCTTCATCGGGGACATCATCAACTAACTATTGATCCTAATCATCATCTACATCATCTTCTAGTTCTTCGGTATCTTCTTCTTCCACCACATTATACTTTACCATCATTTCTCTTGGATCATGTCTAACAACAAATGACCAACCCAGTTTACCTAGAACCTTTGAGTAAAATACCTACTCACATTGGCTTGGAAGAACATAGGGCTCATTTCCAGCTCGCTCGATCAACCTTGTATTAACCATGGTAAATCCATTATCATGTTCAATAACAGTTCTCTCAGGATCATTTTCATTCAATGCGTGGCCTGTACCATGGGACGAACAAAATTAATTTGAAGGACTTAAAAGTTACACTTTCAGTATATCATCAAAATCCCATAGTATCAATTTTAGAGACTTCTAGATGTATGTACTTTCTAGATGAAGCATTTAGTCACTGAAAGGCGCTGGATTATACCGAGAATCACAAGTTTTCTTCATGTCATCCAACATTTGATTCAAAATTTACGACCATTGCACCACATAGCTTTGTGGTGTTTCACCTGCAATATGTCAAACATGTAAAAATTATTGCAATATCGCCAGTTGATAAACATATTTATTATTGGCCGAATGTATGCAAAGAAAACAATCTCAAGATCATATACATCAATATACTTGAAAATAATTAAATAATATGGGTGATTAATATATTTATATGTACCTGTTTATCTCTTAAACCATATGCTAAATCAATTTCCCTTTGTGTAACATTGGAATCTCTATTACGATGAGCTTCTTTAACCAATGAAGCCACACCTTCCCATGTTAATGCGCAACCAGATTGTTGACATCGTTCAATCCATACTATCATCTAATCAAGATTGTTGGCGACGTACAAATGTAGTGCATCCCACTCTCGACCAACTGTACCAAAAAAAATTGAAATTCACAAACGACGTATAATTAGTTAAATACCACAATATACAACCTTAATTTATAATTGATGTATATTGAAGATTAAAAATTAAATAAGTACAATATACATAAAAACCATATGTAAAACATATTCCAATTAATCTCAATGACCATCTTATAATTACCTCTCACTTTCCTCAATCTACCTTTCCCCAACAGGTACTCCCCTTCGAATTTGTTAATGGAGTTGGGATCCCAAATGCAATCTACATGGATCCTTGTTGCAAACTTAGGAAGATATTCACTAATGTATACCATGGTCTAGTATACCATATATCCCTCCACCATAAAACCCTCAGGATGTATAAGGTAGTGTTCTTGTGCATTGAAAAATGTTGAAGGTAGACGCTTTTGCATTTCACACATTAGATGAGGAATTTTTCTCTTCCAATAATTTATATCTTCTTTATGGATTTCTTTAGATGACAGCCATCTACAAGTGATTCAAGGTGCAAATATATTAACGAGATTTAACAAAAATATACAATATATTACATAACAAAGTAAAACAAATGGCAATTATAAGATGTATACAATGAATTGAAAAATCTACTTACCTCATGTATTTTCCAAGATCATATATAACTTGCTTGACATTGTTGTCAAAGTTGTCTGGGAGAGATAGAGGTAGAACAAACTACAACAATTATAAAATGATCTTTTCATTATTTTTCCAAAAGTAGTAAACACAATACACTGAAAAGTACATGCATTATACAAGTGTATATAATATACCAGAATAATTACCTTTATGAAGGTATGCCAATCATGTGTTTTCATTCCTGACTCAAATTCACCACCTTTCTTTGTTATTATATTATTTATGTCCACAACAAATCCTGTGGGAAATCAATTTTTTTGTATGACTTCTTTTATAGCATTGTTTTATTGCTCTGTTAATAACCAAGGAAGGGAACTTATATTAATTTGGTCTCCATTGCTATTTAATTGAATGACATTTTTCATTGCACGATTGGCTACCTAAATGTTAGTACAAATTTTGAAAAAAAAATCTTTTTCATGCCTTCCATCCAATATTTTCCATAACATTTTTATTATATTCTTTTCGATATACATTGTATCAAACAAATGCACAATTTGTAGCTGCTCATAGTAGGGCAACCTACTAGATTGTCTGGGATAACTTTTTAGTCCATGTGGAAGCCGGCCATTAATGCCTTGATGACCTTCATGAAGCATATAAGTTAAACAAATTAACAACAACAATCATTGTCAATTACAACATGAGAAAACACAACACAATATAAAAATATAAATTTAAAACATATCATATATGATAGATAAACAATTTGATCTGATGTATAACCTTGATGATTAATTCTATTATATTCCAACTATAGGCTAGGTGGACATTCTTCTGGTTTTGATGTAGCATCCTCTTCCCATTGAAAAGTACACATGTTTTAGTAGTTCGATAATTTCTATGATTACTATGGAGTGAAGTGCCTATACTCATCAAACACCCGCTTCCTAAACTTGTTGAATGATCTAGATTTCATCCCCTTCTTGAATCTACAAATTGACATGCAATTTTTTTCTTTTGCTTAAATGACCCTGTAGATGTTATATAATTGGATTAAATATGTTAATTTTTTTCATTATATATAATGAATAGATTATTTTAAAAACATGTAATGATATCTACTTCATCAAATTAATATTTTTAAAGTGCAGTCAAACGTTATAACATGCCACCAAAATGTGTTAGCCCTGGGGCATCATGAACTGTCCATACAAGCATTGCATGGAATTGAAATTGTCTTTGTCCCATTGGTCTAGAGACATCATACATAGTGGTGCCATTCCATAACTTTAGTAACTCGTCGATAAGAGGCTCGATATATACATTCATATCTTTAACTTGGTACTTAACTAGTTGAATAAACATAAACATTACATAATTATTATAACCATTTTACTGCAATATATATAAATTAATGTACATGACTATTGAATGAAAAAAATATAAGTCATTATGCAACAAATAATACAAATGAGATGCTACTATGTTAAAGAAAATTGGTGTAAACAAATACCTAGAACAATCATTGACAACATTATGTGCTCCTTCTTTATTGACATCCATGGAGGAATATTATTGTTGATAACAAAAACAGGCCACACTAAGTAAATAGATTGTAGCTCTCCAAATGGATTGACACCATCTGCTCCCAATGAAAGCTTGAGATTACGAAGTTCTTCTTTAAGTGTGGCCATTTTTCCTCCATGTCCCTAAATGCAGAACCATCCGTAGGCATTCAAAGAATGTCATCTCCACTTCTATTATGTGCATGGTAATCCATAAATTGTGCTAAGCTTTCGCACCTAAATAATTGTTGCATACGTGGAATAATGGAAATATAATGAAGAACCTTGCGAGGCACCTTTTTTATTAGTTGATCTATTTGATATCTACTAATATGACATTCTGGGCATTCTGTTGCAAATTCCTGTTGTTTATGATATATAATATGATCATTGGGGCATGCATCTATTGCTTGATACTCCATTCCAATATCTTTCATAATGGCATATAAATCTCGGTATGAGCGAGGTAAAATATTTGATGGTGGTAACAAAAATTCACCAATCAATCTACAACAAAAAATAATTTTTTCATATAAAGAATATTTATGGTACATATTTCATCCTTTATTTACTAATGATGAACTAAGAACAATTAAAATAGATGAAAAAAGATGACATATATGACATACCTTAACATCTGTGAGATTGCTATGTTTGATAAACCATTCATAACCTTCAAGTTCAACAGCAACAACACAACAGAGAGAAGAGTTGTTTGGGATCCTTCGTAAAGGGGCTCGTATGCCTTCTCAAGTATAGGTAAATCATGAACATCATCAAACTCATCTTGATCATCATGATCAGCTCTGCCACTAAATGTGTCATGGATCAATGTATTCATACCATCATCTTCAACTGTGTTTTCTGGCGCATGATCATCTTCTTCCATAGGATCATTAACTTCATCTTTGATATTCACATCTCCATGTTCATCCGCTTGCAAAACCACATTCTTCGTGCTGTGATAATCCATATCATCTACCGTAGGGCACCTTACCCTTTATAATAATATTGATACAAATAAAACCATGGATCATGATTAAGGATTATATATATAAAAAATTTAAAATGATATAAACATTTACAAATTCAATCAATATAAACATTATTATAATGAACAACTTACCAATGGACGACAATCATGCCCCCTTCAACGTGACCATGCTGCCTACAATGTTTCTCAGTTGTTGTGATTAAAATTCATCTAGTCTTTAAGCCCTTGCAATTATTGCAAGGACAATAACATTTCTCATCACCCTTTCTTTTCAATCTAGCCCACAATCTATAAAGTGTCTCTTCATTTTGTTTTGGACTAATATTATCTGACATGATTTTTCTTTACCAAGCTTGAATATTTAGATCTTCAAAAAATATCAAACTCACACTCAGGTAACATAATCTAATAATTCTTATATTTTACACCAAAAAAAATTGGCATGCAACCACCCTTCAAAAAAGAAGATAGTTTGAAGTTAATGACCCCAAAAACACTTTCAAATGTTAATTCCAAAACTTATTAAATTCTGATTTTAATATGATTTCCACCGTTAAGACTCCTAAAATTAGAATATTGAACTTGATCACAAACTTCCTACAACAATGGAGGTAGCGAGCTAGTAAGAGCAAGTGACCCATTCCTAAGGAGCAACAAGTTAGAATCATCATTGCTAATGTCAATACAGATTTATCCTTTTAGTTAAATATGCAATGTGTCACTTCTTATGACGAGCTTATCCCTAGGGCCCTCAACATTGAGAGAGCCCTAATAAAAAACAACAGAAGCATTGGTAAGAGCATGATTAGGGTACAAACCCTAGGCCTCCGTAGAAACATAAACAATAACTATAGCAGATTAGTGAGGTTGCAATACCAGAAAGATTGAGACATTATAGGTAATAACAAAATCTTGTAATCTAAAGATTGTAGCCAATAACAAGCACACTATGTAGCTTAGTGACATTTGTAAATGTAATCTATGGTAAGAAGAACGGCAGTCACTTGAGATGTGATAGTCAAAAAGAGGCTGAGCAGTGACAAGATAATAAAGCTCAAACCTTGTATAGTAAAGTGGAGATTTTAATAGTGAGTTTTCTTACCCCCTTGCTGACCTTAAGGGTTTTTCAAATGCTTTTGGTAGTTCTAGACAAGGGAAATAAAATCAGGGAATGACTGTCCAAATGAAGTAATAGTGGTAATCATAGGTTCAATGTTTCTTCTTAGCCATTAATGTATAATGGAGGTAGTGGATTGCACGTTTGAGCAGTATTTTGAGACTCATCAAAGATGGGAGAATAGTGAATAATACCTTGTGGACTATGAAGTAGTGTCAATAAGGTTGAAGGATCATAAGAACTACAATACCATGATACAATGAATCCCCTGTAGTAAGTAGGTAGTCTATAGGGAATAGTTTGATTTTATAGAAGGATGCTCATGAAAGGAATCTTCAAGTGATAGTGAGTGAGTTGTTTAGATTGCAGCTGAGGGTGCAATACCCATTCTTAAAGGAAGTTAGCAAAGTAGTGAATGTGCAAGAAAATCAAATCATACACAACAAACAATTCACAATGTTGTCTTCCATAATGCCTTGAGTTTGAAGACAAAAATCTCATTGTATCTTCATGATGAAAGTGGTGACCTTAATGGTCAATCACTGGCAACCATGATTTTAAAACATGCTATTGTGCTTATGGAGGCAACATTTTAAGCAAGGCAGTGAGTGGTGGTTTGGAACAATGGCAGGTATGAAGGACTTGCTTTATATGCATACTATGCAGTCTAGCTTAAGACAACGTCTTAGAAGAGATTGAAGGTGGATTATGGAACTCAAGGGTTATCATGAAAAGGATTAAAAAAAAGACTGAGATCTATTTAAAAGCCATGAAGATATTAAAGATGTCACATGCAAAACCCTAGTAGCTGGAGTAATGAATACAGTGCCAAAGAGGATAGTGTGCTGGGGCAGATTTAGGAGATCTCCACATTATCTAATTATAGGAAATGCATCATTTATTTATTTTTTTAATTAAAAGAAATCATTCTAAACCCTATATAGGATACATTGATACTTCAAAATCCTCTGAAGGAATTTGAGATTATGCAAATATATGTCAAGTAACATTCATAAGGTTTAGAAAATCTTGATCACTCTCTAGAATAGCCCATTAAACATGGGTTGTGCTTGAATGCACTACATAATTGATATAACACAACCACTATGCATATCAACCAGAGTTATAGGCTCTTTATTGCAGCAAGAGGTAATCACTCTTTGATCATGCTATAATTACATCCTAACCTATTAAACTTGAGACAACCTGAATGCACCCAATGATGATTGACACCTACATTATACAACCTGAATTAACTACATTATATGAGTGCCTCCATTTCTATCACAACATAGCCACATTAAACTTGGGTCACACATGAATGCATCATGTATTTGTTATAGCACAACTGTGCCACATGACCAATAGAGTTATGGATCACATAATTACACACAAGAATTTGTTCTTGGTTGTGATCTTATGGTGATTCCACACAACAAAATCTAGGACATGAAATTCTCAAAACCCTAACCTCTAAAATGAAATTTGATGAGATGTTGCTTTAAAATATGATTTTCAAACCTAGAACTACAAATCTGACTTCACAACTGAATTCTACAAAAAGACAATGACTACCCTCAACCTGGCGATATCTTCTTGAATTTTTCTCTGATTTTTCCCAATAAAATCATCCTTAGTTCTCCACAAACTATCTCAAGTAGAGCAAAACACTGTCACAATAAATCAGGCGCGAACTCACTTTTCTTTATGTCGGCCACAATTTGTTTTTTTTTCTATTTTTCATGTTTGTCAAAAATTCGATGAAAAATGATAGTCGGCATTTCAACAAGCCCCAGGTTCATCGAAATTTTGACGAATGTCAGGGATAAACTTTCAAAAATTGAAAATTACACATCAAATTTTACAAGCACCCGACGAACATCAAATTTTACATATTTTGTCGGACAGTTTCGTCAAATTTTGCAATCAAATGTATTAGTGATGCAAGTCAAAATCCACCAAACAAAACAAGGATAATTTATATTGTCACATCTAGAGTGCCAACACAAACAAGTAGTGCTACACCTAATACCAAAATGACTTTTGGAACAAATTTGAACACCAATCCCCTCCCATCACATGTCACATCAAATGAAAATTTCATGCCACAAAATCAAATCAATACCAATGCCACATTTACACCCCTTTATCAACAAGGAAATTTGAATCTTTTAACAAAATATCAATCCTAATCACAGAATGGTGTCAAATTTATCATACAACACTCCTAAGATTAATGTTGATCCCCTTATGCAAGGACAACCCAATTTGAAACCATCCCCCATGGACACCTTGATGCAACAAATGCAAGAAATACAATAGCAAATGGAAAACATACAATTAGGGACAACTAAGAAAACATATTATATGGAGGAATTGTGCCCTTACCCTTTCGACATAAATTTATACATGCAACCTTTCCCCTCACATTTCACCACACCAAAATTTAACAAGTACAAAGAGAAAGGGGATCCAATGGAACACATATGAGAATTTAATATGCCATGTATAGACATTGCTTATGATCCCACTTATTTGATGCAACTATTTTCATGAAGCCTTTCAAGGTTGGCTCTAGAATGGTTTGTGCACTATCATCTTGGGATATGAACATGGGGTGAATTGGCTAATAGATACATTAACCACTTTTCTTACAATATAGAAAGTGACACGACGTTAGCAAAATTATGCTCCACCAAACAGAAAGAGGGAGAATTACTTGCATCATTCTATCAAAGATGGTGCAACATGGCTAATAAATTTCCTTGACACATTCCTAAGAAATAATTGGTCACCATTTTTATAGAGAACCTAAACATAGAATTAATGATCCAACTCCAAATTCAATGTTGCACTACCTTTGAAGATGTCATTAAAAAAGGGGTCTTCATTGAGAAAGCTCTCATAGAAAAAGGGCTAGTCAAAATCTTCATTTGAAGAGACCCCTAATGCTCCTAGTGATAAAGGTAAATTTTAGTCTCGAAATAAGAATGTCACCAATGATGGGGTAGTCAATGCTAAATTGGTGAATTAAGTTCACTCCACCCTTCAGCTTAAAGGTCCATCCACATCAAACATGCCAACACTCATCCATGATCAGACACTAAATGTAGTCCAAAATAATCAACAATGCAAAGGATCTCCACACACTAAAAGAACATACACACTCTTAAGGGAACCTACTAAGTCAGTTTTAAAGAAATTTTTACAATCAAACATCATTCAGCTTCCTAACATTAAGACATGTGAATCAACATTGGTTAAACCCAATTGGTGGAATGAGAATGAATTTTGTTAATACCATTGTGGAAAAGGACACAAGAAATCATCATGTTGGACACTCAAAAATATAATCCAAGATCTTATTGGACAAGGAGACATATCAATAGATAATTAACAAGGTAAAACCAATGTTGATCACACCATATTCAAAATTCCCTTACAAGACCATGGGAAAGGAAAATCCTCTAGTTTAGGAAACAATGATAATGCTAATTATACCCATGTTGCACATGACTATACCATTAATCACATTTGGTCCCTCGATAATCATGTTGTTACTATCACCATTAAAAAAAGTTCATAATGTGTCGTTACTACCCGTAGAGCTGAGGTGAACCTATAAGGGGCTTCCTCTAATCCATAACTGAAAAGTCAATATAACTCATCTAGGAAAGATGTCGACACAAATATCCATTCTTGAGCTACTTCGCATTTCCCTAAAGAACAGGGCCATTTTAGACAAAGCCTTGCAAGACACATTTGTACCTTTTGACCTAAATATCAACCAATTTCAAGCCATGGTTGGATACTTAGCTAGACCCCACCATGTCACCTTTTTCTAAAAAGATCTTTTCATACAAAAGCCCAATCATAATGATCCCATACACCTTGAAGTCTACATTAATAAACATAAAATCAAATGAGTCCTGGTAGACGGTGGAGAAAGTCTAAACATATGTACCCTAAAATTGGTTACAAAATTGGGATTCTATGAAGGTTACATAGATCAGACTAAGACAATTACCATCAAGGCTTATCATAATGTTGAGTGCTCATCTGAAGGGTTAATCACATTTCCTATAAGGGTTGGCCCCACTATCCAAAACATAATGTTCCATGTCTTAGATTTGGAATTTCATTACAATCTTCTCCTAGGTCACCATGGATTCATGCCATGAGAGTTGTACCTTCCACTTACCATTAATGCTTGAAGTTTCCCTACAATGGCCTTGAAATTACCATACCAAGTGATCCTCATCCTTTCCAATATTTAAGTAATCTAAGAGGAACTACTAAAAATCAAGTGCCTATCAATTGAGAAGCTTCATCTTCCACTTCATCCATCTACATTGATCCATCTTCCATCATCAAATCATCCACTCCATTCACCACACTTTCCAAACCTAAAGTCCAAATCTATGATAAGGTATGTGGGGAATTCAACATGGAGAGATTATTTTTTTGCTGGAAAAATTCCTAAATCACTAAAGTCTTATGGAAAACCTTATCCTATTCAGGCTAAAATCATTATCCGCAACTCTCCCACCACCTTCATCAAGTGGGAGGAATTAAGCAAAGAGCCCATAGGTGAGGACATATATATACACATATTTACAGAGATGAAGAAGACATTGAACCTTAAACAATTACTAATTGAGTAGTATCCAAAGGGGTTCATGTTAATGAAGCAACAAGGATACAATGGACATAGTGGTCTTTTCCTAGAGAAACATGGAATGGTGGAACCAACATTTCCTCCTTGCCAACCAAAGAACATTGTGCTAGGGTTTGTACCATCAAACGTAAGTATCCTTGGTACTAAGTTGCCTTCAAGTGAGAACATTAATGTTTCAAATGAAATCGATACATCTAATGAGGAATATACTGAAACAAATTCTAATGAGTGGGAATGGGATTTCTACACATCTAGTGAGTATGACCTAGCCAAGACCTTTCAAGAGTTTTATTTATCCTCCCCAACCAATATCATGGACATTAATATCTGGATTGATTCCTTTTGGTATCTAGACTATACCTTTGTCTTTACCATATATGCCTTCACTCTTGATGATACCAATGATGGCCTACCCCTTGTTTACTCGTAATTGATAGATTAGGACTAGCAAGGATGACCAAGTTTAGACACATTTGAGAACAATGAAGCAATTTCTAAGTTCATGGGACTTCATGAAGGAATACTAAGTGGGGATCATAAGGTTGGTTTAATCATTGAGCTTGCTAATACAACATATTTTGGAAATTATGCTCCTCCCTCTAGTCGCAAAAGTGAGAAAAATGATCAAAATAAAAATAAAAAGAATAGGTCTCTAGGTGAAAACTGAAGGTACCTTTAGACCATGAAAAATTAAAAATAAATTACGTATCTGAAGGTGAAAACTTCTCTAAGGCATCTAAGGATGGAGGGTTGGATAGTCTCCCTATTGATCAAGAGAGATCATTTCTAGTAGAAGAATTAGAAGAAGTCAATCTTGGGACAAAGGACAATTCTAGGATCATTCAGTTCACAACATCTTTGACCATGGAGGAAAAACCAGAGTTCACTACATTATTTTCAGAAAGACAAGTTAATTTTGCATGGACATATGTTGATGTCTGGGTTGGACCCCAAACTTTTTCTACAACATCTACCATTGCTTCCAAGTTATGTTAAACTAGTCAACCAAAAATTAAGGAAAATGCATCCACAAATCACACTCTTGGTAAAGGTTGATTTGAAGAAGCTTTTGGATGTTGGTTTCATTCATCCCATAGATTATGTAGAATGTATATCTAATCTAGTTCATGTCACTAAACCAACTGGTGGTATCAGAATATGCATAGAATTTAGAGATCTAAATAAGGATTGTCCTAAAGATGATTTTTCACTACCTAATATTGATATCATAGTAGACCTCACAGTGGGATATGAGATGTTATCGCTTATGGATGGATTTTTATGATACGGTTAAATTAGAATTTCCCTTGAAGATCAACATAAAATAGCTTTCAGTTGCACTTGGGGAACCTTTTTTTGGAATGTTATGCCTTTTGGTCTCAAGAATTTTGGAGCGACATATCAGGGAGCTATGACAACCATTTTTCATGAATATATGCATTTACTTATGGAAGACTATGTTGATGAATTTTTGACAAAATCTCTAACAAGAGGTGGTAATCTAGGAGTGTTAGACAATATTTTCAGAAGGCTAGAAGAATATAAGGTTAGGTCCAATCCAAAGAAGTGTGTGTTTGGCATCCAATCCAAAAAACTATTGGGATACATAGTTTCTCATAGAGGAATTGAGGTTGATCTTGCAAAGGTAAAAGCAATCATAGATATACCCCCACCTATAAAAATTAGTTAGTTGAGAACTCTACAAGGAATATTGTAGTCAATTTGAAGGTTTATTGCCCAATTAGCAGATAAGATTCACCCATTTCAACATTTTTTTATGCAAAGGAGTCCCTTTCATATGGACCAAACGTTGTCAAGAGGAATTTTAGAAAATAAAGGATTATCTATTAACTCCTCCAGTTCTCATGCCTCCCATTGGTGTTAGACACTTAATCTTATACATATCAGCAACCACATCAGCACTGGGGGCATTACTAGACTAGAATGACAATGATGGAAAAGAGATAGCTATATACTATATCAGTCAAACTTTGGTACGATGAGCTTAACTATAGTCCCATTGAATGAGTGTGCCTTTTAGTTGTTTTCACCACACAGAATTTGAGATATTGTATGTTGAATCACAAAACAAAATTGATAGCCAAGATTTATCCTATGGAGTATCTATTGAGCAAAGCAACTCTAACAACCTGACTAGCAAAATGGGTTATGATTTTGTGTGAATATGGCATACAGTATGTTGATCATAAGGAAATAAAAGGAAAAGTGATAGCTAATCAACTTGTGGATGCACCAATGATAGAAAATCATCCTCTAGTGTCTAACTTTCTTGATGAATCTATCTTTGCAATTGAGACTCCTACAACCTAGAAATTATACTTTGATGGGTCCTACACAAATCATGGTTTAGGGGCTGAAATTATTTTTCTCACACCTCAAGGGGATTTCATTCTTGTCATATAGAATATCATTCCTAAGCATGAATTATATGGCTAAGTATGAAGCATTATTGATAGGACTACGCATGGAAATCAAGTGGAAAATCAAGGATCTTCAAGTCTATGGTGACTCCTAGTTGGTTACTTGTCAAGTGAATGATGACTTTGATACAAAATATGAGAAGCTTACCCCTTACAAGTGCATGGTGGATAGTTTTAAGTTGTACTTCAATGATATTTCATTTGAGCAAATCCAAAGGTTTTAAAATGAGGCAGTTAATGCAACAACTATTGGATCTCTCTTGGATATTCCTAACAATGCCTTGTAGTATGAGTTCTTGGTGGAATAGTTGATGATCCCCACATTCAAGGTCCCTAAATCAAAACTCATTTGTGAACTTATTGGTCTTGAATCTCCTTGGTATAAATACTTCTATAACTACCTACATGACAAGATTATCTCTTATGACTTGTCTACAAACCAATGCAAGACCTTTATTTAGAAAGCCTCCAAATACATCGTCATCGATGATACCCTTTACCATCACAACCTAGATAGCACCCTTCTCAGATGTCTCGACTCATATGAAGAAAAAATGACCTTATAATAGGTACACAATGGTATATGCAAAGCTCACTCTTTTGGTCCTACCTTAGCTAAGAATCTTATGCAAATGGGATACTATTGGCCTACCATGGAACGTGATGCTTACTACTTTGTGAAGGAGTTTCACCAATTTCAAATACATGGAGATCTTGTGCATGCACCTTCTCACGACCATCATATGTTGGTATGGTGTCCCCAATCCATCATCACAAATAATGGTCATCCCTTCAAGAATCAAGATGTCTGTGAGCTATGTGAAAGGTTTCATATCCAACATCATTTTTTCCACTCCATACTATCCCCAAGGAAATGGTCAAACTGAGGCATCTAATAAGGCTATCCTTAAAATCTTAAAGAAGACTATCAATGACATTGGTCATGATTGGCATGTCTAACTCAACCCTCATTATGGGCCTATCACACTAGCATTTGTACTCCCACAAGATCTAGTCCTTATTCCCTTGTCTTTGGGTCCAAAGCTATTTTTCCCATTGAGGTCATATTACCATCCTTGATGGTATCTATGCAAGTTTATTGATCAAGAAGAGTACTATATAGCCTGTTTGTATGAGCTTGAGTTATTGGATGAGAAGAGACAGAATGCCTTAACCCATTTATAGGCATATCAGAACTATCTTTGGTGCAATTATAATAATAAAGTTGTAACTAGATACTTTGACATTGGTGACTTGGTTTTGAAAGAGAATCCTAAGAATCAAATGGATCAAGAAAAGACCAGAAAGTTTGAACACAATTGGTTAGATCCCTACATCATCACAATAGCATATGTTTCTAGTGCTTATTAGTTGTCTACTCCTAAAGGTGACCCATTACCTGAGCCCATCAATAGCATGCACCTTAACAGATATTACACTTAGCCTCTAGAGAATCCCATTGAAAATAAAAAAAATGCAAAAAAAATTGTCACCTTGATGAAAACCTAGCAAACATGCATCTTGGTGACACCAAAAATAAATAAAAAATGAAAAACAAAATAGTAAAGATAAATAATTCATCCAATAGTGTAAACCACTTTGGTGGCACTTTGGATAAGTACCATGGTGAAAACCTAGCAACTAGGTGCCATGTGTAGTTAATCTTTTATCTATCATATACCATCATTCTATCTAGTTTTTCTCCTCAATCCAACCATCCTTTTCTTATCATAATAAATCTTTGTCATCCTTCTCATGGTCTAAGAACCATTGACATTTAGCATCCTTCACCTTTCATGACTTAAATCTCCTTGCGCATAATAACTTGGTCCTATACCTAACTAGGGGCAATTCCTCAATCTACATCTTTATGGGATCCTACACATGGTATTAGCTAAATTGAAAACATTAAAAATCCAAAAAAACCATAAAACATCAAAATCAAAAAACATCAAAAAACATCAAAATCCAAAAAAATCATAAACCATAAAAAAACTCCAAAATCAGAGTCAAAGTTAGAGTCTATGTCAGTCCAAGTCCAATCAAACTACATTGTCTATGTGCTCTACTACTTAGGCAAGGCCATCTTTCAATGAGCCCCCGAGGAACTAGGCCAATTCCTTAAGGGTTTTTTGAGTCAAATCAATCATGATTTGCATCATAATAATAAGTCATTTTTGTTCCAAGTTAGTCAAACTACGATGTCTCTGAGTGTATGACATAGGCAAGGCCATCTTTCAATGAGCCCCTAAGGCACTAGGTCAGTCCTTTTGGGTTTTTTGAGTCTATCTTGGTTTATTTTCATTGGTCCTATAATAAGTTATCCCTTGTTAAGAACAACACTTTGGACACAAGCAAACAGATTTCTAAACCAAGTCATGGATCAACAGATCAACCATCCAACTAGTTTTCAATCCAAACTATTCAATTGCCTAATCATCAATATTTGTCATGCTAATGGTCTTATCATTTTGTCTTATTCAAGATGTGTCCTTCCTAAATTTGGACATGATCATTTGTCAACTTTATCATTTTCCTTATACGGGATATGTCTTTCCTAAAACTAGGCATGGTCAATCAATCTTGTTAATTTGGTCAACCAGTCGATCAATCTAGTTAGTCAATTTGGTCAATTAATCAATCAATCTTGTCAATTAGTCAAATTCCATTAGTCAATCAATCTATCTAATTAAACAATCAATCAATTGGTCAACCTTATCAATCAATCAACCTTGTCAATCAATCAATCAGGTCAATCAATCATTTCAAAATTGTTAATCAATCAGTCAATCAACCTCATAAATCCTATCAATAAATTTTGGCAAATGATCTAAATGATTGTTGACTTTGTTGGTCTAGTTGGTCTTATCTTTTTATTTGTATTTTTTCATGTTACTAGCCACCTCGAGGATGTCCCAATAAATATTTAGAGGAGCAATGATGGATCATGACTCTTTTCTTTTGATTGTTGCTTGTGCTTTGTCTTGAAAAAAAGACTGGGGCAACTCTGTCCTTAGTATGAGTTAGGACATTCCTTGTCTATTAAGTGTTTGTTTTCACAAAGGGATAACATTGCACACCTTGGTCTATGTCATACCATGGTGTTTACTGTCTATTTTCTATAATTTTGTTTCCCAATGATGATAAACATGCAAGTTGGAATCTATCAAGAAAGAATATCAAATCCCTTTTCATCTAACTAACTCTGCACTAACATCCAGCTTCTTTTCATTCACACTACTTTTGTTCCACAATCATCCTAATGATGTCCTATGACACACAAAAATATCCTACATACAAAATCATGTTAGAAACAACATAGGAATCATCATCAACATGTTAGGTCATCCATATTGCATCTAAAAATACAAAAAAATAGATAGCATCATCATACATACATGTATGCATGCATCTATATAAGCATAACATGCCATAATCACATAGTATCATATTGCATTCATAAACCAATAGCATATATCTCATTGCATACATCTTATCACATATCATATCATATTTTTATTTCAAAAAGGAAATTATACATATTCATTGTATTTCATGTACATTGTCCATACCAGTATCCATTATCCATATCATTGCATGTGAATACATCATACATATCCATATTGCATTATTTCATAATCATAAAGCATCCATAACATCGTAAAGAAAACATACATCATAAGATCATATAAGCATCACATATTCATCCACATAAGCATCATACTCATATAAAACCATCCATCAAAGCAATATAGATTAGGTGCATCAATAGATAATCATACATGAGCATAAACCATAAACCATCATCCATAATGCATCATAATATATAGGACTATCTCATAATCATATAAATGCATAACATCATAATAGCATAATCCATCATATCATAGAAACATGCATAATAAATCATACATAAGATAATCACTACCAACAATTATACATCTCACATATATACCAAAAATAATAAGTGTCATAATACAATATCAGAATGATCTCAAAATGGAGCTCACAGGCTCAGTCAAAATAAATATCAATGCATAAAGCATCATAAAGAGAAAGCTCTACCCAATGCTCCTCATATCTTCTAATGGAGATGGTTCGATGGAGGGAGGTTTTCTATCCTCTTGTTGCTATGACCTTGAAGCTCTATGCCCTGATGACTAGTGGTAAGGAGAATTCCTAGGCTAGGAAACCCCTCCACTACTCTAACTCCACCGAGAGTGAGTCCTACTTTGCAACCTGCTCATAGCCGCTGAAAACTAGGCTCCATACATTTTGAAGGCACCTCCCTCTCATAGAGGTCTCTATAGTACTACTCTTCCTAAATGGCTCTCCTAATCTCTTAAGAAAATTCTACCAATGGGCCACTGATCCTACTAATAAAATCAATCAATCTCTACTCAACTTGTTGTTCCCTAATAACAACCATATCCTCTCCACCCTCAAATGTTGTAACTCAGCCTATGCAACTTATAGCTACACCCGTAACTATACAATCTAGGTGTCCACTACTCAATCCTCCCCTCCACCTCCATCGCCTCAATGGTGGGAATCTCCTCCAGCCCCTCCTCTAGGAAAACCCTCTCCATCTCCTCCTCCTCCCAATCTTCAATCTCCTCATCTTGGCCCACTTCCTCTACCTCTACACCTATCTCAATATCTAATGTGGGCTACTCCTCAACCTATCTCTCCTCTTAATGAGGAGGTGCATCTACCTATCCCACTCCCTCTGCCACTTCCATTCTGAACTCTCCCTCCTAACAAGGGGCCTCCTCTTCATGTTTACCTCTATCTTTCCTCAGTGAATGAGGTGGACGAGGTGGTCATCTGTCTCTAATGATGCCCCTCCCATCTCAACCTCCCCTATCCTCTCTACCTCCTACCCCTCCATCTCCTCCATCTCCATCATCCCCTCCATCCTCTCCTCTTCCACATCAGCCTCCATCATCTCCTCAGCCTCATCCTCGGCCTCGCCGCCCTCTCCTTAGCCCCCTCCTACATCGCTCTACTGGTGTCAACTAATCTAGATCTCTTAGTGGTATGGGCCTATGTTTGGCCCACCATGCATCGTACTTTGGTGTGGTATCTATGTCCCCTACCTTTGGCCTTGTTTCCCACTGCAATGGTTGTAATCCATCTATATCCTACTATGTTGTGATCACAAGAATCATAGCCTTCCATGGTTGGATCTCTCAGCTAGACCGAGCAAGCTCTTTAGTACTCACTAGTAATCCCTATTGCTCACAAAATTTTCAGTGAACCCACTATGAAAGATACCTCTCTATGATGTGTTGTGAATGGACTATTCATCCAATCAAGTACTGATTTTGGCGATAGTAAGGCAAGTGATCATCATTGTCAGAAAATGGGTTCACATCCCTGTAAGGCCTCAAGGTGAATGAATCCAATATATCTATGGAATGCATCTAGTAGCCAATATCCCCAACATGTGTCTGAGTGACTATACCTCCATAAATAAAAATGTATGGTATCCTACCCCAAGCTTCATCTGCACTAGCAGTCGCAACACCGCTATGTGCTTCCAGTCTCAAACCATCAAGAGAGTAGTACCACAGCTAATGCTTTGTGCCCCTCTGTATGCCACGGCGTGTAGCTAAAAGTATAACATCACCAACATGCATTTCCCTCAATCATACATAACACCTTGATTAAACATTCCAACAAGAATCTGACCCCAACCAATTAGAAATCTATGTCCTCATCGATCAGTGCACACAACTCCACCAATAATGTTGCATGAGACAATGATGAAGAGCTCATATCTCTCTGTGAGTATATCTAGTAGCCAATATCCTCAACATGTGTCTGAGTGAATATACCTGGACATAAATTAAAACATATGGTATCCTTCCCCAAGCTGCCTCTACACTGACAGTCGAAACACTGCGATATGCTCCTAGTCTCAAACCATCAAGAGATTTGTACTGCAATTGATGCTTTGTTCCCCTCTATATGCCACAACATGTAGCTGAAAGTATAACATCACCAACATACATGGCCCTCAAGCATACATAACACCTCAAGTAAGCATGCCAACAAGAATCTCACCCCAACTAACCAAAAATCCATGTCCTTGTTGATCAGGGCACACAACTCCACCAATAACATTGCATAAGAAAATGATGAAGAGCTCATATCTCTCTGCAAGTATATCCCAGTAGATCTCATACTCCTCTACACCCAAATCTTTAATGTCATCATGATCAAAAGTGGTGACAATCATAGCATATCCCTCTCTAGGTTATAAGACACAGGCTCTCTATGAATGGGAAGTCTGAGAATGTGCCACACATCCTCCAGAGTCACTATAGCCTCTCCCATCAGCAAATGGAAAAGAGCTAGTCTCCAAGTTCCATCGCTTGGCCAATGCAGTCAATAGGCCACTATTAGCCCAAATCATAGGCATGAAAGTGACGTAGTATAATCCCAAGGACAATAGTTGATCCCTTTGGTCATCATCTAGTTGTTGATGCAATATGAAATTCGATGGTCAGCTCTCTTGTGTGTAAATAGGGTCTAGTGGAATCTATGATCATGAGCAAGCACATTATGTCAATCATAAAGCCTAATTCAACCTATTTGACCTTGGTCACAGAGAAAATTTTACCTAAATTGGAGCAAAAATTTAAACAAGAAAATACATCACATTGTCTAGCATATATGTTTCAATAGTCAAATGTGTCGCTTGATACGTAAATGCGGTTCAATTTTGCAAATGTGTCATTTAAGCCTATAATTGTGTCTCAAAATCACACATGTAGTCAAAACCGCACATATGTCACTAAATCCTACACTTGCATCACAAATTTCAATTGCATCGCGAAAAAGAGTTACAGCTTAATCCTCATCACTTGCATCACACCAAGAAAATGTGGTGAATTGCATTCACTTGCAATGCACATGATAACAAATGCAGCGAACGAGGTTCGCCAAATCTGTTTGCCCCCTTTTGGAGGCCAAAATCTACCAAAAATTAAAAAAATTAAAAATATAGGTTAGCATACTTACTGCATCCCTCAAGCCCTCTAGTTGTCTATATCTCCTGACCCAATATCTGTAGTGTGCAGTGTGTGGTACTGGTGACATCTTGGCAGTAGCTCCACAGTAGGTTTTCACTCTCTCACACTATTCACTCAAGGTTAAATGCACAAATGATTATTTTTAGCAACCTAATCACATTTATACCTTTCCAAAATGAGATTTTTACCTCCCTTTTGCACTATTTGTGTTAGGTGTTGAGCCCAAACCCTAATATGAGCTTTCTAGAGGCCTAAAAATGAAAAATTGTCCTATCTATGCACAAAGTTTTCTTGTCAGAAAACTTCTTCACATTTTTCAAAAAAAATCAAAATTCGCAAAAAAATTCCAAGGGGGTTGGATCTATCTCGTCTTCATCAGTGCACGTTGGGCCATGATTTAAAAAATATTTTCTTAATTATTCTTTGACACAATGCTCAAAATCACATTATGTCAAAGAGGGGCAAAATGTAGACATTCAAAATGTCTTGGTCTGTGAACAACATTTTTTCCGCATCAATCTATTCTTCCCTCCATAATTAAATAATTTTAATTATTTAATTATTTTCTTTGGTTGCATTCTTCTATTAATTAAATAATTTTAATTATTTAATTAATTCATTTCCTTATTCTTCTTTGATTAATTAAATAAATTATGTATTTATTTAATTACATCACTAGCATCCTATTTCTTTCTATAATTAAATAAATTCTCATTTATTTAATTATTCATCATTTACTATTCGCTAATAGTTAAATAATTATTTTAATTATTTGGCTATTCATTTAACCTCTTCCTCTATTATTAAATAATTAATCCAATTTAATTATTTAAAATCTCTTATTCCATTTCCTTCAAGTTTAATTAAATGGTTGCACAATCATTTTAATTAAATTCTCATTTCCCTCTTCTTCCACAAATAAATAATTAAAATGATTATTTATTCCTCCACATCCTCTCAAATTAAATAATAATATGATTTAATGTCCAAGATTCCTTCTTTAATTAAAAAATATTATTTGATGCCTCCACTTTCCCTCCACTTCCTCTTTTGAATATTGATTATTGATTCTCTCTGGTCGAACAATCTTGACTATCTATCGTTAGTCATCCCTAGTCCACTACTTTGTGGTGCATGAAACCTCCACCATTGATCTTGGAATATTGTAGACTTTTGATCTTGTTTGTCCATTCGAGAAACTTTTCTATAAAAAGAAGGTTGTCTCCTTCATTTTGGCTTTATAACCACATTTTCTTTGAAATTCTTGCTATCAGTCATTGTCATTTGCAGGTACTTAGACACACAAAAATCTGAGGGCAAGATTGCAATTTGAAAAGAATGGAGGAGAAGCAAGTAAGATAATCAAGTTCAACATGGGAGTTTAGATTAGCTTTGTTATTCATTTTTCTTTTCATGTTGATTGTACTTTCTTGTTTTAGATTTGGGTATTCTTGGCTTAGATTTTAGGTAAAGGTTGCTACTTGGTCTTAACCTTCTTTATTCACAAATTTCCCCCTCCTTACACCACACATAAAGATAAGTTTCATAAAGGTAAGTTTCAGAAGTTTGTCAAGACACTCACAATGTATACTCTTTGGTAGTCATGGTATTTTGGTCCGCATCTCTCTACAAGAAAAGGTTTTGTCTTGCGGACTAAAAGATAATTTGCTCTAGATGTGAAGGTGTTGTATCCAAGTTCTCAATTATTTACACCTTTTGGTATAATGGTTGTAAGTAACATAGTAAAGTAATGATGAAGGCCTATTGGAATGCTCTACTTTTCTCAAAAATAATGTCTTAACCATATAGTCTTATGGATATGTCTAGTTGTGTTAAATACGTGCTACTTTGTTGTATCATATTTTTGTGGGGGTCTACAAGTATAGTTTGAAATGGGAGTGTGCTACAGATAGTCCTAGACGCCTATCTATTTTTCAATTATATGTTTGGGTACTTGTGTTGGTTGGTGTATATAAAAATTTAGTTGTATGATCTTTGGTGGACGTTCTACATATCTCAGTGTGTTACAATATTTTTTCAAAGCAATCTCATGAAAAAGTTATGAAAAGAATATTCAGACATTTGAAAGGAACTCTGGATTATGTCCAATGGTATAAAAAGGACAATAAATTTTCTCTAAGCACCTATACTGATGTTGACTAGGCAAGTTGTGCGATGACTGGAGAAGTACAAGTGGAAGTGCATTCTTTTTGGAAAACAGTTTGGTCTCATGGTTTAGTAAAAAGTAGGACTCAATAGAAACTGAATACATTGCCACAACATCTTGTTATACTCAGGTTATTTGGATGAAGTAAAATTTGAAGGATGTGAAGGTAGTCTATGATGAACCCATTCCTATATTGTGTGAAAGTACAAGTGCTATTAATATTTCTAAGAATCCAGTGATGCTTTCAAGGACTAAGCATATTTCTATCTAGTATCACTTTCTAAGAGAGAAGGTTACAAAGCATGAAGTTGGAATGGATTATGTGCCTACCAAGGATCAATTATAGATATCTCCACAAAGGAACTTTCAAAGGATACTTTTGAGTATCTCTCGTAGAAGTTGGGGGTTATTTCCCCT
>VDFB02058242.1:732705282-732895852 GCA_007258455.2 Sequoia sempervirens | reverse complement strand
TTAATCAAATAGAAAAAAAGTACATCACTACAACTCATACAATCTTATTTAGTCTAACAACATTCTAACATCATAATGTTACTTGTTAGTAACCATACATCCTCCATACAAAGCCCTTAATATTTAGAAGTAAGGAGTATTACTAAACCACCATAAAATAATAGCATGGTCCTAAACATGGTCTCAAAAGAACATGATTAAATTTTTTATTACCTACTACATGAGCGTAGTCTCTAAAATAGAAAATAACTCATCTTAGACATTCATGCATCATATATTCTATCATAAGATGTCATTAAGCCCAATTTCCCATTTCTAAGTGCTTCATGAGTGCAATAATTATATTGTGACTGCCTATTTTGAGAAAGATGCTCCAAAACTCTCTATATTTGATTTTCTTTTGTAAACTCCCTTACTTGAAATTTTATAACAACAATAGCTCACATAATTCAAAGAATAATAATAAAATATTATCCCTCAACCCCTCATGGGTGTCCAAATTAATCATTCCAAGAAATTTGGAGATTTAGTAAATTATATATTAGGATTATAAATTAATATCACATCATTCTAGCATTCTCCCACTTGATACTATATATTGAAATGATATACTAGGAAACGTGAAATGAACCAAGTACAAGATACAAGGCCCATGGCCTTCCTACACCAAGAGAACTTAGTAGTGTTCACTAGTTTTTTAAGTGAAATTATACCATTAACACAAGTCTCACCTTTTTGAATCATGACTTACCACACTCCACCATCTAAAAAATAAAATAATATTGTACATAAATATTTTTTATACAAGAATGGTACATGGGATTCTTACCAAATAGACAACACTCTAAATTTTACATATGTTCTAAACCATTATGTAATCAAACCCAAGTCCTAAACATAGTTTTTATATCTAAACTACCCCTTTTTTTTATATCTAAACTACCCCTTTACAAGACTATGTAGTAGCTATATAATTTAATTTAGTGTTGAAAAAATAAACTATGGCATGCCTCTTACTCATCTAATTGATGACACTATCAAATAGAGAAAACACATAGCCACTGATAGACCTATGCCTATCCAAGTCACCTACTTAATCTACATCAATAAATCCTTGTATGCCCAACATATTTCCCATATCATTAGAAACATGATTGGAAGGAAATTATGAACTTAGAAATCCTTCCAAGAACTAGTATGCACCTTCAGTATCTTAAGTTTCTTTAAACAAATCAAATTTCAATATCTTGATACAAGCATATACTACTATGTATTAAAGCGAAAACATACATAGTTTAATTTCCATCACATTAACCCTTAGAGGAAAGATAATGTAGTTTGCAGATCTAGGAAATCTTGACAACATAACATGTAATTTAACATTTCAAGAATGAGATAGAAGAAGAATAGAAGATAGACAAAATAGAAAAGACAACGATATACATGGGGAAAACCCTTTTTGGTAAAAAACCCCACACTCCAAAGCATCAAACCAATGTATTAAACTACAACAAAAGGTTACAATACACTTGTAGGCTCACGACCTTAACATGGGTTTCTCTTTGGGAGGAAATCCAATAACATAACCCTACAATGAAAAATTCTCCTCATACACAACTCCTCAAGCAAGCTCATATTTATAGAGCACCAAGATGGATGCCTAGAATTACCACATGCCAACATCCTCTTCACTACATGCATGCAAACATAAAAGATAACATGTAAGGCACCTAACTTCACCTGCTAACATGCAACTGTCATAATCATCTCTTACATTTTTATAATCAACCATAAATAACTTATGACACATGACAAATAAACATAAATTAAGGACCTCCTAAATGGGATGCCAACCTCCACCAATTTAGCTTATAGTTTCTAAGCATGACTCTTAAAACTTTCATAACCCATCATAGCAAGTTTTCATAGTTTGTCATAAGCCATGACATGAAACATGACAAAAGCCACCAAGTTAGCTACAAATTTAGGACCTCCAATATAGAACACCTACTTCCATAATTTTAGCTTACAAATTGCACATTCTACCTTCCATGTAGGGTGCCACATCACTAGTGGGTCCCACAAAGTTCCACAACATTAGTAGGAAAATTAACGTTATGATAAAATATATAATTAATCACCAAATTAAAAGCTAGGACTTGCAAATGTTGAGATACCTTAATCCCAACATTCTCCCACTTGTCAAAGATCAAGAGCCAAAAGAAGAACAAGATTTTAACTACAAGGAGCTAATCGGTGAAACACCATCATCACAACCATCCATGAAACCACATGAATCTCCATCATGCTCTCATGCACTAACAAGATACCCACAACAACATCCAAGATGCCCATCATATCAAGCAAGAACTCACATCATCCTCCAACATGCCACCTATGGAAGAAAAGGAACAAACCAAGTTGAAGATGCACCAATCCAAAAGAACACAAGCATCAAATCCAAGTGATAACAAAGGCTATAGTTGACTGTCACAACTCCATTGTGCTTATAAGCTTTATAGATGCACCAATGTATCAAACTTCAAACCCCCTACCAAAACACAACTCTGAAGACTAAAATTCCTCCAAGAACAAGATCAAACATGAATGTTCCAAAATGGTTAGAACAACAACCATAAGTGGTTGTTTATATCCAACTAAAAAATAACCCACATGACTGGAAAAAAGAAACCACAAAAAAATGCTAAACCATCTAATCATTCATACCTCAAAGGTATCTAAAACATCAATAGAACTTATGCCAACAACATATCCAACCTATAAAATGCAATCATAAGATCCATGTGTCAAACCTATCAGTGAAGAAAAAACACATCCAAGAACTCCCACTGCATGGGTAATGTCAAATCTAAAAATAGACCATGGCATACAAAGCTTAACAATAAACACTTATACTAAGGCGTGACTAATAATTAAATCATGTAGTAACAAAGAACAATCAAAATGATCTACACATGCAACACCAATCACTGCATAGTATTTGATAACATGCCACCATAACTCTCCTAACTGCACCACATTGAACCATGTGAACATGAACCTCTAGGAAGAATAGATAGAACAAAGAGAAAACCTATAAATCATATCCCATAATCATGTCCTCCTTCCAACACCTCAAAGTGCCAAATTGTGATAAGCAATATCTCCTTTAAAAACCCAAAATAAAAGCCTCAAAAACACCCAAACATTCAATATCATTAGATCAAACATAACATATATATCACGTCACCAAAATGGATGTAATTTCTCTCTAAATAAGGAAGATCAAACTCAAAAATCCATTCCAATATTAGGAAAACAACCCAATAACATCACCAAGCTTCTCATGAATCAAAAAAAACACCCAAGGAGATAAACATGTTGAACACTCAAATGAATCTGATAAGGTGGAAAAGAGAAACCCTAGGACTCCACCTTGTATTTTCACAAGGGATTTCTTTTTCACTAGGGGCTAGGTGCCTCTTATCATTAAATTCAATATTGGCTAGGATATGAGATTAAATTGCAACCCTGAAAGGTGAGTCAACTAATCCTAGGATCTAAATTTAAAGACTTGGAAATGGATTTTGTAAGAAATTCAATGATATGAATAAAAAATGATGCAAATAACCTATTCTAATATAAAAACAAAAAATCTTTAAAGTCACAGACAAATTCAGAGTTCAAAAATAGATTGAGCAGAGTTCTGTGCACTTGGCATATGAATTCAGAGCTAAATCTAGAGGACCAAGTCGCTCAGGTGACTATGTCCTAGTAATTGAATCTAGAATCTAATTTCACAATTCTCTAGAACCTGCTCAGAGCCTTCTTTCTTTCATGTCTCACTATTGGATCTTTGTCAGATACTAAGATAAATGAGTTTTTACAGTATGTTGTCAAGTTGTAGGGTTTGAATGCAACAATGAAAAAATGATATTTAATCTCCCTCCAAACTTCTTTAGATCTAAAACCTTCACATTCAAAGAGAGAGGAATGGTTGTTCTATATAGGGGCTTACCTCAGTTAAACCCCATGTTGGTGTTTCTACCTCCACAATGGAAAAATTGGCAAAAGAGAGCTTATCCTTTTGAGGCATCAAGGCTGAATGAAAAATAAATGATGAATCAACAATGGACTACAACTAACCACCAAAATTTAATTTTACTTGAAGGAGTGAAGTTATGCACATCACCTCAAGGCTTGATTGCTTGGAAGACCTACAAGGGTTAGTCCTCACAAACAAAATGATAACATAAACATGAATAAACTCACATAAAACTTGACATAATGCTTCAATGTTTGCAATAAATCCACTCTTGAATGCTCTTGAATTGATAATAATGCTCTTGATCACCAATAATTCCAATAATCGCTTATTAGATTTTAGATGGTGAGATGACTAGGTATTTATATGCAATTAATCTAATTTCTCAAAAATTAAATCCCAATAACCGACATTTGACATTTAAATTTCAAATAATAAAATTCCAACTCTAACATATTAAAATTTGGAGGAAAAATAAGGGGCCAAATCGCCTAGGGTGTCTTAGTCTTGGTCCTACTTTGCGGAGTGTAAAGTGTCAGGAGAAAAATATTAAATGTTTTCCTTGGTTTTACAAATTGGTTTTATTGATAAATATCCAAATGGTCCATGAAATGTATAATTTAGGACATCAGATGCACAATTAGGTCCAATTGCATAGGAGGGAGCAAAATCTAGTGTGAAATTATTATGGGTGACAATTTACGACGCTACGAAATCCTACAAAACTAGAAAGCATAGCTCAAGATCCATCTCCATGAGAAGAAAAAGAATAGAACATACTACATTTTAAAAAAAAATGGGTTATACCTTTATGATGATTATCTTTCAAGTAGACCAAGAGTGCCCAGAATAATATTTCTCCTCCAAGATATACCAAGTCTCATAAAATTTATCCAAGAACAATCTCCTCTCAAGTCCATCATGAACTAAAGTACATATCCAGGTGAAAGGCTCCTTGGACTTTCTATTAAAACAAAAAAACTACCTCACCCAAGTCTCCAAGTATCTATGAGCATCTGCAACTAATCAATCCATGCTAAACTCCAAATGCAACATTGCACTCACATGAATCTCTCAAGAACATGACCACAATACTCAATACCAAAAGAACTAACCAAACCACTATCAAAGCTCCAACCATGGAATCAAGAACTCAAACATGGCATCATGTTCTAACAATATCATGCCAAAAACTTATGTACAATCAAGATTCCATCATAGCACAACACTAAAAAAATCCTCTCATAAAGGTTCACCTGTCAAAAGAAAAGTCATAAACTCTAAATCTTAACCAAAGACTTCAAAAATCCTCTATGGCTAACCAAGATGTCAAAATATCCATTTACATGAAGATAACAATCTCTACACAATGAACTAAAAATGTCAAAGAACTCTCACTACAACAACAGGATCCAAGAGCTCCTCCATGAAACCAACAAACACCATTGAAGAACATCCATCACTATGTGATGAGTCTACATCACTTCCAAAGCTCCCATTGAATTGTGATACTAATCTCTTCATGGTATCATGGTAAACATATCATAAATGAAGATCATGCATGGCTCTAACACAAAAAAATACAATATTAGCAAACCAATTAATAAGTAGAACCAAGATCTCCAAGCCAAGAAGATAAATATTACAAGTTACATAACTAACTGTCCAGGAACTCAACATCATCCATCCTCTCATCTCAAAGAAAAATACCAATGCAAAAATGACCACAAACAAGGCCAAATAATAAAGTCTGTATTAACATTGAATCAATCTCTTGGATATGGATAGTCCACATTAGAGTCATCCCACTACAACCAAATGGGTGATCAGCCCATACAACTGCAAAACTCATAGATCCCAACATTGAAACATGCAAACTCATCATCATATTAGTATCATAAAAAACTAAGACATCAAAGAATTTAACATGTAGATTTCAAGAATCAAACACCAAATCACCACCAAACCCGATTTTCCAAACAAATCCACAACTGAGTACCATCTAGTCAAGGAACTAAACAAGCATTTCTACAAATCTGCAATTTTTTTCATCTAGAAAGCTCTAGGAGGCTGAACACTATATTTTAAATAGATCTATAAAGCATAGATTTTATTAACATGTAAAACCAGTAAAATCATCTTAGTGTAAATCTAAAACCACTTAAACATCCAGAATAATAGATCATCACATATTTCATCTGAACAAGTAAATACTCCAGATCTACATAAACCCACAACTTTTAGAACAAAGGGAAATTGTAAAAGCCTTCAGAGGAAATAGGTTGTCTAGAAGATTATATAATATAAAATATACCAACTTCATAGCCCATAAATAACTAGTGGTAAAACATATACCAATATTTACTCAACAAGAAAGCTGCAAACCTCCTCAAAACATGCAAACTTGCAACTATCTTGCATCTAAAAGTATTCAAGGGAAACATAATTTGAAAAATAGTTCATTTCCAAATCTATAAAATCACAAGTTTCAATTAACCATGTAAAAACTACAAAACCATTGTGTTTATAGATAGACATGCAAATCCATGTCCATTTATCATTTGGAAGACCCACAAGTTTGCAAACCATTAAACCAAAATAATGGAATATCATGAATATGTACAAACAATAATTTTTAACATAAAATCCATAAAACCCTCAGATCCAACCAACATGAAACTGAGAAATGTAAGTACAACCAACCAAAGGAAGAAGAGGTCTAGGAACTCCAAGCCCATTTTTATGCCAACTCCACAACCACCATTATGTACAAGCATACAAAGTAGCTAGGCTATTATAAAAGCTTACATATCATCTAATGATCAATTCCATATCCTACATGTATTCGAGGTTAAAGAAACATTTCCTTCCAATGCTATGGACTAAAACCAAGCACCCAATATAAGCACACCAAACCATAGTCATAAACTACAATAACACAAGTTTCTCCATATGACCAAGGAGTAAAACATAGAAACCCGACATGAATACTCTATTTCACATGACCACAAAATGTAAGAACCCCACCATGTATGAGGATTATAAAATACTATTAGATAGGAGCTCCGGATTAATATCATTGTAAATGGAAACACATGATCAACTCTAAATACTCCATCTTTTCCATCCTTCAAAATGCTTGTTGTCTCCCAAAAACAAGATCAACTACAAAAATTCCACTTAGAAAAGGATTAATAATCAACTAATTCCTTCAAAACAAATTCCCTCAAGCTTTCTAGGCTAAGAAATCACAATAGAAAAAATACCTAGAACCCTAAACACCATGAATCAGCACATGCAATAACATGTAAGCACATGCAATCTCATGCAAGTACATGCAACTCACATGAAAGTATAAGAAACTCACATACATGTACATGCAATCACATGCAAATCATGGTACTTAGCTCTGATACCAAATGAAAGTAAATGATGAACTTAGAAAGCCTTTTGAGAATCAGTGTGCACCTTCAGTATCTTAAGTTTCTTTAAACAAATCAAATTTCAACAACCCAATACAAGTACATACTACTATGTCTTAAAGCAAAAAAAACATAGTTAAATATCCATCATATTAACCCTTAGAGGAAAGATAATGTAGTTTGTAGATCTAAGAAAATTTTGACAACATAACAACATGTAAATTAACATTTCAAGAATGAGAAAGAAGAAGAATAGAAGATAGACAAAAGAGAAAGAATAATGATATATGTGAGGAAAAATATTTTGGTTAAAAAATACCACACTCCAAAGCATCAAACCAATGTATTAAACTACAACAAAAAATGTTACAATACACTTTTAGGCTCATAGCCTTAACATGGACATTACATCTTTCTCTTTTGGAGGAAATCTAATAGTATAATCTTGCAATGGATATGTGGATTTGGATTGGGTAGGTGACGGTGGAAACATTAGATCCACTAGTGGCTATGTGTTTATGATGTTTGGTGGTGCTATCAGTTAGATGAGTGAGTGATAGGTTATCGTCATTTTTTCCATGACAGAAGTAGAGTACATGGTAGCTACTCATGCTTGTATGGAAGCCATTTGGCTTAAGAGATTATGTTCTGATATTGGTTTAGATGCAAGATAGATAAAATATCTGTTGTGATAGTCAAAGTGCCATTTTCTTAGCAAAGAATCCTCCTTTCCATGCTAAAACAAAGAACATTGATGTCCAGTTTCATTTTGTTTGTGGTATGGTAGTAGATGGAAATGTGAGTTTGGAGAAGGTTGAAACTTTGGTGAATGTTGTAGATGTATTGATGAAACCAGTGAGTATAAAGAAGTTCAAATGGTGTTCCGTTTCCATGGGCCTTGAGGCCTTGAGCATTTGATTTTATATGAATCTTGATAGGTCTTCGTCAAGTGGGAGAATGTTGGGATTAGGGTGTGTCAACCTTAGATTCCTAGAATTTATTTTGATTATTAGGTGTTAATATTTAATTTCCTAGTGCTTATTTTCCTACCAATTATGTAGTCACTTTATGGGACCCAATAGTGATGTGGCATCTTACATGGAAGGTGACATGTGAATGTTGTAAGCTATTTTAGTGGAGTTAGGTGTCTACTTTGGAGGACCTATATTCTAAGCAAGATTGATGGAATTTTTCATAAGTTACTATATCATTCACTATGACAACTTGCCATGACAATCTATGACAACTATGAGAGTTGAAACTATGACAACTTGTTATGTCGACTCATGACTGACTATGATAGGTGGGACCCATGTGATGGAGGTTCCTACACATGCAAGGAATTTTCATTCATGCAAGCTGATTGCATGATTAGTGGTAGCTAATTTCAAGGAGACAACTTTTAGAAATAGAAAATGCATTAAGTTATGAGTTATGCTTATGACAACATGTCATAATGAACTCATGTTCACACTTGGGCATGGATTTTGGTTTTGGAAAGTTTTACCACCTTCTCTTCATGTTGAAAGGCTATAAATACTTGACACCTTAGTGCATTTTCATGATGATGGTTTGGATATTGTTGACATGTTATGCTACCATAATTGCTCCAGATTTTTGTCATTGTGTGATGAATCTTGAAGAGCATTGCGCTAAGATTGTATTGTAATTGTGTTGTTGCTAATGATATAAGTTGAGATATGTGTTTGGAGTGTAAGTTTTTTCTCGAAAGGGTTTTCCCATTTAATCATTGTGTTATGGTTTATATTATTATATGTAATTAAATGTGCATCTATTTGTAAGTGTAACTGTATAATGTGTTAAAAATATTTTCTTGTAACTCTCCCCTACTTAGATGAGTGTAGGAAGAAAATTCCACTCACATGGATTCCTTCATCTCTGATGTAAATGCCCCTATTTTTGTTATATATACTATTGTGCCTTGCACCACACCTCATTTTGTTTCCTAGAAAAATGGGGACCCCTCTTCCTTTTCTTCTCATTCTCCTTTTTTTTCTCTAAAATTTCCCAATTTCCTCCCTTTGTTTCCCCTTCCTTACCCCTTTCCTTCTCTCTCTCTTACCCTTTGTGTTTTTGTCACTTGTCAAAGTTTCACGTTGCTCAAGATTGGTATGCCATCCTTGTTGGGCCCAATCCTTGATGTCTATTCATTGTCATCATTTTCCTTTTGGAGCTTCAATGTTTGGGATTTCCTTTGTCAGGATGCTCACCTTACAACATTCCCAATCTCAGAGGCCCCATGTCAATGACATCTTGTCATCTCATTTCTTGATGTATAGTGAAGTCATTGACATCACTAACCCAATCTGAGTTAGTGAAGTCATTGACATCACTAACCCAATTTGAGTTAGTGAAGTCAACTCTTGATGTATAGTGAAGTCATTGACATCACTAGCCCAATTTGAGTTAGTGAAGTAACCATTTGAGAATCTCTTGATGTATAGTGAATACCATAATGTGAAGTGCCCTGAATATATCTCAAAATATGTTTCAAATATTTCCAATGAATCTCATGGGATAACTGAGAGACAAGACCAACCACAAAAGAAATATGATGACATGAATGTGTCAGTTACAAAATATTTCCAACCAACTTCCTATATAATGTAGCATCTACTAAAAGAGTAGTACAAGTGGAAGACAATGCAACACTCAAATGAAATGGTTTGGAGATAGGCTTGTGATCAAGGATTCCAAATATTTGAAGCATTTCAAGAGTATACTACTAAGGGGTATATGGAATTATAAGCTCAATAACACCATTCTAATAAGGGGTATATGAAATTATAAGCTGTTGTTGTGGACCATGCTCTGATACAATGTTAGATTTGTGAAAAACACACACAAAGCAAGATCAAATACTAAATGAGAACACCTTCCATGCATGAGAGTTGAAAATAATGATTTGCTACTTCCTCAAAAATAAAGAACTTGTACAAAATGAAATGATACAATGGAGAGTGCTTATAAGAGAAAGCCTTAAATGATAAAGGGATTAGATCATGAAAAGTCAATATCCTATATGATGAGACAAAATGACCTAATAATAGATCACTCTAATAACAAAAAAAAAAGCACTCCTAAGTTTATTTGAAGTGCATGAAGTGAAATTAGTCTAATAATCAATTGAAGATTAATTAATTATTAGCTAATCAATGATTATTCTAACACTATCAACTACTGTGAATTGAAAATTATAGATTAGATAAACAAAACAATTGATCTCATTAGCTAATCTTCTATCAATAAAATTATTTATACATGTATCAACCAACACTTTCACATTATATTATTTGATATAACCAATTACTTTGAGTGTTTGTGGTGAATTTGTGCTATTCAATGCATGTAGGGAGATAGTAATTTTTTTTTTCCTTGGAATTCTTATGCTTAAGTTCTACATTTGTCTGTTTTTAAGGTTCTTCTCCCTCTTTTTCTACCTCATTCTTGATAATCGTTACTATTTTTCACTACTAGAACACTTATGACCCCTTGACCATTTGCTAGGACAATTCAAACATAGACCTTTTTCTCCTTTCTCTCTCTTTTTGAGGAGAGAGTTTACTAATTTATCTTAGGTTAAATATTTTTTCCATGTTTTTGTTAGTAGGATTAGTCATATTTTTGTCATTTATCCTTATGGTTTCAACTTGTATGAGACTTTTAGAGGTTTTTTTCTCACTGTAATATTTTTTGCATATATTTCCTAACTGTACAAGGTTTCAACAAATTAACACCATGCTTAATTTGGTCATTAAATCTATTGATGCATAGTTGTAGCCTTTGATAAGGTGTCACCTCTCGAGCTTGAATTGCCAATCTCATATGCTCAACATTATATTCAACTACATACCAAGTTAATTGTTTTAAATTTTAAGCTGGATAAAATACCTTCCATTGCATGATTGCTCATATAAAGTTGTTAATTCATCACTAATTCTTTCCAACTAAGAATTTTACCTTGCTTTTCACTCATCTTCCATTAGTACCACTGATAAGGTCCTAATTCTAAATGTAGTGAGGCTATATTAACCATACACTATTTGGTATATTATGAAGATTTTGAATTATTATTTCATGAGCCTTATCCATGAAATTACATTTGTACTATACTTTACATATGGATGCCTATATTTGTTAGGTTTAATTATACTTTGGTAATTTTTTTGGGGGCTTTATTTTTTATAATAGTTCCTTCTTAAAATGATCCAAACCATCATCAAAACATTTTACAAATGGGTCAAATGATTTATCCTTAATAAAATGTACCGCCTTTTCATGTCTTTGTGTAATGTTTTCGTGGATTTTAAGTGGTGGTCAATAAAGAGGGTCCATGGATTTAGTATTTGTAGAAAAATCTTCTAGTCCTAAAAATGGCATTGATTTAATTTTTTCTACTTAAAGTCTAGATTATTATTTTTATTAATTAAGGGGTGATAGTATATAGCATGAGTTGTAACCATAAAATTTTAGAAAATGGATTATAATAGAATTTGATGTTTATGTTTTGACCAAACTTTAGGCAAAAAAATTAAAGAATATATTTTGCATCTAACAATAAATTACAAAAAGCTAACCCAACTTAATTTTTTATAAGCTTTCCAAAAATATAATTTTTATAAAAAATTGAAGTTTGTGAATTTTAGAGAAAATTAATGAAAAATCATAAAATTAAAATGATCTTGAAAATAATTATAATAAAACTTTTTTTTTTCTTAAACCTTTATATAATGCATACCTATAAACCCAAAAAAAGGTTGAAATTTATAATTTGTTCTATAAATTATGGTGACAGAAACAAAAATATTGGCCCAAATTGTATCTTTGATAGCATTTTCTATGATATATCTTGGACATAAATGTAAAAATAAGAAAAATAATAGACCAATTCGAGGGGTCACCTCCAATAATAAAATATATGAATTCAATCATTTGAGTTATGATCATATGGGAGAGAGTTCTCTTCCTTATTAAATAGATAACTATATAGAGACACACCTCTTCATCCTAATTAAGAGGGATTAAGGTAAGGCTAAGCATGCCACAAGTGCTTATCCTTATTATACCTAAGAACATATGATATAAGAATCATAACATATATCATATAATATCATGAGGATTCTATTGTTGAAATACCTTTGTGAAACTTTATTAGAGAAGTAATGATGCTAGTCTTGGTTTTGTAATGGCTTCAAGGGGTACATTTTTTATCGTATACCCTAAAGTTTCCATCATGTCAGAATCATCTATTCTTTTTTTGGAAATAGGAGACCAATTGAAAAGATGGATCAAACAAGCCAAACTTCGCAAAACCACTTTCATTCCTAGAGTTGCTCCTGGACAACCTCTCCTTCCTGCTTCAAACGAGACAATTTTTACAATCAGGATCATTAAATTCCACACGGTCCTTGTCATTTGTGATGAACCTTTTAGGATAAAAATCATTAGGGTTTGACCAAATTTTTGGGTTCCTTCCTAATGAATAAGTGTTGATAAGGATCTTGGTGTTTTTGGTATGTCAAAGCCATGTATTTTTGTGTCTTCCATGGATATGTGAGGAATAAGAAATCCACCCACAAGATGAAGCCTAAATACTTCTTTAACAACAACCCTTAAATATGTCAAATGAACCAAATCTGATTCTTCTACATGGCGCTCATGCCCAAAAATTATATCAATTTCTTCACGTACTTTGGTCATATATTTAAGGTGCTTGAAGAGCTTAACCATTGTCCATTCACTAGTAGTAGAAGAAGAATCTGTTCCTGCAACAAATATATCCTGTGGACATCAAATTATTAGCATATTTTGTTTGAAGTATTGATCACAAGAGAAAGCAATAAAATAATCAACTATTCAATTGTTATTTTACATGAAATTCCCTATGAATGAGCCTAAAATATCTTGTAAGATATAGGAAATAATCCTTTTTCCTTCCACTAACCACAAATTGGGGCTAGTATTTCTAGTTTTCTAGATTCCTACTCCCCTCACTTGTTCAAATATGATCTAGCATTATAGAAAATATGAAGCAATAGTTCTAAGAACCCTACCTTTTCCCATTATTTTTAATTGGCCTTAGTATTTTTATTAAAATTGGATTCCTAAATGCAATAATATACTATACTATTCCAAACTAAGAATCCTACCTTTTCCCATATCCTAATACTATTTATAATAGTCAGTTTAATAAATTAAAATGCTATGCATGACTCAAGAGAACATTCATTAATATAGTACCCAAAGAAATAAATATAGCGCCAAAGAACTATTTTGAACTTACATTGAGAATGGCTTTGATCTTCATCATGTTTAAAGTCTTATCTTCACTTTTAGCTTCTAGCAGTGCATGAACAAAGTTTAAGTTCCCTGTTTCATTGCTTTTATTGAGTTCAAGGTATTGCTTATGAATTATTGAACGATATAAGTTGTCAACCCACTTCATTATTTCTTTCATGTCCTTGTAGATCTAGAGGCCTCAAGAATGGAAGATAATCACAAATATTGAATGCATTAATAAGGGAAAATGACTCATAAATTTTGTCCTTGTGTTCAATAGCTACCTTGAGACCTACACCTTTTAGGACAAAATACCTTTGGACCAACACCATCCTAGTAATAACATTGCTTGTGAGAGCCCCAAAGAGGTCTCTCATGTTAATATTTTTACCTTCTAAAGATTCCCTACATACATCCTTCACCATGCACTGGACTTCTTCAATTCTTCCTTGTCTAAAAGATTCTATCTTCTTTGGACTCAAAAGTTCCATTAAGCAAATTCTTCTCACTTCCTTCCAATGTGGACCATATGGAGCAAAAGCAATGTCAAGGCCCAAGAACATTGCGTCAGTGTACCCTTTTTGAATGCCCATGAACGTACTTAACTCCCTATCACATACATGTACCCATTGAAGTTGAACAAACCAACCACATAAGTATAGGGGACATGCTTTGTGATATGTGAAGGTGGTTTGTTGTGTTGATAGAAAATGCTCCTACTTATGCCTTATATTGGTAGTCATATCACTCAAATTTAGACCTGTTTTCTAAAAGAAGCCACTAATTACTTATTGAAAGAACAGATATATAACAAGCAAGAAAAGGAAGCCGAGAAATTATAGGAAGTAACCTGAGAGACAGTGATCTGATGGTGCCAATTCAGAGCTCGTTTTACTGTCTTCCTTGGCCCAAAAAGAGTGTAAGTGTGGTGAATGCATAAGAATTGTATGCATTTATATACACTTTTGTCGTCCACCGATTCTGTTGTCGTATTGATTTTGATTACATAGACGATAATCTCCTGAGCCATGGAGATTATCGCTTCCTACGTAAGTATATGCCTGTATTTTTCCTTAGAAAGGAGAGAAGGAAAGATTCAGGACATATAAATATAAAATGCCTTTTCATACACAACTGCATAAAATTTCTGTTTGAACGTATGTACCTATTCAAGATTTTTTTTTTTTAACTTGTCGACATTTAACTCAATTTTTGTCGTGAGTTTTGTTCGGATGATGGATGATGTGCTGTAAGATAGCTAAAAGAAGATTTTGATTGTTTTAGATTTGATTTAGGTATTAGTTTTTCATTATTAAATATCAATTGTATACCATTTGCCTACATCTATTACAATTTTTGACCCCTATACTTGTCATCCTTATGTAGATCTTTATTTTTAAATCATGATTCTCATGGATCTCTATTTTTTTTAACATGTTATACAATTTCTAACTCATTATTCTTCTATTCTTGATGTACTTATGGTCTATTTATCATACAAAGGGGGTAATCTGCTGTCTATAGAAACATTTTATCATTATATACCCACTTTCTCTTCCTTTAAGAATTTGATCATTGATTTTTCTTCCCTTTCAAATACTCTCATTACACTTATCAATGATATTTGTATGTTTTCTATTTCTGCTATGGATATTTACAGTATAGTGTGCTATTTAATCTAATGATACATTATCTTTGAGTACCATTCCTTCATAATATTTATACTCTCGTTGTGAAGGATACTCATAAAATACGTCTACCCCTATTGCTATGATGATACATTATGTGAAGAGGATACACTTGCTTCACCTACTCATGACGTTGTGGCACCTTATGATGGTATTCCTTCTACATGCCATAATAGTTCAATATCAATAGAGTCATTCCTTTTAGATAACATATCCCCTCTCAAACATGAAATTGAAGAGATTTGGTGCTTTTTATCATTTATGAATTTACAATAGAGGTCAACGTCACTCTTCTTGAAATGCTCTTATCAAGTGCTCAAAATTTTTTACCAATGGAACTCAAACATTTTGAACAATATCTTATCTAGGTGTCTTTTCCTCTTTTTTGTGAAATTTGCACCCAATAATTGTAATGGCTCTTTTATTTTTGAACACTCCTAGAAACTAGGGTGGGGGGGGTGACTTGGTCTACTAAAAAATTAAACCCTTATGGACCTTAGAAACTCTTTGTAACTCAATCAAAACCCTTAAGCAAATTTTCAGAAAGATATAGAAGTTTAAGTCCTCAACAATTTCAGCAATGAAAGATATATCAATTCTAACTCTAATGAAATCATAGAACACACAAATGCACAAGGAGAAACTAGATTTATATGGAAACCCCAATGAGGGAAAAACCATGATGAGAGTTAACTCACAATATAAAGGATCACTACCACACATGACTTGCAAACTAAGCCTCACTACCACAACACAAGATACAAAGGACTTGTAGGACTGAAGCAAAGAGAACTCAAGATACAAGAAACAAAGACCTGATGAGATTCACTATCTCAAAGAAGGATGCAAATATTTTAGATAAAATTACAATATTTATCAACATAACACTTTGTTGACTAAGGCGTTGTAGAACATTTGATCTTTCCTCTTCACAATGCAGCACTAACTCTACTAGATATTCAATGGATTTCAAACTTTCATTTTTTCACTTGTACACTTCTCCATCTTTTTGTATCTGAAATGATCTTGCATTTATATCCACCACAATAATTCAAAAATTCAATTAGGTTGACCAGTAGGACAATAAACACTGAATTCAACAAGTCACACACCAACTCATAATGCAGTCCTATCCTGATGATAGAGAGGACCAAAAAAACTTATTACATATTTCAATGTGATTCAAAAAAATTCAAACAATGGAACACATCAATCTAAGTTGACATCAAGGAAACATGAAGCACACAACCAGTCGGCCCAAAAACATACTTCCAATTGAATTTACTTGATGTGATCCCAAACAGGATAAGTTAGGATCCAAATCTATTATAACATATCTTCAATTACTAGTGTAGACCCCCAAGCACATGACACAAGAAAAAGAAAAATCCCTATCGACCAAATATCTACAAATAACCTAGAAGGCCAACCCAAGACCCAATGCAACACTAAAGTGGCCAATCAAAAATATTTGATCATATGGGGATGTTTCATGAACATCCAATAATACTTCCATACACTTATCTCATACTTTCATGTCATTAATAGTCACTGTAGATCAAACAAGAAAAGAATACTCCATTCATGAAGCACAAAATAAGATATGAAATTAATAGAATAACTTGTGGACCACTCCATCACATGAAATTGGAATTGAGACACTACACAAATATTAAGGGCACATTCACCAAACCACAAGAGTAGATATATCAATGCGAAGAAATGTAGAGCATTTTTCGGACCAACCTAGACAACCAATAACACTACCAACCTTCTATGATTCATAGAAATCTCCTTGGAAACACTGGTGACTTGAAAAGATAGGAGTGAAACATCCACAAAACACCATCTTTGAATCCCAAACTACAAGACCATATCTTCAATAGCGAAGAAATGTGGAGCATTCTCCCATACAAACTTCAATGCAGTTTCCAAGAACAAAACCACTTAAGCAACTTGCAGAGGCTAGAACTTTCTTTCAGCAACACATACTTCATCAAGAGCTTCAATAGAAAGCATAAGACATATTTTAGACCTTTAGCAACATCTCTCCACCATTAGCAATACTTCTAGTCCTCATCTTAATATATCATTTTGAACCCAAAATTTGCTGATAAAACATATCACTATACAACTTTTCTTGACATAGAACTAGGCAAGAAATTCAACCATGAACTTCAACAACTCTTCTTTAGATATAAGGCATGAAATACAACCATGAACTTTAGAAATACAAGTATTACCATAAATATTCCTTACTTTCTAAGTGCTAACAACAATGGAAATTACTGCCAAACATACAACAATCTTCAACAAGTGTTGACATCAACAACAATCATCAATCAATGTTGACATCAATGGAAACAACTACCAATAATCTCCTCAAACATTGACATCAATAACAACTTCCAACAATCTCCCCCTTTGGTATTGATGGCAACACACATTGCTTACTCTCCTCCTTTGACATCAAGGAAAAAGAGACATACACTCCTGCACAAAATAACATGAAATTCTCTGTATTCATGAACAAAGGGAAAAAGATCTTTAATTGAAGAAAAATCACATTCTCCTTCTTTGATGAGCAACACTTTTTCTCAATATTTTCACAATTGCATCAAAACTCCCCCTTACTATCAATTCCCCCTGAGTGAGCACACATCAATCTAGGAGAAAAGGATATAATATTTCCCCCTAGAAATATGCACCATCTATGCATCTAGTTAGAACAAGGAGGGGAAATAACCCCCAACTTCTACGAGAGATACTCAAAAGTATCCTTTGAAAGTTCCTTTGTGGAGATATCTATAATTGATCCTTGGTAGGCACATAATCCATTCCAACTTCATGCTTTGTAACCTTCTCTCTTAGAAAGTGATACTAGATAGAAATATGCTTAGTCCTTGAAAGCATCACTGGATTCTTAGAAATATTAATAGCACTTGTACTTTCACACAATATAGGAATGGGTTCATCATAGACTACCTTCACATCCTTCAAATTTTACTTCATCCAAATAACCTGAGTATAACAAGATGTTGTGGCAATGTATTCAGTTTCTATTGAGTCCTACTTTTTACTAAACCATGAGACCAAACTGTTTTCCAAAAAGAATGCACTTCCACTTGTACTTCTCCAGTCATCGCACAACTTGCCTAGTCAACATCAGTATAGGTGCTTAGAGAAAATTTATTGTCCTTTTTATACCATTGGACATAATCCAGAGTTCCTTTCAAATGTCTGAATATTCTTTTCATAACTTTTTCATGAGATTGCTTTGAAAAAATATTGTAACACACTGAGATATGTAGAACGTCCACCAAAGATCATACAACTAAATTTTTATATACACCAACCAACACAAGTACCCAAACATATAATTGAAAAATAGATAGGCGTCTAGGACTATCTGTAGCACACTCCCATTTCAAACTATACTTGTAGACCCCCACAAAAATATGATACAACAAAGTAGCACGTATTTAACACAACTAGACATATCCATAAGACTATATGGTTAAGACATTATTTTTGAGAAAAGTAGAGCATTCCAATAGGCCTTCATCATTACTTTACTATGTTACTTACAACCATTATACCAAAAGGTGTAAATAATTGAGAACTTGGATACAACACCTTCACATCTAGAGCAAATTATCTTTTAGTCCGCAAGACAAAACCTTTTCTTGTAGAGAGATGCGGACCAAAATACCATGACTACCAAAGAGTATACATTGTGAGTGTCTTGACAAACTTCTGAAACTTACCTTTATGAAACTTATCTTTATGTGTGGTGTAAGGAGGGGGAAATTTGTGAATAAAGAAGGTTAAGACCAAGTAGCAACCTTTACCTAAAATCTAAGCCAAGAATACCCAAATCTAAAACAAGAAAGTACAATCAACATGAAAAGAAAAATGAATAACAAAGCTAATCTAAACTCCCATGTTGAACTTGATTATCTTACTTGCTTCTCCTCTATTCTTTTCAAATTGCAATCTTGCCCTCAGATTTTGGTGTGTCTAAGCACCTGCAAATGACAATGACTGATAGCAATAATTTCAAAGAAAATGTGGTTATAAAGCCAAAATGAAGGAGACAACCTTCCTTTTATAGAAAAGTTTCTTGAATGGACAAATGAGATCAAAAGTCTAGCATATTCCAAGATCAATGGTGGAGGTTTCGTGCACCATAGAGTAGTGGACTAGGGACGACTAAGGATAAATGGTCAAGATTGTTCAACCAGAGAGAATCAATAATCAATATTCAAAAGAGGAAGTGTGGGGAAAGTGGAGGCATCAACTAATAATTTTTAATTAAAGAAGGAATCTTGGACATTAAATCATATTATTATTTAATTTGAGAGAGGATGTGGAGGAATAAATAATCATTTTAATTATTTATTTGTGGAAGAAGAGGGAAATGAGAATTTAATTAAAATGACTGTGCAACCATTTAATTAAACTTGAAGGAAATGGAATAAGAGATATTAAATAATTAAATTGGATTAATTGTTTAATAATGGAGGAAGAGGTTAAATGAATAGCCAAATAATTAAAATAATTATTTAACTATTGACGAATAGTAAATGATGAATAATTAAATAAATGAGAATTTATTTAATTATAGAAAGAAATAGGATGCTAGTGATGTAATTAAATAAATACATAATTTATTTAATTAATCAAAGAAGAATAAGGAAATGAATTAATTAAATAATTAAAATTATTTAATTAATAGAAGAATGCAACCAAAGAAAATAATTAAATAATTAAAATTATTTAATTATGGAGGGAAGAAGAGATTGATGCGGAAAAAATGTTGTTCGCAGACCAAGACATTTTCAATGTCTACATTTTTCCCCTCTTTGACATAATGTGATTTTGAGCATTGTGTCAAAGAATAATTAAGAAAATAATTTTCAAATCATGGCCCAACATGCACTGATGAAGATGGGATAGATCCAACCCCCTTGGAATTTTTTTGTGAATTTTGATTTTTTTTGAAAAATGTGAAGAAATTTTCTGACAAGCAAACTTTGTGCATAGATAGGATAATGTTTCATTTTTAGGCCTCCAGAAAGCTCATATTAGGGTTTGGGCTCAACACCTAACACAAATGGTGCAAAAGGAAGGTAAAAATCTCATTTTGGAAAGGTATAAATGTGATTAGGTTGCTAAAAATAATCATTTGTGCATTTAACTTTGAGTGAATAGTGTGAGAGAGTGAAAATCTACTATGGAGTTGTTGCCAAGATGTCACCAGTACCAACTGCACACTGCAGATATTGGGTCAGGACATATAGACAACTAGAGGGCTTGAGGGATGCAATAAGTATGCTAACCTATTTTTTTAATTTTTTAAAATTTTGGTAGATTTTGGCCTCCAAAAGGGGGCAAACAGATGTGGCGAACCTTGTTCACTGCATTTGTTATCGCATGCATTACAAGTGAATGCGGTTCACCACATTTGCTTGGTGTGACACAAGTGATGAGGATTAAGCTGTAACTCTTTTTTGCGACGCAATTGAAATTTGTGATGCAAGTGTAGGATTTAGTGACGTATGTGCAGTTTAGACTGCATGTGTGATTTTGAGACACAATTACAGGCTTAAATGACACATTGGCAAAATTGAACCACATTTGCATATAAAGCGACACATTTGACTATTGAAACATATATGCTAGACAATGTGATATATTTTCTTGTTTAAATTTTTGCTCCAATTTAGGTAAAATTTTCTCAGTGACCAAGGTCAAATAGGTTGAATTAGGCTTTATGATTGACATAATGTGCTTGCTCATGATCATAGATTCCACTAGACCCTATTTACACACAAGAGAGCCGACCGTCGAATTTCATATTGCATCAACAACTAGATGATGACCAAGGGGATCAACTATTGTCCTTGGGATTATACTACATCACTTTCATGCCTATGATGTGGGCTAATAGTGGCCTATTGATTGCATTGGCCAAGTGATGGCACTTGGAGACTAGCTCTTTTCCATTTGCTGATGGGAGAGGCTATAGTGACTCTAGAGGATGTGTGGCACATTCTTAGACTTCCCATTCATAGAGAGCATGTGTCTTATGACCTAGACAGGGATATGCTATGATTGTCGCCACTTTTGATTATAATGACATTGCAGATCTAGGTGTAGAGGAGTATGAGATCTACTGGGATATACTCACAAAGAGATATGAGCTCTTCATCATTTTATTATGCAATGTTATTGGTGGAGTTGTGTGCCCTGATCAACAAGGACATGGATTTTTGGTTGGTTAGGGTGAGATTCTTGTTAGCATGCTTACTTGAGGTGTTATGTATGCTTGAGGGCCATGTATGTTGGTGATGTTATAGTTTTAGCTACATGTTGTGGCATATAGAGGGGAACAAAGCATCAATTGTAGTACTAATCTCTTGATGGTTTGAGACTAGGAGGATATCGTAGTGTTCCGACTGTCAGTGTAGAGGCAGCTTGGGGAAGGATACCATATGTTTTAATTTATGTCCAGGTATAGTCACTCAGACACATGTTGAGGATATTGGCTACTAGATATACTCGCAGAGAGATATGAGCTCTTCATCATTGTCTCATGCAACATTATTGGTGGAGTTGTGTGCACTGATCGATGAGGACATGGATTTCTAATTGGTTGGGGTCAAATTCTTGTTAGCATGTTTAATTAAGGTGTTATGTATGATTGAGGGCAATGCATGTTGGTGATGTTATACTTTCAGCTACATGTCGTGGCATACAGAGGGGCACAAAGCATTATCTGTGGTAATACTCTCTTGATGGGTTGAGACTGGGAGCACATAGCGGTGTTCGGACTGCCAGTGCAGATGAAGCTTGGGGTAGGATACCATACATTTTCATTTATCGAGGTATAGTCACTTAGACACATGTTGGGGATATTGGCTACTAGATGCATGCCATAGATATATTGGATTAATTCACCTTGAGGCCTTACAGGGATGTGAACCCATTTTCTGACAATGATGATCACTTGCCTTACTGTTGCCAAAATTAGTACTTGATTAGATGAATAGTCCATCCACAACACATCATAGAGAGGTATCTTTCAAAGTGGGTTCACTGGAATTTTTTTGAGCAATAGGGATTATTGGTGAGTACTAAAGAGTTTACTCGGTCTAGTCGAGAGATCCAACCATGGAGGGCTATGATTCTTGTGATCACAACATAGTAGGATATAGATGGATTACAACCATTGCAGTGGGAAACAAGGCCAAAGGTAGCAGACGTAGATACCACACCAAAGTACGATGCATGGTGGGCCAAACATAGGCCCATACCACTAAGAGATTTGGATCAGTTGACACCAGTAGAGCGATGTAGGAGGGGGCTAAGGAGAGGGTTGTGGGGCTGAGGATGAGGCTGAGGAGATGATGGAGGCTAATGTGGAAGAGGAGAGGATGAAGGGGATAATGGAGATGGAGGGGTAGGAGGTAGAGAGGACAGGGGAGGCTGAGATGGGAGGGGCAGCGTTAGAGATGGATGACCACCTCGTCCACCTCATTCACTGAGGAAAGATAGAGGCAAACATGAAGAGGAGGCCCCTTGTTAGGAGGGAGAGGTCAGAATGGAAGTGGTAGAGGGAGTGGGATAGGTAGATGCACCTCCCCATTAAGAGGAGAGATAGGTTGAGAAGTATCCCACATTAGATATTGGGATAGGTGTAGAGCTAGAGGAAGTGGGCCAAGATGAGGAGATTGAAGATTGGGAGGAGGAGGAGAGGGAGAGGGTTTTCCTAGAGGAGGGGCATGAGGAGATTCCCACCGTTGAGGCAATGGAGGTGGAGGGGAGGATCGACTAGTGGACACCTAGATTGTATAGTTATAGGTGTAGCTATAAGCTACACAGGCTGAGGTACAACAATTGAGGGTGGAGAGGAAATGGTTGTTATTAGGGAACAACAAGTTGAGTACAGATTGATTGATTTTATTAGTAGGATCAGTGGCCCATTGGTAGAATTTTCTCAAGAGATTAGGAGAGCCATTTAGGAAGAGTAGTACTATAGAGACCTCTATGAGAGGGAGGTGCCTTCAAAACGTATGGAGCCTAGTTTTCAGCGGCTATGAATAGGTTGTAGAGCAGGACTCACTCTCAATGGAGTTAGAGTAGTGGAGGGGTTTCCTAGCCTAGGCATTCTCCTCACCACTAGTCATTAGGGTATAGAGCTTCAAGGTCATAGCAACCAGAGGATAGAAAACCTCCCTCCATCAAACCATCTCCATTAGAAGATATGGGGAGCATTGGGCAGAGCTTTCTCTTTATGATGCTTTATGCATTGATATTTATTTTGACTGAGCCAGTGAGCTCCATTTTGAGATCATTCTGATATTGTATTATGACACTTATTATTTTTGGTATATATGTGATATGTATAATTGTTGGCAGCGATTATCTTATGTATGATTTATTATGCATGTTTCTATGATATGATGGATTATGCTATTATGATGTTATGCATTTATATGATTATGAGATAGTCCTATATATTATGATGCATTATGAATGATGGTTTATGGTTTATGCTCATGTATGATTATCTATTGATGCACCTAATCTATATTGATTTGATGGATGGTTTTATATGACTATGATGCTTATGTGGATGTATTTGTGATGCTTATATGATCTTATGATGTATGTTTTCTTTAGGATGTTATGGATGCTTTATGATTATGAAATAATGGATTATGGATATGTATGATGTATTCACATGCAATGATATGGATAATGGATACTGGTATGGATGATGTACATGAAATACAATGAATATGTATAATTTCCTTTTTGAAATAAAAATATGATATGATATGTGATAAGATGTATGCAATGAGATATATGCTATTGGTTTATGAATGCAATATGATAGTATGTGATTATGACATGTTATGCTTATATAGATGCATGCATACATGTATGTATGATGATGCTATCTATTTTTTTTGTATTTTCAGATGCAATATGGATGACCTAACAGGTTCATGATGATTCCTATGATGTTTCTAACATGATTATGTATGTAGGATATTTTTGTGTGTTATAGGACATCATCAGGATGATTATGGAAGAAAAGGAATGCAGACACAAAGAAGATGGATGTTAGTGTGGAGTTAGTAAGATGAAAAGGGATTTGATATTCTTGCTTGATAGATTCTAACTTGCATGTTTATCATCATTGGGCAACAAAATTATAGCAAATAAATAGTAAACACCATGGTATGACATAGACCAAGGTGTGCAATGTTATCCCTTTGTGAAAACAAACACTTAATAGACAAGGAATGTCCTAACTCATACTAAGGACAAAGTTGCCCCAGTCTTTTTGTCAAGACAAAGCACAAGCAACAATCAAAAGAAAGAGTCATGATCCATCATTGCTCCTCTAAATATTTCTTGGGACATCCTCGAGGTGGCTAGTAACATGAAAAAATACAAATAAAAAAGATAAGAACAACTAGACCAACAAAGTCAACAATCATTTAGATCATTTGCCAAAATTTATTGATGGGATTTATGAGGTTGATTGACTGAATGATTAACAATTTTGAATGATTGATTGACCAGATTGATTGATTGACAAGGTTGATTGATTGATAAGGTTGACCAATTGATTGATTGTTTAACTAGATAGATTGATTGACTAATGGAATTTGACTAATTGACAAGATTGATTGATTAATTGACCAAATTGACTGACTAGATTGATCGACATGTTGACCAAATTGACAAGATTGATTGACCATGCCCGGTTTCAGGAAAGACATATCTTGTATAAGGAAAATGATAAAGTTGACAAATGATCATGTCCAAATTTAGGAAGGACACATCTTGAATAAGACAAAATGATAAGACCATTGACATGAAAAATATTGATGCTTAGGCAATTGAATAGTTTGGATTGAAAACTAGCTGGATGGTTGATCTGTTGATCCATGACTTGGTTTAGAAATCTATTTTCTTGTGTCCAAAGTGTTGTTCTTAACAAGGGACAACTTATTATAGGACCTGTTACCCAATTTTCACCCTCAGACTCAATCAGGCAAAGCATCTATGTTGCAAGTGTAGAAAAGGGCTAGATTGGACGTCTCCATTAAGGGTTACTCTATGCATATGATGACATTTCACTAGGGATTCAGTTGGGAGGCCTGCTCTATTGGAAACATGCCTCAATATTTTACGCTCAACCTCCATTAGAGCCAGGTTGGCATGACATCTTCACTGTTTGGCCGACTGGTTGCTTGATACTTTCTGTTTTGAACAGGTCGATGTGACCTAGTTTCTGTCCTGCCAAATGAAGTTGCAAAGCCTATCACTTTAACATTGAGGGTTCGGTATGACCTCTTATTGCATGGTTTTCTCTGGCCAATAGACCATTCAATTGTGGGCTTCGGGGTAACTTCTAGAACTTAGTGAAGGGTCCTAGCGAACAGTCAGAGTCTCACCGACAGGAAAGGGAGCTTGTCAGGAAACAAGTCTCTCGGCATAACAAAGCATTTAGAGTGATGTCCCGGCGATAAGATAAAGTATTCCTGACAACAAGAAGCCTTCAACGTAGCATTCAAGTCAGAGGAAGGTCTCCCTGACTTCGATGTCTCATCGATAACAAAGAGATCGCCAAGAGGAGATGCCTTCGCCATGAAGTCCTGACGACGATTAAAGTCTCACCGAAAGCCAGTGGTCCCGCCAATGAAGTCATATCGATGTGAGGTATGGCCAACAGAGTGGAGTCTTGGCGAATGGGAAAAGATCTTCAGTGTAACATGAGGAGTTCGGAAAGAGGTCTCACCGAAAGCAGAGATTCACCTTGATGGGAAACAGTTTTCCAAAAGGAAGAAAGTCGCCAAGATGTCTCAGCAACTGGCCAAGGCCTCCCCGAGAGTAAGTGATATCGCCCCAGTGTTTCGCTGATGACCAGAGGTCTCACCGAAGAGGTATGGGAGGTATCACCATAGGTCTCCCCGACTTGCTCGTGGTTTCAGCCAAGGTTGGTGCCTTCGCCGTAATGTCTCGGTGAAGACATTTAGTCTCACCGACTGAGTAGCGGGCCTCGATGTGTTTGCCTTCGGCAGAAGTCTCACCGACAACAAAAAGGCCTCACTGAGAAAAGGACTTCGGCAAGGGGTCTTGCCGAAGTAAAGTGGTTTCCCTGACTCTAAAGGTTCTCAGCATGAGGATTGAGTTCTACAAGATCTCTCAGCGACCCAGGATGTCTTGGCGATAAGAAGGATGAAAAAGTTCAGGGAGCTCGCCAAGACAAAGCATTCAGTAGAAGGTCTCAGCGATAAAGAAAGTAATGCTGACTGAAAGACCCTAGCCAAAGCAAAGCGCCCTTGGTATGATGTCTCACCAACAGATGGGAGTCACACAGAAGGATACCTGGAGCTTAGTGGAATAAAATGTCTCAAGGTAACATCAATAATGTCTCATCGAAGGAAATGTAGAGCCCGGCAGAGTAAAATGCGTTAGGGGAGACTTAGAAAGGAGGTCTTACATTCGATAGGATGTCTTACTGACATCAAGGTGGTCTCAGCAGTGGGAGGCAATATTGGCATAACTAATGAGGCCGCTATGACATCTCGCCGATGAGGGTTTCTCTTGCTGAAGTGAAGTCAGGAAGACCTTGCTGAGAGTCTTGCCGACCCGATAGGGACTCAACAGAGAATACAGAACTTGGGGAGAAGGATCCCTTCACCACAGGGTCTCACCAACCAGTGAAGCCTCCCGAAACCAATGTCTTCGCTAAGGAATAGAGAATTTTTCATGATGTCTCAGTGACAGAATTGTGTCTTGCCGATGGTTTCAGTGATATCGACATAACTGGTGGGCTCAATAGGAACTCTCGTCGACTGTCACATGCTATGCCAATAGCTTTAAAGGGCATAATCGCATCGGTGAGACACTTTTTAGTGTCTCACCGAGATGCGATTCTTTTCAAAAGAGTTTTGATCGCTTATAGAATCTACGTGGAATACGCTCAACCAAACAAGGGGAGATGAGGCAAGCCGTGGTGGTCTGACCAAGGAGAAGGTGATTAACAAAAGGAAAAGCAACATGAGCTCAGGAGCATTCAAAGCAGCTCAACTTGGGGGAATTCAAAAATTGACATGAGATCAGAAGTGAATGCGGTGGTTGCAGAAAGATCAAGAGGCTTCTCTGGGGATGACTCTTCACCGACAGGGACATGCAAGGTGCAACATTAACTACATGAAAAATCTAAAGGCTGATCTTTTTGATAGATATTTTGTAAACCCTAAGGGGCCAAGATCTTTTTTGTATATAAGGATTTTTTTCCTTTTTTATAAAAAAAGTTTCGAGGTATGCTCCTCTGAAGTCTGTGATCCTTTTTGCAGTCCTTTTTTAGACTAGCAGGATTTAGTAACTCAATTTGGAACATAATATACAAAATCTAACTTAGTTACTATTGATGGTCTATCATTCTTCCTTCTAATTCTTGTTAAGTATAGTGCATTCTTTTTAAGTGATTCATTGAGCTACTTAGTGAAATATTCTCTTTCCTTATAGCTTTTGTTTCACATCGTGCCTTTCTTTGTAGAAGTAGTATCATGTAGGTTGAAAACTGTGTTTACTTAATTTTGCACATGAGCTTCTAGTTTGTGAAAATCTGCCTTTCCTTCTTGGAGGCATGTGCATGTCAAACCTGTTTGAATGTGTGATCTACAGGATCTTGTTGTGCAGTCTCATGGCTTTCACAAGTATTCAAGTGTAGCTCAAGTATCTCATTGTTCCTATCATTTTGGTACATCACCTTAGAGTTTAATTTTCATTTTTATGCATTATCTCTCTCCCTTTTCCTTCAAAAAACTAGTAGTTTTAGGTGATATGCAAAGGAATCCAGCCTTCTCTAGAGGTTCATTTCAGTTTTAGGTGACCCACAACCTTGAAATGATCCCATGTTTCACTAGAGAGATTAGTTCTCATAACTTCACATAGGGTGCATTTCTTGGTGACAATAGTTTCTGGCATGCCTGGTGGGACTGTGAACTGCTTCTCAGTTCATGTTTATGCATTCTATTGCTATTGTTTGGTGTGTACAACAGTAGTTCCAGCCTTTTGGAGGCATTTTTTTACATACCTGGTGACTCCGAGCTCAAATCTTCTGGTTTCACAGACACAAGTCTTGGTATGTCTCAAAATAATATGTTAATTCTGAGTTTCCAACTTTTTGACTGAAAAGATGTCAATTAATTATGAAGATGCTTACTACTACCCTCCATATCATGAGTATGTTGCTCCTACACATCCATATCAGAGTGTATTGGACCTACTGCAATAGATTGATCATATGTTGTGGGATCTCAGTCAAGGTCTTCACAATATGAAGATTAATGATATTAGTAAGGTGCTTGTGTGCCTATCTAGGATATTGGTTGATATCAAGATGCAACAGTGTACCATTATACGACAGCCAGAGGTGGCTGAGCAAGTCAGTTTTTATGATCAAGAAAGAGTGGCAAAAAGAGTCCAGTTCGAGGAAGGCCTTGAACAGGAAATAGCTGCTAAGGAAGAACAAATGAAGCTACTCTCTGCTAAGGTGCAGAACACTCAAGCGTACTCTGATTATTAGCATCAACTAATGGAGGAGCTACAAAAGAAGCATTTTGAGGAGAACCTTTCCCAGTAGCTAGCTACAAAAGAGGCAGAAAGGAGGCTAAATTTTTTTGAATAGGAGGTTCACAAATACAAGTTTTCCAGCTTTAGGAAAATCCGGCCTCTTGACTCCCCTAGTAAGTATTCTCAGTTTGAAATCCCAAGCTTTAAGGGATTCAATTCGATGCAAGAGAAGGTAGTACCTAAACTAGATCAGTCCATCATCCCTCAAGACCATCCCATTGATCCAAATGACTTACTCCTCAAGGAGAAAATTAGCAAAGTAAATCCAATGTATTTAGCTGTAGCATGTTACCGACTACAGCAAGAAAAGCTCAAATAGGATGAGAGGCGGGAAGTAGGATAGCAGACAGTTGAAGATCTTCACTTGCAGGTAGAGGATACCCAAGGTTCACTGCAAAGGGAGCCACAAGAAGAGGAACAATTCACTTCTTTATTTGATCAACTACTTGGTTATGTTGAGCAAGCTGAAGAGAACATGCAGGTTCCTATTTTACCAGTTGGTTTGGAACACCCAGAGAGTACTGCTGACTTGTTCGATGAACTTCCTCAATTTTTTGATGGAGATGAAGATCTCACATGCAGGATAGCATCTATGCCTGACGATGAACTAGTATCATATAAAGGGGAAGCATGTGATCAGCCCATTCAAGTTGGTGAGACTATTGAAGAAGTTGTTGAAGATAATGCCTTGCAGCCTATGAACTTATTAGACGAGCTTCCCTACCTTGTTGAGGAGGAGGTGTATCCTATCATGGACAAAGATCATAAGGAGCCACAGTTTGAGGATTTGTTTTCAGTTATCCAACAAGGATATCAGCTCCTTAGTCAAGAAGATCAGACTATAGTAGCCAATGAACAACCTGTACATTACCTTCAATCAACATCTTTTCAAGGAAAAGATGAAGTCTTTAAAGATCAACGAGAGGCTAGCAAGGAGAGTTCAAGCTTTACCCTTACTAGGGGCTGTCCAATCAGGTAATTAGCTTAGATGGAGTCCAATACAACACCAAGGACGAATCCTACACCCAAGTATGAGGGTATTGCTCAGGAGGAATGCACTCAAGTTACCTTTCCACCTCAGAATGGGAATGTTTACATTCCGTATGGAAAGGTTAGTAAGCCTGAATATGTTCAGCAAGAGATCTTGCAGCCATTAGTTGAATTGTCATGCATGCTTCATTTCTCTTTAGTTGTTCTCTAGCATGGCAAATATTGTAAATTTGTTAGAAAGGGTAGTTATTTTACCCAACCTATCAATGGGTTTGTTTGATCAATTTCTTACTGGTTAGTGTAGGGTAGGTTTAGTTATTTTTATTTCCATAAGTGTTGTTTCAACACATGTAAATAGTTTATTTTAGTTTTTCTTGTTTTTAATAAGTCTCCAAGTGATCTAGTGAGTCTCAAGATGAGTTACAACCATGTACAAAGCTGCTCTTGATCTTTTCTGAGTTGTCCCAATGACTCCATGCCCAATGGATAGTCCTAGGCTACTGGTTTTATGTTTAGCAAGCAAACATCCAGCAAAGGTCACCAAAAATGTTACCCAATTTTCACCCTCAGGCTCAATCAGGCAAAGCATCTATGTTGTAGGTGTACAAAAGGGCCAGATTAGATGTCTCCATTAAGGGTTACTCTATGCATATGATGAAATTTCATTGGGGATTTAGTTGGGAGGCCTACTCTATTGGAAACATGCCTCAATATTTTACTCTCAGCCTCCATTAGAGCCAAGTCGGCATGACATCTTCATTGTCTGGCCGACTGGCTGCTTGATACTTTCTGTTTTGAATAGATCACTGTGACCTAGTTTTTGTACTGCCGAACGAAGCTGCAAAGCCTATCATTATAACATTGAGGGTTCAGTATGACCTCTTACTGCATGGTTTTCTCTAGCCAATAGGCCATTCAATCATGGGCTTTGGGGTAACTTCTGGCGCTTAGTGAAGGGTCCTAGCGAACAGTCGAAGTCTCGCTGACAGGAAAGGGAGCTTGCCAGGAAACAAGTCTCCTAGCGTAACAAAGCATTCAGAGTGATGTCCCAGTGATAAGATAAAGTCTTCCCGACAACAGGGAGCCTTCGGCATAGCATTCAAGTTGGACGAAGGTCTCCCTAACTCTGATGCCTCGCCGACAACAAAGAGATTTCCAAGAGGAGATGCCTTCGCCATGAAGTCCCGACGACGATTAAAGTCTCACCGAAAGCTAGTGGTCCCACCAATGAAGTCATATCAATGTGAGGTCTGGCCGATAGAGTGGAGTCTTGGCGAATAGGAATAGATCTTCAGTGTAACATGAGGAGTTCAGAAAGAGGTCTTGCCGAAAGCAGAGAGTCGCCCTGATGGGAAGCAGTTTTCCAAAAGGAAGAAAGTCACCAAGATGTCTCGATGACTGGCCAAGGCCTTGCCGAGAGTAAGTGATATCACCCTAGTGTTTTGCCGATGACCAGAGGTCTCACCGAAGAGGTATGGGAGGTATTGCCGTAGGTCTCCCCGACTTGCTCGTGGTTTCGGCCAAGGTTGGTGCCTTTGCCATAATGTCTCGGCAAAGACATTTAGTCTTGCCGATTGAGTAGGGGGCCTCGATGTGTTTGCCTTCGGTGGAAGTCTCACCGACAACAAAAAGGCCTCGGTGAGAAAAGGACTTCGGCAAGGGGCCTTGCCAAAGTAAAGTAGTCTCCCCAACTCTAAAGGTTCTCAACGTGAGGATTGAGTTCTACAAGATGTCTCAGCGACTTGGGATGTCTTGGCGACAAGAAGGATGAAGAAGTTCAGGGAGCTCGCCAAGACAAAGCATTCAGCAGAAGGTCTCAGCAATAAAGAAAGTCATGCTAATCGAAAGACCATCACCAAAGCAAAACGCCCTCGGTATGATGTCTCACCGACAGATGGGAGTCACACCGAAGGAGACTTGGAGCTTAGTGGAATAAAATGTCTCAGGGTAATATCAATAATGTCTCATCGAAGGAAATGTAGAGCCCGACAGAGTAAAATGCATTAGGGGAGACTCAGAAAGAAGGTCTTACATTTGGTAGGATGTCTTACCAACATCAAGGTGGTCTCAGCAATGGGAGGCGATATTGGCATAACTAATGAGGCTGCTATGACGTCTCGCCGATGAGGGTTTCTCTTGCTGAAGTGAAGTGAGGAAGACCTCACTGAGAGTCTTGCTGACCCGATAGGGACTCAACAAAGAATGCAGAACTCGGGGAGAAAGATCCCTTCGCAATAGGGTCTCACAGACCAGTGAAGCCTCCTGAAACCAATGTCTTTGCTAAGGAATAGAGAATTCATCATGATGTCTCAGTGACAAAATTGTGTCTTGCTGATGGTTTCAGTGATATCGACATAACTGGTGGGCTCGATAGGAACTCTTGTCAACTATCACATGCTACGCCGATAGCTTCATAGGGCATAATCGCATCGGTGAGACACTTTTAGTGTCTCACCGAGATGCAATTCTTTTCGAAAGAGTTTTGACCACCTACAAAATCTGCATGGAATATGCTCAACCAACCAGGGGGAGCTAAGGCAAGCCGTGGCGGTCTGACTAGGGAGAAGGTGATTAACAGAAGGAAAAGCAACATGAGCTCAGGAGCATTCAAAGCAGCTCAACTGGGGGGAATTCAAAAATTGACACAAGATCAGAAGTGAATGCGGTGGTTGCAGAAAGATCAGGAGGCTTCTCCAGGGATGACTCTTCACCGACAGGGACATGCAGGGTGCAACATTAACTACATGAAAAATATAAAGGCTGATCTTTCTGATAGATATTTTTGTAAACCCTAAATGGTCGAGATCTTTTCTGTATATAAGGCATTTTTTCCTTTTTTATAAAAAAAGTTCCAAGGTATGCTCCTCTGAAGTCTATGATCCTTTTTGCAGTGCTCTCTTAGACTAGTAGGATTCGGTAACTCAATTTGGAACATAATATACAAAATCTAACTTGGTTACTATTGATGGTCTATCATTCTGCCTTTTGATTCTTGTTAAGTATAGTGCATTCTTTTTAAGTGATTCATTGAGCTACTTAGTGAAATATTCTCTTTCCTTATAGCTTTTGTTTCACGTTGTGCCTTTCTTTGTAGAAGTAGTGTCATGTAGGTTGCAAACTGTGTTTACTTAATCTGCACATGAGCTTCTAGTTTGTGAAAATATGCCTTTCCTTCTTGGAGGCATGTGCATGTCAAAATTGTTTGAATGTGTGATCTATAGGATCTTGTTGTGTAGTCTCATGGTTGTCACTAGCATTCAAGTGTGAGTATCTCATTGTTCTTGTCATTTTGGTGCATCACCTTAGAGTTTAATTTTTATTTTTATGCATTATCTCTCTCCCTTTTCCTTCAAAAAACCAGTAGTTTTAGGTGATACGCAAAGGAAGTTGGCCTTCTCCGGAGGTTCATTTTAGTTTTAGGTGACCCACAGCCTTGAAATGATCCCATGTTTCACTAGAGAGCTTAGTTCTCATAACTTTGCATAGGGTGCATTTCTTGGTGACAACAGGACCAATGGAAATAGACCAAGGTAGACTTGACAAACCCTAAAGGACTGACCTAGTGCCTTAGGGGCTCATCAAAAGATGGCCTTTCCTACGTCATACACTCAGAGACATCATAGTTTGACTAACTTGGAACAAAAATGACTTATTATTATGATGCAAATCATGATTCATTTGACTCAAAAAAACCTTAAGGAATTTACCTAGTGCCTCAGGGGCTCATCAAAAGATGGCCTTGCCTATGTAGTAGAGCACAAAGACAATGTAGTTTGATTGGACTTGGACTCACATAGACTCTAACTCTAACTCTAATTTTGGATTTTTTTGATGGTTTATGATTTTTTTGGATTTTGACGTGTTTTGATTTTTTTGAATTTTGATTTTTTATGTGTTTTTTGGATTTTTAATGTTTTCAATTTAGCTAATACCATGTGTAGGATCCCATAAAGATGTAGATTGAGGAATTGCCCCTAGTTAGGTATAGGACCAAGTTATTATGCGTGAGGGGATTGAAGTCATGAAAGGTGAAGGACACTAAATGTCAATGGTTCTTAGACCATGAGAAGGATGACAAATTTATTATGATAAGAAAAGGATGGTTGGATTGAGGAGAAAAACTAGATAGAATGATGGTATATGATAGATAAAAGATTGACTACACATGGCATCTAGTTGCTAGGTTTTCACCATGGTACTTATCCAAAGTGCCACCGAAGTGGTTTACACTATTGGACGAATTATTTCTCTTTACTATTTTGTTTTTTTTTTTTGGTGTCACCAAGATGCATGTTTGCTAGGTTTTAATCAAGGTGACAATTTTTTTTAATTTTTTTTTGTATTTTTTTATTTTCAATGGGATTCTTTGGAGGCTAAGTGTAATATCTGTGAAGGTGCATGCTATTGATGGGCTCAGGTAATGGTTCACCTTTAGGAGTAGACAACTAATAAGCACCAGAACCATATGCTATTGTGATGATGTAGGGATCTAACCAATTGTGTTCAAACTTTCTTGTCTTTTCTTGATCCATTTGATTCTTAGGATTCTCTTTCAAAACAAGTCACCAATGTCAAAGTATCTAGTTCCAACTTTATTATTATAATTTCACCAAAGATAGTTCTGATACGCCTATAAATGGGTTAAGGCATTCCGTCTCTTCTCATCGAATAACTCAAGCTCATACAAATAGGCTATATAGTACTCTTCTTGATCAATAAACTGTTGCATAGATACCATCAAGGATGGTAATTCAACCTCAATGGGAAAAATAGCTTTGGACCCAAAGACAAGGGAATAAGGAGTGGATCTTGTGGGAGTACAAATGCTAGTGTGATAGGCCCATAATGTAGGGTTGAGTTAGACATGCCAATCATGACCAATGTCATTGATAGTCTTCTTTAATATTTTAAGGATAGCCTTATTAGATGCCTTAGTTTGACCATTTCCTTGGGGATAGTATGGAGTGGAAAAAATGATGTTGGATATGAAACCTTATGAAACCTTTCACATAGCTCACAGACATCTTGATTCTTGAAGGGATGACCGTTATTCATGATCATGGATTGGGGGACACCATACCAACATATGATGGTCGTGAGAAGGTGCATGTACAAGATCTCCATGTATTTGAAATTGGTGAAACTTCTTCACAAATTAGTAAGCATCACATTCCATGGTAGGCCAATAGTATCCCATCTGCATAAGATTCTTAGCTAAGGTAGGACCAGAAGAGTGAGCTCTGCATATACCATTTTGTACCTATTATAAGGTCATTTTTTCTTCATATGAGTCAAGACATCTGAGAAGGGTGCTATCTAGGTTGTGATAGTAAAGGGTATCATTGATGATGATGTATTTGGAGGCTTTCTAAATAAAGGTCTTGCGTTGTTTTGTAGACAAGTCATAAGAGATAATCTTGTCATGCAGGTAGTTATAGAAGTATTTATACCAAGGAGATTCAAGACCAATAAGTTCACAAATGATTTTTGATTTGGGGACCTTGAATGTGGGGATCAACAACTATTCCACCAAGAACTCATACTACAAGGCATTGTTAGGAATATCCAAGAGAGATCCAATGGTTGTTGCATCAACTGCCTTGTTTTGAAACCTTTGGATTTTCTCAAATGAAATATCATTGAAGTACAACTTAAAACTATCCACCATGCACTTGTAAGGGGTAAGCTTCTCATCTTTTGTATCATAGTCATCATTCACTTGACAAGTAACCAACTAGGAGTCACCATAGACTTGAAGATCCTTGATTTTCCACTTGATTTCCATGTGTAGTATTGTCAATAATGCTTCATACTTAGCCATATTATTCATGCTTAGGAATGCTATCTATATGATAGGAATGAAATCCCCTTGAGGTGTGAGAAAAATAATTTCAGCCCCTAAACCATGATTTGTGTAGGACCCATCAAAGTATAATTTCTAGGTTGTAGGAGTCTCAATCACAAAGATAGATTCATCAAGAAATTTAGACACTAGAGGATGATTTTCTATCATTGGTGAATCCACAAGTTGATTAGCTATCACTTGTCCTTTTATTTCCTTATGATCAACATAATCTATGCCATTCAAACAAAATCATAACCCACTTTGCTAGTCAGCTTGTCAGAGTTGCTTTGCTCAATAGATACTCCATAGGATAAATCTTGGCTATCAATTGTGTTTTGTGATTCAACATACAATATCTCAAATTCTGTGTGGTGAAAACAACTGAAAGGCACACTCATTCAATGGGATTGTATTTAAGCTCATATCGTACCAAAGTTTGACTGATATAGTATATAACTCTCTTTTCCATCATTGTCATTCTAGGCTAGTAATGCCCCCAGTGCTGATGTGGTAGCTGATATGTATAAGATTAAGTGTCTAACACCAATGGCAGGCATGAGAACTGGAGGAGTCAATAGATAATCCTTTATTTTTTGAAATTCCTCTTGATAATGTTTGGTCCATATGAAAGGGACTCCTTTGCATAGAAAATGTTGAAATGGATGAATCTTATCTGCTAATTGGGCAATAAACCTTCAAATTGACTGCAATCTTCCTTGTAGAGTTATCAACTAACTAATTTTGATAGGTGGGGGTATATCTATGATTGCTTTTACCTTTGCAAGATCAACCTCAATTCCTCTATGAGAAACTATGTATCCCAATAGTTTTTTGGATTGGACCCCAAACACACACTTCTTTGGATTGGACCTGACCTTATATTCTTCTAGCCTTCTAAAAATATTGTTTAACACTCCTAGATTACCACCTCTTGTTAGAGATTTTGTCAACAAGTCATCAACATAGTCTTCCATAATTAAATGCATATATTCATGAAAAATGGTTGTCATATCTCCCTGATATGTTGCTCCGACATTCTTGAGACCAAAAGGCATAACATTCCAAAAAAAGGTTCCCCAAGTGCAATTGAAAGCTATTTTATGTTGATCTTCAAGGGCAATTCTAATTTGACTGTATCCTGAAAATCCATCCATAAGTGATAACATCTCATATCCCACTGTGAGGTCTACTATGATATCAATATTAGGTAGCGAAAAATAATCTTTAGGACAATCCTTATTTAGATCTCTAAAATCTATGCATATTCTGATACCACCAGTTGGTTTAGTGACATGAAATAGATTAGATATCCATTCTACATAATCTATGGGATGAATGAAACCAACATCCAAAAGCTTCTTCAAATCAACCTTTACCAAGAGTGTGATTTGTGGATGCATTTTCCTTAATTTTTGGTTGACTAGTTTAACATAACTTGGAAGCAATGGTAGATGATGTAGAAAAAGTTTGGGGTCCAGCCCAGACATATCAACATATGTCCATGCAAAATTAACTTGTCTTTCTAAAAATAATGTAGTGAACTCTGGTTTTTCCTCCATGGTCAAAGATGTTGTGAACTTAATGATCCTAGAATTGTCCTTTGTCCCAAGATTGACTTCTTCTAATTCTTCTACTAGAAATGATGATCTCTCTTGATAAATAGGGAGACTATCCAACCCTCCATCCTTAGATGCCTTAGAGAAGTTTTCACCTTCAGATACTTAATTTATTTTTAATTTTTCATGGTCTAAAGGCACCTTTGGTTTTCACCTAGAGACCTATTCTTTTTATTTTTATTTTGATCATTTTTCTCACTTTTGTGACTAGAGGGAAGAGCATAATTTCCAAAATATGTTATATTATCAAGCTCAATGAATAAACCAACTTTATGATCCGCACTTGGTATTCCTTCATGAAGTCCCACGAACTTAGCAATTGCTTCATTTTTCTCAAATGTGTCTAAACTTGGTCATCCTTGCTAGTCCCGATCTATCAGTTATGAGTAAACAAGGGGTAGGCCATCATTGGTATCATCAAGAGTGAAGGCATATATGGTAAACACAAAGGTATAGTCTAGATACCAAAAGGAATCAATCTAGATATTAATGTCCATGATATTAGTTGGGGAGGATAAATAAAACTCTTGAAAGGTCTTGGCTAGGTCATACTCACTGGATGTGTAGGAATCCCATTCCCACTCATTATAATTTGTTTTAGTATATTCCTCATTAGATGTATCGATTTCATTTGAAACATTAATGTTCTCACTTGAAGGCAACTTAGTACCAAGGATACTCACTTTTGATGGTACATACCCTAGCACAATGTTTTTGGTTGGCAAGGAGGAAATGTCGCTTCCACCATTCCATGTTTCTTTAGGAAAATACCACTATGTTGATTGTATCCTTGTTGCTTCATTAACATGAACCCCTTTGGATACTACTCAATTAGTAATTGTTTAAGGTTCAATGTATTCTTCATCTCTGTAAATCTATGTAGATATGTCCTCACCTATGGGCTCTTTGCTTAATTCCTCCCACTTGATGAAGGTGGTGGGAGAGTTGCGGATAATGATTTTAGGCTGAATAGGATGAGGTTTTCCATAAGACTTTAGTGATTTAGGTAGCTTTCCAACAAAAAATAATCTCTCCATGTTGTATTCCCCACATACCTTATCATAGATTTGGACTTTAGGTTTGGAAGGTGTGGTGAATGGAGTGGATGATTTGATGATGGAAGATAGATCAATGTAGATGGATGAAGTGGAAGATGAAGCTTCTCAATTGATAGGCACTTGATTTTTAGTAGTTCCTCTTAGATTACTTCAGTATTGGAAAGGATGAGGATCACTTGGTATGGTAATTTCAAGGCCATTGTAGGGAAACTTCAAGCATTAATGGTAGGTGGAAGGTACAACTCTCATGGCATGAATCCATGGTGACCTAGGAGAAGATTGTAATGAAATTCCAAATCTAAGACATGGAACATTATGTTTTGGATAGCGGGGCCAACCCTTATAGGAAATGTGATTAACCCTTCAGATGAGCACTCAACATTATCATAAGACTTGATGACAATTGTCTTATTCTGATCTATGTAACCCTCATAGAATCCCAATGCTGTAACCAATTTTAGGGTACGTATGTTTAGAATTTCTCCACCGTCTACCAAGACTCATTTGATTTTATGTTTATTAATGTAGAATTCAAGGTGTATGGGATCATTATGATTTAGCTTTTATATGAAAAGATCTTTTAGAAAAGGTGACATGGTGAGGTCTAGCTAAGTATCCAACCATGGCTTGAAATTGGTTGATATTTAGGTCAGAAGGTACAAATGTGTTTTGCAAGGCTTTGTCTAGAATGTCCTTGTTCTTTGGGGAAATGCGAAGTAGCTCAAGAATGGATATTTGTGTCAACATCTTTCCTAGATGAGTTATATTGACTTTTCAGTTATGGATTAGAGGAAGCCCCTTATAGGTTCACCTTAGCTCTACAAGTAGTAACGACACATTATGAACTTTTGTTAATGGTGATAGTAACACCATGATTATCAAGGGACCGAATGTGATTAATGGTATAGTCATGTGCAACATGGGTATAATTAGCATTATCATTGTTTCCTGAACTAGAGGATTTTCCTTTCCCATGGTCTTGCAAGGGAATTTTGAATACGATGTGATCAACATTGGTTTTACCTTGTGAATTATCTACGGATATGTCTCCTTGTCCAATAAGATCTTGGATTATATTTTTGAGTGTCCAACATGATGATGTCTTGTGTCCTTTTCCACAATGGTATTAACAAAATTCATTCTCATTCCACCAATTGGGTTTAACCAATGTTGATTCACATGTCTTAATGTTAGGAAGCTGAATGATGTTTGATTGTAAAAATTTATTTAAAACTGACTCAATAGCTTCCCCTAAGGATGTGTATGTTCTTTTAGTGTGTGGAGATCCTTTGAATTGTTGATTATTTTGGACTACATTTAGTGTCTGATCATGGATGAGTGTTGGCATGTTTGATTTGGATGGACCTTTAAGATGAAGGGTGGGGTGAACTCGATTCACCAATTTAGCATTGACTACCCCATCATTGGTGACATTCTTATTTTGAGACTAAAATTTACCTTTATCACTAGGAGCATTAGGGGTCTCTTCAAATGAAGATTTTGACTAGCCCTTTTTCTATGAGAGCTTTCTCAATGAAGACCCATTTTTTAATGACATCTTCGAAGGTAGTGAAACATTGAATTTGGAGTTGGATCATTAATTCTATGTTTAGGCTCTCTATAAAAATGGTGACCAATTATTTCTTAGGAATGTGACAAGGAAATTTATTAGCCATGTTGCACCATCTTTGATAGAATGATGTAAGTAATTCCCCCTCTTTCTATTTGGTGGAGCACAATTTTGCTAATGTCGTGTCACTTTCTATGTTGTAAGAAAAGTGGTTAATGTATCTATCACCCAATTCACCCCATGTTCATATCCCAAGAGGATGGTGCACAAACCATTCTAGAGCCAACCTTGAAAGGCTTCATGAAAATAGTTGCATCAAATAAGTGGGATCATAAGCGATGTCTATACATGCCATATTAAATTCTCATATGTGTTCCATTGGATCCCCTTTCTCTTTGTACTTATTAAATTTTGGTGTGGTGAAATGTGAGGGGAAAGGTTGGATGTATAAATTTATGTCAAAAGGGTAAGGGCACAATTCCTCCATATAATATGTTTTCTTAGTTGTCCCCAATTGTATGTTTTCCATTTGCTATTGTATTTCTTGCATTTGTTGCATCAAGGTGTCCATGGGGGATGGTTTCACATTGGGTTGTCCTTGCATAAGAGGATCAACATTAATTTTAGGAGTGTTGTATGATAAATTTTACACCATTCTGTGATTAGGATTGATATTTTGTTGCAAAGGATTCAAATTTCCTTGTTGATAAAGGGGTGTAAATGTGGCATTGGTATTGATTTGATTTTGTGGCGTGAAATTTTCATTTGATGTGACATGTGATGGGAGGGGATTGGTGTTCAAATTTGTTCCAAAATTCATTTTGGTATTAGGTGTAGCACTGATTGTTTGTGTTGGCACTCTAGATGTGACAATATAAATTATCCTTGTTTTGTTTGGTGGATTTTGACATGCATTGATTAAGGGTGTATTATTTTGTGTTCCAAATGGATTTGTAAATTTCACACCCATGGGATTGGAAGATGAACTAACAAATGTGAATGCCGATCCTTGGGACATAGTATGTGTTCTCTTAGCTCCAAATATTGGTGGATTAGGAATGTGTATAGTTGTTACAATGTGTATTGTGGCCCCAAGGGGTAGGCTAGTGAACATTTGTTGTGAAATGGGAATGTGAATGTGTATTGACTTTGACCTTGAGTTTGTGATTGTGTTACTCCCTCTACAATTGTGGAAGTGTCAAAGTCAAAGGGGAGTTTAGCACCTTTCTTAGCAAGTGTGAGAAAGAATTTGTTTGGGTCTGCACTAACAAGATCATACACAATTCATATTATTCTTGGATCTTGGGTGGCATGTTCATTTTCTTCAAGGGTCAAACATCTATTGAAATCAGCATTTGATGTGATATTAGCGAATGGATTTGATGTTTCCCTTTGTGGTGTTTGAGGTGGATTTTAATTTGACCCAAGGTTTGTTTCACTTGTGGGACTAAAAATGGGATCACTTGAAGAGTCCATATCCTTTCTTTTTCCTCGTGACCTTGTTTGAACCATATAAGAATTGTAACCTAAGGATTGATAATGCAAAGGTGATAATGCAATATGAGATATGAGACTAAGCTATATATATATATATATATATATATATATATATATAAGATTTTTGAAGATATAAGTATGTCAAATGTTAATGCACCTAAGACTAAGGGTTTGAAATGCAATGATGATAATGAACCTATGACCAAAGGATTTGATGTGCAATGAGACCAAATGAGATTATGACTAAGGTTTTGATATGCCAATAAGATTAAGGTATGCCACATGAAACTAAGGACATGCACTTTGGATCTAAGAAAAAGGATGATAACCAAGATATGGTAGACTAAGGTAACCAATTAGAATTCAAGACTTTAGAAGATGAATGCTGAAATGGATTGATGATTTGACAAGGTGAGTCTAAAATAAGACATAAGTTTGAGACCCAATGATGATTGACAATTTATTGATAGAAAGGTAAGGTCAATAATACTCTAGAAATGTAACCGGGGACTAATCAGAGGTGTGGTAGGCCTCCTAATCTAAAATTTGAAAGGTGCATAAAGCTAAGGATGATCTAAGACCAACTAGACAATGCAAGGTAGGCAATGAAATCAAGCTAAGTAAACCTAGATGAGGGTGATCCCACAATACTAGTTTACAATTTTTGGCCAAACTGGACATTGAACTAATTTTTTCTAACTAAATCTTCACTTTTGAGCACCTATAGCGGCTAAACCATGAGGAATTTGAAGATGATGCAAACTAGTGATTTGTGAAATTTTGTCTATAAATTCTAAATATATACTTTTTAAATTTTTTGGAATCAGATTGCACTTATTTTTCTATCTCCTTCAAACACTAGTTTTTTATAGTAAACACCATTTTTTAAGGAGTGATGCTCACTGTATGCAACATAAATTTTTTTCCATGAAGGATAAAATTATAATTTTTTCAAATTTAGATTTGTAACTACAATATCTAGCACTTTCATTTGGTTTTATAGTGTTTTATTGAATAATTTTCTTTAATCAAGTTTTGCTGTCAAATCAATTACAATTCAAACATAGGTAGACTATATACAACATAACTTTTTTTGTATGTATCAAAATTCAATTTTTTTTACTGGATCAAGTACATCAATACCTAGCCTCCACATATTTTTTAGAATTTTATTTTGATAACTGCTATTTTTCCACATGTGCAGAATAAAGAGCTTGATTTTTGGTAAAAAACCTATGTTTAATCAAACAAAAAAAACATAATAAAACCAAAACATCTTAAAATTATATTTTTTGGATAGCTCATTCTAAGAACTACAATCATCTAGTTGGGTCTATGAAGCTTCCTCCATTTTCATCCTCAACTTGAGCTTTGAAGGGAAAAATTCTAGAGATTTTTGGTGCCAGAGGGGGAGAATATGGGAAAAGAGGGGTTCTAGCAAACCCCCCTTTAATGCAATTAAAAAATAAACCCATTAAAGGGGGGTTCACTTGAAACCCTTGGTTCTAGTGAATCCCCTAATTCTATTGAACCCTTTAGGGGGTTCTAGTGAACCCTCCTAGTTCTAGCAAACCCCCTAAAGTGTTTTCCATCCAAAAGTGCATTTTTCCTTCCTCAATGGAATTGTAAACTAGTTTTGTGGGTTTACCCATGAATGTGGTAAAATAGACTAGTTAAACTAAGCAAGTTATTAATCAGAATGTAAGGTCAATATCAGAATGTGGTGAGGATTGAGATTGGACAAATATTTCTCTAAAATTTTATGGTCCAATAGTTTTTGCTCATTGTCTCATAGATGTGGTACAAAATTTCACAGTTATGTTTCATAGTTGTGGTTCACAGTTTAACAGTTGTAGTTCTTTGTCTGACAGTTGCAGTGCATAATTTGTTTGCCTAAAATATAATTTTTTTGAATGATTTTTGTTTTTGGAAATTTTTAAAATGTGATTACAAACAAAAAAAAACTCTAAAAACATATTTTTGGTTGTTGACTTGTCAAATCCCTATATGAATATGTCTATGTTTGAGGGTTATTCACCCCAATTTCCACTAGTACAACACAATTAAAAACGCATCAAGTACTTCTTATCCCTAAGTTAAATGGCCAATGGTAGCACTTTCAAGCCCAAAACTTGGAATATCCTTTGACACAAGTGTAGGGATACCTTTAGGGGGTGTATTCACTCTTGTCTTTATGAGAGAGGATAGCTAGGGGCCTTCAAGACTAGAATGATGAAACAATCACCCTCTCCCCAAAAAGCTACACGTAAAGAAGTAGCTTATACTAAGTCGAGGATTTTTGTCTCATCTCAAGGGAGCCTCATGGTGAGTCACTTTGGGGCACAATGTGCATCCCCTGCACTAAAAGTGGTACCAAATAATCTCAATCAAAAGGGTGGCTACTAGGAAAGGTGTCTAGTTACAACTTGGGGGATTGACGCCTTGCAAGCATCCAACAAGCCACTTAAGGCTTTAACCAACCCTACTAGGATACATTAAAATACCACACATAAACATGAGTACTCTCCTTTTAGTTTGGAACTATATGGTAAAGGCTAATGCTAGTTAGGACTTGACTTTCATTTTATCCCTTTTATACAGTGGCCCAATGGAAAAATCACTTTGGGTCACCAATGAGTTCTTTGTCAGGATATGTCTCAAATGGTAGGCCATTCTACAAAAGAAAAATAAGATGTAGTGATTTCTCTTACACCCAAGATCACAAAATCGCAAGGGAAGGTGATACTTTCACTACACCCTATGGGTTCTACAACACAATATTTGTGCAAGAGCACCAAATATGAAAGACTACTTAATTTTAAGCGCAAATCAAAATGTGCCTAATTAGCATGAAAGACAAAACAAAATTCAAGTTTTTTGTTTTAAACCCAAAATGAAATGTGAGGATTATAGTTTTTTTAACCCAAAATGAAATGTGAAGATTGTAGTTCTTTTTAACCGAAAAGGAAATGTTCCTAATTAACAAAAGACATTGATTTATTTTAGGCCCAAAAATCCAAAATGTTCCTATCTTTGTAGACACTGAAAAATGTCCTAAATGATATCATGCACTTTAAACAAGTTTACTAACATCATTTCCTCTTTAAACCCATCCTCTTTTCGCTTAATTAATTAAATTAACCTAGCTAATTTAATTAATGGCATCATTTTTTTCCATTAACCTAATTCCTCAATTCAAGTTAATTCGCTCCCCCTTCATGCTAATATTTCATCTCATTAAATTAAATAAATCAAAACATTTAATTCAATTCCCTAAGTCATCTTATTTAATTAAATATCATTTGATCTCCTTCCCCCATTTATTAAATTATTTAATTTAATAAATATCACTTTAATTCCTCCAAATCCCCTAATTGCATGATTAAACCTTGTTTAATTAGCAATTAAACTAATTTTCCTCTAAAAGGGGAATATTCCCATGGAATATTCCTTATCCCCTTTTTGCACAGTTAAGAATTTCTTTTAATTTGTAAAATGCCTTTTATCCTCACCCAAATGAATATTCCAAGGAATATTCTTATTCCTCCATCATTTAAAAAAGGGATATTTTCACTTGGATTCTTGAGCAAGTTTTAACCTTTAACCTTTTGAACAAGTCACCTTTGACCTATGTGAGTAGGTCAAAAGTGTGTTTGTCTGAAGCAAATGTGAGCCCTTGATTAGATCCTGTCTGTTGATGAGAATCCATGATCCATGCCTCTTCTTCCTTTCATCTTTGACCATTGATTGATCTTTTTGATCTCAACCCTCCATTTCTCATTTTCTCTCCTATAAATAAAGCACTATTTGGAGATAGATGGATCAATATTTCAATATCAAAATTATGAGCTATTGAATTCACTTGCATCCACACTCACAATTTACTCACTTTTAGCTTTTTTTAGTTTATTTCTAATTGCATAATAGCTTAAAGCATCCATTAATGGATTCCATACATCCATCTTAGTTTGTATATGAATTAGGGTTTCCATCTTTAGCTTAGAATTAGCTTAGCAATTGAATAATTAGTTCATTTTTAGCATAAAATTATGTTAACTTAGCTTGCATCATGTTTAATTTAGCATAATTATATTTTCATTCATTTATCACAATGGTTCCATCGATTCTCTTCCATAGAATTGATTGAAACAGGCTCACTAATCATAGGATTGGGAAAGGGTCGTTGTTCCACATAAACACGACACCAATTCCAAAACAAGATAAGTTTCAAATGGGTTAGAGTAGGAATTTAACTATTTTCGTAGTTTATAATTTTCAGTTTCAATAAATGCTTAGTTTAACTTTTCAATTTGAATGATATTGTTTGGTACATTGAGGTTTAGTGGATAAATTGTGCTTCGATTCATCATGGCTCAAGCATAATCAACCCACCCTGACAATCTTCATCTCACAATCTTAAACGAAGACAAACAAAAACCTTGCAAAATATGGATTAGTAGTTTCAAAATAAAATGTCTTCTCCCAAATGTAAGCCACATGCTACAAAAAAAGTATTAGCAGACCAAAAACCTCTATCCTAATGCAAGGAAAGAAAAGAAAAGATGAAAGAAATTTGGAAATCAAAATTTTTACCCTAATAGGCAAGTGTGTCATTTTGCTAAATAGATGTGTCACACAAATATGGTTCATGAAATAGTGATTGTGGCTTATGGCTTAGTGATTGCAACAGTTAGCTTCATGGATGCAACTCACTATTCGTCAAATGCATCATTCTAGCTTTTGACAGTTGCGATGCAGGAACTTGCAAATATGTAGTTATTCAAAATTTCATCACTTTGCCAACAATTATGGTTCACTATGTTGTGATTATGGCTCACAAACTTGAAAAAAAGAAAAGAAAACAAGAACACAAATTTTTGTGAAATTTTTTAGGTTCACATCAGGTTCACCAATGTAAGGAAGGGGAAAATTCATGAATAAAGAAGGGTAAGACCAAGTAGCAACCACTCTACCTAAAATCTAAGCCAAGAATACCCAAATCCAAAACAAGAAAGTACAATCAACATGAAAAGAAAAATGAATAATAAAGCTAATCTAAACTCCCCATGTTGAACTTGATTATCTTCCTTGCTTCTCCCCCATTCTTCTCAAATTGCAAGCTTTCCCTTAGATTTTGGTGTGTCTAAGTACTTGCAAATAACAATGACTAATAGCAATAATTTCAAAGAAAATATGGTTGTAAGGCCAAAATGAAGGAGACAACCTTCTTTTATAGAAAAGATTTCCGAATGGACATATGAGATTGAAAGTCTAGAAGATGCCAAGATCAACAGTGGAGGTTTCATGCACCATAGAGTAGTGGTCTAGGGACGACTAAGGATAGATGGTCAAGATTGAAAGTTGACCAAAGAGAATCAACAGTCAATATTCAAAAGAGGAAGTGGAGGGAAAGTGGAGGCATCAAATAATAATTTTTAACTGAAGAAGGAATCTTGGCCATTAAATCATATTATTATTTAATTTGGGAGAGGATGTGTAGGAGTAAATAATCATTTTAATTATTTATTTGTGGAAGAAGAGGGAAATGGGAATTTAATTAAAATAATTATGCAACCATTTAATTAAATTTGAAGGAAATGAAATGAGAGATATTAAATAATTAAATTAGATTAATTATTTAATAATAGAGGAAGAGGTTAAATAAATAACCAAATAGTTAAAATAATTATTTAACTATAGATGAATAACAAAGGATGAATAATTAAATAAATAAGAATTTATTTAATTACAGAAAGAAATAAGATGTTAGCGACGTAATTAAATAAATATTTAATTATTTAATTAATGAGAGAAGAATAAGAAAATAAATTAATTAAATAATTAAAATTATTTAATTATGGAGGAAGAAGAGAGATTGATGTAGAAAAACTTTTGTTTGCAGACCAAGACATTTTTTAGTGTCTACATGTGGTACACAAAACTAGAATGATATCAATCAAGAAAAGTGTACCAACCTTCACACATCTTTTACTTCCACTAGAAACTTCAACAAAGGTTCATTTATGCATAATAAATTTGCACACCAACTGATCTAATTCAAATAAATTTTCATGATTCAAAGACTTCAACACCTTTTCCCTTCTCAAGGGGCTAAAAGATTCTATAAGTGAAATCTACCCCTAAAATAATGCATTATCTCAGTTTGACTTGGAATCTTGTGCAAAGTGAACAAGAGTGGAATCATCCTTCTTCTCATGATCTTCCAATTCATTTCCCTTCTTTTGCTAAATAGAGTGTTTCATCCCTTTTCTGATTCTAAATAGGTGGCTTTACATAACCACTCCTATAATAATTTTCCTTGTGTCCCATCTTATTGTATTTGTAGCACACAAAGTTGTGCTTTGAAACAAAGTTGTTGCTCTTCACTTTAATTCACACTCATTAGCCTTGTGACCATAGTTGTTGCAATCATAGCAATAACCATAAAATAAGACAATATTGTTTCTTTGAGGCATAAATGATCTTTTACCCATGTTATCATTTCTTCTTTGTTGAATTCTACGATCAATAGCCTTATGCCCAAATTTATTGCAAGAAAAATAGTAACCTTGAAAGGATTGATTGAACTTGGTAGGAGTATGTTTTCTTATAGATGGAGGACTTCTAAATCCTTTTTTTTTGGATAGGGATGAATCCATCTTCTTTCTTGTCATTTTGAACATTCTTTTCATCTCTAGAGCCATTCTTCTTAAAGTTTTTAGTACAAGCTTTCTCCTCCTTTGTTTCAAGCCTTTCAATTGATTTGGAGCTATCCTCAAGACCAAACTTCTTTCCTTTTTCAATTTGTTCTTTTTCTCTTTTTAGGGAATTATTTAGATTAACGATCTATTCCTCAAGCTTTAAGCATTCAATGACCTTGTTATTGAGCTTGAAATTTAAGAAATATTCAATCCTCTTTCCTTCTTCAACCTTTATTTTTAAATCATAGATCATACCTTCTACCCTTTTTAGTTTATTTTTACAAATTTTACCTTCTACTTTGGCTTTCAATTCGTCAATTTCTTCCTTTGATTTTTCAAGAAATATTTCATATTTCTAATTCAGTGTCTTTGCTTCATTCAAGACTTTCAGAGTAGACTTAAGTTTCCTTCAAAACCTATTTTCCAATCATTTGAATGAAGTTCCAACCTTCAGGTTCCATTGATTATATATCCAGATCAGAAGAGAACCTGTCTTCATCAGCCAAGGAATTAGACTCCTTATATTTGTCAACATTATACATTTTTTCAACAATATTAAAGGCCATACGGAGGGTTTCATCATTTGAGTCATTCTCCTCATCTTTTGAGGAATCACTGCTTTCCTTGGAATAAAGACCCTTTTTGACCTCATCTGTCTTGTTACTATCATTTGATTCTTTATAAGGACATTTAAATGCAAAATAACCAATCCTTTTGATGAGTCTAGTTTATGGTCTCATTTTGGGTAGAATTTATGATTTAGTTGTTGAAGTTACTATGGAATTTGATGTTAAGTGTCAATACTTTTATGATATTTCCTCAGAACTTTCGACATTGGGCTTAATCCTATTTTTGCAAACCTTTAATGATAATGGCATGCTATATGGATTGTATATATTAATTTTGCATGTGGTTAATGAATTTTCTTTAAGGTGGTTACAAATATGTAATTATTGTGAATACTAACATTGCCATACAAATATAATTTAAGGATTTTAAATTGAGGAAGACACCGCTAGCTGGGCATGCACCATAATTTCTAGCAAGGGAATTGTTCAAAGGTCAAAGGAGGTTGACGATAGGAGATTCCCATGAAAACCAAATGTAACCACCTTGTAGTGGTCTTTATTGATGTTGAGAAAATGTACACATTACTGTAGTGATAAATCTATGGTTGGACATGCATGTTTGAGCGAATTCCATGCATGTGTAACTGCCGCCCCATTTTCTCTGTTTTCCCTAAATTGCGTCCTCCCAGTTCGCAGAGTTGACTGCCCTATTTAGTTGGTAGTATAAATAAGGATCAGATGCTTCTTTTTGGGTGGTTGCACAATTTTAGATTGTAATTGCATTCTTAAATTTTTCAGCAATACAGTTATGCTACTCTTTTGTACTCATGAATTCCAGTGAACCAAATGAAGTTCTAAGTTTGAGCATTTGAGTTCTCATTAGTTTTAGATGATACTTATCCAAGGGGGGCCACTTGATGAGTAATCCATTCTTTAGTTTAGTATTAGTTTAGTTTTACTTTTTGTTCAGTAGTTAGTTAAGAATCTGGCATCGACTGTTCCTGCAGCCACTAGAATTCCATTATGTGATTGTTCCTATAGCCAAAGCAGATAGTGTAGTGTCATGTTTGTTTGCTTAGATTTTCATTCCTGTTATGCATTTCAGCTTAGTGTAGTTGTTGATTGATGATTAGAATTTATGTTATTCCTTTCCAAGAAATTTGCTTTCAACATTGTGTCTTTCTTAGTAGTAGAATGAAAATGACTACTTTGGGTTCCTAGTGCACATACAATGCTAACCCATTTCAAGTTCATGTCCTTGGGTTGACAAGTTAAATGCACCTTCATGATGATTGAAATAGCTATTCAGGTTATATGCCCAATCTCTGAATCATGGCTGTAAAGGCCTAATTGTTAAATCATTGTAGGAGATAGACATTTTTAGTGCCATTGTCAGGGATGGTGTCAAATGAGGAAGTTATTTGGAGTCATTGATAGTTTTCTTGCTATAGTATTTATGAAATTTGTTCTTAGCATATCCCTCATTTAGGAAGTAATGACCCCCCTTATTCTTTACCAATTCTTTGTGTGAGTTGGCTGATAGTGAGTTGATACTGCATGCATAGGGGAAGGAGAAGGGATGCTTATGGGAGATGCCTTCCTAACAATAATAATCCATTCCAACTAGTTGAATATCATAACCTACCAAGAGAAGAAGAAGAAGAAGATCCACACCTGTTTGTTGATGCATTTCCTGATCTGACTAGCTCTGAAGTTTCCTTTGAGGACAAAAATTATCTTGAGAACCCCTTTGCTTTGGAACTACGTCAAGCAGGCATGGGTGATGCAAATAGAAACATACCTAACCAACCAAATTTTCCTTTCCCCATTGCCCATTAGAATGAAGTTGACAACATCAAAATATCCTTGCTTCAACACTCCCCAAGTTTTATGGACTTTTCATAGAAGATCTTGATACCTTCTTGTTTGAGTTTGATATACTCTATAGGAGTTATGACTATACCACCAATGCCCATAGGCTTAAGCTATTTCCTACCACTCTGAAAGAAGTTGCATTAAGATGGTTCATAAGCCTAGGTAGAGATACAATGGAAACTTGGGAATACATGAAGAAAAATTCCTTGAGAAATATAAGGAGTGTTGCAGGGGAAATAATATGAGAGAAGGTGACATTTTTAGGGTGCAACAAAAGGAAGATGAGAGCCTTGAGGATTATATTGCAAGGTTTCTATTTTTCCTACAAAAATATCCACACCATACACTCAATGAAGACTCACAAAAGTTGCTTTTCCTGAGAGGAATCAATGACAACTGCACTGATGCCTTGGACCTGATGGGAGGAGATATCTCCCAATTTCCTTTGGAAGATATCGTAAAAATATGCCAGAACTACTCTAGGGAAGCTTCAAAGAAAAGGAGAGCTTACCAATATTCCATGGGTAAGTCATCTACTAGTGGAGTTTCAAGAATGGAGATTACTCATTTGTTGGAAAACTTCAAGCAAGACATTATAAACAATCTAGCTACTCAGCTAGATACACTTCAGGCCAAAAAGAAGCAAGAAGAGGCAGGGGAAATGTTGGTAGAGTATTTCCCCCATTACAGACAAAAGAAGAAGGTCTACAGATGCAAGATGGTAGCAATATTGAAGGCAAGAAGATTGCACCCAAGTTCAAGCTAATTCAGATTAAAGAAGATCAAGTCTACTATGTTGCACAAAGGAGGCCTTTGGCTCCAAGACAAGGTATGATACCAAATCCACTCTCTTATGTTGGGCCATATTTCAATTCCTATTCATTTAGCAACCAATGGTATCCCCCATATCCATCCAGCTATGGAGGATATCCACCACAACCTTGGGGTAACCCTCCAAATGTTTGGCCCAATCACCAAACCTCTCCACCCTAGTGGCAACAATTTCAATGGCATTAGCAGCCACCTCCAAGAAATTTGCAACAAACAAATCAATGGAGGGGAGGACATCAATGGAATACCCAAACAACTAGTTACATGCAACCACCATCTCAGCCCCAACAACCTACTATAATGCCTCCACCTGCTAATTCAAGTTGAAACACGCCTAAACCTACTTAGCTAATAGCTCAACCCATGCCCAATCCAAATAAAAAACCACAACAACAGCCTGTATACTCTGTTGATTCAAATCAATTCCCTGCATATGCTATAAGTGTAAGTGACATCCACTTGCATTCAAGAGCTACTTTACCAACCCCTTCCAATCCCATTATCACTGAGCTTCCTATGGAAGAGGAAGAGGAACCTCTAAGCGATCCCATTTAGCCAAGTGCACCTAAAAATTCTAAACTAGTCCTAGCCAGGCATACTAAACAAGAACCACCATTTCGTCAAAGATTGGAAGTTGCCAAGAAAAAGGAAGAAAAAGAGGATACAAATTTTGACATCCTGGATCAGCTGAAGCATATATGTGTCCAAATCCCTCTATTCTAGGCCATAAAGGATGTCCCAATCTATGGCAAGGCAATCAAAGAAGTGTGCCTCAAGAAGCTAGGTAGGAAAAAGGACCCAACTATAGTTCATGTGGTGGGACAGCTAGCTGACATCATGGTTGGAAAAGTGACTATCCCTAAGTACAATGACCCAAGTAGTCCTGTGGTAGCATTTGTTATAAACGAGATCCAAATAAAGAATGCTCTGATTGATTTAGGGGTAGCAATCAATGTAATGACCAAGGACATCCTGCAACAACTAAACGTTGCAAGCATGAGATCTACTCCTATTGTCCTGCAACTTGCTGATAGTTCTACTATTAACCTTGATGGTATAGTGGAGGATCTTGTGGTAGTTCTAGACTCCTGGGAGTACCCAACATACTTCATGATTATTTCTCCTAAAGCTACACTAGGCGGGTATCCCATTATTCTTGGAACGCCATGGTTAACAACTATAGATAAATAGATTGGATGCCAGTCAGGTGACATGACCATTTCAGATTGGAAGAGAACCAAAAAGTTTGTTCTTTATCCTCCTACTCATCCATCTCATGATGAGAATGATCCCATATGGCCACATGTTGGTGAAGAGGCCGAGGAAGCCAATTCTGTGGCACATCTTATAATGCTAGGCAAAAATATCTTTTATGCAACTTCAAGATGAGGATGAGGTATTGGATAACATCATTCATAATCATTGTGAAGTGGAAGAAGAATCATCTTCTCATTCTATTGTTCCAGTCAAGACACTTCTGCTTGTTCTTCCTGTAGCCACTTTTCCTTCAAATGTTCTTCCTACAACCACTCTTCTTGCAACCACTCTTCATGTAGTCAAACTTCCTACAACAATAGGTATGACCCATACAATGCTTCCATATGAACTAAAGGTACCATGCATTAATGAAGCAACCATGATAGAGTTGACTACACAAGTGTAGGTGTCAGAAGGAAGATGTTTGAATGTTAACAACAAACTGAGTGAAGAATAACAATTGCTATTGGAAAACCTATTAAGGACCCACCAACATTCATTTGTGTGGGATTATCATGATATGAAGGGATTGGACCCTAAAATTTGCACACATAAAATTTTCATAAGAGATTATTGCACCCTAGTGAGACAACCACAAAGAAGAATTAACCTTGCACTAAGAGAAATTGTAAAAGGGGAACTGCAAAAATTGCTAGATGCAGGATTTATCTACCCTATTTTAGATAGCCAATGGGTGTCTCCATTAGTGATTGTGCCTAAAAAAGGAGGGAAATGGCGAGTTTGTGTTGATTACAAGGAACTTAATGCTGCTACCAAAAAATACCATTTTCCCTTACCTTTCATAGATCAAGTTTTGGGCTCACTTGTAGAAAACAATACTTCTCTTTTCTAGATGGATTTAGCGGGTACAACTAGATCCAAATTGCACCAGAAGACCAGGAGAAGGCCACCTTTTGTTGTCCATGGGGGACCTATTCCTACTCAGTACTCCCATTTGGCTTATGCAATGCACCTAAAAATTTTTAGAGGGCAGTCATTAGTATATTTTTAGACATTTCTCATGATTGAATGTAAATTTATATGGATGATTTCACCACCTATGGTGCTGATTTCAATGAAGCATTGGATAATCTCAAGAAAGTCATGTAGATATTTGAAGATCACAATCTCTCTTTAAATAGTGAAAAGTGCTTCATGATGATATAGGAAGGTGTAGTTCTTGGACACTACATCTCTCACAAGGGAATTCAAGTAGATCCTACAAAGATTGAGGTGATAAAAAATCTGCCCACACCTACAAAATAGAAGGATATTAGGAGTTTCTTGGGCCATGCATGCTATTATAGGCAGTTCATCAAAGATTTTAGCAAAATAGCAACACCATTGTATACACTCACTAAAGATGTTGAATTCCATTGGACTAAAGCTTATGACAAGGCATTTTGTGATTTGAGGTTAGCTTTGATTCATGCTCCTATACTCAAAGGACCTAATTGGGAGCTTCCTTTCCACATCCATACTAATGAGTCAAACTATGTCATAGGAGTAGTCTTAGGACATTAAGAAGGAACTATTGAAAATGCCATTTATTTTGTCAGCAAAAATTTACAGGGATTTGAATTCAACTATACAGTGACAAAGAAAAAAATGCTAGCAGTAATCTATGCCCTGAACAAATTCAGGAACTATATAACATATTACCAAATGTTTGTGCACACTAATCATGCATCCATTAGGTATCTTATGAATAAGCCTCTGATCTTTGGTAGGTTGGAAAGATGTATATTGTTGATGCAGGAGTTTGACATAACCATTGTGGATAAACCAGGAAAGGCCAATGTTGTTGCAGATCTTCTTTCAAGGCTAACTACATCAGGGGATAATCAAGCCATAGATGACTCTTTTCCTATGAGCATATATTCTCTATCAGTGTACAAACACCCTGGTATGTTGACATAGCTAATTATTTGGTAACAAGTAGAGTTCCTCTTCACTTCTCTTCAAAAGAGAGAAGGGAACTCATTTAAAAATATTTTCCTTTCTCATGGATTGCTGGATGTTTGTTTTATACTGGACTGGACCATGTCACGAGGAGATGTGTGAGAGAAGATGAGACATATGATATTTTGCATGCATGCCAAAATGAACCATGTGAAGGACATTTTTGCAGCCAAGGGGACAACAATGAATATTTTGAACACAGGATATTACTGGCCAACACTCCACAAGGATGCAGGAAGGTATATAAGAAAATGTGACAGATGCCAAAGAATGGGAAATCCAACCAAACTTGATGAGATGCGACTTTACCTTCAGGTAGTAATCACTCCCTTTGACAAGTGGGGATTGGATTTTGTAGGATCCATTGACCCTCCATCAAATGACAAGTCCTATATCCTAGTATGCACTAATTATGTAACTAAATGGGTAGAAGTTAAGGCCATGAAGCATGCAAGAGATAACAAGGTTGCAAATTTTCTTTATGAGGTGATTTTCACAAGGTATGGAGTTCCACGAGAGATAGTGACTGATCAAGGGTCTCAATTCACATCAACCCTTGTTGTAGCACTAGTCAATAAGTACAACATAAGACACAAGAAGTCTACTCATTTACACCCCCAGGCCAATGGCCAAGTTGAGGTGACCAACAAATAAATTGAAGCTATTCTAACCAAAATAGTAGCTATCCACAGGAAGGACTAGGCAAACAGATTACTAGAAGTTGTTTGGGCCTACAGAACCACATAGAAAACAACTATGGGCTTCACTCCATTTGAGTTGCTATATGGAAATACAACCATGATGCCCATTGAATTTGAACATAAGACTCTTAGGACTACAATAGATTTGGGGATGGATATCTTTGAGGCATAAAAAGAGAGAATCATGTAACTAAATGCTTTGGATGAGATGAGAAGAGCAACCCTGCATCACACAAGGGTAGTACAGAATTAGAGAATCAAGTGGCATGAAAAATTCATCAAGGATAAGAAATTCCAACCAGGAGATTGGGCCTTGCTCTATGACTCAAGATATCAGGAAAATATAGGAAAATTGCAAAAAAGATGGCTAGGACCATATGAAGTTGTTGAATTATTTCCTAATGGTGTTGTACAACTCATTACTATTGACCTAGTTAGATTTAAGCTGCTTGTCAATGGTCATCGCCTCAGATTGTATCACAAGCCAACTTACAAGGAGGAGTTCCTATAGCAATTCACTTAGCATGCTACATTCGAGCTTCTTGTAGCTGAAGGAAGTGGACCTAGTGTCCTTTCTTCTAGCTAATTAAGGTATGTACTTGTCATAATAAAGACTTCCATCTCTGTGGGAGTCCATTTCTTCACCCATCTGCCCATTCGTCCATCCATCTCCACCTTTCTCTCTCTTCCATCACTTCACTTCACTCCACCTCATCTTCATTAATTGATCAACTTATTTCCTAAAAAGGTGAACGGTACTTTCTCCACAATCTTTGCAATGAATCCTCCACACATTTAGGTATGTGCACATTAAATGCTATATCTTAATTTTCTTTAAGTGCATTCATTTAATTGTTTTACGTTAGTATGGACATTCACCATAGCATTCCAATATTCCCTACCCTATCAAATCATCATCCCACATGTGAGGATGCATGCCAAAATTTAGATTGAGGGGGAGGAAGAAGATGTGAATATTTTTCCCACATGTTAGTCCATGCTGGTCTACGTCAATAAAATTTAAATTGAGCTGATTTGAAATCTAAGAGAGAGGACACTCGCATGTGTAAGGTGACACCAACTGCTCGCCGCCATTTCTCTCCATCATAGATTTCCTTTATTACTCCTTCCTTGCCATTATTGGCCCTATCACATCTCAAGTTGCAAACAAAAGGTAAATTAGAAAGGGAAAATTTAGTTGACATTGGCATTGGAAAGTTAGCAAGTGTTGTAGGAATGTGAATTTGGTTTTAGACGAGAATTGTAGGAAGGAAACCATAGAGTGTTTGTTTGATTGCAGACAATGGGAGGTGGGTTAATTTGAAATGAACCCACGGTGCATGATGTATTACTATAGGATGCACCCTGCTTGGCCGAATTCAAAAACTGCAGGTGGATAGACAACTTTCTGAAGCTAGATGATTTTGATGAAGACATTGCACTAGAATTCACCTAGAATTTGTCTAAAGGGAAGGCCATGGTAAAAGGGTTGGAGGTCATAGTGACTGAAGAAAGAATTGTAGAAGCCATAGGGTTACTTACTGATGGTGAAAGTTACCCTGCTTCTAGAGATGCTAGATCAACTAGGGCCAAATTTACAGAGCCGAACGACCCTCCATTGAGCATAGATAAACAAGGTGTGAAGATAATGTCTTTACGCGAGCCATGGAAGCAAATAGTTGTTTATGTCATAAAATACATCACCTATGAAGGTCGCCAGTCGAATTTGCATTTCATAAACTTCAAGCTTTTGAATTACATGAGGCACGAAGGGAGGATGAATGTGTCGAATGTGATATACAACCTTCTTTCAATCATGGTGGTTGAGACTCAGAAAGGTAGGGAAAATTCCATTTTCTACCATTGTTTGATTAAATTATTAGTCGAGAAGTATCTGCATGATGTGTCTAGAATGACCGAGGAATAATTCATAAAAATTGATCAAATTAGACTTGAGCATTTGCAACCTAGGGTTTTACCTCAACCTCTTAGGTCTAGAAGGAGATTGAGCATGGTTGAAGCCACTCTTAGTGCTTCAACCTCTGGCGTAGGCCCTAGTGCAATCCCTCCCACAACAGAAGAAACCATAGAAATTAGCTCTTTTAGGACAAAGCACTTAGACGAAGAAAGTTCTTCCCTTGAATCTGATGATGATGTTCCAATTGGAATTTTAATGAAAACTAGGGCACATAAGAGAGAATTAGACACGAGAAAATGAAAGGCCAAAAGGAAGCCAACATAAAAAGAGGTTCCAAGCTCTAAGAAGAGAAAGGCTGACATTGTTCATCCTGGAGCCAAAGAAAAATATGAGAGCCCTCTAGGAAAGCAAGACCAACTAAGCCAACCTTTGGTATGCCTTCGCAAGAAAGCCCTAAATCTAGAGAAATATCACAACGGGACACAAAAGCTCCAATGGGACAGGAGAGTGTTGAGGAAGAAGATATATTTAAGAAAACAATCAACATAGCATTGGCTGATCTTGCCAGTATTGCAGAACAAGTAAAAAATCAAGAGTATGAGGAAAATCAGGATTTCCTTTAGCAAGAGATCTTGCAGTAAAATCAAGAGCAAGAGTAGGAGTCCCTGCAACAACAACAAGAATTGGGTGAGCAATTAGTACCCCTACAACCAAAATTAACAGGACAACCTAAATCCTCACAGTCAGTACCATGTGAAGAGAAAGCACTAGTGCCAGGAAAAATGCTAGTAGGAATTCATAACCCCCTTGATTTTTTAATGCACAAGGTAGACATGCATTTATGGAAAGATATACAAAGAAGAGAAGAGGAATGGAAGGAGGAAAAGCACAGGTTGAAGAAGTAAATTCAAAAGAGAGACGAGGAAATTGAAGATAAGGATACAAAAATTGCCACCTTGAAGAAGAAGGTGGATGATATGACAACCTTGGTACCACATATTTTAGAGTGCAGGACCCCTCCAAGGGTCTATGCTCTGCATTTGAAGGAGAAGTATCTTTATTTTAGGATGGAAAGGATTGTCTCAGGTTTGAACCCTTCCATTGAGACCCCTACTAAATTTTTCAATGCTTATTGGATTGCTTCCCTTGAAATGAATAATTTGTTGTGTGAGTTTTATTTGCATAATTATGCTGTGACTCAAGACCATGATTGGAGTCCACTGTTGTATGTTGGGGATGTCCAATTAAGGGCATTCATGTCTTGGGTACAAAATGAGATTAGTTGGGGACAACAATATGGGGCTTATAAGCAAATAGAATCCAACATTCCCCTATCCATTAGGGCTAAATCAAGGAATCCATGGGATATTTTCAGGGAATGGCACACAATTTTTTTCAAACCTAGCTATGGTAATAGGATTATGCCTTGGATAGAAGAAATTTATAGTGAATATGAGGCAAAGGAAAAAGCAAAAGAGGAGACTATGAAGAGATACCTCTCCCAAAGATGGAACAACCTAACTAATGATCTCAAGTAGGCTAAGCCTCATTCGATTCAGAACTATGTTGCAGCTCTTAAAAGAATTGATAGATATATTCACATTGGAAGGACAAAAGGGCGATTCTGGCTTCCCCTGAATTTTTAGCCACCCATCCTAATGTGGCCTGTACCAAAATTCAGGTTCTACCAATATGATATTGTTGTAGAGATACAAAGATGGAGTAGATTGGACAGATTGGGAGGATTCTATTGGGATCCTAATTCATGCACAACACACTCTAATGTGGGACAATTGTTAGTTGCAAATTTTAGAGCATTGACCAAGCAAAAGAACAAACCTTCCCCTACTAGAGGACCAACACGACCTTAGGTTGGAGGGAGTGATGAGTCTAGTTTATGGTCTCATTTTGGGTAGAATTTATGATTTAGTTGCTGAAGTTACCATGGAATTTGATATTAAGTGTCAATACTTTTATGATATTTCCTCAGAACATTTGACATTGGGCTTAATCCTATTTATGCAAACCTTTAATGAAAATGGCATGTTATATGGACTGTCTATATTAATTTTGCATGTGGTTAATGAATGTTCTTTAAGGTGGTTATAGATATGCAATTATTGTGTGTACTAACATTTCCATGGAGATATAATTTAAGGATGTTAAATTGAGGAAGACACCACCAATTGGGCATGCGCCATAACGTCTAGCAAGGGAATCGTTCAAATTTCAAAGGAGCTCGATGGCAGGAGATTCCCCATGCAAATTGAATATAACTACCTTGTAGTGGTCTTTATTGATGTTCAACAAATGTGTGCATTACTGTAGTGCTAAATCTGCTGTTGGACATGCATGTCTGACCAGATTCCATGCATGCATATCCACCACCCCATTTTCTCTATTTTCCCTAAATGGAATCCTCCTAGTTCATGGAGTTGACTACCTTGTTTAGTTGTTAGTATAAATAAGAATCAGATGCTCCTTTTTGGGAGGTTGCATGATTTGAGATTATACTTGCATTCTTAAAGTTTTCAGCAATACAGTTATGCTACTCTTTTGTACTCATGAATTCTAGTGAATAAAATGGAGTTCTAAGTTTGAGCATATGAGTTCTCATTAGTTTTATAGGGTACTTATCCAAGGGGGCCCACTTGGTGAGTAATCCATTCTTTAGTTTAGTATTAGTTTAGTTTTACTTTCTGTTTAGTAGCTAGTTAAGAATCTGACACCAACTATTCCTGCAACCACTATAATTCCATTATGTGACTATTCCTATAGCCAAAGCAGAAAGAGTAGTGTCCTATTTGTTTGCTCATATTTTCATTCTTATTATGCATTTTAGCTTGGTGTAGTTGTTGATTGATGATTAGCATTTATGTTATTCCTTTCTAAGCAATTTACTTTCAACATCATGTCTTTCTTAGCTGTAGAATGAAAATGGCTACTTTGGGTTCCTAGTGCACATATTGTGCTAACCCATTTCAAGTTCACATCCCTGGGTTGACAAGTTAAATGCACCTTCATGATGATTGAAATAGCTATTCAGGTTAGATGTCCAATCTTTGAATCACGACTGTAAAGGCCTAGTTGTTAAATCATTGTAGGAGGCAGACACCTTCTACAATTGAAACATTTGAAAGGTAACTTACCTTTATACTTGCCAGTGCCTTTCTTCAATATTCTTACAAATTTAGCTTCAACTTCATCAAGGTCATCATTTTGATCAATAGCTTCATCTTCAATATTTTCACTGGATTTGAATGCAACTTCCCTTTTTGGAGCATCTTGATCAAACTATCTCATTTCAAAGGTAGTAAGAGCACAAAAAATTTCATCAAGAGAGTATTGATCCAAGTAGGTAGATTCTTCAATGGAAGACATCTCATGACTATAATTTTTAGGGAGAGATCCCAAAACCTTCTTTACAATCTCACTTTCTTTAACTTCTCCACCAAGAATAGTGATTCCAGAGAAAACTTCTTATACTCAAAGCATGTAACTTTTAATGTTTTCATATTTTATCATCTTTAAACTCTCAAATCTACTTTTACAAATCCACATCTTAGCTTGCTTCACTTTAGTATCACCTTCATAGACACTGCTAAGCTTTTCCTAGACTTCCTTAGAAGAGTTGCAATTCATCACCTTCAAAATCTCTAAATTACTCAATCCACAGAAGAGAGAATTATTAGCATTGACATTACATTCATATAATTTAGTTTTAATAGGATTTGTTGGAGTAGCAGGGGTAGTATAACCATATTTGACTAGTTTGTAAACACAAGACCTTAGGGAGTCTAGGTTTCCTTCCATTCTCAATTTCCAAAAAGCTTAATTAGTCCCATCAAACCTAGGACCCTTGTATGAGTCATCATGTGTCATCCCAGATCTTTACCTCAAGTTGTTAGGCTTCTTTAGAGGAACTTGGCTTTGATACCAATTGTTGAACACACCTAGAGATTGATGCGGGTGGGTGAATTAGTCTAATCAAAACTTAAATCCTTTTGGATCTTAGAAAATCTTCTTAACTCAATCAAAACTCTTAAGAAGATTAGCATAAAGATATAATAGTTTAATCCCTCAACAATTTCAACAATGAAAGATATAACAATTCTAACTGTAATAAAATTAGAGAACACACACATGTACAAGGAGACACTAGATTTACATGGAAAACCCAATGAGGGAAAACCCACAGTGAGAGTTAACTCACAATATAAAGGCTCACTACCTCAATACAAGATACAACGGGATTTTCAGACTGAAAAAATATAAATCCAGATACATGATACAAGGATCTAATTAGATTCACTATCTCAAAGCAAGATATAAAGATTTTAGATAAATATTGCAATATATATCAACATAACACTATACTAACTAAGACATTGTAAAACATATGATCTTTCCTCTTCACAATGTAGCAATAACTCCATTGGATATTCAATACATTCCACACACTTGATTTTTTGCACTTGTACACTTCTCCATATTGTTGCATCCAAAGTGATCTTGCATTTATATCTACTACAATACTTCAAAACTTCAATTACATTGAACAAGAAGAAGATAAACACTGAATTCAAAAAGTCGGATAACAAAGAAAAATGTGTGATCATGTCTTGATGATAAAGAGGACCAAAACAACTTATTACATATTTCAATGTGATCCAAAATAATTCGCACATTGGCACACATCAATCGAAGTCAACATCAAGGAAATGTGTAGAATAAATGTGAAGCACACAACCAGTTGGCCCAAAAACATACTTCTAATTAAATTTATTTGATGTGGTCCCAAACAAGATAGGTTAGGACCCAAATATATCAAAAAATATCTTCAATTGATGGCACAAAACCCCAAGAACATGGCACAAGTAAAATAACAAGCCCTGTCAGCCAAATATCTACAAATAACCTAGAAGACGACTGGTTAGTGGAAATCTCGGCCACCCTATCTATAGTAGTGACACTCAATCGACTAAATTAATCACCAAAGCATCCAATCAGTGACATATAAATCACATGGGGATATTTCATGAACATCCAAAGATACTTCCATACACTTATTTCATACTTTCATGCCATCAATAGCCACCATAGATGAAATAGGAACATAATAATTCATTCAGGAAACACAAAAGAGATGAAATTAATAGAAAAATTTGTAGACCACTCCATCACATGAAATTAGAACTAAGACATTGCACATAAATTGAGGGCACATTCACCAAATTGAATAAGTAGAGATATCAATGTGAAGAAATGTAGAGTATTTCTAGACCAATCCAAACAACCAACGACACTACCAACCTTCTTTGATACACAAAAATATCCTTGGAAACACCGGTGACCTAAAAAGATAGGAGTGAAACATCCACAAAACACCCAATTTGAATCCCAAACCACAAGATCATATCTTCAATATCAGATAAATTCGAAGAATTCTCTTGGAAAAAGACTTCAATGTAGCTTCCAAGAACAGAACCACTTAAGCAACTTGTGGAGGCCATAACTTTATTTCAACAAAACATACTTCATCAAAAAATTAGAATAGATCATAAGACATACTATAGACCTTCAATAACATCTCTCCACTATCAGCAATACTCCTAATCCTCATATTAATTCTTTTAATTCTCATCTTAATATATTATTTTGAAACCAATCTTTGCTGACAGGAACAAAGCACTATAAAACGTTTCTTGACATAGAATTAGGAAAATCATTCAACCATGAACTTCAACAAATATTCTTTAGATAAGGCATGATATCCAACCATGAACTTCAACAATACAAGTATTACCATCAATCAAGTCCTTGCTTTTCAGGTGTTGACAACAATGGAAACTATTGCCAAACATACAACAACATTCAACAAGTGTTGAAATTAGCAACTACCATCAATTAGTGTTAACATAAATGAAATCAGTTGCCAACATTTATCTCATCATGAGTATGTATTCTAATAATAGGTAGTCTTGAACAATGTTTCATGATTTTTAAAATACTTTTCAATTATTTCCTTTGGAAACCTATACAATAGGCTCTGACTAATTGTACTAGGTTGTTCAACATACATTTTTAATTTTCTTTATATCAATATCAAGTAAATTATCTATAGTTTTATGAGAAATGTTTCTCTTAACCTCTTCAATTAGGTTCATACTCGATGTGTATATGTAGAAGAGAGATCTAGAACCCTCTCCAACATTAAAGACTGGTTGAACCTTTGAGTCTCTGATATCATCTATGTGTGGATAGGCCTCCTCTTTGAAATAAAATATGTGTGGTTGATCCCCCTCTTCTTCAACATCTAAATTAAACTCTATTTGTATTCCACTTTCTGTATGTTGAGCCCCAAGTAAGGTCAAATATCTAACCATATCTAAATTGTAAAGTTAGTACTAATTTATTTGATCTTGTATCTAGGTTATGAGAAATTTGAGATTATGACAATCAATGGTAATTGAACTCTTTACTAAAACTAGTGGATATTGTTAGTTTCTAATCTTGAGTGAAAAAATGAAGAAAAATTCCACATATATGAATTATCTACTAATGTCCTAGTTTGGAGGATTAGGTCAAACAATAGAAAGAGTAAGAAGAAATTTGGATCTATAGGACATTTCAATTCTCTAATAATGTCCTAGTTGTGGGAAATTTGAAGAACACACTAATTTTTTCAAGTGCATTAAAGTTAATTTTAGTAAGAATGTATATGATCCAAAGAATTCATTCAACATTCAATTTCAAGAACCAAAATTAGATAAGGGCCAAGAATACGCATAATATTTTAGTTCTTACATGTAGGAGAAGACAATAGGCTATTAATCTATTGGTATTGGAGGCATCTATTGAAAAAGTCATAGCAATCTTTTAAGTTCCATGTTTAGCTAGTAGTATCACATTAAACGAATATTTTGGACAAAAATATTTTCATTAAAATAGCCTTTGCAGACAAAAATGTATTCCTCTTGGAGGGAAATTGGAGTTTTGTATTTTATTAAATAATAGAGAAGGCCATTGTAGTTCCTCAATGATATAACAAATTAGACAATAGAATATAGTTTGTGGGGAAATTCAAAAAATGTGAATACATACAATTTTTAAAGGAATTGGGGGAAGATTGACTATTTTAAATAAGTATATGTACATTAGCATTTACCATTAATTGAATTTTATGACACAATAGGGTATAGAGTTGGAGGAAGGATACTCATCTAATATATCAAGAGTAGTTAGAGTATGGATAAGTAATTAGAAATATTTAGGAAAAACAATTAGAGACACAAGGGAAGATACATTAGTCATTGTGTCAAAATTATGATTATCTAAATGTGAAGGATTGTGTTAGTATTATTTATATAAATAAAAAATAGTAAATAAAATATAAGACAACTTGTTGAATGATATTGAGAAATAAAGTATCATGCTTGGTTTTGTATGTACTAGTGGTCCTTGTCATATAATTAGTTGATAATAACTAAATATATTAATATAATTGATGCTAAGGGATAAGGTAACATGAAATTTGATGATGAGAGCCTTATATTTGGAGATATTATTTATACACAAAAAATAAACATAAAGAAAGAGGGATGGGTTTTCCAGGAGATTCTAAAATGACTATTTCCCTTAAACTATTTTGACATCATGATCCATCAAAATATGTATTTCACATGGGTGATAAACATCTATAATGAGGATGTGGTTATAACATCAAGATGCATAAATCTATAAATTTGAGAAAGCTAGATAACAAGACATGTGGTGTGAAGTAGTTAAGATGTATATATGGTATCAATAGTTTGATGCATGTACATAAATGGAACAAGTTGGTATTCAATCATGTGTTTTTATTATTATTTAAATATATTTCATTTGATCATATGTTAATCATTGAAAATAATACTTGACATGGTAATTTTAAGGAACTCAAGGCCCTTAATTATGTAGTCAAAATTTGATATAATTTCCATAAAGGGTGTATGAGGCTTATACTTGGTATGGGGATTCATAAAGAAAAGGCTAACATTAAACTATGTATGTCAATTAGCAACATATACAAAGCTATATCAACCACTTCAAATCCAAATGTACTACCATATGAAAATATATATCAATATAGATTTTTTGTGTGATTTAGGTCTAGATCTTCAAAATGTGTTGAACTAGAGTAAATTTTTTTTAGGGTCCAAAGATATCTACAAACTATGTTGAAACCCTAGAGTTGAATGGGGAAATAGATCTACAAACCCTAAAGAGGAACTAGTGAATTTGATGTAGGGTCCAAAGAGATCTATAAACTATGTTGAAATTATAGAATTGAAGTAGGGGAAAGAGATCTACAAACCCTAGAGAGGAACCAATAACTTTGATGTGGACAATTTATTTGAAATCCATGTCTTCAATTTAAAATTTATATTCATCTAAAATATGTAGAAATCAATTTTTAAGTAAAAATAAATAAAAACTAAAAAAAATGCATTTTAAAACCCCAAAGTTGAATAAATAGGGCTGATTACAAATCAAATATTTTTTAAACATTTTAATACAAATTTAAAATTTATACATACCTTATTTTTGTAGGAAATATCTTTGAGACCTTTCTTTATATCATTATTTATTCTTTAATGATGAATATTTCCTCATAGTCTTGTTTTTCTTTACTCTCTTATTTCCCATTTACTCTTTTGCAAAATATTTATCTATGATTTCCTTGTCAAATATTTTCTCCTTCCAAAAAGCTAAAAATTAAAATTTTTGTTGCGAAATTGCTTCATAAATATCACCTTCAAAAACTAAAAATTCATATATATATATATATATATATATATATTATTTGCACAAAATCTGTTAAATTTATATCAATATATAATAATTATTAATTTTTCTTTTAAATTATGCCTACATAACCTTCATTCGAAGGTTGATCACATTTATTTATTTTTCTTTTCTTTTTCCCTTTGTTCAAAGGTCCTTTTATATTATTTTTTTAACGTTTCTTAAGGTGGCATAACACCTTCATTCAAAGGTACACATATTTATTCAAAGGTTCCATTGTTTGAAGTACCTTTGAATGAATGCCTTAGAGTGACTTCTTCCCTTTCATCTCTGGGATTTTTCTTAGAATTTTCATCTTTGAACCTCAGGTTTAACCTTCAATGGAATCGGCCAAAAAAAATATTGGTGTAGCACACAAAGTAAGATTTCCAACAAGTATATTATTAAATATATTTAATTTGATTATTATATTTATTTTTTATTTTCTAGTGAAGATAGGTTTTTCAACAATTGTGAAGGTCTTTGTTCTGCACACATGGAAAAATAGTAAAATAGATAAACATATTGAAATTTTTTTGTGCACTATGTGCAAACATGTAAAAATGACTTAATATTTATCACACATCCTAAATGACATTTTCTCATCATCAACATCATTATCACTTAATATCACTGCATTTCACATCAATTGCATCAAAAACCCTAATTTCCTCTATTAATTAAATAATAGTACATTATTTAATTAATTCACCTTTTCACCATTTTTGACAAATTAAATAAATTTCATTTATTTAATAAAGTCCTAAAAACCCTAAATTCCTCTATTAATTGAATAGTAGTACATCATTTAATTAATTCACTTTTTCGTCATGTTCGACCAATTAAATAAATAAAATTTATTTAATAAAGTCCTAATCTAACTTTATTCCTCCTAATTAATTAAATAACATCAATTATTTAATTACGTCACTAATTCACTTTATTCCCCTAAGTCAATTAAATTATTAATACTTAATAATTTAATTAAATCACTTTCCCCTAAACATGAATAATTAATTTAACTATTCAAAACATCATCAAAAAAGTCAAAACAAACAAATACAACTTTGTTTACAAAAGTCAAACTTGATTTGCACGTTCAACTCAAAATGATTAATTAATTAATTACTCTCACCCACTTTTATGATTGAGAAAATTACAATCCCTCAATTGCTTGATCTGATTTCTTGACTAATCCATCTATTTCCTAATAGATCAATCTATTCTTCAATTCCACAAATTATTCAATCTATTTCCTCAATCCCACTGAACACTCAAAATGATTTTTTCAATCACACCGATTATGTAATCAAAATGCATTGATTATTCCCATCTAAATCCCCTCAATGGTTTTGAACCATTGATCAAGATATTCTACTACATGATCTCAAGTGTTCATTTCAAAACAAAAATTCTATATAACAAACTTCTTTCTTCTAAGAAACGATTGAAGAATCAATATATTTTACACAATGAAGTAATGCCAAAATTTCAATCGATCTTTTGACAAGCTTTACACATATCTTTGATCAACACACACAACTTTTGAAGCTTTTGCATGCACAAATGGAGGCTTCACATTGATACAATGAAAAATCCAACTTCATTGCGAACAAACTTCAACACGGGATGGTAACATTACTTTTATAAATTCATTTTATGTTTTCTCTTTTGATTTCATTTTGAGTTTGTTCTTCATAGTTTCATTTCATGAGTAATGGGCATGAATCATATTTTTGTTTGAATTAGATTAGTTTCCATTCATTTAATATGATATTATTTGCACACTCGATTTCCCCATTACACTTCTGGCATGCCCAGTGGGACTCACGGTCCTTAGCACTAATTTTTTTATGAGCAAAATTTGAAGTTGTAGGTCCCAGAAACACAATTGAAATATTTTCACGCAAAATCTATAAGAACTTCATGCACTTGATTTCACGTTTTTACTGCAGTTGACCTTTTTCTGGCCACTTTTGATGTTTTTGGCACTTTTTCCAAAATGATAATGGCGCACTTGAGTTTTTCAACTACTTCTACTTAAAAATAGAAGGCTCTTTTGAGTTTTTCATCTACACTTGCTTTTTGATAGGGTCACTTCTATTTTTTTTTCTTTTTCTCTATCGTAATTTTATCTAAAATTTGCAAGTCGCATTTTTGATTTCTAACACTAGCAGTTGTTCAATTTGAATGTTTGACAGGTGCTAATGTTGTTTATGCAAGATTTACAAAGCTTTCATAGTTAGAAGACTTCAATTGGTGCATAAAAAGAACTCCACAAATCCAAATGCTTTCAATTGGTGCTCTAAATCGAACTTTTCAAAGCTTTCTAGCTTAGCAAAATTTCAATCAATGCTCTAAAGTGAACTTTTCAAAGCTTTCTAGCTTAGAAAAATTTCAAATTGGTGCACTAAAATGAACTTTTCAAATCTTTCTAGCTTAGAAAATGCTCTCAATTGGTGCATAAAAAGAACACCACAAATCCATACGCTTTCATTTTGATGCTCTAAAAGGATTTTTTCAAAGCTTTCTAGTTTAGAACAGACAATTCCTTTTGGTGCTCTAAAAATGTTTGCTTTCAACCAAATGATTTCAATATGTTGAAAAAATGATTAGTTTACTTTTGTTGAATGATTAAGATGAGGCTTTAGAAACACTTCAATTGTTGTTTAAAAATGAACAAATCTATTTTGGTTGTACATTGCAATACTTCTTGAAGCAGTAAAAGATTCAAAATTGGTGCACATAAAAAGATCAAATTTCTATCTTGAACACACTTTAATTTCATTTCATTTCATTTTATTTTTATTTTTATTTTTTAATTTAATTTAATTTTCCTTTTTGAGGGTTAAAATGAACATTGCAATGAAGTGTATATTGTGTATTCCATGCTTTGAAAACTAGGTTTCTATTCTCTCCCCTCGTGCTTTTTGGTGATCTTAGTGATGGAAAGCATCTTGAGTTTCTCACATTTGTTTACATTTCAAAGCATACCTTTAGAGGGCCTGCCTCCCAACTTGTGAGAGGGAATGACCCAAGTGGTACTTTTGTTTTGGTCCACTATATAAATGATTGTGGGTGTGAGGAAAGGTCATCACCCACCTGGTGCAGATGTTCTATACTGACGAAAGTCTCCCTCAATATCCATGAGATATGTAAAAATCCGCAAGGGTTGGGAGAGCTCTTAATTGAGTGAATCACCGCATGTATAGACACCAATTTATCTTGAAACATGACTAAGAACCAATGTTGTAGAAGCTACCCCTTTTAGCCAAAACATTCTCTGAAGTGGTGCATCAAAACTTTTATTCTGAGAAGTTACTTACCAAGTTTGAATTATGGTTGAGCTTAAAACACTCTCCATTTGTTGCATGTAAAATCATCCCTTTGGGGCATGAGGTAAGCCCATCTAGGAGGAAGTTTTTGATACCATATGTAACAACAAGACCTAACATGCAACGAGTACCAAATATATTGTTTCACCTACCAATGAAAATCATTGCACAATTGCACAATCATAATGACTAAACAAAGCTTCCATAGTTGCATCCATAAGAATGAAAATTGTATTCATAATAAGGTAACATGAACTACTAGATTTGCATATGATCATTCCATCCTAGCAACTACCACATTCATAGTATTAGGGCATGATATCATAAAGTTTATAAACTCATATAAGAATCATTTAACCAGTAACAAAATAAAGTTAGACTTCATATAAATTGGACAAACCTCCTTCATCCCTTCTCCTTAATCTGTTGAAACTAGGTTGATAACATAAGCAACCACATTACCTATAGTAGCCATTCCCTTCCAAACAAATCAAAGATATCTAATTGAAGATGGAAATACAAGTATCCAAGTGAGAGTCAATTACTCATCTAAAAAAAATAGAACACAAAATAAACAACATATCATGACTTGCAATATCAAATCTATACCATTTGCTACTTAATCTTAAATTGAAAGAGAGAGAGAGCATCACTGTGATGATTTTTTCCCTGCCATGAAGCCATAGGCTTCCCCATGCTACCCTATGAAGGGAGCTTGACCCATCATCAAGAGTCTAGCAATCCATGGCCACCATGTGTGAAACTGTGCAGCTAAGGGGTAACTGACACATTAAACCTATTAATGACTCAAGCAAAAATATAAGCATATGTCTTACCCATGATGTGGCACAACTTAATTCTAGCAGTCCTCTCCTATTTGATTAAACTACCTTGGCCAAGAATTTGTTTAATATTTGAACCCTCGATTCTACCCTGGTAGACACTTGCACCTTTTCACATGTTGTTCAAATATTTATCACCTTTATGTGTTATTTAGTCTAGCATTAGGGCTTATGCCTTTGACTAAAATTTCAATCATAGTTCCCTCTAACACAATGGATTATTCCATTAGGTTTTTCTTGAAACAAAATTAGCATGGCTTTCCTTTTATATCAGACAACCAATCACTAGGTAACTCATACAAATTTTAGATTCAACTAACCCATCTTGCATGAGAAGACTGGTAATATAGGTTATTGAATGTATGAATTCCATTAATTCATCAAGGTGTTGAGATGAATTATATGCTATAACACTGTAGTGATCACAAGCACTTAAAATATGGGGGATAAAATAAAATAGAATAATTATCCAACAGAACCCTTAGGCTAGAAATTACCAGCATAAAATGTAGAATTTTAATCTCAATCTTAATTGCAAAATTTAGTGATAGCAATACTGCAGAATTTAGTGATAGTAATGGTAGTAAGTTGCAAAAAGATTTTAATTTATCCATTGCATAAACTCACTAAACATGTGCTTAATAAACAACATAAAATCACTAAACATGAGAATAAATAGCATAATGATGATATCATATGTGAATAAACAACATGAAGCTCATATCATATGTGCATAAACAACATGAAGTTGATGAAGCACTTTCCCTGTGTGACTATTGTATACCTAGGGTGTACATTAACTTTACAAAATTTCTAAAACTTTTGATTACTTTGAAACATCAAACATTGTGCTTGAATTAAAATGAACACATCAAAACAAGCATTTAACATGGTTGTCAAACTTCAAACCCTTTTGACTTAGTGTGAATCCTTTGAAAAGAGCCCTATATTTGCACTCCTTAAGGATATCTTAAAACAATATCTTTGAAGGATTCTAAATGTTTAGGCTCACATTTCAAGTCACATTAAGAATGAAGTAGACCCTGGAAACTATAAATTTTAGCATTTTGACTTCCAAAAACTTTGAGATTTTTTTGGAAGGAAACATGTTTAAAGTTATAGACATTTAGGGTCAAATAGTTTTAATTGTTGTGTTGCATGATATCACTTGCCAAAATTTCAAAACAGATCAAGCAAAGTTATCCAAAACTGAAAAATTCATCCAAATTTTTGTTAACACAAAAACTAGAAAATAAAATTGAATAGATGCCACTTTTTCTTCTATTTGTGCCACAGTTGACTAAAAACTAGCCACAGTTGACCAAAAAAAAACTCACTTTTTCTCTCTATCTTATGACAACTATTGATAAAAACCTATTGCTTTTGACAAATTTAGCATACTTGATCTAAATATAGCCATAGTTGACCTTTTCTGTGTTGCATTTGACAAAAAATTCCAACCATACTTGCCAAAAATCAGGCCGCTTTTTCCCAAAAAGGTCACTTTTTCCTGTATAGATCACCAGTCAGAAAATTTGACCTAAAAGATGCTCTTGATAATTTTTACCGCATTTTCCTTTCTAATTTGGCCACACTTGACAAAAATTTGGCCGCAATTGACATAATATGCCGCTTTTGTTATAGAATTGCCACTTTTTCCCTACTTTCTATTGAAAATAAAATCTGACCGTAAACTAGTTACAAAATCTCATGAGCACAAAAACAATTAGATTCCCAAAAATACATCATAAATCACATCAGTCCATAATTTTTTTTTACAAGATCAAAAACACTTCATCCTACTTTTAGATATCAAAATCAAAACAATCAACTTGGATCATTCATTTACTCAAACTTCTAAGATATCAACATTTGCTTGAACCTCATCAAGGCTAGTTTAAGTAAATTTCCCACAACATATCATCTATAAAAAGAAGTGAAATATCGATCCAAATCTTTCAATATTTTGAGTTCCAAAAATAGTGTCATCCAAAACATCACTCAAACTTTAGGGTCTTGAGTTTCACAAAAACCATATCAAAACACCATTTCACTGTATGACTATTTGGCGTCCAATTGCTCCACTTCAACAACCAAACCTTACGACACCTATCACACAACCAAGTCTCACACAAATCAAATGTGAACAAAAAAATATTATCAGTAGTTTGAGGAGATTCATAGTTGAGAATAATGAAACACCAACCCAGTGGAGAAACACATCAAACATCCTAGACAAAGAAGAACAAAAAGTAGATCTTGCACTCAAAAGGCCTGTATTACCACCTCATGAGTGGAAATAGTTACCATCCTTTTATAAAACAAAAAATCCAAAACCAAACGCAATTTCATTTCCTTAAAAATAGAAAGTCCCAAAAACAAAGCATTCATTTTTCCATAAATAGAAAAACACCAAACTTCCACAAAAAATCTTGGTGCTTGTTTATGACAACCACACGATCCCAATGTAGAAGAAAGATGAAAGAAAACAAAATTAGTGCTAGCATTCCTTTAACAAACACCACGAATGACCAAGGTGGCTCATGGGATTATAGACCAAGTGAACTTGATACTCCTCAAAAGGAACCAACATCCAAAGCAAACCAATCACCAAGTGAAGAGAAAGTAATCCATAGACAACAAGAAAGGATGGATAGGTTAAATCAAAATCCTAATGATGGGATCATAGAAGAAGTGGATATTGAGGAAGAGATAGATGATGAAGAGTTATTTCAACACTCCAACAATCCTAAGGTATTTAAACTAATGGAAAAACTGCCAAGGAAGGATCCAAATTTCTACTTCATCAAATTAGCACAAAGTGGTGTGAAGTTACCTATAGAATTTAATGTGGAATCTCTTAAGGATACTCACCTTATTCCATTAGGGGATAAATTAGTTTTAAGAAAAACACCTATACTAGTGGAGATTCTAAACATGCCACCAATCTTCTCACAAGGCAATGATCAACCAATGGAATATCATTTGTTTAGGAAACTGCCCCAAATCGAACAAATAGTAGTGTCCCAACAATACCAAGGAGGTCCATCTCAATACATGCCACAAGGTAACAACCCACCAACATGACAATACGTGCCTCAAAACACTTCATATGTTGAGCCCTCCCCAAAATGTATAAAATCAACAAGGCCAATTTCCACAATAGTACCATCAACAAGGTGGGTCATATGGTCCCCTTCCTAATCAACAATACCAACAACAAGGTTTTCCACAAGGTACCATTTCCAATCAAAAAGGTGGGTCACATGGTCCCCTAGTCAATAGTATCAACAAAAAAGTGTGCCACATGGTACTCTTTCCAATCAACAAGGTGGATCACATGGTCCCCTTCCCAATCAACAATATCAAGAACAAGGTGTGCCACAAGGTACCCTTTCCAATCAACAAGGTGGGTCACATGGCCCCCTTCACAATCAATAGTACCAACAACAAGGTGTGCCATAGGGTACCCTTTCCAATCAACAAGGTGGGCCACATGGTCCCCTTCCCAATCAACAACACCAACAACAAGTTGTGCCACATGGTACCCTTCCCAATTCGTCCCATCAACAAGGTGTCCCACCAACACATTATTAGGGTAACCTTCAAAAAAATTTGCCCCAATAACAGGGTGTTTCACATGGTACCCCTCCCAATTCCTTCCATCAATAAGGTACCCCGCCAATGCACCACCAGAGTCCTACAATATATTTCATCTGAACAAAGGGTTGTACCACTAAAAAACTATCAAGGTACCCGTCCTCAATAACAACAACAAGGAACTAACCCTCCTTACGTCCAACAAGGAGCTGACCCTCCTTACATTCAACAAGGAGCTAACCCTCCTTCCATTAAATAAGGATCTAACCCTCCTTACACACAACAAGGATTTAACCCTCCTTACACCCAACATGGTTACCAAGGTTCAATATCCCCACCATACCCAACTTATGACCAAAAAAACATTATGGGATAACAAGGCTACTATACATAGGATCCATAAATGAATATACCAAAAATAGAAGTGGACATGCAACTACAAGCCATGAATCAAAAGATATTAGAAATTTAGATAGGAAAACCAAAGAAGAATTATACCCTACAAGATATATGTCCATTTCCTTTTGATCGTTCCATTGCTATGCTTTCCTTTCCAAAAAAAATTGAAATACCAAAGTATGACAAGTACAAAGGAAAAGGAGATCCAATAAAACACGTATGAGATTTCTCGATATCATGCATGGAAGTACAAAAAAATGATTCCTACCTAGTGAGACTCTTTCCTCATAGTCTTATTGGTCACACTATGGAATAGTTCTCCCATCTACCACCCAAAATTAAAAGTTTTGATGAACTAACTACCAAATTCATAAATCACTTCTCATTCAATATAGAACAAGACGTCACCATCATGGATTTATACAAGATTAAAAAGAGTCAAGGAGAATCCTTTACCTCCTACCTACAAAGATGGAGGCATAAAGCTAGTAGATGTAAGTGGCCTATTCCCAATAAGGAATTGGTAGATATCTTCATTTCCAATTTCCAAACAAAAATTAAATATCAACTCACTATGTTGTGCCCCGCTAACTTCTTAGAGACTATTGAAAAGGGATTGCACATTGCGAGAGCTCTCATAGAAAGGGGACTCATTAAACTAAAAACATCAAAATACAATCCTTCTAGTTCAAATGATAGACCCAAGATTTGGTCCAAGAACAAAAATGTTACTAATGATGGAGTACTTGATGCTAGAGCAGTATGGAACATACAAAATCCCAATGTACCACAAAACAAACCTCAAGCTATACAAATGAGCTATGCTCCCAATAATGTACATAACAACCAACTCACCTATCCCCAAAACAATCAAGTGGTTAACCAACAAACAAATCAAGGAGGGAGACAAAGGCAATATGATCAACCAAGGAGGAATTTCATTGCATTAGGAGAACCCCTTGAGATAATCATGTGTAAACTAATACAACAAAACATCATCAAGGTAAATGTCACCCAAAATATGAAGATCCAAACTTCAAAACACCATGGTACAACTGGAAGGAATTATGCGAGTGCCACAAAATCAAGGGACATACAACAAATAAATGCATGAGGCTTAAGCATATAATACAAGACTAAATTGACAAAGGAGAAGTTGATGTAGAACACCGTCCTAGAAACAAAGACCTTCAAATCTACACTTATCCAATTCTTAGCCATGCTAGGAGAAATAATAAAGGGAAGGAACAATACTATCACAACACCAACTACACCTATGGTGACACCATCCTAGGTAGGTACCTCTCCCAGGAAGATGACACTAGGGTCCATGTGTTAACAATACGAGGTGGGGAGACCGATTGTAATGTAACTACCCATTGAGGGAAATTCACAATACAAGGAGCCCCAACTAAACCCACAATTAAGTCATCCAATGGCTATAGTACTGTGGAATAGCTGAAGAAGACTCTCACCTTGATCTCCATCTTATAACTGCTGAAATTGTCACTTACACACAGGGAAATACTAGAAAGAGCATTGGAAGCAACAGTCCTTGACAACCTCAATCCTGATCAGTTTCAAGCCATGGTTGGAAAAATCATTTCCAATCATCATTTAGTCTTTTTCGAGAAAGACCTTCCATGGAAGTCATTCCACAACCAAGCTCTCTACATAAAGGTTGGTGTCCACAAACATATTGTCAAAAGAGTGTTGATAGATAATAATGCAAGTCTAAACATCTATATCTTGAAATTTGTTAAACGACTGGAGTATTTTGATGATGTAATAGAGAAGATAAAAATCACTACTATAAGGGCACATGATGACCTCAAAATAAATTTAGAAGGAACCATCAGGCTTCTTGTCCAGATAGGACTAACAACAACATAAACCACATGTCATGTACTAGACCTTGAGTTACCATATAACCTTCTTTTAGGATGCCCTTGGATTCATGCACTACAAGTAGTTCCTTCAACATTTCACCAATGTCTAAAATCTCCTTGTGAAGGAAAGGAGGTTACATTATATGTCGATCCTGAACCCTTCCATTATTATACGAAATTGGAGGGGAAATATAACAAAATCTAGCATATACCAAACAATGACATATCATTTCATTCATTCTCATATGTTGACCCTTCCACACTACCATCAACCTCAATTAAACCAACATCAAATGAGAAACCAAAAAATTGAAACCAAGGTTCAAGTACTTGACAAAGGAAATGGAAATTATCATTTCAATCAAGCATTTTGCATTGGAATGCTTCCACTAGTAGTAACACCCAAGGTTTATGGAGGACCTAAGGAGATCAAATATGTTTAGATGGTAAAAATGATAGCCAAACCCACAATTTTTACCAAGTGGGGAGATATGAAGGATGAGGAGATATTCAAAGAAGACTTGTTGTCCATGATCTACAAAGAGGAACAGGAAGAACCAAAGCAGCCACAACCTCTTCCAATAGTAGTAAAGGGTACAAACTAGTTAAACAAATGGGATACATTGGAACAAGTAGCCTTGGGCTGCACAAACAAGGTAGATGGGATCATCATAGTGGAACAAAGAAAAAATAACATGGGACTAGGCTATGGTTCCATAGACGTGGCTACTCCAAAAACTGGACATGCCTCTTGTAAGAAAGGAGCCTCTTCTATAGGTGTTAAGACATTGGATATCTACAGTCTTATGGACAACAATTTACCTATTGAGGACTTATTTGAAAGCTTTAGCATAATTATATTCCCTATATGACTTAACAAACCTATATTCAAAGACCATACTTATGAAACAAACTCCAATGTGTATGAGTAGGATGCCACTGAATGTGATTCCTTCACTTGTAGCGATGGTGACCTAGATACCTAATGGGAAAATTATGCCACTACTATATTAACCATCTCAACAACTTATGTAAGTTTTGAAAACAATGATAATAGCCTACCCCTCTGTTACCCACAGTTGATAGATTGGGACCAACAACACATACATCTATTTTGGATCAATTCCAGAATGATGAAGCAATCGTGGAGTTTATGGGACTTCAAACCGATATACCAGTAGGAGATCATAAAGTAGGGTTCTTCATGGAACTTGAACATGAAGCATATTTCGATGGGGAGACTCTGTCCTCTAGTCAAAAAATTGAAAAGGAAAATATCAAAATCAAAATGAGATCCCCTATGGAAAACCACAATGTGGCTCTATCGGATCCAAAAAAGAAGAAAATAAAGGATGAATTAGAAGGTGGAAACCTCTTTGAGGCACCCAAATATGGAGGATTCAATCTCCCTATTTTTGAATATCAAGAAAAGTCAATGCTCCTAGTTGAAGAAGTGGAATCCATCAATGTTGGCACAACAGAAGCACCTCAGATCACATATCATGTAGCATCACTAGATCTTGAAGAAAAGGAAAACTTCTTGGTATTCATCAAAGAAAGCAAGATAAACTTCACATGGACCTATGCAAACATGCTAGGGCTAGGCCCAATGTTGGTCATACACTAGTTAGTCATATTTCTTGGAGCTAAACCTATCATGCAAAAAATATGGAAAATGCATCCCCAAATAGCACTATTGGTGAAGGTAGAACTGAAGAAATTACTAGATTTGGGTTTCATCAAACCAATTGACTATCCTAAATGGATATCAAATCTAGTACCAGTGTCAAAGCCCACTAGGGGCATTAGAATCTACATGGAATTCCGAGATCTAAATAAAGCTTGTCTAAAGGATGACTTTCCTCTTCCAAGTATAGACATGATTGTAGATTTAACCGTAGGCCATGAAATGTTTTCACTAATGGATGGATTCTTCTGGTATAATCAGATAAAAATATCCCCTAATCATCAACATAAACAAAATATTCACTTGCACATGGGGGACCTTCTATTGGAATGTCATGCCATTTCGCCTAAAGAACGTAGGAGCAACCTATTTGTGGGAAATGGCTACAATCTTCCATGATATGATACACACAATTATGGAAGACTATGTGGATGACATTCTAACAAAGTTTATCAGGAAGGAATACCATTTTGATGAACCTTGAAAGATGTTTGACAAGCTCAAATAGTATAACCTGAGGCTCAATCCAAAAAAGTGTGTATTCAGTGTGACATCTAGAAATCTATTAGGATACATAGTATCAAGAAGAGGCATAGAAGTACTTGCAAAATAAAAAGCCATACAAGTAATGCATCCTCCAAAGACATTGAAACAACTAAGGATTCTATAGGGGAAACTACAATCCATAAGGTGGTTCATAGCACAACTCATAGACAAGTGCCATCCTTTCACTCATCTACTGCACAAGGACATCACATTCAAGTGGATGGTAGATGTGATCAAGCATTCTAGCAAGTAAAAGAGTATCTACTCACTTCTCCTATACTAATTCCACCTTTCCTAGACAAAGAAATGAAACTTTATGTATCTACAACACAAGCAACATTAGGAGCTCTCTTAGCACAACTAGATGATAACAAAAAGGAGAGAGTGGTCTACTACATTAGCTGAACACTGGTGGGCTATGAATTGAACTATTCGCCCATAGAAATAGTGTGTCTTTCTGTTGTCTTCGTAATATATAAATTGAGAAACTATATTTTGAACAAGCAAGTAAAGCTAATCTCAAAGGTAGATCCACTAAAGTACCTACTAGTGAAAGTAGCTCTAACCAATAAGATTGCTAAATGGGTGATGATATTGAGTGAGTTCAACATAGAGTATGTAGACAAAAAGGCCATCAAAGGAAAAATAATAGTAGATCAATTAGTAGAAGCACCAATAGAATACCACCAACCTCTCAAAATAGACTTTCCAGGTGAAATAATATTGTTAATAGAATAGACAAGTTGATGGAACTTGTATTTTAATAGGTCCCATATTCAACACGGCCCAGGAGCAGGAATATTATTTCTCACACCACAAGGAGATAGTATACTCAAGGCATACATAATTTCTTTCCCATGTACAAATAATATCTTAGAGTATGAAGCTCTAATCATGGGACTCAAGATGGCTATTGAATGGAGGATAAAAGAACTACAAGTCTACAAAGACTCTCGACTAGTAATCAGACAGGTGAATGATGAGTATCAAACAAAAGACAAGTTGATGTTGTCTAAAATAATGGTGGATAGCTTCAAGGAATATTTTGTAACCATAAAAATTGAATAGATTCCTATGATCAACAACAGAGTAGCCGATGCCATGGCAACAATAGGGTCACTCCTTGATATTCTACAAAAAATTGCTAAAAAATACAAATTCCTTGTGGAGCAACTACTCATATCAGCATTCGACATCCCATAGTTCATACTAGTATGTGTTGTTGTTGGTCCTAATTCATCATGGTACCAAGACACATATGATTATATCTAGCATGGTATTATACCTCTCAACCTAAAAACAACCCAAAAGAAGATCTTTACCCATAGGACTTCCCAATTCATGATCCTATGAGATACCTTATATTGTCTAAGTATAGATGGTATGTTACTTTGATGTCTTAATATATAAGAAGTGAATACTACCTTAAGAGAAGTACACAAAGGTGTTTGTGGATCCCACTCAAGTGGACCTAACCTAGTACAAAAAATGCTAAGAATAAGGTACTATTGGCGCTCCATAGAACAAGAGTTTATTCAGCATTCCAGAAAATGTCATCAATGCCAACAGTATAGTGACCTCATTCATGGACTAGCATAGGAGCTTAGACCTATTGTAACACCATGGCCTTTTTTGTAACATTTTGGATTTAGACTTGGTAGGTAATCTCTCTCCCACTTCGTCAAATGGACATAAGTTCATTATTACCACAACTAAATACTTCACGAAGTGGAGAGAAGCAATTCCATTAACCTATATCACAGGAAAATAGATATTAAAGTTTATCTTGAATTATTTGATATGTCAATCTAGTAACCATCATAATAGACAATGGGAACCCATTTAAAAAATAAGATGTAAAAGAACTTTGTTCCAAGTTCTCTATCCAGCACAGATTCTCCATGCCCTACTATCCTCAAGGAAACAATCAGGTTGAAGCGTCTAACAAAACCATCCTGAATATACTCAAAAAGACTATTAGTGATGTCGACCATGATTGGAATTTGTAACTGAACCCAAACTTATGGGATTACTAAACTAGTATCCATTCACCTACAGGCACCACACTATTTTACTTGGTATATGGGTCTTAAGCATTCTTACCTATCGAAGTTGAAATCCCCTCACTATGAATATCACTAAAAGGTATGGTCAACAATGAAGAGTATCAGGTATCCAAATTCAATGAGTTGGAACTCCTAGATGAAAGGTGTTTGAGCATGTTAAACCATCTTCAGGTTTATCAAAATTGACTCAAACGAATCTACAATAAAGGGATCAAAGACATAAACTTTCAGATTGGTGACTTGGTATTCAAGGAAAATTAGAAGGTATAGCTAAATCAAGATGGCAAAGGTAAGTTTGAACCCAACTGGATAGGCTCATTGATCATCATAGTGAGCTATGACTTTGGAGCTTACCAATTGGATACTCCTAAAGGAGAACCTTTAGTCAAACCATTGAATAGTAGCCACCTCAAGAAGTTTTATACTTGAAGCACGTTAGATACCCCAAGAAAAGGGTAAAAATCCAAAAAAAATAAAAAGATTAAAAAGAAAAAAATTCAAAAAAGCAAGAAAAATAGTAAAGAGAAATAAAATGTTCTTTAATTAAAAACCACTTTGTGGTACTTCTAGAATAGGACTATAGTGAAAACCTGGAAAACATGTGCTACATTTGAATAAGACCATCATCGTTATCTATCAACATTATCTAAAGCATCCACCCATTCGTCCCATAATAAAACATATGTCCAACCATGGCTTGATAACTAATTAAGGAAGTTACTTTTTCCTCAAACTATGGGAAACTTCTCATAACAACTAGATGATTAGATCCTTATGCATCCCATCATGTTCGAAAATAGTAAAATCAAAAACATCTAGAAAATAAATGAAGTCATAAAACATCAAAAAACCCAAAAACATGTTATGCTTTTGAGTCAACACAAATCAAAATACATGGTATCTACGTGTACAATGTTGGAAAGGCTTATCTCTAATCAGCCCTTGAGGCCTTAGATTAGTACCATTAAGTATCTAGCATGCTTTATTTCAACTTATTCAAAAATTCAAAATCCAAAAAAAGTCCACAAAATAGAAAATCCAAAAACATTCACAAAACATAAAATATCAAAAATATGTTCACATCAAACCAAGAAAACTGTGAGCCTTTGCATGTAAAACATAGGCAAGGCTTATCTTTGATGAGTCCCTGAGGCCCTAGGTTAGTCCCATGAAAACACCAAAAACATCATAAAAAAATAGAAAATTAAAAATTCCTACCCCCATTATCACTAAATGCAATAAAATTTGCATCCATAATAAACAAACCGTCATCCTCATCCTTTGAAAAAACATAAAAACAAACAAAGCAAACATAAAAATCTATAACTTTCAAGCAAACAATCTAAAAGCTTTGATTACAAATAGATGAAAACAATGACAAAGTGTTAAAACTACCTATCTTTTGACAATTAACCAACAAAAAAAACATCATAAAAAAATAGAAAATTAAAAAGTCCTACCCCCATTATCACTGAACGCAATCAAATTTACATCCATAATAAACAAATCGTCATCCTCATCCTTTGACAAAACATACAAACAAACAAAGCAAACATAAAAAGCTATAACTTTCAAGCAAACAATCTAAAAGCTTTGATTACAAATAGACGAAAACAATGACAAAGCGTTAAAACTACCTATCTTTTGACAATTAACCAACAACATCCTCAGATATGCCTTAATGGATCCATTCCTATAATGTACATGATCAACAACAGATAATAGCATGAAACCTCAAGAAATATATGTCAAATGATATTGCAACATTGTTTTATCTTTTTATAGTCTCATCTTTATGATTTATTTTATTGAATCATTCCTAGGATCTCTCGAGGATGTCCATAAGGATTTAGAGAAGAAGGAATGGGGGAAATTGAGCATCATTTCAGTTTGTTGTTTGTAAAATGTTTTTTTGATACTACCACAGTGAATACTTGCTTTATTGAGTGTATGTAAGTTGTTTTAAGGCAATTCGTGTAGCAATCACATATGAGGTATTTTATACCTCTTTGTGTAACTGGTTCGAAAGGTTTTAACACAACCCAACCATGTATTTTAAACAAAGTTTTTGTATGTCTAGTATGAGCAAGAATATTCTTTGTATGCTATGTCAAATTCCACACAATGGATACAAAGTCACCTTGGTTATTAATACCTTGTTGCATTGTATCTACTTGCTACATCAAAAAGGATTGTTAAAAATGCAAAGTTTTTATGCAGAGAAAAAGCAACTCATCGGTACTAACAACATAAAATTTCTATCCATCATCATCAAAAACTTCTTCTAACATATATCCTGCATAATAAATATCATTAGTACCACACACACCTTGCATCCACAATGTCATCAGTGCATATCATGATTATAATAAAGCAACAAAAACATCATGTATCATGTATAGTCAACATCCATCATATACATAATAAAACATCATATGACATAAAATATGATCAATCCATCCATCCCTATTATAAGCATACATCATAAAAGTACAAAACATAAACATAGGCATATATACATCATCATCCATGATCATCACATAACTCATAATAAAGCATAATCGAAGCATGTATATCTCATACATATCATCATAAAAAAATGATAAATGTCAGGTACATAATCATATAACCATGTGTGATATCATAAATACAAAAAAAATACATATATACAAGGCCTCAGTTGTGCCAATGAATATATATATATATACAAAATCATGTCTACAATGTCTATAAAATGATAAAAACATCATGAAGATCAAGTACAATAAAACCACTACCTAGTTGGAGGAGGAGGACTCTAAGGATCTGATGGATTAGGCTATCTAACACTGAGATCACCTGACTTGACACTTGTAGCAGTATTGGGCTCTCCAAAGCAGGTCATTGTTGTGCTCTAGGTACAAAGGCATCATATAGAGTCTTGAATTATGTAGACTCTCTCATCTACTGATCTATCTTTGCACAGAGGGCATCACATTATGCTCTAAGAGTATCTCTCTCAACTATGATCACTTCTACCTAGGCCTCCATAGTATGGCGTCGCTCGCTCTTGGTGTCTCACTCTTCCCTAAGGTTTCCCCTCTCTGTGATCAATGTAATAACCTAAGCCTTTGAGGTTTGTCGCTGCACAACCTCTACATCCCTCATGGTTGTCATCTGTGCTAACTATACCACTCCATCTCTAGGTGGAGGAGGAGGACCTAGGGCCTATCCCTGATCCTGCTACATCGGAACACCCTGTCCACCATCTTGCCTAGCTCTGGCAAGCTGCTCAACAATAATCTCAACGCATTATCGCTCACCATGGTAACTAGTAATACATACTCTCCCTATTGCAGGAACATTGGTAGGATTTGTAAACCTCAATAGAAAGCACTGCACCCACCATTGATCAAAATCTGGGGTAGTCCTAGGATTTTCTAAACCAATTTTCCACCCCCACCCAAATGGGGCAAGAGCTCTAAACTCCACAATGATAGCATTGTGATTGGCCTGAAGACCCCATACATAGACCTCTATAGTATTCTGGCGAAAATGAGCCTCATAACCATCTGTAAAATGGCCTTTCCTCTCCCCTATTAGGTAGATATCTCTCTAGCAAAGAGTGAATGCGACCAATGAGCCATCTATTATGTCTACAAAATGGTAACTGCTCCTAGTTATCGGGCCATGCCTTACAATATAAATATGGCCTCCATACAAAACCTGGAATATCATCTAAAACATGATGCCAATAGGGGAGTTGTCCAGGCTAGGTGTAATGAAAAAAATCACCATAATGATAAGAATAGGGGTCATCTAGAGTCTGATCCAAAATACCATCAAATCAAGCAACTGGGATGTGCTCCTAGACCCATACATGCAATAGAGAGACACTAGAAAAAAGAGATCTTCGTCCATGGTATACAACCTCATGCATATATTTGTACAAGTGAGCAAGGAGACACGAGCCCCATGCATACCTAGTGCCATGTTCAAACATATGCTTGATGCATACACCCCAACCAACTGGGAATGATCTACCTTATCTATTAAGAATAATGAGCCCCATGACTAAACCATAGAGAACCAAGGAAATAGGACTAACATTTCCCACAAAATCAGATGTTTATCTTTGCCTTGTGAACCTCAAGATGTCTCACCCCAAGTACTCGGCGCATAGCATGGGTACCTCATCGAACAAAATATGTCATGAGCTCTCCATGAATAGCAATACGAAGGATACTCCACACATCCTCTAGGGTGATGGTGGCTTTTCCAGTGGGTAAATGAAAGGATGAGGTGTTAGAGTGCCACCTCTCCACAAGAGAAGTCATCATCCATCTATGACATCAGATAGTTGACATGTAGTAGATGTGCCACAATCCCACAAAATCTAGGAAATCTCCCTCCAACTCTTGAAAACTAGTGATCAAATCAAACAGATCACACAATCGTCGCTCCCTCGATTTGAGTGGATTAAGAATTGCTTGCAACCATTCAACCCACGATGTTAGGGATTTACTACAAAAATGCAAAGCACGCCTCAAATGGCAAACAAATGGACTTAAAATTTTAAAAAATAAAAAAGTGAAAACCTGTTTGTCAAAAATGTTGAATTTTTTTTCAAAAGCACTACAATAGGCGAAAGCGAGAACTATATAACAAAAAACGCCAAATTAAATGAAATGTGAGAAAAAAAGAAAAAAATTGTCACAAAATTCACAAAATGCAGTCATTTCAAAAGACAGAAAATCAAAAGCAAAAATATCATGCAAAGGTGAAAAGAAAAAGCGAAAATGCATGTCAAATGCAAGAATTTTGAGCAAGTGTGAGCAAAAAAATCAAAAGAGAAATGAATATAAACATCAAAAGTGATAAAAATTATGCAAAAGAAAAAAAACATGATTCCAATGCTATTGACTACTTTGACTTCATGCATTAATTACATAAATGTGCAGAAAGTCAAAAATGTGAAACGAAAAGATAAATACTAGGAGCACTGATGCCTGGAGCCCATCTAAACTCTTGAACTGCATCCATGTGATGTGGGGCTTCTTGAATCCTCACCATAGCTCCTCAACAATCAAAAAATCATGAAATCCAAAGGAAATAATTTTCTATAGGCTCAAAGTTCAAATGAGGAAAATTAAGCCCTAATTACCTATTTTAACCCTTGAAACCCTAATTTTTTTACCTAGGAAAGCTTCCTAGGTTGAAATTAGGAGCTCCCAGGTACATATGAACTATCAACAAGAGTCCTATAAGCTTAATTTTTTGTCCTCTATGCGTCCAAACTAAAATAAAACATTGTTGTGAGCTCAACCTATAAGTTGTCATTTTTGGCCAACCTCTCAAGGGGGCAACCCAGAGTCCTACCATCATTTCGCTAACCATTGGGGCATATAATTTTTTTCAAATTTGATCGTAACATCGAAAAACTTTGAAATAAAGCAACCAATATTGTGTCTTAAAGAGGGGCAAAATGTAGACATGTAAAAATGACTTAATATTTATCACACAACCTAAATGACATTTTCTCATCATCGACATCATTATCACTTAATATCACTACATTTCGCATTAATTACATCAAAAACCCTAATTTTCTCTATTAATTGAATAATAGTACATTATTTAATTAATTCACCTTTTCACCATTTTTGACAAATTAAATAAATTTCATTTATTTAATAAAGTCCTAAAAACCCTAAATTCCTCTATTAATTGAATAGTAGTACATTATTTAATTAATTAACTTTTTCATCATGTTTGACCAATTAAATAAATTCCATTTATTTAATGAAGTCCTAATCCAACTTTATTCCTCCTGATTAATTAAATAGCATCAATTATTTAATTATGTCGCTAATTCACTTTATTCCCCTAAGTCAATTAAATTATTAATACTTAATAATTTAATTAAATCACATTCCCCTAAACATGAATAATTAATTTAATTATTCAAAACACATCAAAAATGTCAAAACAAACATATACAACTTTGTTTGCAAAAGTCAAACTTGATTTGCATGTTCAACTCAAAAGGATTAATTAATTAATTGCCCTCACCCACTTTTATGATTGAGAAAATTACAATCCCTTGATTGCTCAATCTGATTTCCGGACTGATCCATCTATTTCCTGATAGATAAATCTATTCTTCAATTCCATAGATTATTCAATCTATTTCCTCAATCCCACTACACACTCAAAATGATTTCTTCAATCACATTGATTACATAATCAAAATGCACTGATTATTCCCATCTAAATCCTCTCAACAGTTTTGAACCATTGATCAGGATATTCTTCTACATGATCTCAAGCATTCATTTCAAAACACAAATTTCAAATCTCAATTTATCTTTTGACAAGCTTTACACATATCTTTGATCAATACGCACGACTTTTGAAGCTTTTGTATGCCCAAATGGAGGCTTCACATTGATACAACGAATAATCCAACATCATTGTGAACACACTTCGACACAAGATGGTAACACTACTTTTATAAATGCATTTTATGTTTTCTCTTTTGATTTCATTCTTTGAGTTTGTTCTTTGTAGTTTCATTTCGTGAGTAATGGGCATGAATCGTCTTTTTGTTTGAATTAGATTAGTTTCCATTCATTCAATTTGATATTATTTGTACACTCGATTTCCCCCTTACACACTATATATTCATTTTCTAATTACAAGAAAAAAAGTTAATTCAAATGAATACAAATAAACCTATGTCTAGTTTATAGTAAAAGTCACTTCAAAAAGTTATTAAAAAATACAGTAAAAAATTATCAAAAAAATCAATGAACTACGAATCTATATTTAAAATTTTAAAATTTTATTTTTTATACAAATAAAGTTATTTTTTATCAAATAAACACCACTTTTAAAAATATTGTTAACTATAAAACATAATCTATTAAAGTTACATTAAAAAAACTCATAAATTAATTCTAAAAAAATTAAATATATATATTTATAATAGATACAAACACAATCTTAAAAATTAGTAGTTGACGTAACCTTCAAATTCATAATGTTTTGATTTCTATAGGTGTTAGAAGGTGAAAAATTGGTGAAAATTTATGATTTCAATGTCCTACTTTGGCCAAAAAAATGGACACACTATTGTGGGTTGACCCTTTTATTATCTTTCAATTCATTGACAATAGGAATATGAAACGCCTCTTTATGAGTGATCTTCCTAATATCCTTGTAACATGGGAACATTCTCCATGGATCACCAAGGTTTTTTTAAGAAGAGTCATAGCCTGGGACAATTTTTTTTTTTTGGGATGAGAAATTAATTAAATTTCATGATTATGGTAATTGATTAGAGGTAGAACCTTGGATTATTGAAATACTTTTTGATGGTGTTGAATGCTATCTTTAATTTTTGGTCAACCTTGAGTTGTCACATCTTGTCCTTCTATAAAATCTACATATGCACATATACTATAAGAACCTTTCTTGAGAAATTTATCCATCCTATGAGAGCTAATAATTTCGCTTGGTGGTGATTGCATCCCAATTTTTTTATATTTTTTCTCATGTGTACTAAAATCCATGGATAATTCTTGAAAATTGCAAGATACTTCAATCCTAATTATTTAAGCCATTACATGCCTAAAACTACATCCACTACCCCAACAGGGATAGTAAACATTTCTAAATATAGTTGATAATTTCACATTAATAGTTTTATATGATGGAATTTATCACCACAAGAGATTTGATTCCTATCTTTTAGATTTGTGAAAAACACACACAAAGCAAGATCAAACAAAAAACAAGAACACCTTCCACACACGAGAGTTTCAAATAATGATTTTCTATCTCCTCAAAAAGAAATAACATACAAAATGAAATATTACAATGAAGGAGAGTGCCCATAAAAGAAAACCCTAAATGATAAATGGATTAGATTATGACAAGTGTCGTCATCCTATGCAATGAGACAAAATGATCTAATAATAGCTCACTCCAATAGCATAAAAAATACTCCTAAGTTTAGCTTAAGTGCATGAAATCAAATTAGCCTAATAATCAATTAAATATTAATTAGTTATTAGCTAATACATGATTTCTAACACCCCCCTTAAGTGTACCTTAGGGAGTTGCTAAAAACTCTAAAAAAACAATGCATAAAAGGTAAATAAAGCATGAATAGGTCCTAAAAATAAGGTCTAATGAGGTACCCATGTACAATCAAAGAAATCTCTCATAATTAGAGAAAAGGAGAAAACCTCACAAGAAAAAAATCCTCTCCCAAAGATAGATGAAAATATTTATAAAAAAATATGAAGGATGCCCCAAGAAGACCCCCTAAGGACAACTTCCTTCACTCCAATCATCGATTTCAATTGTAGGTAATGAGGCGATGCTAAAGGATTCATGAAGATATTTTCAACTTGATCCTCTATAGGAATATACTCCAAGGTGAGAAAATCATCTTGAATCAACTCTTTCAAATGAAGTGCATGTGGATCTCTATGTGATTAGCACATTGATGCTCCATTTGGTTGCAGGAAATGTGAATGCAACTTTGATTATCACAACAAATAATAGTGGGACTATCAAGAGAAAAATAAAAATCAATCAATGATTGATGAAGCCATAGAACCTCCTAGCTGGAAAAAAATACTACATGATACTAAGACTCTGTGGATGATAATGCAATATTAAATTGCTTCTTGCAATTCCATATGATGGAGCTAGAACCAAGGAAAAAATAAAGACAAAAGTGGAATCCTATCATTGATATATCTAGCCCAATCTAAGTCAATATAGTCAACTATTTGAGAATCTCTTGATATATAGGTAATACCATAATGTGAAGTGCCTTGAATATATCTCAAAATATGTTTAGAATATTTTCAATGAATCTCATGTGGATCATGTGAGAATTGAGAGACAACACCAATCACAAAAGAAATATTAGGACATGAATGTGTCAGGTACAAAATATTGGCAACCAACTGCATGTATAATGTAGCATCTACTCAAAGAGTAGTAGAAGTGGAAGACAATACGAAACCTGAATTAAATGGTGTGGGGGAAAGATTGTAATCAAGCATTCTAAATCTAGATGAAGCATGTCAAGAGCATGCTTCTACTAAAATAGGTAAATTCCATACGAAGATTGAATAACTTGTAAATGAAGAATGTAGTGGAGGAGGATGAGATATATCATCTCAAACCAATCCATCAAATCTTGATGAAAATAATGGATCATGGATGATGAACCACCAAGGATCAAATCATCTACATATAGCACAAGGATTAAAATATCACCCTCCTATCACTAGATATACATGTGTGATCAAAATGACATTGTGTGAAGCCAGAAGAAAGAAAAAAATTATCCATATTCTCATACCAAGCCCAAGGGGCCTATTTGAGATGATATAATGAATGATAGATCCTACAAACTAGAGAGGATTCCTCAACAAAACTATATGGCTGCTCCATATAAATCTCCTCATGGAGATCACTATGAAGGAAAGAACTGTTCATATCCATTTGGTATACTATCCATCCTTGTGAACCTACAAGTGAAAGTAAAAGGTGAATATAGTTCATTTTAGAAACATGAGAAAAGGTCTTAGAATAGCCAATACCTTTGACTTGAGAGAACCCCTTTGCACCAAGATGAGCCTTGAACTTATTAATAAAACCATTTGCAACACATTTGGTATGGTACACCCACTTGCATAGAACCAACTTTCTCCCCTTAGGAAGAGGAACAAGATCCCAATTATTATTATTCATTAGTGAAGAATACCCATTTTCCATAGAACTATCCCACTTAGGAATACCAACTACTTTTTAAAACTTCCGACGATCATCTAAATTGGTATGACTCAAAAGACTAACACTCAATGTCTGTGCACAAGTACAACATGAGTTTGAAGGATCACCTACCAAATATCCAACTACATCAATAGTATTACATGCACACTTGGGTAAGGGTTGATTATATTGAGGTGGAGGGATAGTTGGAGCATCATCCTTATCCTTAAGAGATAAGGATTCTTCAAGATATGAAGAGAGAGTATTCGATAGTGAGGGAGAAGTTGGTGATGAAGAATCCATCTAAGGAAAGTGCTCATCAAACTGGACATCCTGCCTAAACAAGACATCTTTGGAATCAAGATCAAACAAGCTATATGCCTTAACATCCTAACATTAACCAAAAAATATTAGTGGTTTTATTTTCTAGTCCATGGCTTTTTGTTGAGCTTCCAGAATGAATGCCAAAGCCTCACTACCAAATAATCTAAATGAAGATACAACGGGCTTGACATGATACCAAGCCTCCTCAAGAGTCATATTTCATAATGCCTCTTGAGGCATATGATTCTAAATATCTCAAACAATTAATTGCTTCATTCCAAAAATAAGAATACATATCTTGTGATTGAAACATATAGTTGGCCATCTCCCATAAAGTTTTATTCTTTCACTCAACAACACAATTCTACTGAGGGGTGTATGGAATTTTAAGATGATGCTATATACCATGATCTAACACAATGTTAGATTTATGAAAAACACATAGAAAGAAAGATCATCAGTAAACGAGAACACCTTCCATGCACGAGAGTTGCAAATAATGATTTACTATTTCCTCAAAAATAAAGAACTTGTACACAATGAATGATACAATGAATGAGAGTGATTATAAGAGAAAACCCTAAATGATAAAAGGATTAGATCATGGCAAGTTGTCATCCTATGGAATGAGACAAAATGATCTAATAATAGCTCACTCTAATAACAAAAAAAACACTCCCAAGTTTAGCTTAAGTGCATGAAGTGAAATTAGCCTAATAATCAATTAAATATTAATTAATTATTAGATAATAAACAATTACTCTAAAACTATCAACTACCATGGATTGAAAATTATAGATTGGATAAGCAAAACAATTAAGCTCATTAGCCAATCTTCTATCAGTAAAGTTATTTGTACTACATACATATCAACCAACACTTTCACATTATATTGTTTGATATAACCAATTACTTTGTACTTGTTTGTGGCAAATTTGTGCCATTCAATGCATGTAGGGAGATAGTAGATTTTTTTTTCTTGGAATTCTTATGCTTAAGTCATATATTTGGCTATTTTTTAGGTTCTTCCCCATCTTTTTCTACCCCATTCTTGATAACTTGACCATTTTCTAGCACAATTCAAACATAGACCCTTTTCTCTTTTCTCTATCTATTTTTGAGAAGAGATCTTACTAATTTATCTTAGGTTAAATAAGTTGTCCATGTTTTTGTTAGTAGGATTAGTCACATTTTTATCATTTAGTCATATGGTTTCAACTTGTATGAGACTTTTAAAGGTTTTTTCTCACTATGCAATGTTTGTTGCATAGACTTCCTAACAATACAAGGTTCCAAAAAATTAACACCATTCTTAATTTGGTTATTAATTCTATTTATGCATAGTTGTAGCCTCTGATAAGTGTTACCTCACGAGCTTGAATTGCCAATCTCATATGCTCAACATTATATTCAACTACAGACCTTAATTGTTTTAAATTTTAAGTTGGATAAAATACCTTCCATTACATGGTTGCTCATATAAAGTTGCTAATTCATTAATAATTTCTTCCAACTAAGAATTTTCCCTTACTTTTTACTCATTCTCTATTAATACCATAGACAAGGTCCTAATTCTAAATGTAGTGAGGCTATATTAACCATACACTATTTGGTATATTGTGAAAATTTTAAATTATTATTTCATGAGACTTATCCATGAAATTACATTTTTACCATACTTTACATATGGATGCTTATTTTTGGTAGGTTTAATTATGGACATTGAAAATGTTCTCTTGTCCCTTTCTTTTGTTTCTTATGGTTGTACTTAATTTGGTGATTTTGTTGGAGATTTATTTTTTTATAATAGTTCCTTCTTAAAATGATCAAAACCATCATTAAAATATTTTACAAATGGGTCAAATAATTATTCCTTAATAAAACGTACCACCTTTTCATGTCAGTGAAATATTTTCTTGGATTTTAAGTGGTGATCAATAAAGAGGGTCCCTAGATATAGTATTTTTAAATATTGGATTTAGTATTTGTAGAAAAGTCCTCTAGTCCTAAAAATGGCATTGCTTCAATTTTTTTCTATTTAAATTTTAGATTATTAGTTTTATTAATTAAGGGATAATAGCATATAGTGTGAGTTGTAACCATAACATTGTAGAACATGGGCTATAACAAAATTTGATGTTTATGTTTTGACCAAAAAAATTAAACAGTATATTTTGCATCTAACAATAAGTCACAAGAAGTCAACCTAAATTAATTTTTTATAAGATTTCCAAAAATATAATTTTTATAAAAATTTGAAGTTTGTGACTTTTAGAGAAAATTAATGAAAAATCATAAAATTAAAATAACTTTGAAAATAATTATCATAAAACTTTTTTTTTTCTTGAACCTTTATATAATGCATACCTACAAACCAAAAAAAGGTTGAAATTTGTAATTTGTTCTATAAATTATGTTGGAAACAAAACTACTAGCCCAAATTGTACATTTGATAGCATTTGTTATGATATATCTTGGAAATAAAAGTAAAACTAAGAAAAATAGTAGACCAATTCAAGGGGCAACCTCCAATAATGAAATATATGAATTCAATCATTTGAGTTATGATCATATGGGAGATAGTTCTCTTCCTTATTACAGAGATAACTATATAGAGACACACCCCTTCATCCTAATTAAGAGGGATTAAGGTAGTACCTAAAACTAATGGTAAGGATAAGAATGCCATAAGTGCTTATCTTTATTATACCTAAGAACATATGATCAATATAAGAATTATAACATATAGCATATTATTAGGAGTATTCTAATGTTGAAATGCCTTTATGAAACTTTATTAGAGAAGTAATGATGCTAGTCTTGGTTTTGCAATGGCTTCAAGGGGTACATTTTTTATTGTATACCCTAAAGTTTTCATCATGTTAGAATACTCTAGATTTTGTTTAGAGATAGGAGATCAATTGAAAAGATGGATCAAATGAGCCAAACTTAGCAGAAACACTTTCATTCCTAGAGTTGCTCTTGGACAACCTCTCCTTTCTGCTCCAAATGGGACAATTTTACAATCAAGATCATTGAATTCCACACAGTCCTTGTCATTTCTGATGAACCTTTCAGGATAAAAATCATTAGGGTTTGACCAAATTTTTGGGTTCCTTCCTAATGAATAAGTGTTGATAAGGATCTTGGTGTTTTTGGGTATGTCAAAGCCATATATATTTTTTTCTTCCATGGATATGTGATGAATAAGAAATTCACCCACAGGATGAAGCCTAAATACTTCTTTAACAACAACCCTTAAATATGTCAAATGCACCAAATTAGACTCTTCTACATGGCATTCATGGCCAACCACTGCATCAATTTTTTCACATACTTTGGTCATCTATTTAGGGTGCCTCAAGAGCTCAACCATTGTCCATTCACTAGTAGTAGAAGAAGTATTTGTTCTTGTAGCAAATATATCTTGTGGACATCAAATTGTTAGCATTTTTTGTTTGAAATATTGATAACAGGAGGAAGCAATAAAATAATCAATGATTCACTTTTTATTTTTGCATGAAATTTCCTATGAATGAGCCTAAAATACCTTGTAAGATATAGGAAATAATCCCCTTTCCTTCCACTAACCACAAATTGGGGCTAGTATTTCTAGTTTTCTAAATTCTTACTCCCCTCACTTGTTTAAATATGATCTAACACTATAGAAAATATGAAGTAATAACTAAGAATCATACCCTTTTCCCATTATCTTTAATTGGCCCTAGTAATTTTATTAAAAATGCATTCTTATAAGAAATAAAGTACTATACTATCCCAAACTAAGAATGAACTCCTACACCCATATCCTAATACCATTTATAATAGTCACTTTAATAAATTAAAATGTTTTGTGTGACACAAGAAAACATTCATTACTATAGTAGCTAAAGAATTAAATATAACAAATAAATATTTTGAACTTACAATGAGAATGGATTTGATCTTCATCATGTTTAAAGTCTTGTCTTGACTTTTAGCTTCTAGCAGTGCATGAACAAAGTTTAAGGGCCCTATTTCATTGCTTTTCTTGAAATCAAGGTATTGCTCTTGAATTATTGAACCATATAAGTTGTCAACCGATTTCATTATTTCTTTCATTTTTCTTTCATGTCCTTGTATATCTAAAGGCCTCAAGAATGGAAGATAATCATCAATATTGAATGCATTAATAAGGGAAAATGACTCATAAATTTTGTCCTTGTGTTCAATAGCTACCTTGGGGCCTGCACCTTTTACGCCAAAATACCTTTGGCCCAACACCATCCTAGTAATAACATTGCTTGTGAGAGCCCCAAAGAGGTCTCTCATGTTAATATTTTTACCTTCTAAAGATTCCCTACATACATCCTTCACCATGCACTGGACTTCTTCAATTCTTCCTTGTCTAAAAGATTCTATCTTCTTTGGACTTAAAAGTTCCATTAAGAAAATTCTTCTCACTTCCTTCCAATGTGGACCATATGGAGCAAAAGCAATGTCATTGCCCCCAAATGTAAAGTGTTTTGAAGCAATGTTCTTGGGCCTTGAAGCAAAAAAAATGGTCTTGCTTCAATAAGAACTCCTTTACATATTTGGGGTCATTTTTCACAAATGTGGGCACCATTCCAATGTGAATATAAACAAGGAGGCCATATGTTTGACTAAATTTTTGAATACCTAAATGAGGAATAGGACTGATTTGTAACAAGTTTCCCACAATGGGCCATCTTTTTGGACTAGGAGGAAGCTTCAAGTGCTTTCTTCTATTCCATTTGAGAAAACTTTGGAGATACATCAATAGAGTAATTGAAAGCAACAAGTATTGAGTCCAATGGCCAAGCAAATACTTAATTAGGATTCTTATTGCCTCTACAGTTATTGGAAACATTTTGTACTTGATGCAAATCCTTCTTTGAGCTGAAATTAGTATGCACTACACCAAAATGTTTACCTAAAATCCAAAAGAATAAGTTGTAAAATTTATTGAATTCTCTTGAAATTTTAAGAATACAAATTAATTTCAATACATAAAGAAAAATGTAAAAGCTCTAGTAAAATTTGACACTAGTATATAATTAATCAATATTCTAGAGATGACTATCCAATGGAAACTTCAAGTATTGCATAAACAAAAAGAATTATCTCCCATAATTATACTTATTAAAATGAATAATATCAATACTTAGATCTTCCAACAACTTTTGGAGACATCTACATATAAAAAGAAGAAAAAACATCGAACATGCCCACATGATATTAAGCACTTTTTGTTAGGATTCCACATATTACTTCTGTTTGAACATATGCAATCAAGATTCTTTACTTTTGCTCAATTTTTGTCCTTAAATTTGTTCGGATGATGTTTTTTAACATAACTTAAAAGAAGATTTTTATTGTTTTAGATTTTATTAAAGTTTGTTTTTTTTTAAATTAAATATCAATTGTATATCAATCCTTAGGTAGATCCTTTCTTTATTTTTGACCTCTATGTTTGGTAGCTATTGGTGCTTCTTTCATTAAGTTTAACATGCTCATACAATTTCTAACTCACAATCCTTCGATTCTTCATGTTATTATGGTCTATTTTATCATACAAAGGGGATAATATATTGTCTATAGAAGCATTTTACAATTATATGTGAAACTTCTCTTCTTTTAGGAATTTGATTATTGGTTTTTCTTCTCTTTTTGAATATTCTCATTACACTTATCAATGATACTTGTATGTTTTCTATTCCTTCTATGGATATTTATAGTAGTGTGCTAGAATATAATGATACATTACCTTTGAGCACCATTCTTTCACAATATTTGACTTAGAAACATTTATTGTGAAGGATACTCATAAAATATTTATATCCCCATTGATATGATGATACATTATGTGATGAGGATATACTTGCTTCACCTACTCATGACATTGTGACACTTTATGATAGTATTCCTTCTACATGTCATAATAGTTTGATATCAATAATCATTCCTTTTAGATAACATATATCCCATCTCATACATGATGATATGATGCATGATGAGCATTCTTATAAATCTCATGTTTGGTTTATCCATATATCCCATGATGATGTCCTACCTAATGATGATATATCATTAGCTATTTAGGTAGATGTTAGTGATTCAATGTTACACATTTTTTTCCTTACATGATGACATTATGAGCCCTAGTAAAGAGCTTTTACATGTTGATTATAATGGTAGTACATATACTTTCTTAAATGTTCAATCATTCCATATGGCTTATACATATACTAAACTTATTGTTCATGCTACACTATATGCATAACAATCTGATTCAACGATAAATTGTGAAAAGTTATCACCATGTCCATATTATCCTTGTGAGAATTAGGTTTATAAAAATAGGCAATGAAAGCATGCACCCATTGCATAAAATGAGTGTAAAGAAAACAAGATGAATCAAACCACTAGAAAGCTTTATCAATTACAAAAAAAAGTCTAAACTCACAAATCAATAACATCTAAACACTCTTAATTAAAGTAGGAATGATCAAACATTTAAGAGATTATATGTACTACCATCATAATCAACATGTAAAATCTCTTTACTAAGGCTCATAATGCCAACATGTAAGGAAAAAAAAGGTGTAACATTGAATCACTAACATCCACCTAAATAGCCAATGATATATCATTATTAGGTATGAGATCATCATGGGATATATGAATAAAACAAATAGGAGATGTATAAGAGTGGTCATCATGCATCACATCATCTTGTGTGCGAGTATCTAAAAGGAATGACTCTATTGATATCAAACTATTTGACATGTAGAAGGAATACCATCATAAAGTAATGTCATGATTAGGTGAAGCAAGTGTATCATCTTCACATAATGTATCATCATAGTAATGGGGGTAGAAGTATTTTATGGGTATCCTTCACAATGGAGGTATAAATATTGTGAAGGAATGGTGCTCAAAGATAGTGTATCATTAGATTATAGAACACTAGACTATAAATATCCATAGAAGAAATAAAAAACACACGAATATCATTGATAAGTATAGTGAGGATATTCAAAAGAGAAGAAAAATCAATGATCAAATTCTTAAAGGAAGAGAAAGTGGGTATATAATGATAAAATGTTTCTATAGACAGCATATTATCCCCTTTGTATGATAAATAGACCATAAGTACATCAAGAATAGAAGAATAATGAGTTAGAAATTGTATAACATGTTAAAAAAAATAGAGATCCATGAGAATTCATGATTTAAAAATAAAGATCTACGTAAGGATGACAAGTGTAGGGGTCAAAAATTGTAATAGATGTAGGCAAATGGTATACAATTGATATTTAATAATGAAAAACTAATACCTAAATCAAATCTAAAACAATCAAAATCGTCTTTTAGCTATCTTACAGCACATCATCCATCATCCGAACAAAACTCACGACAAAAATTGAGTTAAATGTCGACAGGTTAAAAAAAAAATCTTGAATAGGTACATACGTTCAAACAGAAATTTTCTGCAGTTGTGTAAGAAAAGGCATTTTATATTTATATGTCCTGAATCTTTCCTTCTCTCCTTTCTAATGAAAAATACAGGCATATACTTACGTAGGAAGCGATAATCTCCATGGCTCAGGAGATTATCGTCTATGTAATCAAAATCAATACGACAACAGAATCGGTGGACGACAAAAGTGTATATAAATGCATACAATTCTTATGCATTCACCACACTTACACTCTTTTTGGGCCAAGGAAGACAGTTAAACGAGCTCTGAATTGGCACCATCAGATCACTGTCTCTCAGGTTACTTCCTATAATTTCTCGGCTTCCTTTTCTTCCTTGTTATATATCTGTTCTTTCAATAAGTAATTAGTGGCTTCTTTTAGAAAACAGGTCTAAATTTGACTGATATGACAAGCAATATAAGGCATAAGTAGGAGCATGTCCCCTATACTTATATGGTTTTTGTGTTCAACTTCAATGGGTACATGTCTGTGATAGGGAGTTAGGTATGTTCATGGGCATTCAAAAAGGGTACAATGAAGAATGCCACCTTTTTAACAAGCAAAATTTGTGGCACTACTTTGTAGGGTACTAATATGTGGATTTCTCTTTGAATATATGTTACATTACATTTCTCAAGTTGTGGCCTCATTCCCTCCCTAGTTTCATTTGGAGTAATATGTGGAGTTCTCACAAAAAGTGCCTAATAATATGTGGGTATGTTCGATGTTTTTTCTTCTTTCAATATGTAGATCTTCTCCAAGAGTTGTTGGAAGATCTAAGTATTGATATTATTCTTTTTAATGAGTGTAATTATGGGAGTTAATCCTTTTTGTTCATGCAATACTTGAAGCTTCCATTGGATAGTCATCTCTAGATTATTGATTAATTATATACTAGTGTCAAATTTTACAAGAGCTTTGACATTTCTCTTTATGTATTGCAATTAATTTGTATTCCTAAAATTTCAAGGGAATTCAATAAATTTTACAACTTATTCTTTTGGATTTTAGGTAAACATCTCGGGGTAGTGCATACTAATTTCATCTCAAAGAAGGATTTGCATCAAGTACAAAATGTTTTCAATATTTGTAGAGGCGATAAGAATCCTGATTGAGTATTTGCTTGGTCATTGGACTCAATACTTGTTGCTTTCAATTACTCTAATGATGTATCTCCAAAGCTTTCTCAAATGGAAGAAAATAAAGCACTTGAAGCTTCCTCCTGGTCCAAAAAGATGGCCCATCGTGGGAAATTTGTTACAAATCGGCCCTATTCCTCATTTAGGTATGCAAAAATTTACTCAAAAATATGGCCCCCTTGTTTATATTCACATTGGAATGGTGCCCACAGTTGTGACAGATGACCCCAAATATGTAAAGGAGTTCTTATTGAAGCAAGACCATTTTTTTGCTTCAAGGCCCAAGAACATTGCTTCAGAACACTTCACATTTGGAGGCAATGACATTGCTTTTGCTCCATATGGTCCACATTGGAAGGAAGTGAGAAAAATTTGCTTAATGGAACTTTTGAGTCCAAAGAAGATAGAATCTTTTAGACAAGGAAGAATTGAAGAAGTCCAGTGCATGGTGAAGGATGTATGTATGGAATCTTTAGAAGGTAAAAATATTAACATGAGAGACCTCTTTGGGGCTCTCACAAGCAATGTTATTACTAGGATGGTGTTGGGCCAAAGGTATTTTGGCTTAAAAGGTGCAGGCCCCGAGGTAGCTATTGAACACAAGGAAAAAATTTATGAGTCATTTTCCCTTATTAATGCATTCAATATTGGTGATTATCTTCCATTCTTGAGGCCTTTAGATGTACAAGGACATGAAAGAAAAATGAAAGAAATAATGAAGTGGGTTGACAACTTATATGGTTCAATAATTCAAGAGCAATACCTTGAACTCAAGAAAAGCAAAGAAACAGGGCCCTTAAACTTTGTTCATGCACTGCTAGAAGCCAAAGGTCAAGACAATACTTTAAACATGATGAAGATCAAGGCCATTCTCATTGTAAGTTCAAAATACTTCTTTGCTATATTTATTTCTTTAGCTACTATCTTAATGAATGTGTTCTTAAGTCATGCATAGTATTTTAATTTATTAAATTGACTATTATAAATAGTATTACGATATGGGTGTAGGAGTTCATTCTTATTTTGGGATAGTATAGTATTTTATTGGTTTTAAGAATCCAAGTTTAATAAAAAATACTATGGCCAAATAAAGATAATGGGAAAAAGGTAGGATTCTTAGTTATTACTTCATATTTTCTATAGTGCTAGATCATATTTGAACAAGTGAGGGGAGTAGGGATCTAGAAAAGTAGATTTATACTAGCCCCAATTTATTGTTAGTGGAAAGAAAAAGGATTATTTCCTATGCACCTTACAAGTTATTATAGGCTCATTCATAGGGAATTTCACATAAAAATAATAAGTGAATCATTGATTATTTTATTGCTTTCTCTTGTGATCAATATTTCAAAAAAAAAAATGCTAACAATTTGATGTCCATAGGATATATTTGCTGCAGGAACAGATACTTCTTCTACTACTAGTGAATGGACAATGGCTGAGCTCTTGAGGCACCCTAAATATATGAACAAAGTACACAAAGAAATTGATGCAGTTGTTGGGCATGCACGCCATGTTGAAGAGTCTGATTTGGAGCATTTGACATATTTAAGGGCTGTTGTTAAAGAAGTATTTAGGCTTCATCCTGTGGGTGGATTTCTTATTCCTCACATATCCATGGAAGACACAAAAATACATGGCTTTGACATCCCCAAAAATACCAAGATCCTTATCAATACTTATTCATTAGGAAGGAACCCAAAAATTTGGTCAAACCCTAATGATTTTTATCCTGAAAGGTTCATCACAAATGACAAGGACCGTGTGGAATTCAATGATCCTGATTGTAAAATTGTTCCATTTGGAGCAGGAAGGAGAGGTTGTCCAGGAGCAACTCTAGGAATGAAAGTGGTTCTACTAAGTTTGGCTCGTTTGGTCCATCTTTTCAATTGGTCTCCTATTTCCAAAGAAAAACTAGATGATTCTGACATGATGGAAACTTTAGGGTATACAATAAAAAATGTACCCCTTGAAGCCATTGCAAAACCGAGACTAGCATCATTACTTCTATAATAAAGTTTCACAAAGGAATTTCAACATTAGAATCCTCCCAATATTATATGATATATGTTATGATTCTTATATCATATGTTCTTAGGTATAATAAGGATAATCACTTGTGGCATGCTTAGCCTTAACATTAGTTTTAAATACTACCTTAATCCCTCTTAATTAGGATGAAGAGGTGTGTCTCTATATAGCTATCTATGTAATAAGGAAGAGAAATCTCTCCCATATGATCATAACTCAAATGATTGAATTCATATATTTTATTACTAGAGGTCACCCCTCGAATTGGTCTATTATTTTTCTTATTTTTACATTTATTTCAAAGATATATCATAACAAATGCTATCAAAGGTATAATTTGGGCCAATATTTTTGTTTCCACCATAATTTATAGAACAAATTATAAATTTCAACCTTTTGGGGGTTTATAGGTATGCATTATATAAAGGTTCAAGAAAAAAAAAAAGTTTTATGGTAATTATTTTCAAAGGTATTTTAAAATTTTATGATTTTCCATTAATTTTCTCTAAAATTCACAAACTTCAATTTTTTATAAAAATTATATTTTTGGAAAGCTTATAAAAAATTAAGTTGGGTTAGTTTGTTGTAATTTATTGTTAGATGCAAAATATATTCTTTAATTTTTTTGCCCAAAGTTTGGTCAAAACATAAACATCAACTTCTATTATAGTCCATTTTCTAAAATGTTATGGTTACAACTCACTATATACTATCATCCCTTAATTAATAAAATTAATAATCTAGACATGTCATTTTCAGGACTAGAGGATTTTTCTACAAATACTAAATCCAAGGACCCTCTTTATTGACCACCACTTAAAATCTAAGAAAACATTCCACCAAGACATGAAAAGGTGGTACATTTTTATTAAGGATAAATTATTTGATCCATTTGTAAAATATTTTAATGATGGTTTAGATCATTTAAAGAAGGAACTATTATAAAAAATAAAGCCCCAACAAAATCACCAAAGTTAGTACAACTACCAAACTTAGTATAGCCATAAGACACAAAACAAAGAGATGGGAGAACATTTTCAACATCCATAATTAAACCTAACAAAAATAGGCATCCATATGTAAAGTACGGTACAAATGTAATTTCATGGATAAGTCTCATGAAATATTAATTTAGAAATATTCATAATATACCAAATAGTGTATGGTTAATATGCCTCACTACATTTAGAATTAGGACCTTATCGGTGGTACTAATAGAGGATGAGTGAAAAGCAAGGGAAATTTTTTAGTTGGAAAGAATTAGTAATGAATTAGCAACTTTATACGAGTAATCATGCAATGGAAAGTATTTTATCCACCATAAAAATTTAAAATAATTAAGGTCTGTAGTTGAATATATTGTTGAGCATATGAGATTGGAAATTCAAGCTTGTGACGTGACACCTTATCAAAAGCTACAACTATGCATCAATAGACTTAATAACCAAATTAAGAATGGTGTTAATTTGTTTGAACCTTGTATAGTTAGGAAATCTATGCAACAAACATTGCATAGTGAGAAAAAACCTCTAAAAGTATCATACAAATTGAAACAATAAGGCTAAATGAAAAAAATGTGGCTAATCCTACTAACAAAAACATGGACAAATTATTTAACCTAAGATAAATTAGTAAGCTATCTCCTTAAAAATAGATAGAGAAAAGAGAAAAAGGTCTATGCTTGAATTGTTCTAGCAAATGGTCAAGGGATCATAAGTGTTCTAGTAGTGAAAAAATACTAACGATTATCAAGAATGAGGTAGAAAAAGAGGGGGAAAAACCTAAAACATGGCCAAATGTAGTACTTAAGCATAAGAATTCCAAGGAAAAATAACATTCTACTATCTCACTACATGCATTGAATGATACAAATTCACCAAAAACACTCAAAGTAATTAGTTATAGCAAATAGTATAATGTGAAAGTGTTGGTTGATACATGTAGTACAAATAATTTTATTGATAGAAGATTAGCTAATAAGATCATTTTTTTGGTTATCCAATATATAATTTTCAATTTATGGTAGTTGATAATGTTAGAGTAATCATTAATTAGCTAATACTTAATTAATCTTTAATTAATTATTAGGCTTATTTTACTTCATGCACTTAAGATAAACTTAGGAATGCTTTTTTTGTTATTAGAGTGATCTATTATTAGATCATTTTGTCTCATCACATAGGATGTTGATTTGTCATGATCTAGTCCCTTTATCATTTTGGGTTTTCTCTTATAAGCACTTTCATTCATTCTATCATTTCATTGTGTACAAGTTCTTTATTTTTTATGAAATAGCAAATCATTATTTGCAACTTTCATGCATGGAAGGTGTTCTTGTTTACTATTTGATCTTGCTTTGTGTGTGTTTTTGAAAAATCTAACATTCTATTAGAGTATGGTCTAAAACATCAGCTTATAATTCCATATACCCCTTAGTAGAATGGTGTTGTTGAGTGAAATAATAAAACTTTACGGGAGATGGCCAACTATATGATTCAGTCACAAGATATGCATTCTTCTTTTTGGAATGAAGTAGTTAATTGTGCGAGTTATATTTAGACTCATATGCCTCATGAGGCATTGTGATAGATGACTCTTGAGGAGGCTTGGTCCCATGTCAAGCTTCATGTATCTTCATTCAGATTATTTGGTATTAAGGCTTAGGCATTCATTCCTGAAGCTCAATGAAAAGCCATGGACTCTAGAAAATAAAACCACTCATATTTGTTGGCCCTAATGTGAGGATGTTAAGGTGTACACGTAGTTTGATCTTGATTCCACAAATGTCTTGTTTAGGTAGTATGTCTAGTTTGATGAGTGCTTTTCTTAGATGGATTCTTCATCACCAACTTCTCCCTCACTACCTAATACTCTTTTTTCATATCTTGAGGATTCCTTATCTCTTGAGGATGAGGATGATGCTCTAGCTATCCCTCCACCTCAAGATACTCAAGCCTTACCTAGGTGGGTATGAAATATTATTGACGTAGCTAGATTTTTGACATGTGATCCTTCAAACTCCCATCGTATTTGTGCAAATAAATCGAATGTTAGTCTTTTGAGTCATAAAATTTTAGATGATCCTCAAAAGTTTTCAGAGGTAGTTTGTATTACTGAGTGGGATAGTGCTATGGAAAATGAGTATTCTTCACTAATGAAGAATAATTCTTGGGATCTTGTTCCTCTTCCTAAGGGAAGAAAGTTGGTTCGGTGCAAGTGGGAGTACCATACCAAATGTGTTGTAGATGGTTCCATTGATAAGTTCAAGGCTCATCTTGTTTCAAAGGGGTTCTCTCAAGTCAAAGGCATTGACTATTATGAGACCTTTTTATCATGTTTATAAGATGAATTGTATTCACCTTGTACTTTCACTTGCAGCTTCACAAGGATGGAAAATATACAAAATGGATGTGAAGAGTGCTTTCTTTTATAGTGGTCTTCATGAGGATATTTATATGGAGCAGCCACATAATTTTTTTGAGGAGTCTTTGCTGGTTTATAGGCTTTATCATTCATTATATGGTCTCAAACATGCCTCTTGGGCTTGGTATGAGAATATGGATACTTTTATTCTTTCTTTTAGATTCACACAATGCCATTTTGATCCCACAATATACATTTAGTGATAGGAGGGTGATATTTTAATCCTTGTGCTATATGTAGATGATTTAATCCTTACATGTGGTTCATCCTTCATGGTCAAAAGTGTTCATTGAAATTTGATGGAGTGGTTTGAGATGACATATATTAGTCTTTGGATGGGATTTCCATATTTTAGCATAAGTATGCTCTTGACATGCTTCATAGATTTTGAATGCTTGATCACAAGCTTGCCCCCACACCATTTCATTCAGGTGTTGTATTATCTTCCACTTGTACTACTCTTTTAGTAGATGCTACATTATACAAGAAGTTGGTTAGTAATCTTTTTACCTGACACATTCATGTCTTGATATTTCTTTTGTGGTTGGTCTTGTCTCTTGATTCTCAAATGATCCACATGAGATCCATTGGAAAGATTCAAAACATATTTTGAGATATATTCAAGGCACTTCACATTATGGTATTAACTATACATCAAGAGATTCTTAGATAGTTAACTTCACTAACTCATATTGGGCTAGTGATGTCAACAATAGGAAGTCAAATTTTGTCTTTGTTTTTTGCCTTGGTTCTAGCCCCATTATATGGTCTTGTAAGAAGCAATTTAATATTGCATTATCATCCATTGAGGCTTAGTATCATGTAGTAGTTTTGGTCAGCCAAGAGGTTTTGTGGCTTCATCAATCATTGAGTAAGTTTATTTTTCCTCTTCATAGTTCCACTATTCTTTGGTGTGAAAATTAGAGTATCATTCACATTTTTTGCAACTAAATAGAGCACTAGTGTACTAAGCACATGGAGATCCACATACACTTCATTTAGCAGTTGATTTAGGATGGTTTTCTCACCTTGGAGTGCATGCCTATAAAGGAGCAGGTTGCAAACATCTTCATGAAACCTTTAGCATCGCCTCATTACCTATAGTTTCAATCGATGCTTGTAGTGAAGGAAGTTGTCCTTGGGGGGTCTTCTTGAGGCCTCCATATTTTTTATACATGTTTTCATCTCTTTGGGATAGGATTTTTCTTGTGAGGTTTTCTCCTCTTTTCCAATTATGATAGTCTTTGATTATACATGGGTACCTCATCAGGCATTGTTTTTAGGATCCAGTCATGCTTTCTTTTCTTTTTATGGATTGGATTTTAAGTTTTTAGCTACTCCCTAAGTTACACTTAAGGAGGTGTGTTAGAGTAATCATTTATTAGGTAATAATTAATTAATTTTTAATTGAATATTAGGCTAATTTGATTTCATGCACTTAAGCTAAACTTAGGAGTTTTTTTTTGTTATTAGAGAGAGCTATTATTAGATCATTGTCTCATCACATAGGATGATGACACTTCTCATAATCTAATCCCTTTATAATTTAGGGTTTTATCTTATAAGCATTCTCCTTCATTATATTATTTCATTTTGTAAGTTCTTTCCTTTTGAGGAAATAGCAAATCATTATTTGCAACTCTTATGTGTGGAAGGTGTTCCCGTTTGTTGTTTGATCTTACTTTGTGTGTGTTTTTCACAAATCTAACATATAGGAATCGACTCTTTTGAGGTAAGCTAACACCAGTGTAAGAGTTGAATTGGTGATTAGACCTAAAAACCTTGTTAGATGCATTGTCAAGAACTTCAAGGCAACTTAGCCAAATAATCAAGCTACAAAGGTATGACAAGCAAAGGTATGAATCTTTCATACTTTTATTTATTTTTGTAATGGTTAAGAATAGAGTTGATTCTAAATAAGTTTGACATTATGATGATCATAGTCATCGAGGCATGACTATCCTTAGGGGGGAAGGATGTCACATCCCGTTTAATTAGCTTATCTTAATCACTTAATTGTGACATTAATTATTTAAAAATAATTGATTATGAAAAATAATTTAATAATAATTGATTATGAAAAATAATTTGAATACATTAATTGTTACTTGAAGGGTTACAAAGAAAAATAATTATAATGATGACGGTTAATTATGCATTCTAACTTATAAGTGCATCATGGATTGTTTTATTTTCTCATGTTGGAGAGAGAGTATCATTGGGGAAAAGGTTCTAGTCGATGAGAGTAACTTGTCATGATGGAATTAAACAGACACACACTTAGAGTTATGTAGCTAAGTTGCATAAGATGAGTGTATATATGTGTTCTTACCAGCATATAATTGTCGAAGGATGAATCCTAGAGAGTTCATGTCAGTATTGGGTCTTGAGCAAAACTTAGTGCAAGAGTACACTACTTGTTGATTGTAGTTGTATTAAGACATTTTGTCAAAATGAGCTCAAACTAAATAGGAATTGGCATAGGAATGCAAAGTTCACTATTGTAATTGTGTATATATATGCATATGCAATAAATGTATATGATGTGGGTATGCTTATTGCCTAAAATGGCTTAATTTTCTATCAAACATATTATATGAAACTCCATCTATATGCATACTAAGTCCTATAAAATACATCCCAAGATTTATGAAATGAGCCCACACTTTTCACTTTGGAAATAAATTTTCATTATATATGTGCATGCATGTAGATATAAAAGGAATAAATTTTATTAATAATATTATATTTTAATAAGACATTAGAGCATGAAAGGGACCAAAAATTATTTAAAAAATAAATAATAATTCAAGATTATTTACAGAAATAAAATTATAAGGTAAAACCTAAATAAAACAAAAATAATAAATTAAAATTAAAATAAATAAGCTTTGAAGTAAATTCCTCCCCCCCACGTGCCTCATCAAAGCTTCCACAAATTGCATGCCTATCTTTGTGGCAAGAAGCTAGCAAGGGTGGGGAAAGCTGGCTATATGCCTGCCAGTTGCATTGTGGAAAAAAAGATTAGATTTTACAATTATAATTTTTCATCAGACTGTGATGGGAGCGAATATTGCAAGCTATCAATCCTGGTCATGGCATTTCCCACATTGAAGCTCACAGTTATTAACCCCTTCGTGGCCATTCTACTGGTCCTATTTTGTAAGTGAATATTTTATGATTTCTATTGGTCTGCTTTGGTCTTGAATCTCTATTCTTTGTAGCTCACGTTGCTGCAATTTTTTTTCCCTTTCATTTTTTCCTCTGCTTTGAATTGAAAAAATAATTGGAGATCAAGTACTTGTCCTTTCCTCAAAATAGGACTTGCAATGAACTCCCACCCAAGGTCAAAGTGGATAAATAATACTTTATGTTTTGTGACTTTTAATGAATGTCTTTACAAAATATGGCTCCAGAGCGTGGCCTTTTGTTATGATTTCATTAAAGAATTTGTGGTGATTTGGTGTATATCTCATATGAAAAGTCATAAATGAAAATAGATTAAAGAGAGATGCATTATTACAAATTGTAAGAGTCTTAGAGTTGGATGATAATATTTAGGATTGTATCTAACTAATAAACTCAATGCCAGAGTTGCATTGTTATCAAGCAATTTTTAGAGAAGTTTGTATTTATTGCACAAATAGTAAATATATATATATATATATTTGTTACTATGGGTTGGGAAAATATAAAAAAATCATTTAAATTATTTGACATAATTAGAACAGTCTTGAAGGTATTTACAAATACTAAGATAGTCTTGTGTTAATTGTTGTTATGAGTGAAATATAGAGCTAATTTGCAGAGAAAACTGCTCGCATGTGCTAAGGATTCATGCTAAACACTTTCTGGGTTTTATTCTTTGTTATTCCATCTTTCTAGAAAATATTCAACTTTTAATTTTGGCCAAGGGAATTGTAAGTTATGATTATTTTAGACGTTCTCCTTTCTGCTGCAATCAATAGAGTAAAAGTTATGAATTGATTTAGATGATGCAAGTTTGTAAATTAAATGATTAATATCATTATTTAAGAATATTATATTATGAATATGGCCAAATTACTTATTACTTTCATTGGATTCTAAGGAAAATTTCTAGGCGTAATAATTTACAATTGAGGAAGTAAGACCCTTGATTCTTAAACCACTTAGTAGTGAGTGGGTTTAGGGGAAACATGTTGAATGTAAAGTAGCCTTCTTGGAATACTATTCAACAAATTTTGTTGCTTGAAATAATGTTACTATGATATTCATTTACTGAATATTGTTTTATCCATCTTGAATAATGTCAATCTATCATAATGAGATGATTGGGAATTTTACGTTATAGATATTAAATGCCATTGATTTGCATTCATAAGTGCATTGCTTGGTTGAGTTGCATTCTCTTCCATAATTTGTGTATCAAATTACATACGCTTGGGTATATGATGCGTGAGCATATAGGTATGATAGGTCATTATTGACTCACATAGTGAACTAGATTCCATCATGCATGTTGACTACATATTGCTAGATCCTTGTGATGGGTCGAGCTCCTCCAATGGAGCAGCACGGGGAAGCTAATGCTTCGTGGTAGGGTGGATATCACCTTGGGGTAAGTGCAAAAAGATGGGGAGCCAAGAAGTGGCCAATTCACTTTTTCATCCCAAAATAGCAAAAAATGCGAGCATGTTATAGTAAAACATCCTCACGTTATGGCTTGGTAGTGACCAAGCCTAGGCTTGGTCATTACCAAGCCATAACGTGAGCGCATTATAATGTGCTCACATTATGGTTTAAATTTCAAAAAATGTGCATTTTTTAAATCATAAAAACATTTCCAAAATGCGAGCACGTCATAACTCGCTCGTATTTTGGTCTACATTAAAATTTTATTCTTCTTTTATTCTTGTCTCTTTCTTCCTGTTATCTTTCAGGGAAACTATATACATGAAATAAACATTTAAGTATAAGTTGATATTTACATATGGACATTTACTTTCTTATACTTTAAGTTATATTTCATGTATATAGTTTCACGATGTTTGAGAGTCGTTTCGGATCTCTAGGAGTTATAATGCAAATTCTAGTTTTTGGAACATTTCACAAATTTTAGACAGTCAAATTTCAGTAATTAGCATGTCAAATTTTAGTAATCAAGAGGTCAAATTTCAGTAATCAGCAAGTTGTATTATTTGTCTCTCTATCTCACTCATTTTTTATCCCTTACTCTCTCTCTCTTTCTCTCTCTCTCTCTCTCTCTCTCTCTCTCTCTCCTTTTCCTTCTAATTCTCTCTATCTCACTTCTCTCTCGCTCCCTCCCTCTACTTATCTCTATCTCCCTCCATCCATCCATCCTTCCCTCTCTCTCTATCTCCCCTCTCTCTCTACCTACCTCTCCATCCATCACTCCCTACCACTCTCTCTATTTCTCTCTACCTCACCTCTCTCTCACCTCCCTCTCTTCTTCCCTCTCTACTCTCTATCTCCCTAATCCCCCTCTACCTACCTCTCCATCCATCACTCCCTACCACTCTCTCTACACCTATCTATCTCACTTCTCCCCCTTCCTCCCTCATTCTCTCTCTCTCTCTCTAGATTTATCCCTCCCTACCTTTTCCCCTATATACTCTCTATCTCTCATCTCCCTCCCTCAACCTCTCTCTCTCACTCTCTCTTCCTCCTCCCTCACCCTCTTTCTCTCTCACTCTCTCCTCTCTATCTCACCATTCTCTCTTTCCCTCTCTATAACTCTCTCCTTCTCTATACATCACCATTCTCTCTCTACTTATCTTTATCTAACCTATCCCTCTTTACCTCTCCCTTCCTTGCCTCTCTCGCCCACCTTCCCTCTATCTCTATCTCTCTCTACTTCTATCTATCTCACCTATCCCTCTCTACCCACATATCCCTCCATCACTCCCTACCTCACTCTCTCTATTGCTCTCTATCTCACCTCCCTCTCTCTCCCTCCATACCTCTCCCTCCATCTATCCTTCCTTATCTACTCTTTATCTCTCGTGTCTCTCTACCTCTCCTTCCCTCTCTACTTATCTTTATCTCCCCTTTCCCTCCCAACCTCTCTCTCTCTCCCCAATCCCTCCCTCCCCCTATGAGGGTTGAGGTTATAGGGTTAAGTGTATAGGGTATAGGGATTAGGGTTTAGGATATTAGATATAAAGTTGAGGGTATAAGGTATCAGGTTGAGGGTATAAGGTTAAGTGTATAGGGTTTAGGATATTGGGTATATGGTTGAGGGTATTGGGTTGAGGGTTGAAGTATAATGTTCATGGTTGAGGGTATAAATTTAAGTGTATATGGTATAAGGATTAGGGTTTAGGGTGTAGGGTTTAGGGTATAAGGTATAGGATTTAGGCTTGATAGTGTAGGGTTCTTCATTTAAGTATAGGGTTGAGGGATAATGTTTAGGGTTTAGGGTATAATGTTGAGGGTATAGGGTATAGGGATGAGGGTTAAGGGTGTATGGTTTAGGGTTTAAGGTATAGGGATGAGGGATGAGGGTTGAGGGATAGTGTTCAAGGTTGAGGGTATAGGGCTAAGCATATATGGTATATAGATTAGGGTTTAGAATATTGGGTATAGAGTTGAGGGTATTGGGCTTAGGATTGAGGGTTTAGGGTTTATGGTTTAGCATACAAGGTTGAATGTAGGGTTTAGGGTTTAAGTATAGGGTTGAGGGATGATGTTCATGGTTTAGGTTATAAGTTTGAGGGTATATGATATAGGGATGAGGGTTGAAGGTGTAGGGTTTAGGGTTTAAGGTATAGGGTTGAGGGCTAAGGTATAGTGTTCAGGGTTGAGGGTATAGGGTTAAGTATATAGGGTATAGGGATTAGGGTTTAGGATATTGGGTATAGGGTTGAGGGTTGAGGGTTTAGGGTTGAGATTTTAGGGTTTAGGGTTCAAGGTTTAGGGTACAAGGTTTAATGTAGGGTTTAGGGTTAATTATAGGGTTAAGGGTTGAGGGATACTGTTTAGGTTTTAGGGTATAAGCTTTAGGTATAGGGTATAAGGATGAGGGTTGAGGGTGTAGGGTTTAGGGTTTAAGGTATAGGATTGAGGGTTGAGGGATAGTGTTCAGGGTTTCAAGGGTATAGGTTTAAGTGCATAAGGTATAGGGATTAAGGTTTAGGATATTGGTTATAGGGTTGAGGGTAATAGGTTTAGGGATTAGGGTGTAGGGTACAAAGTTGAAAGTATGGTTTAGGGTTTGAGTATAGGGTTGAGGGATAATGTTTAAGGTTTAGGGTATAGGTTGAGGGTATAGGTTATAGGGACGAGGGATGAGGGTTTAGGGTTGAGGGTCTAAGGTATAGGGTTGAGGGTTAAGGGATAGTGTTTAGGGTTGAGGGTCTAAGGTATAGGGTTGAGGGTTAAGGGATAGTGTTTAGGGTTGAGGGTATAGGGTTAAGTGTATAGGGTATAGGGATTAGGTTTTAGGATATTCTATATAGAGTTGAGGGTATTGGGTTGAGGGTTGAGGGTTGAGGGTTGAGGGTTGAGGGTATAAGGTTAAAGTGTATAGGGCATAGGGATTAGGGTTTAAGATATTGGGTATAGGATTTAGGGTGTAGTGTTTAGGGTATAAGGTATAGGGTTATGGGTTGAGAGTGTAGGGTTTAGGGTTTAAGTATAGGGTTAAGGGATAATATTTAGGGTTTAGGGTATAGGGATGATGGTTGAAGGTGTAGGATTTAGGGTTTAAGGTATAGGTTTGAGGTTTGAGTGATAGTGTTCAGGGTTGAGGGTATAGTGTTAAGTATATATGGTATATGCATTAGGGTTTAGGATATTGGGTATATGGTATAGGGATTAGGATTTAGGATATTTAGTATAGAGTTGAGGGTATTGGGTATAGGTTTGAGGGTTTAGGTTACAAGGTTGAATGTAGGGTTGAGGGTTGAGGGTATAAGGTTAAGTGTATTAGGTATAGGCATTAGAGAGGGAAAGAGGGAGGGAGGGAGAGAGAGAGAGAGAAAGAGGTGAGATAGAGAGAGAGGAGGGAAGGAGGAAGAGAGATGAGGGTTAAGTGTATAGGGTATGGGGATGAGGTTTGAGGGTGTATAGGGTTTACAATTTAAGGTATAGGGTTGAAGGTATAAGGTTAAGTTTATAGGGTATAGGGATTAGGGTTTAGGATATTACGTATATGGTTGAGTGTATTGGGTTGAAGGTTTAAGATTAAGTTTATAGGGTATAAGAATTAGGGTTTAGGAGAGAGAGAGAGCACGAGAACTCTCTCTCTCTCCCTCTCTCCCTCTCTCCCCCTCTATCCCTCTCTCTAAGGTCTATCCCTCCCACCCCCTCCCCCTCTCTCAAGTCTCTCCCTCCCACCCTAACTATAGAATTCTCTCTCTCTCCCTCTCTCTCAGGTCTCTCACTCCTAATTCTCCCTCTCTCTCATTTCCCACCCCAATCCAGAGAATACTCTCCTAACCCTAATCCCTATACCCTATAAACTTAACATTAAACCTTCAACTCAATACCCTCAACTCTATACCTAATATCCTAAACCCTAATCCCTATACCCTATAAAATTAACCTTATACCTTCAACCCTATACCTTAAACCGTAAACCCTACACCCTCAACCCTCATCTCTATTCCTCCCTCCCTCCTCTCTCTCCCCCCTCCCTTTTTCCCTCTCTAATACCTAAACCTAATACACTTAACCTTATACCCTCAACCATCAACCCTATACTTAAACCCTCAACCCTACATTCAACTTTGTAACCTTAACCCTCAACCCTATACCTAATACCCTCAACCATATACCAAATATCCTAAACCCTAATCCCTATACCGTAAATACCTAATATCCTAAACCCTAATCCCTATACCCTATATACTTAACCCTACACCCAACCCTAAACATTATACCTCAACCCTCAACCCTATACCTTAAACCATAAACCCTCATCCCTATACCCTATACCCTCAACTTTATAACCTAAACCTTGAACATCATCCCTCAACCCTATACTTAAACCCTAAACCCTACATTCAACCTTGTATGCTAAACCATAAACCATAAACCATCAATCCTAAACCCAATACCCTCAACCCTATACCCAATCTTTTAAACCCTAATCCTTATACCCTATACACTTAGCCATATACCCTCAACCTTGAACACTATCCCTCAACCCTCAACCCTATACATGAAACCCTAAACCCTTAACCCTTAACCCTCATCCCTATACACTATACCCTCAACCTTATACCCCAAACCCTAAACATTATCCCTCAACCCTATACTTAAATTACAAACACTACACTCTCAATCCTTAACCCTATACCTTATACCCTAAACCCTACACCCTAATCCCTATACCCTATACACTTAACCTTATACCGTCAACCCTCAAACTTATACATAAATCATAAACCCTAAACCCTCAACCCTCAACCTAATATCCCCAACCCAATACCCTCAACCATATAACCAATATCATAAACCCTAATCCATATACCCTATACACTTAACCTTATACCCTCAACCCTAAACACTATCCCTCAACCCTCAACCCTATACCTTAAACCCCAAACTCCCCATCCCTATACCCTATAATCTCAACTTATACTCCACATCCTAAACCCTAATCCCTATACCCTATACACAACCTATAACCTCAACCGTGATAATCTTTTAAAAAACTAACCTTACACCCCTCAACCCCTAGGGGAGGAGAAGAGGGGAGGGAGGAGGATCAGAGAGAGAGAGAGAGAGAGGTTGGGAGGGAAAGAGGAGATAAAGATAATTGAGAGGGAAGGAGAGGCAGACAGACATGAGAGACAAACATCGATATGGAAGGATAGATGGAGGAGAGATATGGAGGAGAGAGAGAGAGAGAGAGAGAGAGAGAGAGAGAGAGAGAGAGAGAGAGAGAGAGAGAGAGAGAGAGAGAGAGGGAGAGGGAGAGAGAGAGAGAGGAGATAGAGAGAAATAGAGAGAGTGTAGTAGGGAATGATGGAGGGATATGTAGGTAGAGAGGGATAGGTGAGATAGACAAAAGTAGAGAGAGATAGAGATAGAGGGAAGGAGGGAGGGTGGGCGAGAGAGGGGGGGAGGGAGAGGTAAAGAGGGATAGGCAAGATAAAGATAAGTAGAGAGAGAATGGTGATATATATACATGAGAGAGTTAATAGATGGAAAGAGAGAATGGTGAGATAGAAAGGAGAGAGTGAGAGAGAAAGAGGGCAAGGGAGGAGTTAGAGAGAGTGAGAGAGAGAGAGAGGTAGAGTGAGGGAGAAGAGAGATAGAGAGTAGATAGGGGAAAAGGTAGGGAGGGAGACATCCAGTGAGAGAGAGATCTAGGGGAGATAAAAATAATTAGAGAGGGAAGGAGAGGCAGAGAGAGAGAGAGAGAAGCTGAGAGGGAAACGAGGAAGGAGGAGAGAAGGAGATAGAGAGGTGTAGAGAGATGGTGGAAGGATGATGGAGAAAGGCAGAGAGGACCAGGGAAGATAGAGAGTAGAGCCGCAATGAGAGGAGAGGCACGGATGGAGAGCTGAGGAGACAGAGAGCAATAGAGAGAGAGAGAGTGGTAGGCCACGACGGAGAGAGGCAGGCAGAGAGGAGAGGAGACAGATAAATCAGAGAGGAGGATGATGATGAGGGAGAGAGAGGAGACAGAGAGAGCCAGAGAGTGGTGGAAGGAGAGGTAGGTAGAGAGAGGAGAGAGGAGACAAAGACAAGTAGAGAGGGAAGAAGAGGCAGAGAGGGAAGGGGAGAGGCGCATAAAGAAGATAGAGACAAGTAGAGAGGGGAATGAGGAGGGAGGGAGAGGTAGGAGGGAGAGAAAGGAGACAAAGAGGTGAGAGAGTGGTAGGATGCGCTGACAGAGGCAGGCAGAGAGTGGACTGAGACAGAGAGCAGATGAAGAAGAGAGGAGAGACACGAGGAGGATGAGAGAGAGGACAGATAAACAGAGAGTGGTAGGAAACGATGATGGACAGGTAGAGAGAGAGAGAGGAGAGAGAGAGGAAGGACGGAGGAGGAACAGAGACAAGCAGAGAGGGAAGGAGGAGGAACAAGACGGAGTGTGGAGAGAGAGAGAGAGATCATGAGAGAGTCGACAAAGGGATGGAGATAGGAGAGAGAGTTCTAGAGTGTAAGGGATAAAAATGAATGAGATAGAGAGACAAATAATACAACTTGACGATTACTGAAATTTGACCTCCTAATTACTAAAATTTGACATGCTAATTACTGAAATTTGACTATCTAAAATTTGTGAGATCTTCCAAAAACTAGAATTTTCATTATAACTCCTAGAGATCCGAAACCACTCTCAAACATCCCAAAACTATATTCATGAAATAAAACTTAGATTATAACAAAGTAAATGTCTATATGTTATAACATGCTCGCGTTTTGTCAATGCATTCAAATAACATGAGTGTGTTATAACGTGCTCACGTTATATCTTGCTTTGGGAATCCCCAAGCCTTAGGCCTGGTATTTTCCTTGGAATACAAACCCAAAGGCTTGGAGGGCCTTCCCAATGACCAAAGACGTGTTTTTGAAAGTTCTATAATATTTCACATAATTAGGTTCATGATCACCGTTAGGATTGCACATGTTTCAATGTCAAACAAATCGAACACTTGGGTAATGTTAGTCTCTCTCTTAGCTATCCAACGATGTAATTTTTTTAAATTTTTGGCAATGTTAAGCCTTTCATCTATAATTTATTTTGTTTGTGTGTCTCTTTTGGCAAAACAATTGCTTGGTGTTTTTGGTCATAATTCAACTGCTCATCAAATTTTAAATAAATTACATTTTAGAAACTAGGACTCCATTCTACAAATTTAAAAAAAATTCAATTAGTTTTCAAAATTTGTAGGGGTAGCACGGCCAAAATTCTATTTTTCAAGAAGTGTCCACTTTGAAATTAGTAAAAAAATCAATTATTCATTAAAAAATAATTAGAAAAATTGTGCATCAACTACGTACTATTAGCTAATTTCTCACCAAAGCGATTTTAAAAATACTAAATAAAAGTTTGTGCTAAGTACACACAAAAGTTTTTATGTTATGTTTTTCTGACAAAAACAACACCAATTTCTATGCATCCCTCTTTGAACCCCTTAATCTCAACCATTTTCAAAATAAATTAATAGTTTAGAAAGTAGACTCAAAGCAATACAATCCTTGTTTTTGTTGTATCTCAAAATTTTGAGTGTAACTATCCTCAATTTCATGTCCAAGGTCATTATTTTCCCGATTTCAAAAAAAAAGTGGCCACTTAAGCCCCCTTTTTGCCCCCCATCTTTTTGCACTTACCCCTCAATGATGCTTTCTCTCTTTTATTTTTTGTTTCAAGTCATGGTAAGGGAATGGTAGGGGTTTTATAATGCAAATGGCGATATATTATGTATCTTATGTATTACCATTGAAAGAGTAGATGACTCTTACTTCTTTTCTTGTGTTATCATTTATAATTCTTTTTTTTTGTAATAGCATGGCCAAAATAGTTAAATTGTTGCATATGTCATTATGGTTTTTAGGTGTGTGTATTTGCATTGAGTCATAAAATAAATTAAGTTGTGTATTTATGATACAATTTGTATAGACACTTGCATCATTATGGAGATTATTGACTCATTTATATGTTTTGCAAAGAAAAAATTTAGTCAAGTGTTTGACCCGACTTTGGGTTATGCTTATATTACTCACTAATGTTCATATTTTATTAGTGATTAATTGAGTTCATCATTTTTAGTGACCCCACAAATAGATAACTACAGTCTAAAATAATTTTTCTTAGTGAAAACTTCTTGGATATTATCAAAATCTAAAGGATTAAGACTCATAAGTTCATTCTACTTAAATTTCCTCATTTTATCTGGCTTACCAAAGAGACTCTCTAAGGTAGTCCAAACTTCATTAGGATGTGTAGAAGATGTAACATGATATCTAAGATCTGGAGAAATGGACAAAATAAGAGTACCAAGGGCTTCATCCCTTCTATCAAACTATTTTATTCTTTTTGTAGCTCCTGTGGGTTCTAGATCTATGACAAATGTGATTCTTTGCAACTTCAATTTTAACAACAAAACCCCCATTTGTGACTTCCATTCATGATAGTTATATGGGGTTAAAAGTAAAACTTTTGGAAAATCTATGATAAAATAAAAAATTACAATAGATGAACAAAAAATTACCCCTCACAATACAAGCAATTAACCCCTTTGTGCCTGAAGAAAATACCATTTTTTTGCAAATTTACAAGAAGTTATTCCAAATGACCAATCTAGCTTTGAATTAAAACTTTGAAAATTTTGATAAAAATCTATAAAAAAATCATATATAAAATTGAATTTCTCCTCAATACCTTCCTGATGCCATAAGAATTAGGAAAAACAAAGTCTAAAGCAAAAAGTTATGAGCTTGGAGGCTGAAAAATAAGATCTAACTTCAAGCTAGAAAAACAAGCATCAAATAGAACAATTCTTAAAAATTAACTACACCATTATAAATTTGTTAGAACCATCTTTCCAATAATATCATGTTCATCAAAATCTAATTTTTGGATCAAAAGTTATGAATTTTTTAAAAATGTTGAATTTAGTCTATAGTGACGACCCTCCTAGCAAAATAAGAATTTCCCAAAAATCAAATTCGTCTAAAATAGAAAAAAATTGTATGAAGATAGGGGCTTTTGAGCCATCTAAATACAATAGAAGCATCCATCTGGGCTATAAGTGCTTCAATAAAAATTTGTTCACAAGATCTAAGCTTCAAACCCTAGTCTGCAACTATATCATACAATGGCCAAATTGAGTGGAATAAAAGATAGATCTAAATTTCTTGGACATTCTAAACTCAATAGCGAGCTTATATTTGCACTAGCATGCTCCAAAATAAACCTACAATACAAATCCACAAAGATAAAACCCCAAATTTGGTATTTCTATCAAGTTTTCCTGATTCTCCTTGTCATCATTTGATGTAAGAGAAGAGCATACTCAACTTTTCAAAATCCACCAAGATTTGCACCATAGTAAAAACTCAAGCTTAATTATCTACAAGATCTGAGAAGGGGCTGGTAGATCTTAAGCTCTAATACCATGTTAGAGTCACTTAAGGAATCAAGCCTCAAGGATCTCCTGCAAAACCAAAAATAACCTTCTACAAGAGAGAAAAGCAAGAGAATAAATTTACAATAATGGATGCAAGATAATATAGCCAATATGCAATACTCAAGATTGAAATTGTACTGGATTGGAATATAAAATACAAATGAGAACCCCTTGGTTATATAGCCAAGGTGTGAGATAGGATTACACAAGATTGTGACATGTGTCTTAATCTTATGTTATGAGAGAACTAACTTAACAAAAAAGTCAAAAAGATAAGATAATATATTATCTAGACAACTAAGACTTCTAGAAAGAATATAGAACCTAAGTAAATTTAACATGTGAATAAGTACCCCTTGTTAGGATTAGCTAAGTACAAGACATTTATTCACACCAACAGTGATGATCTATCATATTTATGTCAATAGGAGCCTTGGTGATGTCAATGAGAGCACTAGTGAAAACATGAGGTGCATTCAACTTGGAGAAAGCCAAATGACTTTTGAAAAGTCATTTGATGAAATTTACTTTTTTATCATTAAAATAATACCTTTGTTTGAAGCTCCCTTCAAACGAAGGTATTTTTTTTTTTTAGAGCAACTATTGTGTACCTTAGAATGAAGGGTAACCTTCTTTCAAATGTCTTGAGTGTTCCACCTTCAAATGAAGGCACCTTTATTTGAAGGAAAACCTTCATTCAAAGGTGGTTGGGTAGCTTTAGTACCCAACCCCTTAAAAAAAGTGTTGGCACACAAAGTAGACACAATATTATGTGTCTACCCAAAATATATGCAAAACAATTCAAAATTATCTTTATGGTGAAACAAATAGAATAATTAGGACATGTGGTGTCACCTAAAGGTGTTAAGGTGCACCCTAAGAAAACTCCAACAATAAAAGAGTGGCCGAAACCTAAAAATATTTTAATATTTGAGAGGATTTTGGGGCCTAAGAAAATACTATAAAATATTTGTTTGTATCTATCATCGTATAAAGAAATATTTTTTCGAAAGGTATTAAAGTGAATGTCAAAAAATTTACGGTTGAATGTTTGATATGCCAATGAAATAAAGGTAAAATAATAGAGGTTAAAACCTCTTAAAAATATTAGGAATTATAGCACAATGTTGGGAATAAATATCAACGGACTTAATTATCGGGTTGTCAAAGTTAAACAATATTGATATATTCGTAGTTGTTGTAGATAGACTCATTAAGTATGCATATTTTTGTGGACTCTCTCATTCATTTCATGCTAGAACTATGGAAAAATTATTCATTAAAAATATTCAAAAGATTCATGAAATTCCCAAAATCATATTGTGAAATAGAGCCATCTCAAAATTCCTAATAAACTAGAATAATCTTCTAGTTGAAGACGCGACATGGAATGAAGAAAATTCATACAAAATATTTAGAGTTGCTAAGCATTAAGGGAAATGACTTTTTCAAGGGGATGGGAATGTTATGATTCTAATTTTTCATATATGTCTAAGTATATATTATATATTGTTAAGTATAATAAGGATAAGAACTTGTGGCATGTTTAACCTTGATATTAGTTTTAGGTACTACCTTAACCCCTCTTAATTAGGATGAAGGGGTATTTTCCTATATAGGTAATCCTATAAATAAGGAATACAACTCTCTCCCATATGATCATAACTCAAATTATTGAATTCATGTATGATCCAGGTGGATCCAAAACACCTAAAAATTTCAGTCTCAGAATTCTTCCAAATAGGCAAATCAGGGGTTCAAAAAGGCAAAACAAATTATTGTCTCAAAATGAAATAAAAATGATTCCAAGTCGTAGTGCTCGTTGCGCTGATTCCAGAACTATATTCGGTTTCGAAAATGGAGCTCGTATGTGAAAGTTACGGCTGGTCAAAGGTTGGTCAAAATTTTGACTATGGTTGACTTTGATGACATCAGCAAGCTGACATGGCAGATGGTGACATGGCAGGAGTGGTGAGTTGGCACATACATGGTGGAAAAAGAAATATGGATTAAACCATATTGTTAAAAGAAAATACATATGGTTTAAAAATTAAAAGATTTTTGTGATTTCAAGGAGGATTTGGTGGGATTTTATCCCTTAAAATCCTCTTCCCTTGCCCATAAAACAAGGAGAGGAAAAAAATCCCGTAAACTTACATTTCAACAAATTAACCCCTTTAACCACCTTTCTCATATTTAACGGGTTTATTTTAAAAAATATCCAAGGAGATTATTAAGGGGCTTTTAAAAGATATTTTTAAAGATTATAATGCAAGTCCAAAATTATAACGGCCCATAGTTAAAGGGGTTTGTTTTTTAATTGTATGGCTTGGAATTATAAAAGCCAAAGGTGGATTTATTTTTGAATATTCATTTGTTATACTAACAGATATTAGTTATTTTTATTGTAAAAGGGGGAAATGGTTGGAATTTTTACTTGTATACGGGAGATATGCAATATTTGCAAAATAATATGGTTAAAGCCATATTAGCAAATAAATGTGTATATAAAGGGGTGATTTTTGTAAAGGGATATTGGAAAATTATTGAGTGGAGAATTTTGTACGAGAGTTTTCTTGGAGAGAATTTGAGAGAAATAATTCTTTGGAGGAGAATTTACAAGGTGTTTATGTACACCAAAAATTGTAAAAGAGTGAGAGATTGTGGAGAGATTATTGCAGGTTCTTGGAGCTTGGGTATTCTAACAAAGCATAATTTTTCTTGGCGATATCAATAAAGCGGTCCCAGCATTGAGAAGCGGACCCGGAGACGTAGTCCACATTGGACGAACTCCGTTATCAATCTGCATGTTGTGATCCTTCTATTTCTTTGTCTCATTCTTCTCACTTCTGTCTCAATTTTCTCTCTAGTTTAAATTCAGTATTTGAATTTATAATTAATTATTTTGTAATTTCAACGGTTAAAAGGCATAATCACGCAATTTTGTATTAGATCGGGAAATTACTGTAATTAGATTTAATTTACAAGTTATTTTGTAAACTCTAATTACAGATCAATGTATTATTAACTAATTGTTGGAGGTCACTCCCTTGAAGTGGTCTACTATTTTTTTATTTTACTTTTATTTCCAATAAATATTGTAACAATATATTCAATGTGAAGTGTTTAAGTCCCCTTAGTAAATAAAGAGTATTATGTACCTAAGGATGTGATAGTATAATGTATATAGGTTAATGGAGATGTTTACATATTTCACATTGAAACATAGAAAAAAGGTGATCCTAAGTTTAATACAAAGAACCTAGGATCAATTGTGAACTTTTTCTAAGGTTATTGGACCAAATCCTTCTCTTGAGTGATACTTCCCATCCCTTTTGAAGGCGTGGACCTGTACCTACATCCAACTTGGCACATTTGCAATAGTAGTTTGACGTTCACATGAAATCCACTTTCATCATAAAACATTACAATATTCATATTGCAATACATATTTTTTCATTGTACTTCATCAATATAAACATAATTACTCCATCAAAGCAATAACATCTTTAATACCTATTTCAATATTTCATTCCTTTTTCAAACATATCAAAATCATGATTTGCATTCATCATCCTATTTACCCGTGAAGGTAAAAGTAACTTCGTAATAATAAGATGGGGTGTAACATTCATGCAAGAGGATAGAGTGGACTTGGACAGTTGTGGTAGTTGGGATCTTGTGAATTTACTTGAGGGAAGGAATCCCATTGGTTACAAGTGGGTGTATAAAAATAAATTTAGAGAAAATGATTAGTTAGAGAGTTAGAAGGAAAGATTGGTGGCCAAGGGATACTTAAGAGAGAGAAAGAGAGAGCTAATTTTGGTAAATTTTCTCTCCTATCACTAAATTATCGTCCATCATATTTGTATTATCTATTTTTGTTTCCTATAATTTTAAAATTAAATAGATGGATGTTAAAAATAATTTATTTCATGGGGATCTTAAAGAAAAATAATTATGTGCCACAACCTAATAATTTTATGGTGAAACAAAAGGAACATTTGCTTTGTAGGTTAAAATAATCATTATATGGTTTGAAACAATTATCTTGTATTTGATGTTTTTTTATCAAAAAAAAATTTCAAGTGCACAAACCCCCATAAAATTTGTTGTATAACACAGCCAAGGATGGCCCTCTAAAAAAAAAGGAGTCTACAAATTAATGAATGTAGTACAGGCATTGTTTTCTCCTTTAGAATTCATGAAAAATGAGTTAAAAAACTTTCTTGAGTCTCCACAGATCAGATATGATCGTTGCAGGAGTGGTTGCAATATCAATGGTGTTTTTGGGTTGAAAACATGTCATTTCAGCCAATTGCAAAATTTTGAAACCCTTCTAGATGTCACTTTTGGCCAATTGCAGATTTTTGACACCCTTTGAATGCCACTTTTCAAATTTTTGGAAAGATCCAAGAAAAAATGAGGAACAATTGCAAAACTTTGACCTTGATGTGGATATTAGGGAACTTTCACCCTAATGTGGATATATCCTGATACCCTTAAAAATTCCACCAAAATCCATCCTGATGTGAAAATTATGGAAATTTGACCACTATATGGATATTGCAAAACTTTGCTAGTGTTTGGGATGTCACATTTCAAATTTGGGAAAGATTTGAGTAAAATTGAGGAAGTTATGCAATTGTGAAACTTTGACCCTAATGTTGATATATCCTGGTGTAGACATGGAAAATGTACTGATTGACATTGCACATCTGATCTTGACTACTAACACCATTTCATCCTAAATCATCCCTTGGTCTAACCATTCAATCGAATACCCTTATTTGATTAAATTCATCAATCTTCCTCTCTTAATTAAATAATTCATTTATCTGATTAAGTCATTCTTTCTTGTCAATTAAATCAATCAATCTGATCTAATTATCCCTATTTAATTAAATAACCAATTTTATTTGATTAAATCCCTAAAGTCTATCTCATTAAATTAAATAAATTAAAACTTTATTTGATTTAATCTAACTTTAGCTCATTTAATTAAATAAATAAAAAATCCTTATTTAATTAATCCTTTTATCACATTCTTCTCATCTTTGATTTAAATCAACCCATAAATCTAAGTCAAATTTTTCACATCATCTAATCCCTCATTAAATTAATTAACCTTTGATTAATTTAATCCTCATCCATGTCCCATCCTCTATCTTTTTCCACTTGCACATGAAAATAGATTTAATTCATTTATTAAATCCCTATTTTCTCTCAACATGGCCTAATAGAGAATATTCCTTCAAATTTGAATTCAAATCCAAGTGGACTTTGTCCTTCCAACAAGGCACTTATTTCATCTTACATGTCCTTTTGCATTGAGCCAAGTCGCCATTATTCCATTTGACTCTCCCTTTACCTTGTCATTTCACCATTTTCAAATTTCAAATTTATGCATTTATGGGCACATTCATCAAAATGTGCACATCCTTCATCCATCCATCTCTTGACAAGTGGCACCTTGCCATTGGTTGAATGTTATTCCCACATTGCTTCATTTTGGGCATTTCTCCAACTTGTCATTCTATAAATAAGAGGCTTCATTCCTCATTTTAGCATCCACAATTTGAGCAAACTTACTATACTGAAATCCATACTCAAGCATAGCAATTCTCATCTATTTTATCAAGTTTTATAGCTAGGTTATGCAAATTTTCATCATGGATCATGTTTAAATCTTCATCAAGTGGATCACTCTTCATCACACATCAATCTTGCATCATAGGAGTTGGGAAAGGGCCAATTTTCACATCAAATTGGCACCAATTCCCTCATGGGATCAAGAGTTTGCTTGTTTAATTAGGATTCAATCTCTCTTATTGCTTTCTCATTGTGTTCTTCATTTCATTTCCTAATTTAAGCTTTGTAAATGGATTTCATGGGGAACTTAGATTCTAACTTGCATTTCAATCTTCTAATATGTGTATTTGTTGTGTTTTGCAGGTGTTAGGATCCTGGGTTCACATTTGACGCTAGAAGGAGGGCTTGAATTACAAATCTAACTCATTTTTTTTTTTAAATCATTATTTTTGACAGTTTTATTCTTTAATCCCTGTTATAGCACTTCTGCACACAGTTTCGACACTTCTGCACACTGTTTCAGTGCTTTTGCACATTGTTTCGGTGCTTTTGCACATTCTTTTAGCGCTTCTGCACATTCTTTTAGTGCTTTTGCACATTCTTTTAGTGCTTATGCACATTGTTTCGGCGCTTATGCACATCTTTTAGCGCTTTTGCACATCTTTTAGCGCTTCTACACATTCTTTTAGCGCTTCTGCACATTCTTTTAGAGCTTATGCACATTGTTTTAGTGCTTTTATAGTTAGTTTTAAAATGGCAATATCTTGGTCATACGGAGGTCTTTTTTGAAATGGGGTAGAATTTTGTAAACTATCCAATGGTGTAGGTGTTTCTTAACTTTTATGGAGTTAAAATTTTCAATTTTACATCTAAAGTCAAATCACATTATAACTTGGTCTAAGTTTTAGGGTTTTTATGCTTAATGATTCATCTAACCCTTATATCCTCTTGTTTCTTGATCTCATCTAACATTTTGAGCACTTTTGCAAGTTAGGAAATCAAAAAAATGAGGAAACAAAAGCAAACCTTCTTATGACATCATTTGTCTATTATATCAAGTGTCTTTAAACACTCTTGGAAGCAATTATAATTCCAAGTTTAAGCATTTTATCTCTTCAAGCTTTTAGGACTCAATAGATTTCAATTTGGGCTCTAAAAAGAATAATACAAAAGGATTAAAAAGAACCTTAGGAAAATTTACTAGATTTTGTTTAAGGTTAACAATTGAACAATCAAATCTCACACTTCTTTTGGTGTATTAAAAAGAATTCACTTTTTCTTTGTGGATTTAAAATGAACATGTGTTCTTTGTGCTTTGTAATTCTTTTTGCAAAGTAATCTCATCTAAAAAGGCGTTTGCACTTCTCTCATGCTTCACAGTGATCTTGAGAATCAAAAGTCTTTTTGGTGACATTAAGTTGCATAAAAGATTGCCTCCACACTTCATTTTGGGACTAAAATTGAGCACATCTTGCAAGTGTGAGTGGAACCTATCGCGTGTATTCTCTCTTTGTTTCTCAACAAAGATCGATCGAGTTACGGATATGTTTGCTCGCTATTGTTTATCTTAGAGGGCCTACCTTGTGGAAAAAAGTATTCACCCAAGGGAACGACCCAACCGGTAACACACTAAAGCCAAGTGTATTTCTAGTCGGGATATAAAAGTGGGTACTGGAACAAAGGCCAGTATCACGCAGTTGGTCCCGATGAGAAGGGAAGCATTGGTCTCTCGCCGCATGGGTCAATCCCTACAAATGGAAAATTTGAATTAAAACCCTTGTTTAGAAAGGCCAAAATCCCTATCTATTTTTTGGTGTAGGAATGGTTGTTTTGAAGCCGCCCCACACTTTTATGGTTTTTAGTAGAAATGGAAAGTATTCCATGGGAGTTTCATGGGTGTTGATGCTTGGCTTCCCCATATAAGTGAGTGTCATGGAGGGGAGCCAATGGGGTCAAGCATCTAACCATTCGCTAAAAATAAGTGTAGTTGGACTTGTCCAAGTGGGGATTCAACAAATACAGTCTTTCATATCCATAGGGTTGTACTTATTATTGGTTACAAAACACTTTGCTTGTTCATAAATATTGGGAAACAAACATTTAACATTGTCATCAAAACTTCAAACCTTTAGGAAGCAAATACAATTGGCCACATTCATGTGTTATTGCTTTCCCTTGGGATTTTATCCTTAGAGGTTTCTAAACACTTGGATCATATCTCAATTTGCTTACTAAAGTCAACAATAGGGAACTTTTTCCTTAGTTTCCTTAATTTCCACATAACACACTTTGTGGGATGATAAGAAATTAGGACATTAGACATCTAGTTTGAAAATCTAATCAAAGAAGGTGTTTGTGGTAAAAGCAACTCATTAATCAAGATGACATCAATTGAACCCCACACATGTGCTTGTTTATCTTTTTTCTTATGGTCTTTCGAGCAAACATTGATCTTTTGGTTTGAAGTACTCTTAGAGAAAAGCATGTTCTTCAAAACCGTGGCCTTGTAAACAAAGTTCTTCTTAGGTTCATTTAGGATCAAAAAACCAATCATTTCTTCCATCTCAAACATCAATCATAACCCATCTCACAAACAACTTTTGAACCATTGGAAAAATCATTCATACTAGACTTTTGGAAAAATCCTCTTGAAATCAAACCAAAATCATCTTGTTTGACTAGGTGTGTGTAGATGAATCCTTCTTCATACACTTAGTTAAATTATCACCTTGTGGACAAATTCATTCCAAGAAAACATCTAACCTCTTGGAGTTTATGAATTCATTATCAAATCCAAATCAAAATCAAATGCAAATCAAGTCAAAATCCAAATCCAAATCAAATCAAAAATCAAAAATCCAAAAGTCCTAAAGTCTAGTATCCCTCCAAGGTTCCTAAAAGTTCAACACCCATATCATTCACCCCTTTCATCCTTCATCTCATCATTGGTCCTAAACACCTTAGAGGTCACTTTTGCAACAAGGTCAAAACACAAGAAGAGCATGGAATATAAACTTGATTCATACATCATGAGTGGTCTAAATCAACCGAACTTTCAAAGCCTTACAATGTTGATTGATTATCAAAACTCACATTTATACAATCCGTACATGGGATCATTGTCTCCTACAAACCTCAATGGCACAAAAAATGTGAGTATGCCCAATCTAAATTTTGGAACACCTTTCCCAATGGTAGATTTAAATGAAATTCCAAACTTACAATTTTATCAACCAAACACTCAATTAATGAGTCTTCCACAAAACAACACCATCCCACTGAATCCATACATGCCAAACGTGAATACACCAAGTACAAGTTTACAAAACATGAACATTTCAAATCCACACTTGGTGGATTTTGGGATGGATATGTTTATAAATCACACAAATGTTTTTCAAATTCCAAACAAGATGATAACAACTCCATGTATTGATCCAAGTCCAAGTAACACCATGCAAAATCAAAGTTACCTAAATCAAGGTAATATGTTTTCCAACAACAATGATGTTCAAATACCAAAGCTAAGTATCATCCCAAATCAAAACATTGTTCAATATTAATTTGTCCATAATCCCATGCAAACACCACAAGTGTACATTCCAAATCCACTTGAACAAAAGCCAAATCAATTGCATCAAGGGTTTCAAGATCAAATTGCTTCACTTGACAAACTAATTGAATTATTGAGCCAAGAGACATTTTCACTCCAAAATCAATACACTCTACCATTGGTTGAACCATGTCATCAAAGCATTGAGTTGTGTCCACAACCACATCAAGAACAATATCTCTAATGTCAAGAGGTTGGATATCAAGATCAACAACAAACCCAATCACCCCATCTCGAAGATCAATCACCACATCCCAAAGATCAATCACCACATCTCCAAAATCAATCACCCCAAGTTCAAATTAAAGTACAAGTCTCACAGGGTAACAAACAAAAATATACACCACTTGGGAAACCAATTGAATTGGTCATGCAACAATTGGTACAAGAAAATCTCATCAAGCTCCCCATCTATGGGAACTATCAAGAACCCTTAGTTAAACCACCAGGGTATAACAAGGAGCACCATTGTGATTTTCACAAAACAAAGGGACACACAACATCAAATTGTATTCGACTCAAAAATCTCATCCAAAACCTTATTGATCAAAAGATAATCACTGTTGGGGACAATAATCAAGATTCAACCACTGTCAATAGCATTGAAAATCTCCCCACCACAATTGTTGAAAACAATGATCAAGATCCATCCATAAATGAGCACATTGAAGATGTTTCTACCTCATCCAATGGCCAACTCACCATACATCAAGAGCCACTTTTTAGTCATCTATTTCAAGGAGTGTTAGAGTTATTTGATCCTATTGGCATAATCCACGACCCATCGACCAATGATCATGTTGGAAATGTCTCTACATCACCTAATGAGTTAGAGGACATATCTCAAGAATTTATTCCAAAGCATGATCAACATCTATCACCAAATTCTATCAATGATCATTTTTGAGAAATGTTGACATCCTTTGACCTCATGGTTACAGATACCGAAGGAATCCTTAGCTCAACATTTGATCGAAGTCCACTCAAAGATCAAGAGGATATTGAGCCACTTCTCATGCCTAATGAAGATATCCAAGAACCATTTGTAAGCAATCCATCCTTTGAAATTGACCCATGTCAAGAACTTGATCCAAAGCATGTCGAAAGCAATTCTGAAATCATTCAAGATCAAGATTTTTTATCTCCAAGCTACTACAATGATCTAATGGACACTCTCCTATCTATACAAGATGTCACAAATGATGATCACATCCACATATCACATATTCTTCCATCTGCCTATGAGATGCTTTACGTGGATGGACACGTAGATGATCTTCATTCAGAACAAGATTCTTTTACTCTTGACATTATTACACAAAAAGAGGAGGTTATTGATTCCAACAGTGAAACAAAATTGTCAACATCAAGATTAAATATATCCAAAATTCAGACTAAGGACATCAAGTATGAAGGTATCTAGCCTTACCCACTCAAGGAAATAGGTCAAACAGAACATGATATTCCAGAGTCAGCAGAGCAACAAATTAAAATAACATCATCTATAGTGGTCATTTATCAGAGAAGGCTTACTGAACAAGACATTTTAAATCAAGCAGAAGAAAAGAAAAAAGGTGCTACTACCACCATACTGGGGGCAACTATGTCTCAAGAAAACGTCAACATAGGGAGCATGAAGAGTCCTTATGGTGAAATCAATGTCAATACTACAACCAGCCACGTCACAAATCTTCATCCACCCATCATCCCATCCATGAATTGGGACCAACGTCAAAAGAAAGATTTGAATCAAAGCACGAAGAATGTCATCAAATCAAAAGAAGCTAAGGAGCATAATGGACAAATCAAATACACATGGATACCAAAAAATACAAAGAAAGATTATCCCTATCAAACTCCATTAGTCAAAGAAACTATGGGGAAAAATAAAAAAGGGAAAAGTATCCATCAAAGATGTCCACAAAAGAAAAATTAGGCTTCTCAAGCAACATACAAAGTATATCAAGCAGTTGGTCCTAATTCCAAACACACTTTTGTATCCACCCATAATTGCTCATCTTCCCAAGTTTGGAAAGTCTAAGGTTCCAAACTATCAACCAATCCATCTTTTATCCCTAAACACACTCTATCCATGCCTCTGCACATGATATCCAATTCTCACATTAACCATGTATTGGCAATGACCCTTCATCATAAGGATTCAGAAGGAACTCTATCACGATGTGTGCACAAAGACAAAGTTAACTCTAGTATCAACAAAGTAGATCAAGGATCTCAAAAGTTACATTCAAGTGCATGTATCTTGGCCAAACAACTTCTTCAAGTAGGATATCGATGGCACATTATGACAGAAGCATCTGCATCAATACCACAAGGTGGTTCAACATGAGCTTAAAATCTTTCAAAAAAATACAAAAAAATCAAAAAATATGAAAATCCAAAAAAAAAAACAAGAAAAGGATTGAAAACAGTAAAGAAAAAAAATTGTCCTCTAGTGAAAACCACTATGGTGGCACTTTGGATAGGTACCATGACGAGAACATGCAAACAGGCGTCATGTTTAGAATCGAGCATCTATGTGCACCACTTCAGGTGAAAGTATCTCATCCCATCCATAATAAATCCAACATTCCATCCATCTTATCCATAATAAATCCATTCATCCATAAACAATTTATCCAATCCGTTTTCATCCATCTACATCCATCTTCCAAATTATCTTGATCTTGACGAAGTTTGGTGCACACTTTACACTTGCTTATGATAAACATCTTAACATGGGTCATTTTCATTGATCCTATCCTACCCAACATTATCTAAGCCATGAAGCATTATCCAAATGAGCATCCTCTATTTGATCACCTTATCTTATCACAAGATAATCCATATCCCTCCATCCATACACCTATCCAAGCATCCATCCATGGCATTCCATACATAGCTAGACATTGGGGACAAATATGTACATTTTGCTCAGGAATAAATCTTGATCTATATCCTCCAACTTATGTGGTGATTCAAACATTGGAAAATGTGAAATCAAATTGGTCAAAGAATTTGTGATCCAAAATCCAAATCACTAGCCCATGGCATATTTTGATGAGAAGACATTCCTTATCAAGCTTCATCTTTCATCAAAAATCAATCCAAACAATCAATATCAGTCACATCTAACGCGCACTTCAATGTCACATCAAATCATTCAAAAACAACTTTTGCTCCAATCCAAGCTTCAATCCTGATCAATCAAATCCAATCAATCCATCATCATCTCGGGAAATCTTTATCAGTCCTTGTGTTGCTTAACACTATCCTTGCATTGTTGTGTATCCTCAACAATGTTATCATCATCAATCCATAGATCCGATCAATCAACCTTAGCTTGGTTTTCAACAAAATCCTGAAATAGAGCATTGATATTGTCACACATATCCATATCCAAAACATCAAAATTGTACACAAAATCAAAAAACATTCATAAAATCTTTGAAAACAAAAACACAAAAATATTTGAAAAACACAAAAACATTCGAAAAACACAAAAACATTCAAAAAACACAAAAACATTCAAAAAAACACAAAAACACAAAACATTCATAAAATATCTGAAAACAAAAACACAAAAATATTCAAAAAACACAAAAACACAAAAATATTTAAATAACCAAAAAACCCAAAAACAACCTCAAAACATTTCAAAACATCAAAAACATCCAAATATTTGAAAAAATCCATCTGTCCCATTTGGCTTTCACCCACAATAAATCACTCATCGATAATAAAACAAATCGTCACACTCACCCTTTGGAAAAACAAACAGAAACAAGCATAACAATCGGCAAAAGAAAGCTTCAAACATAAAATCAAAACCAAACTTCAAACTTTTAAATACAAAATCAAAATCCTGATCATTTTCAAACATGTCAGTCAACCTTATATCAAAATCCTATCAAACAACTTATCAACCCATCATCATCCTATACAATGTGTGTCCTAGGATATATCGTTCCGACAATGAGCATCATTTTGGATATCACTTTGGATTCTTATCCTAAAACACATCCCCTTGGCTAGAGGTATGAAGAACATTAACTTGTTTGCATGCTTGATCTTTTCTTTTGATTTATCTTATTGTGATCATTTCAATAACCTCTCGATGATGTCTAATCAAAATGATTTAGAGAGAAAGGAGTGGGGCATTGATCATTATCTTGTGTCTGTTGTGCTTGTTGGACGTTATTGTAATATAACTTGGTGAATACTTGCTTTGTTAGGTGCATCCTATCAAAGTTTATGTATGTCAGGTGTGAACAAGAATACTCCTATCTGTTTGTCGATTCAAATTCCATCACACTAGGTACAACTCCATCCTGGTTCTTTATACCTTGATGCATCATACCTATGTGTGTTATCAAACATAAGATAATTAGCCCTTTGAAAATCCCAACTCCTTGGCAAACAATCATCATCATCAACTTCTCGTGTCTTGTTGGAATCTCTTGATGTCTTCTCTCTTGCTTTTCCATGCTAACATGGTACCATGATAGTTAATCATAAATCATCGCTAATACATCCATCCTGCATCCACAAACCATCTACATATCATATCATATCATATAAGAAACATTGATCATCTGGCATGCATTGCATTTCATCATTGCATAATATAGATTAGTTAGTATAAAGTATCATCCATGCATCATCATATCATCCATTACATATAAACATCATAATCATCTCATTTATACCATCAATAATGTACATTGTCATGGTACAAATCAGGATCAAGTGTGGGTAATATATCAAAATAGGCATGAGGCTACCCATGGTCGATGACTGTCTACATCAAACATTCAAGTTGAACTAATCTTGAACCTCTTTGTCGCAAGATAGACCATCAAATTGAACATTTTCACTCAATCTCTCGGGGGGGCAGTATACTGGCATAATTCTTCATTCGCTAGGGTAGCAATGGGGCATCCAAAAAAAAATAGAGAATTTTTGAATTTTGATCGAGATAGTTTATTCTTTGAACCAACACAAGAAGTGCATCGCTTCAAAGAGGGGCAAAATGTAGACATAGAAAATGTAATGATTGACATTGCACATATGATCCCGACTACAAACACCATTTCATCCTAAATCATCCCCCGGTCCAACCATTCAATCAAATACCCTTATTTGATTAAATTCATCAATCTTCCTCTCTTAATTAAATAATTCATTTATCTGATTAAGTCATTCTTTCTTAATTAAATCAATCAGTCTGATCTAATTATCCCTATTTAATTAAATAATCAATTTTATTTGATTAAATCCCTAAAGTCTATCTCATTAAATTAAATAAATTAAAACCTTATTTGATTTAATCTAACTTCAGCTCCTTTAATTAAATAAATAAAAAATCCTTATTTAATTAATCCTTTTATCACATTCTTCTCATCTTTGATTTAAATCAACCCATAAATCTAAGTCAAATTTGTCACATCATCTAATCCCTCATTAAATTAATTAACCTTTGATTAATTTAATCCTCATCCATGTCCCATCCTCTATCTTTTTCCACTTGCACATGAAAATAGATTTAATTCATTTATTAAATCCCTATTTTCTCTCAACATGGCCTAATAGAGAATATTCCTTCAAATTTGAATTCAAATCCAAGTGGACTTTGTCCTTCCAACAAGGCACTTATTTCATCTTACATGTCCTTTTGCATTGAGCCAAGTCGCCATTATTCCATTTGACTCTCCCTTTACCTTGTCATTTCACCATTTTCAAATTTCAAATTTATGCATTTATGGGCACATTCATCAAAATGTGCACATCCTTCATCCATCCATCTCTTGACAAGTGGCACCTTGCCATTGGTTGAATGTTATTCCCACATTGCTTCATTTTGGGCATTTCTCCAACTTGTCATTCTATAAATAAGAGGCTTCATTCCTCATTTTAGCATCCACAATTTGAGCAAACTTACTATACTCAAATCCATACTCAAGCATAGCAATTCTCATCTATTTTATCAAGTTTTATAGCTAGGTTATGCAAATTTTCATCATGGAGCATGTTTAAATCTTCATCAAGTGGATCACTCTTCATCACACATCAATCTTGCATCATAGGAGTTGGGAAAGGGCCAATTTTCACGTCAAATTGGCACCAATTCCCTCATGGGATCAAGAGTTTGCTTGTTTAATTAGGATTCAATCTCTCTTATTGCTTTCTCATTGTGTTCTTCATTTCATTTCCTAATTTAAGCTTTGTAAATGGATTTCATGGGGAACTTAGATTCTAACTTGCATTTCAATCTTCTAATATGTGTATTTGTTGTGTTTTGCAGGTGCTAGGATCTTGGGTTCACACCTAGTACCCTTAAAACTTCCACCAAAATCCACCTCAAGTGAGAATTGTGAAAATTTGACCCCTATATGGATATTGAGAAACTTTTTCCCTTTTGTGGATATATCTTGAAACCCTTAAAACTCCCACAATATCCTAAAACCCTAAAAATTTTGCAATAGCATAACTTGGTTGTTTTTTACCCAATTTTCTCCAAATTTAAACTAGAGATACCCATTTGAGCCCTCTACAAGATATGAAACTCAAATAGCCCTCACATTAAGCCTTTTTTTCTCAATTTAAGGTAATTTACTAAGGGCCAAGAGATTAACTCAACATCCACAGACATTAAATCATGCAATATGACAGAGATAAGATCTCTCAAAATGGTTCTAACTGATGGGCCATAAGGTGGGCATGAAATGTCAATAGTACCCTAGGGGTTAGGCAAGTCCTTGACTCATGTGACATTTACAACAATCCATGTCACATGTATAAATGATTCATGCCTTGTGTACAGAGGCCATACCTATGTACACATGTGGAGATGTGTAAGATTTGAGTGATTTTATGAAGGTTAGTGTGCGCAAGTGAGGGATTAGTGGGTTAATTAATTTTTCCCACTAATGAAAAGTGGATGGAAAAGGAAATTAAATAAATAGGTATATTTATTTAATTTTTGGAAAGGGGATAAGAGATTTAGGTTAAAAAATATTTAAATTTATTTACCTAACGTGGATGTTAGAAGAATGATGATTAAGTGATTTTAGGCTAGAAATAGGACTAGGTAAATGGTGATGAATAGTAAATTTATTAATTAAGTAATAAATATTATTTAATTATTAAGAGGATGAAAATTCAATAATTAATTGGATATATATGGAATTATTCAATTATTTATAGAGTAAATGGTCAGTTAATTTACTAAAATGGTAATGTGTCAATTTCAAGTGTCTACACAATTTATCAAAAAAATATTTATTGTAATGTAATATAAAAACTATAAAAGAGTTATAAGTTATATAATATACCATAAAATAAAAATTTGAAATATTATTTTGATAATAATCCTTTTGAATTGAAGCTACCATTCAAATGCATTACCACTTCCATCAAATCAAGGGACCTCGATGAAAATAAGGGTTTCAATTATTTATTTTAATAAATTACATATCTACCATAGATCTAAAAATATAACAATATAACATATAAATATGTTCTTTTTCTTAAAAAAATAGAAGTTGATTTTCTAACTTATTTGGCAAGTTATTACAATTTATCCTAAAGTTTGGCATTAAAAAATTGTTTAAAATTAGAATCCCAAGGTCAACTTCATATCACCATATCTTCATTAATATTGCTTTAAATCCTTAATGTGATAATATTTTAAAAGGATCTTGAAGTTCTCTTTCCAATAAATATAGAATCATTTTTTATGGATATCTATGTGAATAACATGAACCTCTACATGAAATTCACGGGTCGTAATAGAAAAAACAACACCTAATTTCATCCCACTTTTTCTAAATTGAAGGATACCACTTGGTAAGATCCAAATATATAATAATAGAAATAAAATAGTGTAGATGAGATATCACTCACAACACAAGAGATCTTTATGGAACAACATGCTCTAGTATCCAATATATGTAGAAATAGAATAAATCCTTGAGGTAGAGAAGCATTATATATTACTCATTAGTAAAGAATCCACTACAAGTTATCTCATACATGTACTATACTTCACATACCCTTACATTGTTATTCACCTCCATAAAATAGGCATCATATTAATAACATAATGGAAGCTATACCACTAAGATTAATATAGGCATACTTATTAACCTATATATATATATTATAATTTCACATCCTTAGGTACATAATACTCTTTGCTTAGTAAGAGGTCTTAAATGATTCGTATTACATATGTCAAGTATTATAGCCAATATTTTGATGTTGAAATGTATTTGTGTGTATTTATTAGAGTAGTAATGATCCTAGTTTGGGTTTTGCATTGGCTTCAAGGGGTACACTTTTTATTGTATACCCTAAAGCTTCCACCATGTCAGAATCCTCTAGTTTCTCTTTATAAAGAGGAGACCAATCGAAAAGATGTATCAAACAAGCCAAACTTAGTAGAACCACTTTCATTCCTAGAGTTGCTCCTGGACAACCTCTCCTTTCTGTGCCAAACGGGACAATTTTACAATCAGGATCATTGAACTCCACACCATCCTTATCATTTATGATGAACCTTTGGGGATCAAAATCATTGGGGTTTGACCAAATTTTTGGGTTCCTTCCTAATGAATAAGTGTTAATAAGGATCTTGGTATTTTTAGGTATGTCAAAGCCTTGTATTTGTGTGTCTTTCATGGATATGTGAGGAATAAGAAATCCACCCATAGGATGAAGCCTAAATACTTCTTTAACAACAGCCCTCAAATATCTTAAATGTGCCAAATCAAAGTCTTCTACATGATGCCCATGCCCAACAACTGCATCAATTTCTTCACATACTTTGGTCATATATTCGGGGTGCCTCAAGAGCTTAGCCATTGCCCATTCACTAGTAGTAGAAGAAGTGTCTATTCCTGCAGCAAATATATCCTATGGGTAATAAATTGTTAGCATTTATTTTTTGAAATATTGATCACACTTGAGAAAGCAATAAAAGAATAAATGATTCACTAGATATTTTTTAATGGCATACCCTATGAATGAACCCAAATTATCTAGTGAGCTATACAAAATAATATTTTTCCCCTTCCACTAACCATAATTTAGGATTTGTATTTATTGTTTCGAAGATTCTTACTCCCCTCATGTATTCAAGTGTGATCTATCACTATAGAAAACATTAAGGGATAAATAAGATTCCTACCTTTCTCACATTACCTCAAATTGACCCTAGTATTTTCATTAAACTTGGATTCCTAAAAGAAATAAAATACTATACTATCCCAAAATAAGAATGAACTCCTACACCCATATCCTAATACTATTCATAATGGTGAGTTAAAATGCTTTGCATGACATAATAAAACAATTGTTAAGATAGTATGCAAAGAAATAAATATAGTAGAGAATTATTTGAACTTACAATGAGAATGGCTTTGATCTTAATCATGTTTAAATTCATGTCCTGAATTTTAGCTTCTAGTAATGTGTGAACAAAGTTTAAGGGTCCTATTTCAATGCTTTTCTTGAGTTCAAGGAATTGCTCTTGTATTATTGAACCATATAAGTTTTCAACCCACTTCATTATTTCTTTCATTTGTCTTTCATGCCCTTGTAGATCTAAAGGCCTCAAGAATGGAAGATAATCACCAATATTGAATGCATTAATAAGGGAAAATGACTCATAAATTTTTGCCTTGTGTTCAGTAGCTAACTTAGGACCTGCACCTTTTAGGCCAAAAAACCTTTGGTCCAACACCATCCTAGTAATAACATTGTTTGTGAGATCCCCAAAGAGGTTTCTCATGTTAATACTTTTACCTTCCAAAGATGCCCTACATACATCCTTCACCATGCATTGGACTTCTTCAATTCTTCCTTGTCTAAAAGAGTCTATCTTCTTTGGACTCAAAAGCTTTGTTAAGCAAATTCTTCTCATTTCCTTCCAATGTGGACCATATGGAGCAAAAGCAATGTCATTGCCCCCAAATGTGAAGTGTTCTGAAGCAATGTTCTTTGGTCAAGAAGCAAAAAAATGGTCTTGCTTCAATAAGAACTCTTTTACATATTTGGGGTCGTCTGTCACAACTATGGGCACCATTCCAATGTGAATGTAAACAAGGGGACCATATTTTTGAGTAAATTTTTGCATACCCAAATGAGGAACATGGCCAATTTGAAACAAGTTTCCCACAATGGGCCATCTTTGTGGACCAGGAGGAAGCTTCAAATGTTTTCTTCTCTTCCATTTGAGCAAAATTTGGAGATACATTGTTAGAGCAATTGAAAGCAACAAGTATTAAGTCCAATGACCAAGCAAATTCTCAATTAGGATTCTCATTGGCTCTATAAATATTGAATGCATTTTGTAATTGATACAAATCCTCCTTTGAGATGAAATTGATATGCACTGCACTGAGATGTTTACCTAAAATCCAAAAGAACCTATAGTAAATTTTATTGAATTCTCTTAAAATTTTAGAAATATAAATTCAATTCAATACGTAAAGGGAAATATCAAAGCTATTGTAAAATTTGAAATTGGTATATAATTAATCAATAATCTACAAATGATTATTCAATAGAAGCTTCAATTATTGTATGAACAAAAAGTTATCTCCCAAAATTACATATATTAAGAAAAACAATATCAATACTTATCTACCAACTACTATCGGAGAACATCCACATATTGCAAAAAAAAACATAAAACATGCCCACATAATATCAAATGTTTTTTGTGAAAACTCCACCTATTACTTCAAAAGAAACTAGGGAGGGAATAAGCCCATGAAACTAGAGGGAATAAGCCCACAACTTGACAAATAAAATGTAACACTCATTCAAAGGGAAACCCACATTATCAATACTCTATAAACCACTAACAAATATTCAACTCGGAATTTAATTGTATAATACCAGCGTTAAATTCATACCTATATTAAAAAGAAGACGTTATAAAAACAGATATATAACAAGTATGAAGTATTTTCCACAAAATATTAAATAAATAGCGTCAATAAATTGAACTAAAAACTACACAATTGAATCCTAATAACAGATATATAAAAAACAGAGAACAGCCTAGAAATTTGTATGAAATAACCTGAGACAGTGATTCTGATGCTGCCAATTCAGAGCTTGCTTTGCCATCTTCCTCGGCTCAAAAAGACTGTAAGTATTATCAAAGCATATGAATTGTATGCATTTATATAGACTTTGCCGTCCATAGTGCAGGTTTACATGGAAGATAAAATTATCTTAATCATGGAAGACGACGCCCAGTGAGCCATCGAGATAATCGCTCCCTATGATTTAATCTATCTTTGAAAGAAAAAAGACATGATCTAGTGGGATGCTTAATTTGGTTTTAGTAGATGATTTCTTCGTTAAAAACCAAATAAGAAAAGATTATGTTGTCCTATGCTTCAAGATTCTTAATTGATGCTCTATACTTTTTCTTTTAATTTGTTCAGATGATGTGATGCAGAATGGTTAAAAAAACATTTTTATTGCTATATTAAAATGAATCAATATTTCTATATATATTTTAGAGTATTTGAATGATAGAAAGATTGTGTTTTGTATTATTGGTATGATTTTTAGTCGAGTAGACAACATTTTAATTTTCACATTTGATTTGAATCACAATGTAATCAAAACAAACTTTTTAATATAGTATTTTTTATTAAACTCTCTCTTTATAAGCTTGTGTAGAAATCATATACTCTCCTCTAGTAGTGGACAAAGCAACTATGGGATGCATTTTACCCATCCAAATAACAACACTACCAAGCAAAGAAAACCTGTAGCGTGGACCTTACCTATTTAATTCACCTACTTAATCTATACGTTAACAAAATTGATACTTTCCTTTACATTTTGGTGGCGAACTTGTCTAATCTTATGTGGCATGGTTTCCCCACAAGATTTATTATCATTACTAAGTTTTTTCGTATTTTTAATTTTTCTAATTTCACATCTTTTTCAAATCCAAGCTTCCTTTTTCATCCATGCACTTCATTGATACATCCTTATTTTAAGGTTTGGTGTGCATATACACATATCCTATCTTTTATGTATCTTGCCCACTCTCACATTAGCTTTAGGGTTTATATGATACACTTGTTCTAGATTTGATTTATGATTAATTTTTTATTGAATATCAATCTTATATCATTTACCTACATCTATTACAATTTTGATCCTTTATGTATAATCTTGTGAACCCTAGACTTCTCATTCTTGGATAGATCCTTATTTTTACATAATGGATTTTCATGGCTCTTTATCCTTGGTACTTATTCATGCTTCATTCACTATTTTTAACATGATGACACAAATTGTGACACGTGATCCTTTTATTCATGGTTCATTTTATCATATGAAGGGGATAGCATTGTGTATGGAAGCATTTTACCATCATATATACACCTTCTCTTCCTTTAGGGATTTGATCATTGATTTTTCTTCCCTTTTGGATACCCTCACCACACTTATCAATCATGTGCATATGCATCCTATTTCTTATATGGATATTGAAATTAGTGTGCTATAATCTAATGATAGATTACCTTTGAGCACCATTCCTTTGCAAGATTTGACTCAAAATATATCTATTGTGAATAATACTCATGAAATATTTATACCCTCCATTGTTATAATGATACATTAAGTGATTACTAGGATACACATGCTTCACCTACTCATGACATTGTTGCACTTTATGATGATATTCCTTCTACATGTCATGATAGTTTGATATTCATAGCGTCATACCCACATATTACATGTAGACATGAAACACATCTAACAATTTGTTTTTGCAAAATCACAAAATTTGAACTCCTATCATGCTCAACATGATGTAATGTCATAATCCTAAAGTCTAATTTAACTTGACTAAAATTATCTATCATTGTTATAATTATAATTGATTAAATTGTTCAAGTATTAAAATCACATTTAAATGTCTTTCATTTGAACATCTAACATTGTTGACTAAATATAAGTAACACATGTTAAGGTACATCATGAAAACTAGCATTCAATACTCAAAAGAAATACACGTTGATTTTATACCATTTGATTTTATTTAAACATTAGTTATAATTCAAGATCTACATATCTATGCATAAGCAAAACAAGAACTAACTTTACGATTAATCAATAATCAAAAACAATAATCTTCAATCATACAAATACTCCAAAATATATATGTAAATGAAGATTCATGTTAATGCACTAATAAAAATATTCTATTGATTGTATTACATCTAAAAAATATTTAAATAAACTCTAAACTCTAGGGGAGGGCTAACTTCGTGCAACTGTAGAATTCAAACCGTACATTGAATTGAAAAAAAAATTTATGGGTTTTTTTCGCTTGCGAGTTAAAATCCGCTCAAATCATTCATTTTAGCACTTAATGAGCAGCTATTGGTGTTTTTGTAATTATTTATTCAATAAAATAAAGTTTTTTAATGGATCAAAGTGAAAAAAAATTTGGGGGGTTAAGTGAGCATGGAGGTGGTGGTAATTCAATGGAAGGAGGTAACTAGGTCCTTTCCCCTACTCCTAAATTAGAATGGTATAAATTCATGCATCCTAAAATAAAAATTAAAGTCAAAAAATCTGAATAGAATACTAATTTTTTTTAATAAAAAATTATATATTGATACCAAATTAAAGCATAAAATCAGATCCTGTCGTTTTTAAAAGTGAATTTTCTTAGGGAGGGATTACCTATCTTGATGACTCAGTCGACGTTGCCCTCGAGGATTAACATAATTTTAGCGTCTCTGTAAACATAGAGTACGACGACAGAAAAAAAAAATACTGTCAGTAGGCGGCAAATTAGCCTCGGTAAATTTCAATTACACATGATTTTTTCAGAATCAAAGTGTAAAGATAAATGCGTACAATTCATATGCATTGTTTAGATCTAAATTCTATTCGCGCCGAGGAAAACGGCAAAATGAAGCTCTGAATGGCAGAGCATCAGAATCATTGTCTCCGAGGTTAGTTCAAAGATTCCTTTTTTAGGGTTTATATATCCATTTTTGTAACTAGCAATGATTTTATTTTATTTCTTATTTTTTCTAAAAACAGGCCTGAATTTGTTTTTAATTTATAGTTCTTACTTTTGCGCCGACGAAGATGGCAAAATGAAGCTCTGAATTGGCAGAGCATCAGAATCACTGTCCCCGAGGTTAGTTCAAAGATTCCATTTTTAGGGTTTATTTATCTATTTTTTCAACTAGTAAAGGTTTTATTTTATTTTTATTTGCTTTAAAACAGGCCTGAATTTGTTTTTCATTTATACTTCTTACTTGACATGGTTGCTGGCATTATACAATTAAATTCTGAGTTAGAATTCTTTTTTTGAAAATTTAAAGCTACGATATGTTCAATTTTGTTTTAAGTTCACAACTGCTTTTAATTGTAGTTAACCTGAGACAAAAAGTTTTGTAAAATTTAATAGCACGGCATATTCGATTTTGTTTAAGTTTGCATCTATTTTTAATTTTAGTTAATAGAGAGAAAAATGTTTGTTAACAGTAAAGGGATTTCCTCTTTTATATGGTTTTTAGTACTGAGTAGCTTTGTTTGGATGTCTTTGTATTTTAATTTTACTGAGGTTTTTTATTTGATTTAGATGTTACATCTTAGAATTTGCATCTCAACTTGTTTATTTGAATATATTATTTCTAGAATCTAATTCAATACTGATGAATTATATGTAATTAGTAGTTTACTCAATTTAATTTTGATAGTTTATTTAATTGAACATATAAATTTTTATTTTCATGAGATTTGAAAATGTGTGTATTTTATAAGTATGATTTATCACATAAAGTCATCTCATTTGACATTGTCTTTTAGGAAAAATTTGTGTTTTTTTAATTTAATTTTATTGTTTTGGCAAGTTCATTGATTTTAGAAATAGTAAAGATCAAAAGGTTGTAGTTCAATTAGTTGAACATAATTGATGATGGTGTTGGTATATTCCTCTATTATACCATCCACTAAGGTTCAAATCCCTTGAAGGTGCAATATATAAAGGATGAGGTCGGGATCTTGTCTAAGGAAACTTTGGTAGAATAGATACCCCTCAATCTTTAGCTCTTAATTGAAGAGGTATTAACTTGGCTCAATCTCCTATATCTGATTTCAAAATTGATCTAGGTTTGACATAAAACCATCTAGTAAAAAATAATGATGGTGATGATGATGAATGTATGTGTAGACACCTAAATTTGGACACTTAATTTATCCAAATTTATCTCCTTTCGTCTAAACATTCCCTTATCCACATTAATTAAGCAATATCACTATTATTTAATTAATACCTCTAAAGTTCTTCTAATCCCTAATGTATCTAGTTAAATAATTAAATACCTTCCGCCTTTCATCAAATGAATTAAATAAATATGACATTTATTTATTTTTTCACATGTCACATCCCTTTCTTAATCCTAATTATTCTTCTAATCTCATCATTAGGGATGTGCACATGCATAATCTTTGATTAGAATGTGTCACATCCTCCAACTTTTGAATGTTGGCCTCTAATCTCTCTTAGCCACCTAACCCTCCTCTAATCCTTTATTAACTAGCCTAATCAACCTCTCAAGGAATTTTTAATTCATTTTATCCTTCCAAAGAATATTAAATTCATTTTTCTCTTCCCCATGTGATCTTTGACTTGTAACATCAAGTCACATGTCACATCCTCCATAATTTCCCACTTGCCTTTAATCTGTCATTAATTTGTCTAATCAAGTACTTGCACAATCTTAATTGCTTAATTAACTCAACCTAATCTCCATGTCATGTGTCTTAAGTCAACCCTATTAAATATTTTTTCTTTTTGGAGAAGGCACCCCCTTTCCCCATGTGAATTTTTAATTCACATTTAATCCCCCAATGCATTTCAAGGAATTTTAAATTCCTTTTTTCATCCCCATATGGATATTTGAGGAATTTTTAATTCCTCACATGTCCTCTCACCCACATGGGGACAAGGACCTCCTTTATGAGGAGATCTTATCCAATCCCAAGGTACCATGTACTACCTCCATGGCATGTACTCTCTTTCCACCTCATGTACACATCACCTCTTACAAGCCACTTCACATGCCACATGTTAAGATGTGAGCCCTACATCTTGATCTTGGTGGCTTAATTCCAACCATCCATTTTCCTAGAGAATTTCAAATTCTTTATAAATACCTCCTCTTTTCTCTCATTTTGGGGGAGATCATTCATGCTAGCCAAACTCTTGCAAAATTTTCTCTTGAGCCATACTTAGCCAAATTTTCATATTTGTACCCATTTTCACTTGTTTTTCCATCCTCATCTCATTTATAGCTTGCATCCCTTACCATCAAAGATGCATACAACATCGAAGATCGAAGGGCCAACCAAAGGACAACTCAAAAAGGTGAAATCTTTCATTTTGCTTAGTTTAGTTAATTTTTAGGCCAATCTTGAGGTTTAGGGTGTTTTTAGTTGTTTTGCACTCTTTTGTTTGCTGCTCATATTCTAATAACTTATTCTCACCCTATCACATTTCTGGCATGCCCGGTGGGACCCACAAACGGGTCTCTTACTTTCACGTTTGTTGTTTTTTGACTTTTTGCAGGTGCAGGTTACAGAGGCGCTAATCCGACTTGCAGACAGGCGAACTTGCCCTCCAGACAGGCGAACTTGCCTTGCAGACCTAAAAAAATAGGCGGACCTGCCCTCCACAGACTCCAAAAAGTGTTTTTTTGGAAAATTTTCATAGAGGGGTAGACCTGACCTGCAGACAGGCGAACTTTCCCTCTGGACAGGCGAACTTTCCCTCTGGATAAGTGAACTTTCCCTCCAAATAGGCGAATATGCCCTCTAGACAGGCGAATTTTCCCTAGACAGCTTTTTCTAGAAGGTGAAATTTTAGTTTTCAACACTTTTTTGGCTATTTTGAGTGTTTCTAACGCCCCTAATGTGTCTTTTTTGTGTTTGTGCAAGCATCTAATCGACATTCTCGTGAGAAATAAGATAAAAAGATTACTAACAAAGTTTCCTTGTAGGATTAGTTATCTATCACTTTCTACTTATTGTCTTGCATACTTTAAGCACATAGTTTAACTAGGGGTGTCAATTAACCTTTTTTGTGGTGTTTTTTGGTAAGCTATTTGACGTATCCAATCCCCTTGCGCCATTCGGCGATCCTGGGTGACGAGGAATCATAGCTTACCAAGTCCTTTGAGTCATCCTCTTTTACTTTTCTTAGCGAGACCTACTTGGGGATTTCATCACCCCAAGGGACGATTCCAACCACGTGTACCAGCGGGGTATATAAAGGAGGGGGAGTGAAATTTGTACCTCAATCCAACCACGTTGTAATTGGCGAAGCGTTGGGATGATGTGAAGAGTTGGTCTGAGCCTTTAAGGTTCCCGACTCATGCTTGTAATGGGTTGGTGTTCACAATTTGGGCCTCATGTACCGGGTGTATATTGAGGACTCCCTAGCAACCATGTTCATTCTAGAGTAGAAGACTTTGTGTCGGTCATACCCTCTCTACTTGACTTAGCTTTGTGTTGCCCGAATTGTCTTCTTTGTGCGAAACCAGTGATTGTCTGATTAATTGACTCAGCCATATCCTTTTGATTGATGATTATTGTGTTTTGGGTCCTTTGCCTTAGTCATCTTGTCAAAAGTCAAGTTTAAACCTATCTAGGGGCGAACCTGACCTCTGAATAGGCAAACCTGATCCACCCAGGGGCGAACTTGACCTTGAACCAGCCTTTTCCAACCTCTTTTAGCCAACTTTGACCAACTTTTGCTCCATAGGTGAATCTGCCCTCCAGACAGGCGAATTTGACCTCTGGACAGGTGAATTTTCCCTTAGATAGGCAAATTTGACCTCTGGACAGGCGAATTTTCCCTCAGACAGGCGAATTTGACCTCCAGATAGGTGAACGTGACCTCTAAACAGCCCATCCAGGGGCGAACTTGACCTCTGAACCAGCCCTTTTAAACCTGTGTTAGTCATTTTGACCACCTTTTGCTCCATAGGCAAACTTTCCCTCCAGACAGGCGAATTTTCCCTCCAGACAAGCGAACTTGCCCTCTGGACAGGTGAATTTGCCCTCTGGACAGATGAACCTGACCTCTGAATAGGCGAACTTGCCCTCTGGACAGGCGAACTTTCCCTCCAGACAGGTGAACTTTCCCTCCATACAGGCGAACTTTCCCTCCCGACAGGTGAACCTGACCTCTGGATGGGCGAACTTGACCTCTAAATAGTTAGTTTCATCATCTGTTTCATCATTTCACCCTCTGTTCAATCATTCCGAGCACCCGTTTGCCCACCATCCACACTTTTCCGAAAGTCATCATTTCATCACCAAAATCACATAAGTGCTACTTAGAACATCATTAGAGTCCATATCCATCATCGGATCATTCATCCCAACCATCTAGACTTCGTTTTGAGAGTTTTGATTTTTATGCTGAAACTTCTAGAGGCCATAACTTTTGACTCGAGTGTCTGTTTGAGCTGAAATTTTACGGGTGGTTGCGTTATGAGGTGGCATGTGGATTCCCAACTGACTATAAGTCAGTAGGACCCCATTTTGCTACATTTTCGGGGCCTCAAACTTTCATCTTGACCCTCAAAATTGTAATTTAGTGTTTTTTTCAGTTTTTGAAAAATCATTTTCGTTAATAACTCGGAATGCTTGTCTCAAATTTGGGATGTTAGTTGGCAATTCATCCTATCTTAGTTTTGGGTAATTTTTGGGAAAAAACTAGATTCTCAAAAGTATGTCTGTGAAGTTTCCTAAAATGGTAAAAAAAAATTAATTTTTTAAAATTGCCAAATCTGGAAAAATCTGATTGTCAACACCTTATGTCCTTTAAACCTCTGAACTTGGTGTAGAATCAACCCCATCACATCCTCCAATCATTCTAGGATTCAATCCAATCCTAATCTAAGCTTTAATCTAATCCCGATCTGAGCTTAACCAAAACCCTAATCTGAGCTTTAGTCCATCTACAGTCAAGATCTTTAGATATCGAAACAAATCTTAAGATCCTTCCCTCCATCCTCTTCAATTTTCCCTATTCATCCTTTCATCCATTTTGAGAGTCATTCTCCCAATTTGAGCATTCATTCTGATCAATCATTTACTCGTTTCAATCTTTCATCCATCCATTATGAAGATTCATTCCCTCTCTTTCGATCATCCGTTTACTTGTTCCGTGTAAATGTTCACCCATTTCAAACCTTCTTCTATCATCTTTAACTCTCGTTCTTCCATTTCAATCATTCATTTACTCGTTCTGAGTGAACTTTCATCCATTTCACACCTCCTTTCATCATTTCGAACTCTCGTTCTATCATTTTGATCATCCGTTTACTCGTTCTGAGTAAACATTCATCCATTTCACACATTTCATCATTATGAACTCTCGTTCTATCATTCCAATCATTTTTTTACTCGTTCCAAGTAAATGCTCATCCATTTCACACCTCCTTTCATCATTCTGAACTCTCGTTCTATCATTGCAATCATCTGTTTACTCGTTCTGAGTAAACGTTCATCCATTTCACACCTTCGTCTATCATTTCGAACTCTCGTTCTATTGTTCCTATCATCCAGTTACTTGTTTTGAATAAACGTTTATCCATTTCAAACCTCCTTCCTATCATTTTGAACTCTCGTTCAACAATCCTAATCAATTGTTTACTTGTTCTGAGTAATCTTTCATCTATTCCAAACCTTCATCTTCTCGTTCCAAGAATCATTTGTCTGCTGTGAGCAGTCATTTACTCGTTCTAAGTAGTCATTCATCTGTTTCGATCAATCGTTTACTCATTTTGAGTATTTTTTCATCTATTTCTATCATCCATTTCTCCAATCAAATCATCGTTTTCCCCATCCAAATCCCCTACACTTCATCTCGAGTTATTATCCAAATTGACCTAAGTGTCTAATTTGATCGTCATCATCAAAATCCGCTTAGGATTGTCATCCGTCCTAAGTCAATCATTATCGTCGGCCCAATAAATACATTTTCAATCTCAAAGTGGATTTGGTGCTGCAATCATCCATTTATCCTTTAATTTGATCAATCAGTATCCTACGTCACCTAAGGTAATCTCTGAACGGGGTTTACAGTCCCTTTCGTCATTCTATCAGATTCATCAGTTGATCTTATCAATCATCAATCACTCTTATCCAATCACCTTCGACCTAATCAATCTACTTCCATCTTGAAGCAAATTCAGTGTCATAATCATCCTTTGATAATCAAATTTGATCGTCAAAATCAATCCCCTCGCACCATCCAATCATCCTAATATGAGCTTTAATCCAATCCCGATCTAAGCTTAACCTAAATCCCGATTTGATCTTTAGTTTGTTCCCAAATCTTCAATCCATCCTATTTATCCTTTCATCATCATGAATCCTTATCCTCCATCAACAGTAATCAATGGAAACCCTAATTATGTCGACAACGATAACAAAAGTCTTGTCGATCAAGAGGAATATGATATAGATTCCCTTGACACTATCATTGCTAATAAGCTTTCCCCACCCGCTGTCCAAAATCCAATCCCCTCTTCAAGTCATCTTGTTATGTCTTCATCCATGCCTAATCATACTCCTTATGCTACCTTTGACAAGGGATATCCATCATATCCATCATATCCTTCATCTACATCATCCTCTTATCCAACACCTGCATCCTCTTATCCTAGTCTGCCATCACAATACCCCTATCCTAATCCCCCGTCCACATCCTCCTATCTCAATCCTTCATCCGCATATACCCACTACCCTAATCTTCCATACCAATCTGATCACCTTAATCCTACATTCACACCAACCTATCCTAATCTAACATCCACATCTTATCCTAATCCGACAGCCACATTTCCCTATCTCAATCCGCCACCTCAATCTTCCCATCCCAATCCACTATCCCAATACCCTTACTACAATCCACCACTCGCATCCTCGTGTCTTAATTCACCATTCCAGTACCCCTATCTTAACCCTTCAACTAATCTTAATCCCCCATCTATTCCCAGTCCTGCATCCAATCCCATTCCCCCATCTAATCCTAGTTCCCCAATCCCTAGTTATAATCCTCCACTAATTCATAATCCCTCATCCACTCCTACCACGCCATCTCAGCCTAGAGTATTCAAGTTTCTCACTCCATAAGTTCTCCAAGGACTTATAGCAAAGAATACCTCTCCCACTCCACACCTTGAAGTCGTGGAATCATGCCATCCCAACCCATCATCCACGATCATTAGTGACGAGACCCTTCTCCACCCAACACCTATCATTGATGATACCACCCCTAGCACCACTCACACCATCGAAACCATCATATCCTCTAAATCCACTGAGCCCCCATCTCCTACCATCACATCTACTGAATCCACTGAGCCCCCATCTCCTACCATCACATCTACCGAATCCATTGAACACCCACCTCCTACTCTGAGATTCGTCGAACCCATCAACGACACCCAAATCCAATCCACTAAAATCCATTCCCATGAATGTTTTGAATCCTCCATCCCCCCATCTTCCCCACTTGAAGAGTCCCACCAAGACTCCATTGACATACCTCCCACACATGATGAGTTATGCCAAGAGCCTGATCCAAAGCATGCTAACATGTCCCCTTCTCCAGATCAAGATCCTACCATCCCATCCAGTCCACCTCAAGATCACAGTCCCCCATCCATTCCATCCCATGATCCCCTTGTCATTCAAGCTTCCACCGCTCCATCTCCATCTCCATTGCATGAGCCCACTACCATAAATCCAGATCCTATCATATCACCTAATCCCTCTCTCGATACCACCCATCCAAATGTTGCTATCCCATCATCTCCCTCTCATGATCCCCCATCATCGCCTAAAACTGCTATCCCCACACCACTTGCATATCCCCTTGGTACTCACCCATTCTTCCATGATGGCCCCCTTGCAGAAGAAAAACACAATGTCTATACCACCCATCATCCTCCACCTAATAATGGACTCGCATCATGTTTTCAAAATAACACAAATCCTATCATGGATCGTATGCTCAAGAAAATGAACTATCAAGGAAAAGGTCTAGGCCTTCATGAGCAAGGTATTTTAGAGCCCATCCAAGTCAAAGAAAAAATCTGCATGCAAGGTCTTGGATCTATTTCCCAAGACTCATAATCTAAAGATGTTGGTACAACCTCTAGACGTCCTCAACGAGCCTCTTCCAAAAGAAATCTAGGTTCTTCCCATTGCTCCACTAGATCATATGCTTCCATCCCTCCTCCTTCATCATATCACCTCAAAACAATCGTCCATATTTCTCCTTCATCTGCTCCATCCATTTTGGGTCCTTACATCCCTCCATCCACCATCTCCCATTCTTCATCTACTTCATCCATCTTGGGCACTTATGTCCCTCCACCCACTTCGTCTGCTTTGGGTCTGTATATCGCAAAATCACCTTCGCCATCTCATCCTTCCATCCATCCAACACCTATCCATGTCATCCATCATAAACATCCTTCTTGCATGCCCCCTAATCAGGATCAACAAAGGCACATACCTACACGTTCTCCATCTACACGTAATCCTCATAATCCTACCTCCATCTCCTCACATTCGTCCCATTGCTACTAAAAGCACTTTGGATGTTAAAGAAAAAATGCATGAATCTAGACATCCACATGAATCTAAAGCTCCCCATGTCCCCTCTAAAAAACATGGTGAAGAGAAGAAAAATATACATCCAAATCAAATCCATAGGCCACAAAGGCCCACCAAAGAAAAGATCAAAACCATGTGGATCCCAAAGAAAAAAGATGCATTGCCATCAAATGAAAAATCTATGAAAACATCCAAAGTTGCTAATCTGAATGCCAATCATACACTTCCTCCATCTCCTAAATTTTTTTTGGGTCCTTACGTCCCAAAATTCACTATCCCATATCCTCCATTATCCCTGCATTCCCCATCCATTAATCCTCCTATCATTTCACATTCATCACCATATGTGCCAATGTTGGTCCTGAACACATCTCCCCATCATATATCCACCCCATCATTCCATCCATACACTTTTCAACATTCCACCCATTACCCCACATATCTCCCCCATCGAATCCCTCTAATTCATCATCTTGTATAATCCATTTCTCCTAATAAGGTTGTACCAACATCCAACAGTCGATTCGAACATGCGCTCGTCATACCTCGTATAGAACTTGTTGCTTGAGTCCTTCATCCATACCCTTATCACGTATCTTCTAAATTCCCTTATCTACATCCCTACCCTTATCAATTTTCATCCTCCTGCTATCCAAAAATCCAAAAATACAAAAATACAAAAATACAAAAAAAAAAGTAAAGAGAAACAATCTGTCCAATGGTGAAAACTTGGGAAACAAGCACCTTGTATAAGTACCATGATGAAAACTTGGCAAACAAGCATCATGCTTAAATCCCCATTGACACTTGGGGGAAACTTCCTAATATGCATTCCCTCCATCCACTATGCTTCCTGCTATGCTTCTAGCTATGCGCCTGCCTTCCTCCTATATGTCATTATTCATCCCCTCCATCCTACCTATCTTACACATCCTGCTTGGCATACCTCATTTATCCCAATCCTTCCATCCTCCTTGTGATCTTGATAACGATAGGGACAAACATATAAACATGCTTTGGACACCTCTTCGTATACATTCCCCTCATCCGCACACTATCCTAACCCTCATTCACACTCGTATACCTTTCCTTATCCACCCATCATGCTACCTTCAATCTCCCTTCCCTATCCATGCATCCTATTTTCATCCATCTCACTCCTTTATTTGCCTATCCTTCTCTATTGCATCCTTCATGCCTCCTCGCACATGACATATCTAGAGTGGGGGCATCTATCTTCCTTTGTGATATAGTCCTTGGAGACATCATTCATTCCATCATAGCAATCCCTTCCATTTTCCTATCCTCATATCCTTATCATTATATCCATCTCCCCATCCTTATCTTTTATTCCTCCAAACAATCCTTATATCCATCTCCCCATCCTTATCTTCCTATCCTTCCATCATAACATCCCTTTTCGTCTATCCATCTGGTAACCTTTTCCTCATCCAAATCCTTATCCCTCCATCCAATCCATCCAAAAAATCTTTTTCCTCCTCCCATCCTCTATCCTCATCCCATCTTATAATCCCTTATCATTGGTCTCTAGCTAGCGGCTACTCTCCATACAATCCAATGCCATCTATCTTATCATCATCACTTCTGCTTCTTTTGCACATCTTTTCAATCTCCTATCCTTTCTCATCATTCATCTATCCATCAAATCATCCTCCCAATTCATCTTTTGATGATTTGGATAACTATCCCATCCCTGAGCTTCGTGATCGCCATCCTCCTATCCAATCCAATAGGTCTATCGTGTCCCATCATGTCAATCCAATCATCTTATCCCCTTATCTAGGGCTATCTCATCATCCTTTATCCATCATTTTTCTTTGGCCTTTTGTCGAACTACGTTGCCCCTATGCTTTCACATAGGCAAGGTCGATCATTTGATCCACCCCCGGGGTTCCTTTATCGCCTATCATCGGTCTTTCTGCTTTGTTTGTCTACTCCTTACCATCTATCATCATTCTTTCTTCTTTTTCCATCATGTCATCCATCGAAGTCTCCATCATGGTCAGTCGTCAGCCTTTTATTGAACTATGAGGGCTTTGTGCTTCCACATAAGCAAGGCTAATCTTTGATCGGCCCCCAAGCCCCTAGGTCGCTAGGGTGTGTCAGTATCGTGTCTTGTCTCTCTTGTGTCGTGTCGTCGAGCTATGCCCTTATCTAGTTGGTTCATAACAAACGAGATCCACTTGTATCAGCAGATCCAATTAGTTTTGAGTCTCCTATGTCATCAATCTTTTAATTTTCTATCCATCATCAGTCTCAACATGATGCATCCTTCCTAATAGACCTCATCAATCTCATCCATCCCCTTGATCCTATGGCAAAGGACGTTTGAAATTGATTGCGATCTTTTGATGCTTTTGGCCTTTGTTTATCATTTGACCTCCCTATCATCACTTGTCATGGTCGCCTTGATCCATCATATCATGGTGTTCTTTGACTAGTCAACATAGGGGTCGTATCTTGATCTTTTCTTTGTTGTTGTCTTCTCGGTTGTCTCACGTAGTACCCACCAAGATCCCTGAGGTCTTGTGTTACGCTGGGGCATCCTTGTGTGCTTGTGGTTATCCCAATACTTGGCCCAACCAAGGTCATCGCAACTTTGGGTTGTTGGGATAGCCTTCTTATTTGATGTGTTTGTTTCATGCATTAGACACTAATATGCCTTGGTCTTTTATACCTTGGTGTATCGTTTCTTCTACTATAGAAAAGATCAGTGCTCCTAAAGATGAAAAATTGCATTTGGATTGCATTTCATCTCCATCCTCTCATCTATCAAAATCCCCCCCATCCATTCATCCTTCATCACTCTCCCCTCCCAATCTCTTGTCGCCTTTTTATCCTTTCTTACCCATCACTTTGCATCATCTTCCCTATATACGCTTTACATCCTCTTTCTCACCTCCCCTTTCATCATTTCATCCATTTTGAGAGAACACCCGTGTTCTCTTGAACCCACATGTCCTCTCGAGGGGGCATCCTTCATCCCTAATTTTCATCATTTTCCTTCCTAGTCAATCCTTTGATGACTGGGGCATCTTTCCCCATCTAACCATCTCCTTCATCCCTATTTTTTATCATTTCCCTTCCTAGTCACTCCTTTGAATGACTAGGGCATCTTTCCCAATCTAACCATCTTCTTCTAGATTCTATGTTTTAATATTTTTTGAAATGATGCTACTTTGTAACACCATCTCAAAGAGGGGCAAAATGTAGAGACCTAAATTTGGACACTTAATTTATCCAAATTTATCCCCTTTCATCTAAACATGCTCTTATCCGCATTAATTAAGTAATATCACTATTATTTAATTAATACCTCTAAAGTTCTTCTAATCCCTAATGTATCTAGTTAAATAATTAAATACCTTCCCCTTTCATCAAATGAATTAAATAAATATGACATTTATTTAATTCTTCACATGTCACATCCCTTTCTTAATCCTAATTATTCTTCTAATCTCATCATTAGGGATGTGCACATGTCTAATCCTTGATTAGAATGTGTCACATCCTCCAACTTTTACAAGTTGGCCTCTAATCTCTCTTAGCCACCTAACCCTCCTCTAATCCTTCATTAACTAGCCTAATCAACCTCTCAAGGAATTTTTAATTCCTTTTATCCTTCCAAAGAATATTAAATTCATTTTTTTCTTCCACATTTGATCTTTGACTTGTCACATCAAGTCACATGTCACATCCTCCATAATTTCCCACTTGCCTCTAATTTGTTATTAATTTGTCTAATCAAGTACTTGCACAATCTTAATCGCTTAATTAACTCAACCTAATCTCCATGTCATGTGTCTTAAGTCAACCCTATTAAATACTTTTTCTTTTTGGAGAAAGCACCCCCTTTCCCCATGTGAATTTTTAATTCACATTTAATCCCCCAATGCAGTTCAAGGAATTTTAAATTCTTTTTCTCATCCCCATGTGGATATTTGAGGAATTTTTAATTCCTCACATGTCCTCTCACCCACATGGGGACAAGGACCTCCTTTATGAGGAGATCTTATTCAATCCCAAGGTACTATGTACTACCTCCATGTCATGTACTCTCCTTCCACCTCATGTATACATCACCTCTTACAAGCCACTTCACATGCCACGTGTCAAGATGTGAGGGCTTGTGAGTTCTCAACTCACCTTAGCCCTACATCTTGATCTTGGTGGCTTAATCCCAACCATCCATTTCTCTAGATAATTTCAAATTCTCTATAAATACCCCATCTTTTCTCTCATTTTGGGGGAGATCATTCATGCTAGCCAAACTCTTGCAAAATTTTCTCTTGAGCCATACTTAGCCAAATTTTTATATTTGCACCCATTTTCACTTGTTTTTCCATCCTCATCTCATTTATAGCTTGCATCCCTTACCATCAAAGGAGCATACAACATCGAAGATCGAAGGGCCAACCAAAGGACAACTCAACAAGGTGAAATCTTTCATTTTGCTTAGTTTAGTTAATCTTTAGGCCAGGTGTAGGGTGTTTTTAGTTGTTTTGCACTCTTTTGTTTGTTGCTCGTATTCTAACAACTTATTTTCGCTCTATCACAGTATGTAAGCACTAAATTCTAGTTTGGTAGGAAATTGCATTTAGTAATAAGAACCTTAGCCCTAGGTCTTTGTAGTACATATTTAGTATATGCTTTTTATAAATCTTTGAATAAGCTATATTCTAAATTAGGTAAACGTTGAAGAATAGAATGGATTTGTGGCAAAATAAAACTTCTATTTTTGGCAAGTTAAAAAGTAGTAATATATAATGTATTTTGCAAAACTAAATGCCTCATTTTTTTAACCTACATCACAATTGATAATAAACATGCCGATAATCTATTAGAGTGGAAAATCATTTCCTTAGAGTCTCCTCTATTCTTGTCTTGCGTGGTAGAATATAAGGTGAATTTACGAGGCTTAATTTACTTTTGACTTTGAACATGAGATTGAAACCTAACAACTACAAAATAAGTTTCCTTATTCCCCAAGGGGATATCATATGCCTAAGAGTTATGTTGAATGGAATAAATGGGATTTCCTTCTGCTTTTGCAAAACAAGACACAAGTTGAAGCATTTTCAAACCACCTTCAAATACCATGAAGCATGTCTCGTACACCTACATTGTTGTTGTATTCAACTTCAATAGGTACATTTGTGTGATATGAAGTAGTACCTTAATAGGTATTTAAAAAGGGTACAATGTAGAACATTTTTTAACAAGAAAAATATCTTTGTTGTCAAACAAGGTGCGCAAATGAAGAATGTCACCTTTTCAACAAGAAAAAAATCATATTCATGAATAGCAATGAGGATTGTTCATACCCAAGATCTCTTATGTTGGGTAGAAAAAAAATCAGCCAATCAATAAAAGCAATAGACAATTAAAAATATAATTGTACATGGATAGGGTTGCTTTCATTTCTAATCGGTTGTTGTTTCATAATGTTCTATTTAATTACCAATTAGCTTTTAATTTTCATTCCTTAGGATTGGAGGATTTTCAAGTGAATATAGAGATGTCATCATGATCATCTATGATCACCCATGTCTAATTAGTACTAGATCCTAGTTTCTTTCTATACTACAATTCCAAAGCCACTATAGAGTGCAAACATATTTTTGTCATCAATGTTTGATGTCATTAAAAGTAAACAATGCTTTCATTTTTTGTATTGTATGGAATTTACCATTTTTTAATTAGATTTTTGCTTAAAATCTATAGCAATGCTTAATAGGATATTGATTTACGAATTTTCCCTTGGAATGATCATTATATTTCATTCCTCAATTTGTGGGCTTGTTCCCTCCCTAGTTTCTTTTGAAGTAATATGTGGAATTTTCACAAAATTTACTAGACATTATTTGGGTGTGCTCTATGTTTTTTTGTTTGTGAATATGTGGGTGTTCCCCAATAGTTATTGGACGATAAGTATTGGTATCGTTTTTCTTGATATGTGTATAATTGTGGGAAATAACCCGTTTTGTTTATTTGGAATACTTGAAGCTTCCATTGGATAGCTAGCTCTAGATTGTTGATTAATTATATATTATTGTTAGATTTTTTAAGAGCTTTAATATTTCTCTTTATGTATTGAATTGAAGTTGTTTTCCTCATTTTTTAAGAGAATTCAATAAATTTTACTATGATTCTTTTATATTTCAATTAAACCTCCCAATGCAATGCATATTAATTTCATCTCACAAGAAGATTTGTATTTAGCACAAAATTAGTTCAAGAATTATAGAGCCAATAAGAATCCTAGTTTGACATTTGCTCAATTATTGGACTCAATATTTGTTTCTTGCAATTACTCTAATGATATATTTCTAGAGTCTAATCAATGGAAAAGAAAACTATGAAAGCTTCAACTTGATCCACAAAGATAGCCCATCAAAATCCTTCTAGCATTCTTTGATATATGAAATGTGAAGTGTTTAACCCCTCTAATTAAGAAAAGAGGTTAATTATGTTTCCTATGTTTAGTGAGGATCAAGTACAACAACCTTTTCTATCAACATATCACAAGCTTCTTTTACAAAACTAATTAAGCTTACAACACCTTCAACTTGTAGAATTAAAAATGTATCATATTCAAAATTTTCTTTGTAGAAAGTATGGAGATCAATTATAATTCTCAAATAAGAAATTGTATCTGTAATTTGAAACAAATGAAGAGTAATCTCAAAGCAAGCCACAATAATGTAAAACTCAAATTGAATATATATAGATAGGCTAATTTTCTTCATCATTTTAACTAGGCTATATTTTATAGGTAAAATTTCATTTTCTTAATATACTAGCCTTTTTGGTTTTCATATTTTATAAAGATGGTCCCAAAAAGAAGAGCATATACTTTACCATGTTGGAATGTTTTCTTTCAATGTAAATTATTGACTAAAATTTCTTGTATCTTGATTTTTGTTGGTTCTTTTTAGTTGAGCATACTTAGTAGAAAAATGGGGTATATAAATTTGGCTAGTGTTTCTCACTTCACATAAAAAAGAAAAATAAAATAACTCAAGTATTATATGAAAGTAATTTTTAAAAAATATAAATATTTATAATACTTATTTTGTCAATAGTGCAATACAAATATTTATAGAATATAAGTGAAGTTGGTGTGAGTGGTTTTTATTTTATTAGGATGTTCTTAAATTCTTAGATAAGATGTGATTTTTTGTAAAGTGTGATATGAACATGTAAAGATTCCAAGTGAGATATGTGAGATTTTGGTATAGAAATATGGTTTATTATTTTTCAATATTTTGCTTTATTGTATTTTTAAATATCTTGGATACAATTGTACCTTATCATTCATTTTGTTTAAGGTTTTTAAGATTGCCTATAATCATTTTTATTTTTCATCCCTATATTTTCTCACTGTTAGGGGCTTTCATGTCCATTACTCCCAAAAAATAAGATAGTGTTTATCTTGAAGTAACACGGTCTCCTAACTCTTGTCTCTATACCGATGATCTCAAAAGGATTGATCCTACCATATTTAAATAGAATAATAAACATATGATGTGTCATTCCTAAAAGCCACCTCTACAAATTAAGTTTTAAGTGTATTTAACTTAATATATGAGAAAAACAACAAATTAATAAATATGTTTTAAACATGACATTGATAACAATACAATTACTAGACAATAATTCCCTATCCAATTAAAAAATCAACACCTTATTATAAGTAGGATGTGTCTAAAATAATGCTTACAATTTTAATCCACTAAGAATTTATGTTGAAAAATCTCTCAACAAAATACCCAAATAATTACATTCCAGAGATTTCAAAGTAAAAGGTTACAACATGGGCTTCATGATAAGTAGGACTAATGTCAACTAATTGGAAATACACAAAATAATTATCATTGTATTGTAGTGAATTTCAATTGATTGGTACTATTTTAGAATGCTATTGTAGTTAGAATTTTTCCCATAAAGGTTCTCAAGTATAAATATTACATAGTATACATTATATCTTTCTTTTCAAAAGAAGAATAGCAACTCCAATTGTTTCTCCAAACCCATAAAGCACATTCAGAACCCCCAATGGTATTCATGCTTGTTGAACATTCATTCATGCCCTTGGCTTAGTTTAAGCTAAGGTAAGTGTACTCATTTTTTGTAATTAATTGACATACACACAAGAGATTTGTATCGATATATCCTTTCCTCAATTGACAATCGTAAAACATCATTAATGGAGTTTGTTCTACTAGTTTGATAATAATGGTGCATCTACAAGCCAAAGCAAGAAAAAGAAAGACATGGAGGGTTTATATTCTATGATATTTGTAAACACCTAAAAATGACTAATGCATTTTTATCTTTTCATTTTAATATTTTCTCATCAATTCTTTTATCTATATTAATTTAATTAAGCTAATGTTTTCTCATCTATAGTAAAAATATTTTTCAATTATTTAATTATCTCAATATTTTTGTATATCTATATTAACTAGCAATCGCGCCTTGGTATGCAATGGGTACTGTTGCCTGATTTTGCTTCCAGCTAAATCAAGTAACTTATCATTGTGTTTGAATTTAAACATTAAAAGATACATCATTTTTTGCTAAATTTCATTCATGTGCATAGTGGAGATTGTCAAACAGATTCAATTATTCCAGTTTTGCTATTACATTGTCAAACAGATTGCATTATTCTAGTTTTGCTATTGCATACAAATAAGAAAGAGAACCAACATGTATTGCAAATGTAATATTTATTGACGATCATAAGTGTATAATGTCCCTCACAAGCCAAGGGACTAACTATTCTAATGCTTATGAAGAAAATACTATACACTTATAGATAAAAAGAAAGAAATGCACATAAAATGAAAAGGGACCCGTCATTGCCTGGAATGATGAATCATGTTGGCCTTGTCCTACATCATCTTGGTCTTCCCCGCTTGTCCTGCTTCCATTTGACACTCTCCTCACTACTCCTAGGTTTCTTGCATATGAAAAAAAGAGTGTTGTTAGAGAAATGAAAGGTCACTAATCAAAATATGTGCAAAACATTCATAAACATGTAATCTGGTGTCCATAAGCATTAAAATAGATAGCATACCATAAGTGTCTAGGAAAACAAGAAAAGAGTAATCAAACACACCTATGATATGCTTTGTTTATCTAACTTGTTTGTTCCTTGTGCAAATATAACAAAAATCTTCATTACTATTTTGATTTAGCTAATTACAGCATGTGGAGTAAAATGTGGCTCCCATGAGGGTTGAGCCCAGCATGTTGCCCTCTTGTGTTTTAGGAGGGATAGGAAATTGAGCAACTTGATCAAATCAATGATAAACATGCTCTTAATGCATTAAATCAATATTGAATCACACCATTTAATCAACATTCATTATCAGATTCAAAAGATGCAACAAACAATGTGAACTGTCAAGAAGTTACTTTTCATCTTTTCACAATGAATCAATCAGTAGATTGTCATCATGCCAAAAAGGGCAGTACTTTGTTGATATATCTTTCAATCTTCTTAAGCGGATCTAAGATCCATTTTATTAAAGAAGCAAATGATTTATGTGAGCATTGATTATAGATGCATCAAGTTCAATTATGCATCCATCAATAAATAAAGGAGCAAGTTCTATCTAGAACCATCATGAGTCATATGGAGCAGCAAGTAAGTACGGGGAAATAAGGGGACCTTTCTTGGTTTCAAAGAAGATCTATCAAGCATTGTCAAAATACAATCAGTGAGCCATGAAGCTACAGGGGAAGTCATTACATTCATTAAGGGAACAAGTGAATCGTGTTTTCACTTTGGCGGTGAATGATAAACTATGAAGAAGCATACAACATGAGGCACAAGTACAATCATGAAGCTACATGGGAAAAATAGTTGATGCATGCATACAGTCTTAGCAACATGACTATGAATGAGACAAAGAGGTCCATCCTCTTTTAGGACTGTTGCAATGTTTGTAAGTAGACACAGTGAAGTAAGGATCAAAGGGGCAATATTCAATGAAGAGGGCAGTGAGTAGTACTCTCACAAGTAGGTAGTCAAGGCACACATTAAGAGGAAAGTGGCTTCAATACATGGGAAAACCATTGAATGCATAAGTATAGTTCATTGAATACTCAAACTATAATGAAGTGAACATGCAACAAGATGTGCTCTAATAGTTTTGACATATCAATCAGTTGAAAATGTAGTCACCATAGCAGCCCATGCATATGAGAGAAACCCCTATAAAGTGGAAAAATCAAATGAAGGTGTGGCAGACAATGGAAGACAAATCACGGGTGGAAATCCTCTTAGAGGAGACACTAACAAGTGATGTAAGACAGTGAACAAATGAATGCAAGACAACTATGAGGGGCAGCCTTTGATAAGGCTTTGATTGGTAATCATGTCAAGGGCAGTCAATGCCATGTAGAAGAAAACTCAAAGCCTTAATAACAGTGGCCACTTGGCATCATGACGGAGTGTAGAGAACTCATAAAAAAGTTCACAGCCATGTAGGGAAGAAAAGTTACAGATGACAGTCCTTTCAGAGGTACAAAGTAACATGGAGTCATGATCAAAGGGGTAGCAAGCAATTGTTAGGGATAAATCATGAAGGTTGGAGCAGTCATGATGAAAGGAACAGCCACTAAGCTTCAAATCAATGCAATCAAAAGAAATGAAAAGTAACAGTCATCATGCATCAAAAGAGATAGTACTTCAAGCTTAGTGCCTTCATCAAATGAGAAAATATAGAAGCATCATATTAAAACACAATATACTCAATTGAAGAGAAGCCTACAAGTCTACAGAGATGATGACAGAAAAAGGAATATCCCACAAAGATCTCAAATACAAATGACTTCAAATATCATAGTCATGATCCATCGTGATCTCAGAATGTAAGGTATAGTGGCCTCAAAGCATAGATACAGAGATAAATCAAAAGAAGAGTGATATTGAGATAATAGGCACCACTCAAAGGCATGGTTAAGCAATCTCAGTTCAAACAATTCAAGTGGACGTTCATTACAAAATGATGTAAAGATACAGCTAAAAATTTGATCAAGACATGGCAGTATTGTGTCACATAGCAATAAAAGATACAATGGCAGATACTTGCTTGAGCATCTACAATATTTATTTCATACAAATGAAAAGTCTCAACATTACTTTCAATTCCATGATAGCAACCTTTTAGTGAACAAATTAATATTCAAGCATGTGTGAGGACATCTAGATTTAAGCATGATGGGCAATACATAGCTACAACAATGAGTGAAAATGTAAAGCAGATGAAGATATGTTCAAATTTTTGGCTTAGAGACCCCATATTAGACTGTCTAAACTCTTTCACCAACTTGCCAAAGTGTGCACATTACATAGTGAAGGTTCAAAGCAAGGACATTGAGTGCACCCAGTAAGTGGCATTAGATGCTCAATGTTTCTAGAAAATGAAAGAGCAAGCATTCAGAATAATACAAAGGGTTTAATGCTTTTCACTTAGGAAAAACAAATCATAGTAAAGCTCACATCAACTATGGAGATCGCGGGTTTTCAATGACCCTATTTGAATTTGTAGAATGGAAAAGATGTGTAAAGTCTTTGATTTATACCCATACTATGCAATGGCATTGAATCATGTAGCAAATCATTTTTCTTCATAAGGAAAATACAGTGAATACCAGAAACCTTGCAAGTGAATTCCTTATAACCCACAAGAGGTATTTGTGTTTGGGGGTCGCAGCTGGAAATGGAAAGAGATATAGAGTTATGGTTTTGTATCAGGACCCTCTATCACTTACAAAAAATAAGAGAAAAATCCAGAATGAGCCACATAATGGGTTCCAAACCCTCTTTCAGGAGAAGTAAAATGAAATTAAAACCCATTTCATTCCTTCACAACTGTGGCTTGAGGAATAGATTTTCTTCATGAAGTGGAAAAACCCACTTAGGGTTTTGTTTTAAAATGCAAAATGCAAAGAATGGTGAAAGGTTTTTTCCTCCATTTATGTGCAAAATGTTATTTTTCTGAAGAAGTGCAAGTCCCATTCAGGGATTTGTGTTGAAGGATGAGTTCTAGAAAGACCTAGATGAGGAAAATATAAAAAAAGCCTTTTCTCTTTCATAACTATGCAAAATAGCAAGACCTAGATGCATCATGGAGTTCTTTTTTAGAATGAATAGAAAATGTAAAAACCCAGCTGTTCCTTCATGGTCGCGACCTAAAAAGTTCATTTTTTCTTCACAAAATGACAAACCACTCTAGGGATTGTTTCAAAGTTCAAATATAGAAGAAACTCAACTTTTGCATCATTCTTTTAGCATGAAGAAGAGCTCAAGTTTGAACTTTTATTCACTGAAAAGAAAGGAGAAAAATCAAGACATGAACCAAATTGGAGCTTACTTGAGCTCAAATTTCTTTTTTTCCCATGAAATATGCAAGTTACTTTCACCTTTAGAGCTTCAGGAAAATGCCTCAATGGTGGCTGAGAGAAAATAGAATAACCCACAAAAAAAAATGGAGTTCAAAATGCATCAGAAAACGCTTATGGTTGCGGCCTCGATACATGAAATGGCCAAAATAATGGAGAAAAAGAAAGATTTTGCTCAAGAATCACAATTACCTCTTTGTTTCCAGTGGAAATCACACAAAATCGGTCAAGAAATTGCCATGATTGAGCCCAGAAGATTCTCTCATCAAAACCCCATGGCGGCCAGGTGAAGAACTCTCCAGAAGTTCGATGGAGAAAATGAAAGACTTTTGCCTTTTTCCATTGTTTTTGTGTTAGGGTTAGAAACCCCATTGAGGCCAACTATCAAAGGAGATTTTTACCTTGTTTTTAAATTTTTCAAGCACAACTAATGCTACGTGGGCTTGGGATTAAAGTCTTATGCCTTAGGCAATTTTTTCCTTAGGTTGCATTTTCAAAGCTTAGGGAATTTTTTTGCCTTGTATTACATTTTGAAAACCACATGTGCCTTGGTGATTCTTTTGTCTCTTTGAAATATGCAAAGTCTTCCAAGACTTAGGAGTTGCCTTATGACTTCTCACATAGGCCGAACCATTGATCACTTCTTGCATATATTTGAAAATATGAAATGTTGACCCAGTAATAATGGTAAGTCACTTTTGTCAAGTATGGCTTTGAAATGCAGAAATAGGGGTGAATTAAATTTTATCAAATTCCTTGGGGGGTTTGAGTTGGCTTAAATGCTTTTACAAGCATTTGGAGAGTTTATTATTATTTTTGCATTTTTTCATATTGCAAAACATTATTTAAGTGATTTGCAAATCACTTTATTTTGATGTTATCTCATAATGCAAAATGTTGATGTAGTTCAAGGAATGGTGGGGCCTATTTTTCTACTTTCTGATTTTGAAATGTAAAATAATTTGGTTTAGTGATGTTATTATAAGTCACTTAATCAAATTATTATATTATTATGCCTTTGCCAAATGCACCAAAAGTGTGGGTCAAACAAGTTGAAGACATGTGTGAGAAAAAGTGATGACTTGCCAACATGGAGAAAGTGTGGGAGGATGTCTTTGACTATTTTTGGAGGGAAAAGACTTTTTGGAGGCATTTTTGTCATATTTTTAGTGTGACTATGGTCTTGGCTTGACCTTGCTTCATGTGGAGGACAGTTTGGAGTGATTTTAGAAGTTTCTTTTTGGCCTTTTTTGTTGCATCCGACCAGAATCTTCTAGATGGACTTGTGTGAAGGAGTTGTTTTATTTTTTCTTAAGTAACTTCAAACTATATTGTTGAAGTTAGTTCTATCTTTTCAGCAAAGTGATAGCCTAATTTTTGGAGTTGTCTTTTTAGCAGGAGTAGTATTGTAACTCATAGACATATTTGTATATCAGCGAGTACCTTGAATCAATGATATTGAATACTTTTCTTCTCATTTCATGTTTTATTGTGTGCATTTAGTGGTTGATCAAATTACTTCTGAAATTTAGCTTTTCCTTATAGTTTTGTCTCATTGATAAGCACTTGTTTAGCAGAAAAGTGTATTGTTGTAGGTTATAAGTTGTGTTAGTGAATGCAAATGCTTTTAGTTTTGAAATATTTTCCTTCTAAGAGTTTTAGCTATAAAACCTCCTTATAAAATACTTAGAAAAGAATGCATGCAAAAATGAGCTATGTCAACTAGGTTTTGTCATTGTTTTGAATGTGTGTAAGTTGTTTGTAGGGCTTATTTAGTTTTTGGTGTATCACCCTTTGAAGTTTCAGTTAAGTTTCATTTTCAAGTATCCTTTTTCTCTTTCCTGAAGAAATAATTAGTTTAGGTGACATCAAAAGGGGAGCCAACCCATAATATGGAGGTCTACTTTCATGATAGGATACCCACAGCCTGAAAGTAGTCCCATGTTACTCCAAATTTGTTGAGTTCTTTCACAACTTGGCAAAGAGGTGCAAATTTGGATTTCTAACAATTTTGGCACACCTGGTGGGATAGTTCTAATTAAGACAGATTAGAGAAATACATGTGTTTGCTAGTTTTGATATGCAACCAGCATTTTTCCAACCTTTGAAAGGTCAATATCAGCATATCCGATGACTCTGAGTGTGGAAATTAGCAGAAAACCAGTGTTGTAATAGCTTATGAAAAAAACTCAAATAAGAGGAAGCTTTGTCCCCTTTGATTACCTATAGTTGCAACCACCTAGGAGAAGATGCAGACCAACAAAGAAAGTTTTTGTTTCATCAAGAAAAACCATTTCAACTCCACCTGTAATAAGATTTGCAAGTCCTCCTGTGAGGTAGCAAACCTTGGTGCCACCAATGGCAGTTCCAAGGAATCAAGTTTTTGTCACTTTTGATGGAGGCAGCCTGCTGCAATTAGCCCAACATGATGATATTCCCATGGTTTCCCTTAAGAGTGTCCCATATTTTTCAGGTAAGGATCAAACCACACCAATTAAACACATCAAAGATATATCAAATCTATGTTTAGTGCATCATATAACACAAGAGAATGTTGATTTGAGGTTGCTAGTAGCATCGTTTAGGGGGAAGGCACTCCAATGGTTTAGGAGTTTAACAGTCAACTCCATTAGAACATGGGATGAGTTGGGAGAAGTGTTATGCAAGCAGTTTGAGGACAAATATGACAACTTGTCATTAATGGAGCAGCTGACCCATATCAAAAGAGTTCCCCATGAGCGGATGACAGACTTCAACTTTCGTTTCCAAAAAACAAGGGTTAAAATTTTTGAAAACACAAGGCCTCTAGCTGATTATGCATTTCTTTATTTTTTAAGAGCCTTAAATAGTGAAGTTGTTGTTTTGATATAGTCAATGGGTGGAACCACATTACCATTGTCTTATGATATAGTTGTAAGGGCTGAAAATACCCTCATACAAGCTGGAAGAATTGCTCCTAGGCCTCCTATGCCCTTTTTCCCTGATATATAGTCTCCTATGACTTTTCCAACACCTCAAATAGCCCCTTTACCAGCTGTTGTTAGCCAAGAAATTGTTGTCCAAGGACCATCTCAGGAATTACAAGAGATAAAGAGCAGTTAGCAAAAAATTGAGAATCTACTTCAGACTTTTGGAAATGAACTTGTGAGCATCAAAAAGTAGCAATTTCAAGGTTTTAAACCTTACCAGCCTCAAAACCAAGGTCAAAGTTAGCCATATCAAGCTAACAATTAGCCATATCAAGGAAATTTTCAAGGTGCAAGGAAAAATATGAATCAAAGGCCTTTTTAGCCATACAATCCAGTCCCAATTAGTGCACCTAGAGACATTGTACCTGTTCAGAATAACCTTACAGTAGAATATGAGTGGTGTTATCCCTGCAACCAGGCCCATAATCAAACTACATATTCAAATGGGGTCATCAATCAAGCATTGATGGTTCAAAATGTTTCAAGTGTGCAAAACATGTCTAATGGTGAATCTTCACAACAACATGATCTCCTTCCAAGTGACACAACTCTCCTAAATTGGAAAGGAGAGGAATTTTGTGGAGTAAACAGTGATAGTTCTCCAATAGCAGCCAACACTCGAGCTAAGAAGATGGCTTTCAAGATTGGACAAGCAGCAAATAAAGACAAGGAAGTTGTTGGCCCTTCCAATCCTCAAGTAAGACACATCTTAAAAAAGAAATTCACAAGGCATCGATGGTGGACAGCTTGGGAACCAACCCCAATCAACCCACTTGCAGATAGACCCTATTGTTGCAAGGACCCATCAAAAGGTAAACACTGCTACACCCTTCAACATCATTGAATCCATGAAGAAAATGAATGTAAATATGTTAATGTGGGAGTCTTTATCCATCTCAGGTCAAAAAGACTTATTGCAATTTGTCTTAACTGATTTAAGTGTTTCAAGTGATGTTCCAGTAGGTCAAGTCAAGGTTGTCCTTACAAATACACCTGAAGACAGCAGTAAACAGCCAGGTAAAGATGTCAAACCTCCCCCATTCTATGTGTCTTTGATAATAGGGGATAAGTTGGTTTACAATTGCAAGGTAGATTTAGGGGCAAGTAGTTTTGTCATGCCCAAAAAAATTGTTGATAAGTTAGGACTGAAATATCAGCCTCTTGAAAAGGGAGCAGTCCAACTTGATGGGACAGCCATTAACACCGTAGGTATCATTAAGGGCTTAAGCCTTACTTTACATGCTTGCCCCAATTTTTCCATCTCTCAAGATATCTCGGTCATTGATTTACCACCTCATTTTTCCTTATGTTTTTCAAGAGACTTCACTGCCAAAATAGGAGGTTATTTGTCATCAGATTGGTCCCACATGATATTCAGGATGAGATATGGGACAAAAATGATCATTAAATATGAATCACTTGCCAAAGATCACATTGAGCCTTATATCCCAAGTGCTATTAATGTCAATTGTGCTATTTTTTATGACAGTGAGCTTGTTGCTACTCAAGAATTGCAAGCTGAAAGGGTACCAAACATACTCTCAAATGAGTGGGCAGAAGAAAATATCATTGATAGCCCAAATGATAACATTAAGGAGATAGGTTTGGGTGTGTATGTTCTACATGAACCTAATGCAGTGATCCCAAACTTTGAAAAGAAGGTGGAACATTAGTTAGAACAGCAAGGTGAAGTATGGAAAATGTTCTTTCACGGTTATAGAAGCAAGAACAGAGCTAGTGGGGGTACAATGCTTGTGTCCCCACAAGGTGACAAGTACTACTCTGCTTTTAGATTTTCTTTCTCTTGTACTAACAATACTACTGAGTATGAAGGTTTAATTTAAGGCTTGGAATAGGCAAGGAAAAGAGGGATTGGATGCTTGCAAGTATATGGTGACAGTGATCTAATTGTAAATTAGGTAAGAGGTTTGCATGTTACAAAAAATGATGGTTTGATGTCCTACAAACATAGAGTGTGGGACATGATAGAATAGTTTGATGCTTTTAATCTATTTCTATTCCTAGGGATCAAAATAAACATGCAGATAGATTAGTTGCAATAGGGGCTCAGATTGATATCCCAATTGAGATTAGGAAGGAAAAAGTGCAGCAGTATGTCAAGATAGTCATTAGACCTTCTATTCCTGATAATAACATTCATTGGAAATTTTTTGAGAGTGATGAACAGGTTTTGAGTTTTATGTTGCAAGAAGATGAATTTTTAGTAGTAAATCAAGACAAGATCAAGCAGCAATATGATGATCAGATCATCTAGTTGAGGACTAACAAGTTTCCCAAGGGTCTATTCACCTTGGAATCCATCTTTAGCACTGATGATCAACTAAAAAATAATAAGACCAACATGTAGGTCAAAGAAGAATATTATGAAGAGCTTGAAATTTTCAAAGGTGTGCTCCTTAAAGTTGGTAAAATTTGCTCACATGCAGATAGACAAGCTTTTATTGCCCTTTGTCAAGAGTTTCAAGATGTATTTTCATGGGAATATTTTGATTTAAAGGGTTTTGACCCCCAAATTTCCCAACATACCATAGAACTAGAGCTAGATGCAAAACTTGTTAGGCAAAAATAGAGGCCTTTAAACCCCAAGCTTGAGCCTCTTATGGTAAAAGAATTGACCAAGTTGGTTGAAGCATACATCATTTTTCCAATCAAACATACCTCATGGTTCTCTAACCTTGTCCCGCTTAGAAAGAAAAATGGAGAGATTAGGATCTGTGTAGATTTTAGAGACCTCAATAGAGCCTCATTAAAGGATCATTATCCGCTGCCCTCAATGGAGCAGATTCTGTAAATAGTAGCTGGTTCAGAAAGATTATCACTAATTTATGGTTATTCAAGCTATAACCAAGTCTTAGTTAAAGAAGAAGACCAGTATAAGACTGCTTTCACCACAAAATGGGGCATCATGGCCTATAAGAGGATGCCATTTGGCCTATCCAATGTTGGTTCCACTTTTCAAAGGGCAATGGACATGGAATTTCAAGGTCTGATTCATAAACTTGTGCTCATTTACCTTAATGATTTAACAGTGTTTTCTAAGAAGGGAGATGACCATCTTTCACATCTGAAGCAAGTATTTGAGAGGTGTAGGGAGTTTGGTATATCCCTCAACCCCAAAAAATGCATCTTTGTTGTCCATGAAGGCAATCTTCTAAGACATATAGTGTCAAAATAAGGGATCACCATTGATCCATAAAGAGTAAGTGCCATTTTGGATTTTCCTTTATCCAGCCATAAAAAGAGGCTAAAAAATTTTCTTGGCAGAATTAACTTTGTTAGAAGGTTTATTCCTAATATTGCTAATCTTTTGAAACCACTAACTGCCATGTTGAAGAAGAATACAAGTTTCAGTTGGACTAGGGAGGCCAAGCACATTTTTGAAGTTATAAAGGAGGCCTTATCAGCAGCTCCTACTTTGGTAAACCTGAACTTTTCAAAAGACTTCATTTGTATGCCTTTGGTAGCATTGATATCATTTTTGCAATGCTAGTACAATAGAATGATGCTTGTTTAGAACAACCTATTGCCTTTTTTAGTCAACGTTTAGAAGATTATGAACAAAGATATACTTTTGTAGAAAAACATGTACTTGCTACTATCAAAAGTCTAAAAAAGTTCAAACCTCTGATTTCTCACAACAAAATACATTTAATGGTTGCTCACCCTAGTGTGAAGGATTCTTGTTAAGCATGGATCTGAATGAAAAAAGGGTTGGGTGGATTACAAAGGTCATGGAATATGATGTTGACATTAAGGTAACAAAGCTTGTAAGGGGTAAGGGGTTGTGTGAACAGCTAGCTACAAGAGCTGGAAGTGAAGAAAAGGCAGAAATAGAGGCAGTTTTGGTTGTTGTTAATGAACTTACGATTGATGCACCAGCAACAAGTGCAGGTTGGGTGCAAGATATGACTCATTTTTTGAAAATTGGTGAGTTTCCACCAGGTTTGGATAAAGCTAAATGAAGATATTTCAAACTGCAATCCATCCCTTATGTGTTGGTTGGTAACATTCTTTTCAGAAAAGACCTTAATGGTGTACTTTTAAGGTGTATTGATCAACATCAAGTAGATAAAGTGCTTCATGAGTTCCATGATGGAACTACTAGAGGTCATTTTTCCCTAAGAACAATTGCATGGAAAATAATGAGAGTTGGATATTATTAGCCAAGCTTGTTTAAAGATGCCCATGCTTGGGCTAGAAAATGTTTAAAATGTGGCATTTTTGCAGGCAAAGAGAGGCTGCCATCTTTACCATTACATCCCATGCAAGTAGAACAACCCTTCATGAGATGGGGCATTGATTTCATAGGTGCCATTAACCCACCTTGAAGTGTAGGTCACAGGTGGGTACTTACCTCAACCAATTACTTTACGAGATGGACTGAAGCAGTGGCCTTGAAAGAGGCCAATGAAAGTGTTGTTTTAAATTTTTATGATGATTTGGTAACCAAATTTGGGGTACCCGAATCAATCATTTCAGATAATGCTTTAGCATTTGTTGGATTAAGAGTGAGTGATTGGATTGTCAAGAATGGTATTCACTTGAATACATCATCAAACTATTACCCTCAAGGTAATGGTTTGGAATAATAAACTAACAAGAAACTGATCAAAATCATCAAAAGGATTTTGGAGGATAACCAGAGAACTTGGCACAAAAAGTTAAAATCTGCATTGTGGGAAGATAGAATAACTCCAAAAGGATCCATTTGAAATTCCCCTTATATGCTAGTGTATGGTAAAGAGGCAAGGCTCCCTTTATCTTTTGAGCTTCTTGCTCTTGATATAATGAACCAGCTTGAAATGTTTGAGGAAGAAGATCCAATGGCTATCAGATATGCACAACTCATGGAGCTAGATGAAACAAGAGATAGAGCCATGAAAACAATGGAGCTGCATCAACTCCAAACAAATAAAGTCTAACAAAAGAGCAACACCTAGGCTATTTAGAGAAGGGGATGTTGTACTTAAGTGGGATGAGTTAAAGAGCAGGCCAAGAAAGCACACTAAGTTTGATAGTATGTGGAGTGGCTCGTTTGTCATTACCGAGTGCAAGGAGCACAATGTTTTTCAATTGTCAACAATGGATGGAGAGGCTTTGCCTATCCCAGTCAATGGGATACACCTCAAACTCTATTTTGAGGTATGATCTAGATCTACCTTGTATAAGTTAGAGTAGGTTTTTATTTCCTCTATCTGTTGTTGCACATTAGTTAGAATGCATTTTTCAGTTTTCCCTAAGTGTTGTTTTGCGTAGTTAGGTAGTTTGCTTTGGTTTTGGGTGTGTTTTGAATAAATTTCCAAGGTATCTCATGTTGGTCTAGTGAGTTACAACAACATACAAGGCTCTTGTTTAGTTGTGTCAGCTTTTAGATGACTCAATACCCAATAGATAAGCTTCAAGCAACTAGTCAAGATGTTTAGCAGGCAAACATATAGATGTCACCAAAAATGTTGTCTGATTTTGCTTCTAGCTAAATCAAGTAACTTATTATGGTTTTTTCATTTAAACATTAAAAGATACATCATTTTCTGCTAAATTTCATTCATGTGCATAGTGGAGATTGTCAAACAGATTGCATTATTCTAGTTTTGCGATTGCATAAAAATAAGAAAGAGAACCAACATGTATTGCAAATGTAATCTTTATTGATGATCATAAGTGTATAATGTCCCTCACAAGATGAGGTACTGACTATTCTAATGCTTATGAATAAAATATTATACGCTTATAGATAAAAAGAAAGAAATGCACATAAAATGAAAAGGGACCTGTCATTGCCTAGAATGAAAAATCTCGTTGGCCTTATGTTGCATCATCTTTCGCTTCCTTACTTGTCTTGCTTCTATTTGACGCTCTCCTCACTACTCATAGGTTTCTTGCATCTGAAAAAAGAGTGTTGTTAGAGCAATGAAAGGTCACTAATCAGAATATGTGCAAAACATCCATGAACATGTAATATGATGTCCATAAGCATTAAAATAGATGGCATACCATAAGTGTCCAGGAAAACAAGAAAAGAGTAATCAAACACAGCTATGATATACTTTATTTATCCAACTTGTTTGTTCCTTGTGTAGATATAAGAAAAATATTTGTTATTGTTTTGATTCAGCTGATTACAGCATGTGGAGTAAAATGTGGCTCCCATGAGGGTTGAGCCTAGCATGCTACCCTCTTGTGTTTTAGGAGGGATAGGAAATTGAGCAACTTGTTCAAATCAATGATAAACATGCTCTTAATGCATTAAATCAATATGGAATCACACTAGCTAATCAACTTTCATTATCAAATTCAAAGATGCAACAAACAATGTGAACTGTCAAGAAGTTACTTTTCATCTTTTCACAATGAACCAATCAATAGGTTGCCATCATGCCAAAAAGGGTAGTACTTTGTTGATATGTCTTTCAATCTTCTTAAGTGGATCCAAGATCCATTTTATTAAAGAAGCAAATGATTTTTGTGAGCATTGAATTATAGATGCATCAAGTTCACTTATGCATCCATCAAGAAATAATGGAGGAGCTATCAAATTTTGTCTAGAACCATCATGTGTCATATGGAGCAGCAAGTAAGTACATGAAAACAAGGGGACCTTTCTTGGTTTCAAAGAAGAGCTATCAAGCATTGTCAAAATACAATTAGTGATCCATGAAGCTACAGGGGCAGTCATTACATTCATTGAGGGAACAAGTGAATCATGTTTTCACTCTAGCAGTGAATGATAAACTATGAAGAAGTATACAATAGGAGGCACAAGTACAGTCATGAAGCTACATGGGCAAAACAATTGATGCATGTGTACAGTCTTAGCAACATGACTATGAATGAGACAAAGAGGTCCATCCTCTTTTAGGACTGTTGAAATGTTTGTAAGTAGATACAATGAAGTAAGGATCAAAGGGGCAATATTCAATGAAGAGGACAGTGAGCAGTAGTCTCGCAAGTAGACATTCAAGGTACAAATTAAGAGGACAGTGGCTTCAATACATGGGAAAATCATTGAATTCATAAGTATAGTTCATTGAATACTCAAACTATAATGAAGTGAACATGAAACAATATGTGCTCTTGTAGTTTTGACATATCAATCAATTGAAAACATAGTCACCATAGCAGCCCATGCATATGAGAGCAACCCTTGTAAAGTGGAAAAATCAAATGAAGGTGTGGTAGACAATGGAAGACAAATCACGGGTGGCAGTCCTCTCAAAGGAGACACTAACAAGTGATGTAAGATAGTGAACAAATGGATGCAAGACAGTCATGAGGGGAAGCCTTTAATAATGCTTTGATTGGTAATTATTTCAAGGGAAGTCAATGTCATGTAGAAGAAAACTCAAAACCTTAATGACAGTGGCCACTTTGCATCATGATGGAGTGTAGAGAACTCATAAAAAAGTTCAAAACCATGTAGGGAAGACAAGTTATAGATGACAGTCCTTTCAGAGTTACAAAGTAACATGGAGTCATGATCAAAGGGGCAGCAAGCAATTTTTAGGGATAAATCATGAAGGTTGGAGTAGTCACGATGCAAGGAAAAACCACTAAGCTTCAAATTGAAATGCAGTCAAAAGCAATGAAAAGTAATAGTTGTCATGCATCAAAAGAGATAGTACTTCAATCCTATTGCCTTCATCAAATGAGAAAATATAGAAGCATCATATTAAAACACAATATACTCAATTTATGAGAAGCCTACAGGTCTATCGAGATGATGACAAAAAAAGGCATATCCCACAGAGATCTCAAATACAAATAACTTCAAATATCAGATTCTGGATTCAAGATTCACAGTCATGATCCATAGTGATCTCATAATTCAAGGTATAGCAGCCTCAAAGCATAGATACAAAGATAAATCAAAACCTAGAGGCATGGTTAAGCAATCTCGGTTCAAACACTTCAAGTGGACATTCATTACAAAATGATGTAAAGATAGCTAAAAAGTTGATCAAGACATGGCAGTATTGTTTCGCAGAGCAATAAAAGATACAGTGGCAAATACTTGCCTGAGCATATACAATATTTATTTCATAGAAATGAAAAGTCTCAACATTACTTTCAATTCCATGATAGCAGCCTTTCAGTGAAAAAATTAATATTCAAGCATGTGTGAGGACATCTAGCTTTAAGCATGATGGGCAATACATAGCTACAGCAGTGAGTGAAAATTTAAAGCAGATGAAGATATGTTCAAAGTTTTGGCTTAGAGACCCCATATTAGATTGTCTAAACTCTTTCACCAACTTGCCAAAGCGTTCACATTACACAGTGAAGGTTCAAGGCAAAGACACTGAGTGCACCCAGTAAGTGGCATTAGATGTTCAATTTTTCTAGAAAATGAAAGAGCAAGCATTCAAAATAATACGAAGGGTTCAGTGCTTTTCACTCAAGAAAAACAAATCATAGTAAAGTGCACATCAACTATGGAGATCACGGGTTTTCAATGACCCTATTTGAATTTTTAGAATGGAAAAGATGTGTAAAGTCTTTGATTTATACCCATACTATGCAATGGCATTGAATCATGTAGCAAATCATTTTTCTTCATAAGGAAAATACAGTGAATACCAAAAACCTTGCAAGTGAATGCCTTGTAACCCATAAGAGGTATTTGTGTTTTGGAGGCCATGGCTGGAAATGGAAAGAGATATAGAGTTATGATTTTGTATCAGGACCCTATATCACTTATAGAAAATAAGAGAAAAAACTAGAATGAGCCACATAATGGGTTCTAAACCCTCTTTCAGGAGAAGTAAAATGCAATTAAAACCCATTTCATTCCTTCGCAGTCATTGCTTGAGGAATATATTTTCTTCATGAAATGGAAAAACCCACTTAGGGTTTTGTTTTAAAATGAAAAATACAGAGAATGGTGACGGGTTTTTTCCTCCATTTATGTGAAAAATGCTATTTTTCTAAAGAAGTGCAAGTCCCATTGAGGGTTTTGTGTGGAAGGCATAGGTTCTAGAAAGAGCAAGATGAGGAAAATATAAAAAAATCCTTTTCTCTTTCATAACTATGCAAAATAGTAATACACATATGCATCATGGAGTTTTTTCTCAGAATGAACAGAAAATGCAAAAACCTAGCTATTCCTTCATGGCCACGGCCTAAAAAGATCATTTTTTCTTCAAAAAATGGAAAAACCACTCTAGGGATTGTTTCAAAGTTCAAATATATAAGAAACTCAAGTTTTACATCATTCTTTTAGCATGAAGAAGAGCTTACCTGAGCTCAACTTTCTTTTTTTCCCATGAAATATGCAAGTTACTTTCACCTTTAGAGCTTCAGGAAAACACCTTAATGGCAACTGAGAGCAAATAGAATAACCCACAAAAAGAAATGGAGTTCAAAATGCATCAAAAAATGCTTATGGCCGTGACATGTGCCTTGGTGATTCTTTTGTCTCTTTGAAATATGCAAAGTCTTCCAAGACTTAGGAGTTGCCTTATGGCTTCTCACATAGGCCGAACCATTGATCACTTTTTGCATATATTTGAAAATATGAAATGTTGACCAAGTGATGATGGGTAAGTCACTTTTGTCAAGTATGGCTTTGAAATGCAAAAATAGGGGTGAGTTAAATTTTATCAAATGCCTTGGGGGGTTTGAGTCAGCTTAAATGATTTTACAAGCATTTGGAGAGTTTATTATTATTTTTGCACTTTTCAGATTGTAAAACATTATTTAAGTGATTTGCAAATCACTTTATTTTGATGTTATCTCATAATGCAAAATGTTGATGTAGTTCAAGGAATGGTGGGGCCTATTTTTCTGCTTTCTCATTTCAAAATGTAAAATAATTTTGGTTTAGTGATGTTATTATAAGTCACTTAATCAAATTATTATATTTTTATTCCTTTTCCAAATGCACCAAAAGTGTGGGTCAAAGAGGTTGAAGACATGTGTGAGCAAAACTTATGACTTGCCAACATGGAGAAAATGTGGGAGGATGTCTTTGACTGTTTTTGGAGGGAAAAGACTTTTTGGAGGCAATTTTATCACATTTTTAGTGTGACTATGGTCTTGGCTTGACCTTGCTTCATGTGGAGGACAGTTTGGAGTGATTTTAGAAGGTTTTTTTTTTTCCCTTTTCTATTGCATTCGATGCAGAATCTTCTAGATGGACTTGTGTGAAGGAGTTGTTTGATTTTTTCTTAAGTAACTTCAAACTGTATTGTTCAAGTTAGTTCTTTCTTTCCAACAAAGTGAGCTTAATTTTTGGAGTTGTCTTTTCAACAGGAGTAGTATTATAACTCAGAGACATATTTGTATATCAGTGAGTACCTTGAATCAATGATATTGAATATTTTCCTTCTAATTTCATGTTTTATTGTGTGCATTTAGTGGTTGATCAAATTACTTCTGAAATTTAGCTTTTCCTTGTAGTTTTGTCTCATTGTTACGCACCTATTTAGCAGAAAAGTGTATTGTTGCAGGTTATAAGTTGTGTTAGTGAATGCAAATGCTTTTAGTTGTGAAATCTTTTCCTTCTAAGAGTTTTGGCTATGAAACCTCCTTATAAAATACTTATGCAAGAATGCATGCAAAAATGAGTTGTGTAAACTAGGTTTTGTCATTGTTTTGAATGTGTGTAAGTTGTTTGCAAGTCTTAGTTATGTTTTGGTGTATCACCCTTTTAAGTTTTGGTTTGAAGTATCTTTTTACTCTTTCCTGAAGAAATCATTAGTTTAGGTGACATCAAAAGGGTAGCCATCCCATAATCTGGAGGTCTATTTTCATGATAGGATACGCACAACCTAAAAGTAGTTCCATGTTACTCCAAATTTTTTGAGTTTTTTCACAACTTGGCAGAGGGGTGCAAATTTGGATTTCTAACAGGTACACTGAAGAAGTGTGAAAGGTTAATTAGGAAAAATTTTAATATATTTTTTACATGCATTTGTGTAGTATATATGAGGTCAATTGGTAGGCCATTTAGAAAATGATGTCGTTTGTGCATCAAAGGTCTCAATGGAGAAGTGATAGCTTCAAATCAACTATGCATCTACTTACAAGGATCCGAACACACTAAAATAAAACCTCTGAATTAGAAAGATAATAAGGCTTCATTACCAATAGACTCATGTTATGTTTGCAATAGGGAGAGAGGGGGGAGAGAGGGAGATATGGGGATAGAAAGAGGGAGGGATATAGGGAGAGAGAGAGAGAGAGAGAGGTGGGGGTAAGGAGATAGAGATAGAGAGAGTGATATGGAGAGAAGGAGAGGGAGAGATAAAAAGATAGGGAAAAGGGATAGATAGAGATGGAAGAGATAAATATACAGAGAGGGGGAAAGGGATAGAATAAGAGAAATAGAAATATAAAGATAGAGATTGGAAGTGATATATATAGAGAGGGGTATAGAGAGTGAAAGATATAGAGGTGGATTGGAGAGATAGGGATGTAAAGGAGAGATAGATAGATAAATATAAGTTGGGAAAGATAGAGAGGGTGAGAGAGAGAGAGATAAAGACAAAGAAAAAGAGATAAATATATAAAGGGAGAGATGGAAGGAGAGAGGAAGAGGGAGAGGGAGAGATAGAGATAGAAAGAGAGAGACACTAAAAGAGGGGGAGATGGAGAGAGAAATATAAAGATATAGGAAGTGATATATAGAGAGGTAGAGAGAGGGATATATATATATAAAGAGAGAGTAGGAGAGATGGAGGGAGAAATGGAGTAAAGAAGAGATATATATATATAATGAGATATAAATAGAGAGGGATGGAGAGAGATGGGAAGATAGAAATAGAGGGGGAAAGAGTGAGAGATAAAGGAGGTAACATAGACAATTAATATAGAGGGAGAGAGATAGAGAGATAGAGATAGAGATAGAGACAGAGATAGAGATAGAGATAGAGATAGAGATAGAGATAGGGAGGGAGAAACAATGAGTGTGTGTGTGTGTGAGTGAAAGAGATATAGAGATAGAGATAGGGATAGGGAAGGAGAAACAAGGAATGTGTGTGTGTTTGAGTGAGAGATATATTGAGATATATATAGAGAGAGGAAGGGAGATAAATAGAGAGAGGATAGAGAATTTGAGAGATGTAGAAAGAGGGAGTGATAGGGAGAGAGAGAGAGATAGAGAGATATATATAGTGGGAAAGATAGAGGGGAAAGAGAGAGAGATGTAAGGAGAGGTAAGGAGATAAAGAGAGAGAGGAAGATAGAGGTGGAGATGGAGATAGAAATAGAGATAGAAAGAGGGGGATACAAAGAGAGAGGGAGAGAGAAATAGAGATAGAAAGAGGGAGATACAAAAAGACAAGGAGAGAATGAGAGGGAGAGATGGAGGGATATAAAGGTAGAGATAGGAAGTTATATAGAGAGAGGTAGAGAGAGGGAGATATATAGAGAGAGGTAGGGATCTAGGTACATATGGGGAGATATATCTAGGAAGAGAAAGAGAGATATTTGTGTATCTCTATCTCCCTCTCTATATTTCTATTTTTTATTCTCTCAATCTCTCTTCCTCTCTCTCCCCTATTTCTCTCTATATTTGTCTTTCCTTGTCTCTTCCTCTATCTATTTGTCTCTCATTTCTTCTCTCTGTCTATTTCCCTCTCCCTATCTTCCTCCCCTTACCATTTTTTCCTATCCCTATTTATACCCCCCTCTCTCCCCCTTTCCCTCTTTATCTTTTGATCTCTAGACCTCTATATATATCTTTGTCTCTTATTTCTCTGTCTCTCTATCTCTCTATCTCTCTCTTTATGTGACTATATCTATCTATGTATCTCCCCTTCTCTCTTTTCCTCTCTTTCTTTATCTCTCTTCCTATCTCTACCTCTTTGTCTCTCCATTTTTTTTCCTCTATATCTATACCTCTATTTTTGTATCTCTGTCTCTCTTTTTATCTCTTTGTATCTCTTTGTCTTCCTCTCTATTTCTCTATTTCTCTCTCTTTATTTTCTCTCTTTCTCTTTTTATTTATTTTCCTCCTAAGTGTGCAATGGGTACATTGAAGAGGTTTTAAAGGTGAAGTATATCCTTAATAAAATGACATGCTAGCTTGAGCATAACTCCCCAAGGTTGTGTTATCCTTGGTGTAAAGCTAAGAAAATGCACAAGAACAGATTAGGAGCAAGCATGCAATACACATCTAAATGCAAATCTAATGCTAAGCAACAAAGAACAAAGGAAAGTGAAAACGTGAACAAACTGAAACAATCTCACCAATTTCAAACGTATTTCCACGCTTCATCTCAATTGCCCTTCTCCATTTTGCTTGTGTAGTATAATTGCCCTCAGATTTTCAAGAGTTTGTGCAAGTATAGTCTATGATAGTGATTAGAAAAACATCGAAGATTCAAGATTGAGTGCTCTCAAAAGTCATAAGATTTCACGAGAGAGATTAGAATGAAGAATGACAGATCAATTTATAGAAAATTGATTATTCGAACGACAGGTCAAGATTGAAAGATCAATGGACAGTTGAGATTGACATATTAGACATGCATTATGATAACTATTAGTAGTGACATGCGTGATACAAATTAGAAATATAATTAAAGATTAAATAAATGATTTAATCTTCAAGTTTGGTATTCGAAAACAGAAGAATTATCTTTGCATGACAAAGATAAAGATTGATTAAAGCAACTCTTGTTCGAATGCACGCACAAGGTTTAATTAATTAAATAAGAATATTTAATTAATATGCATGTACACGCAATTGAGTTAGCACTGAATGATTGAATGATTTGACAAAGAGATTACTCGAGAACGCCACTCAAACATTAGATCAAGAGTTAACTGAGTGATTTGAAATAGATGTCGAGTCGAGTCAAAGTGAATACTTAGATAACTCACACAATTTATCTAAATATAGAGAAATGCGTTAAAATAGAATTCATGAATTAAATAATTCATTTAATTCAAGATTTGATATTTGAAGAATAATTAAATAAATAAGATTTATTTAATTAAGTGATGAAGGGATTTAAATGAATAATTAAATAAATAAATAATTTATTTAATTATAGTTGAAGTATGATAAAGAGTAAATTAAATAAGAATTTATTTAATTTGATAAGAAGGATAAAGTTAATTAGTAACATAATTAAATAAAAAGTGTTTATTTAATTAATCGGATAGAATAAAGAAAAGTGTGAATTAATTAAATAATTAAGATTATTTAAAATAGAAGAAATGTCAGAAGATGAATAAATTAAATAATTAAGATTATTTAATCATGTCCATGAAGAATAGGAATTATAAAGAATATGGAAGTCGCAGGCTTAAACCAAATTTCGGTGTCTAGATTTTCCCCTCTTTGATACAATGTCATTTCGGCATTGTGTCAAAGAAAATCGATAAAAATATGCCCCAGTAATGCCCCAGTGTAAAACAGGTGAAGGTATGCCCCCTCGGGAAAATTGACAAATTATCAAAAAATTCAGAAAAATTTGGAAATGATCCTGATTAATCCATTGGGTAGCCAGAAATGCAGTGGAGTCAACGGAATTAAGATTGGGAATGTTAGGGATGGGTACAGGTTGATTGAAATTGAAAGGTAACGCGGCCAGTAGGAAAGAAATGCCACCTAAGCCCTAGGTATATATAGGAATAGGGGTAAAAACCTATTCATTTTGACCCACCTAGCTTAGAAATTTGAGAATTTGCTCTGCACTCCTAGCGATGATGTCTCCCGTTCTGACCACTCACCATCGTGCATACAGGATCCAAACCTTCCAGAGGCCAGCCGACGCGGACCCCCCGGTTTGTACCTCAAACTTGGCTTTAGAAATTTTTCAATTGTGCGTGTTTTTTATGTATTTAATGTTAGTTTTAGTTATGCATCATTTTATAAATCACCGCATTTGCGTGCGTGAACGATGCATTTGTCTGCGAAAAGCCACATTTGCAATTTCATGTTAGCCATTTTGCATAGTTAGTCTGCGGTTCAATGCATTTGTATATTTATGAAACGCATGTGACATTTTGCATCACATTTGTATTTAGAATAGCCGCATGTGTTTATTTTGAAACGCATTTGAATAATTTGCAGCGCAACATTTATTTTTCAATGCATATGAATTTAGTGTAACACATGTGATAGAATTAGCCGCATTTGAAAAATAACGACGCATTTGAATTTTATTTAGTATAGTCAGTTTGCACTAGAATAGATGATTGAGGCTAACATGAGGCATGTATAATGCCATTGCAGGTTGTGCTAGACACGATATATACACGGGAGTCGAGACCAACGACGTTTTGATTCAGAGATAGTTTGCGGCCAGCAGAGTGATGGATCCTATGGCACTTAGGTCTACTGCACGTGACAGACATGCCCCAGATTTAGGCAAATCGGGGATTATTAACAGCTGTGTGAGCAGTGGCACTCAGAGACATCGTCCTTCCACCTACCGACTGGAGAGGCGACCATTACCTTAGAGGATGTCTATAGGATCCTCAGACTTCCCATTAGAGGCACACGGGTGATGTATGATACCCAGAGGGGTGCAGCCAAGATGTGCAGATACTACCCACATGCAGACATCAGGAAGTTAGGGTTTGATGACTATGAGATTAGATGGCGTGTGTTGGCTTAGAGGTATAGGCAGTTGGACTGTCTATTGGCTACATTGATAGGCGGAATAGTACTTCCTGACCGCCGAGGTCATAGTTTTCCTGTGGGGTGGGGGGAGATGCTAGTAGGCATGCTAGAGTGTCGAGTGATATATGCTTGGGGTTCATGTGTGCTCGGGATGTTATATTTTCATTTGCATGATATTGCCTACCGAGAGGCACAGTCCATGAGTTGCGGTACCACGCTCCTGATGGTATGGGCATGGGAACACATCGTGATCTTTCGGCCACCTGTGACAGTTGATCTTCCACATGGATCTCCTTATGCCTTCCGCTATGCGGGGGCAAACACTTAGCACCACATAGGAGATACGGGTTACTTTAGACATGCTATAGACACTATGGTGCAGTTTACATGGAGACCATACTTGGGCTGTGACGAGTGGTCAGATGAGGACGAGCATTTTCCATTTTGCCGACAGACACAGTTCTTAGTTGGGTGGATAGTGTCACATGTCCACATCATAGAGCGTCAGTTGCCAGATCATGTCTTGTGGCAGTTTGGAGAGGTGTACGATGTGCCTAGAGGATGAGCAGAGTTTGTGAGATCCTCGTGAGAGGTCCTGCTATGGGGTCTAGAGATTCCAGTGGCCACAGCAGAGGCGGACATTGATGCACTACAGGAATTTCCATGGGGATGGAGGGATGGTCCAGCTGATCCAGGGACCACAGCAGAGTATGATCAGTGGTGGGTAGTACACAGGCCGATCCCCTTGATAGATCTAGAGCAGCCAGTGCCGGTAGAGGGGCAGGGGACAGGTCCACGAGGCAGGCACGGCAGAGGTAGAGGTTGGGGAGGTAGAGGGGGCCATGGTGATGGAGGAGATGATGGCCAAGGTGGACAGCGTGGAGGCAGGAGAGGGAGACGTGGTCAGAGGGGACAAGGGCCACCATTGTCACAAATCCGTGAGGAGGGACGAGGAGAGGAGGATGTTGCCATGCCAGATATTGGGAGAGGGGGAGAGGAGGTGGATGTAGCAATAGGGGGAGAGGAGGTACAACCTATAGAGGCAGCTATTCCAAACATCTCAGTAGAGGAGGAGGTGGGTACCGAGGAGGCAGGCAGAGAGGAGGCAGAGATTAATGCCTTGGGTTCTTTGGGTGCCTACCAGGAGGATGATGATGAGGATGATGATCACAAGAGAGAGATTCAGGATTAGATCCTAGAGGAGTTAGATGAGGAGGAGGATGGGAGAGTGAGGGACAGACAGGATGAGATAGGGGTAGTGGATCCGGATACAGATACATTGCGTGCTCAGGTTGCATCCTTGGAGGAGCAGATGAGAGTTCTCATGTCTGAGAGGGATGCGTATCAAATGGAGAGGGATAGAGCAGTGATGGATAGGGATCGGGCCATAGCTCAGAGACATGAGACTGAGCAGAGATTCATAGAGCTCAGGGCATTGTGCATGGGACCATCAGCTGCTTTTTCCAGAGAGCTAGTCAGAGCTGGGGGGAGAGAGAGATACTATCGTGATCTATATGAGGCAGAGATTCCTCCCGAGAGACGGGCTCCCAGCTTTTCATAGGCACATAGTAGCAGGTCCCAGACTAGGACCCACACTCGGACAATTAACACAGAGGGGGTAGAGCAACCATGCAGAGCAGGTCCGTATGACAGACCTCCCTCAGCTCACAGGTCATTGGGTTCTCCTCATCATTCCTCCACACACTCCAGGCATGATAGCAGTGGTAGTTCAGGATAGGGGTACTTTTTGATATGCATCCGAACATTGTATTATGATTCTATAGCTTGCGGGCTTCCATGCATTGTTGATACATTATGACATTGTGATGTGACATAGTTGAGCGAGATATATATATATGATTTTGGCGGTGATTCTCATGATATGCATTTATATTTATTGATTGTGCAGTTGTTTATTTACATATGTGATGTTTATATGAGATGCCTATGTGATGGATGAGCATATTTATTTTATGATGTTTATGCAGCTAATGATATTATGTTGATTCTATGTGATGTTGATTCTATATGATGCATGCAATTTATAATTCTGAGATGCAATATGATGTTATATGTACAATGCATGCTACATGTGATGGTATACAAATGTAATGTGATGCATATATTTACATGTGTTTTGTACATGGAACGCGTATGATATGTATTGTATGATGATGAATGTCTATTATGCCATGATAATCTAGATATGAAATATGCCTTTATGTATGTATTTTTCTAACATGTATATTTATGCAGGATGATGTATAATGTTTTGTGTCACAAGACTCCATCATAATGCAAGAAAGAAGAATTATTAGTGCGGAAAGAAAGATCGAGAAAGAACAAAAGACAGGAGATAGATGTTAGTATTAGCAATCTTCGATGTTTCGTTGTATCACAAAAGGTATTGCACTTTATCATCATTGGGCAGGACTAATACAAATGGAGAAAAACACCGTGATATGACATAAATCAAGGTGTGCAAGGTCATCCACTTGCTAATAAAAAATAGTCGCAGATAAGGATTGTCATTAACTCATACTAAGGGCACAAGTTGCCCCAGTCTTTTTGTCAGGACAAACCACAGACAGCAAACAAAGTAAAAGATGGGTCATGAGACGTCATTGCTCCTCTAAATCCTTCATGGGACATCCTTGAGGAAACTAGTAACATGACTCAAAATCAAATTTAAAAGACAATTGACAGACAGTAGTCAAAGAAAATAGAATTTTGATACATCGTTGCTTCTATAAATCCTTCTTGGGACATCCTTGAGAAAGCTAGTAACAGAATTCCGAGTCATAAAGTCAAATGAAAAGATAAGATAAATAAGTCAGAAAGTCAAAAAGCCAATAAAATATTTGCCAAAACTTGATCTGTTTGGTTGATTTGTTTTGATTGATAAAAGGATTGATTGGTAGAGCCTGATTTCAGGAGATACACATACCGGACAAGACTGTGAGTTTGGTTTCGATATTATGACTATCTATATAAGGCATGACAAAGCCTGGTTTCAGAAAGACATGTATCGTATAAGACGTTGAGTCAGATGCCGTTGATGTGATAACCTGTATAAGGCTTATGTTTGACCTTGTTGATTATGCAGGAAGGACTCATCCTGAATAAGACATAGGTTGAATGTTTTGATAACATCTGTTTCCAAGAAGGGCACATCCTGTAGTAGACATTAATTGATCTGTTTTGATTGTTTTGTTTGGCAAGTTGTTTGATTTGAATTAGAGACATTGCGGACTTGTTCACCAGATTGATGCATGACTTTATATGATGTGCAGACAATTGACTGTGTGTGATGACAAACCCTAAAGGACTGACCTAGTGCGGCCTCGGGGGCTCATTGATTGATGGCCTTGCCTACGTTGTACACGCAGAGACCTCGTAGTTCAACTTGACTTTGACTAACAAGATTGACTGCAAATAGAAGACGTGTGCAAAAATGAATGTGACGAACCCTAATGGACTAACCTAGTGCGGCCTCGGGGGTTCATCAATTGATGGCCTTGCCTACGTTATACACGCAGAGACCTCGTAGTTCGACACGACCAATGACCTTGTTATATAGACATATGAATTGAATCATGATTTTATACAGACAAACCTAAATGGACTGACCTAATGCCTTGGGGGCACATCGGTAGATGGCCTTGCCTACGTCCAATCGCAGAGGCAACATAGTTCGACAAATGACAAAGACTGACAAGTGCGACTGAATCTGACTCTATTTTTGGATTTTTGAAATGTTTTGATTTTTTTTGTCTTTTTGAAGTTTTCTAATGTTTTTGTGTTTTCTCAAGTCATTTTGTGATGTTCTTGAATTTTCCATGGTTTTACGTCTTCAACATAGCCAATGTAAGAACCAATATGACAGGTCAATTGTTTGCCCCCAGTCAAGTATAAGACCAATTGATTATGAATAGGGTAAAATGGGGGATATGAAATGCATTCGATGTCAATCTTTCCAGGTTATGGGAAAGACTACCACTTATTATGAATGGTATATACAAGCGATGGGTATGAAAGACAAGGGATATGTATAGGGATAGGTAGTATGTACAAGGTAGTGGACTATGTACAGAGATAAGGACTATGTATAGGGATAGGTAGTATGTACAGGGTAGTGGACTATGTATAGGGATAAGGCATATGTACAGGGATAGGTAGTATGTACAGGGATAAGGTAGATTAGAATAATAGTAGACAAAGGAGCAGAGTCGAGTACACATGGCACCTGTTTGCCAGGTTTTCACCATGGTACCTATCCAAAGCGCCACCGAAGTGGTTTTCACTATTGGACGAATGATTTGTCTTTACTATTTTCTAGATTATCTAATTTTTTTTTTTTGGTGTTACCAAGACACCTGTTTGCCAGGTTTTCACCTTGATAATGATTTTTGTATTTTTTTATTTTTTTGTATTTTTGCTAATTAAGACAAAGCTCTCAGAAGCTATGTGTAGAACCTCTTCAAATGCAGACTATTGAGTGGTGAGGAAAATGGTTCCCCTTCAGGAGTAGAGAGTTGGTACGCTCCTAATCCAAAAGCTTCTGTAACAATATAAGGTCCTAACCAGTTAGGTTCAAACTTTCCTGGTTTTTCTCTTTCTGCTTGATTCTTTGGGTTCTCCATTAAAACCAGGTCACCAATGTCAAAGTTTCTGTTCAATATCTTCTTGTTATAGCTACGACGAAGGCAATTTTGATATGCTTGAAGATGGTCTAGTGCCTTCTGTCTTCGCTCATCCAGGAATTCTAGCTCATGGAGTCTTGATACTCGGTACTCTTCATCATCAATGTGACCTTTCAGGGATACCCTTAGGGAAGGAATCTCGACCTCAATAGGTAGAATAGCTTCAGAACCAAATACAAGTGAATATGGAGTAGCACCAGTGGGAGTACGGATACTTGTGCAATAAGCCCATAAGGCAGGGTTAAGCTGTAAATGCCAGTCACGACCAGCATCATTGGTAGTCTTCTTGATGATTCTAATGATGGTCTTGTTAGATGCCTCTACTTGGCTGTTACCTTGTGGGTAGTATGGAGTGGAAAAGTGATGTTGGATATGAAATTCATCACACATGTGGCAGACTTCATGGTTCTTAAATGGGCGGCCATTATCAGTGATTATGGACTGAGGGACACCATATCGATAGATGATATAGTTTAGGATAAATCTAGAAATCTGTGTGCCGGTAATGTATGTCATAGGAATGGCTTCAATCCACTTTGTAAAATACTCAGTGGAAGTGATAATGAACTTGTGTCCATTAGATGATGTGGGGTGGATCTTACCTATGAGGTCGAGTCCCCATTGGGCAAAGGGCCATGGTGACGTTATAGGATGGAGCTCCTGTGATGGGGCATGTATCAAGTCTCCATGAACTTGGCATTGGCAGCATTTTGTTACAAAGACATATGAGTCTTTTTCCATAGTAGGCCAGTAATAACCCAGTCTCATAATCTTTTTGGCTAAGGTAGGACCGCTAGAATGGGATCCAAATATACCCTCATGCACCCCACGCAAGGTTGCTTGTGCTTCAATAGAATCAAGACATCTCAGTAGGGTATTATCTAAGGCGCGTCTATATAGGGTGTCTCCGACGATGGTGTATTTGGATGACTTGCAGAGGAATGTCCTACGTTGGTTATTTGATAGGCCAGTGGGTATGACTTCGGCATGAAGGTAATCATAGATTTATTTGTACCATGGGGAATCAGGACCAACAATGTCACACACCATTTCAGAATCTGGGATATCGTAGGCTGGGACCAAAAGTTGTTCTACCAAGAACTCAAACTTGGGCACGTTGTTAGGAATGTCAAGAAGGGACGCAATTGTATCCATAGCGTATGTTGCCCTGTTTAAAACATGAGGTATTTGATGAAATTTTACTTTGTCAAAGTACTCTTTAAAGCTATCAACCATGCGCTTGTAGGGGGAAAGCTTCTCATCCTTAGTCTCATAATCATCATTGACCTGTCTGATTACTAGTTGAGAATCGCCATATACCTATAGGTTCTTAATTTTCCACTTGACTGCCATGCATAACCCTATCACTAGAGCTTCATACTCTGCTATGTTGTTAGTGCATGGGAATGCAATCCTAAATGACTTCAGGATGGAATCACCCTGTGGTGTGATAAACAGTATACCAGCCCTTGAACCATGATTTGTATGTGAGCCATCGAAGTACAGTTTCCATGTTATGTTTGTCAATTGTGAATATGAATTCATCAGGAAAGTCTGCAACTAATTGGTGATCTGCCTATATAGGTGCATCTGCTAACTGATTAGCAATAACCTGTCCTTTAATAGCTTTTCTTTCTACTACTGGATATCATACTCACTAAGTATCATAACCCATTTGGCCAGTCACCCTGTTAATGTTGCCTTGCTGAGAAGATATTTCAGAGGGTCTATTTTAGCAATCAACATTGTTTGATGGTTTAGCATATAGTGCCTCAATTTTTGGGTAGCAAATACTACTACAAGACAGGCACGTTCAATGGTACTACAGTTGAGCTCATAACCTACTAAAGTCTGACTGATATAATAGACTGCCCTTTCATGACCCTCATCGTCATTATGTGCAAGCAATGCTCCGAGTGATCAATGGGTTGCCATAATATAAAGAATCAATGGTCGTCCCTCAACAAGTGGCATTAAGACTGGTGGTGTAAGTAAATATTCCTTAATCAGTTGAAAAGCCTCTCCACACCTAGTTGTCCATGCAAAGGGTACTCCTTTCTTAAGGAGATGTTGAAAAGGATGTGTCTTATCTGCTAGCTACACTATAAATCTTATGATAGATTGCAACCTTCCCTATAGTGTCCTTAGTTGACTGAGATTAGTGGGCGGAGGCATGTCCATGATTGCTTTTACCTTAGCCGGATCCACTTCAATGCCTCGTCTAGAAATGATATAACCTAACAGCTTTCCTGACTTGACTCCAAACACACATTTCTTTGGATTGAGTCTCACTTTATACTTTTCTAGCCTCTGAAATATCTTGTCTAAAACCTATAAATGTTCTGCCCTTGTCTTGGATTTTACAATAAGGTCATCGACATAATCCTCCATAAGAGTGTGTACTAGATCATGAAAGATAGTAGTCATTGCACGTTGATAATTTTCTCTTGCATTCTTGAGTCCGAAGGGCATAACATTCCAGCAATACATTCCCCAAGGACAAGTGAAAGTCGTCTTAGGTTGGTCTTCAGTTGCAATTTTGATCTGGTTATATCCTAAAAATCTATCCATAAGGGACAACATCTCATATCCTGTTGTCATGTCAACTATCATATCTATGTTGGGAAAAGGGAAGTCATCCTTAGGACAAGCTTTGTTGATATCTCTAAAATCAGTGCAGATGCGGATGCCCCCAGTTGGTTTAGTGACTGGTACAAGATTGGAAATCCAATCTGCATAATCAATAGATCTGATGAAACCAACGTCTAAGAGTTTCTTGAGTTCTACCTTGACTAATAAAGCAATCTTGCATGCATTTTTCTCAACTTTTGTTTCACTAGTTTAGTACCTGGTTGTAAGGGCAAGTGATGTAGAACAAGTTCAGGGTCCAACCCCAGCATGTCTACATATGACCAAGCAAAATTTATCTGTCTCTGTGCAAATAAGTCGTGGAACTCTGGCTTCTCTTCTGTTCTCAATGACGCTGCAAAATAAACTAGTCGAGGATTCTCTTTTGTGCCTATGTTGACTTCCACTGATTCTTCAATGAGCATGGGTGACTTTTCCTGTGCAACAGGAAGAATGTTCAGACCTCCATCCTTAGGTTCCTCAGAGAGGTTTTCACCTTCGGATGTGTCCTTTCTTTTTACTTTTTCATTGTCTAAAGGTGCCTTTCGGCTTTCACCTAGAGACTCATCCTTTTTATTTTGTTTATTCTTTTTCTCATTTTTGTGACTGGAGGGTTGAATAGATTCCCCAAAATATGCTTTGTTGTCCAAGTCAATGGTAAAACTATCCTTATGATCCCCGTTAGGTATGCCTTCTCGTAATCCCAGGAACTCAGCAATTTCTTCGTCGTTCTCAAAAGTGTCTAAAACGGGTGTGTCTTGTTGATCCCAATCAATGAGTTGGGGATAGACTAAGGGCATGTCATCGTCACAGTTATCAAAGTTTAATTGGGTCAAGGTAAGGATTGAGCTATTCATATGATTACAAAAATCTTGTACCAAGTCCTTTTTGCTCTTAGGTTTGAGTCTAGGTGGGTGGATAGGTGGGCCTAATGCCAAGGTTTGACTTTCGGAAATAGGTGGCTCAGGTTGCCAAGAGGTAGGAACAAGTGATTCCCAATAGTAGTGTTTAAACCATTCCTCTTTTGTCATTTTCTTTGGTGGACAGGAATTCAAGGGATTTGGTGAGGAACTTAACATCAAGTCAAGTTCTCCAAATAACTTGTCAAGGTCCATGGAAGAAGTAGAAGATAGGGAATCCCACTCATAATCGTTAGAGTCGGGGGAGTCACAATGATATTGGTCTGCTGGTTTGTGAGATGTCTTAATATCTTCTGAAGCACTTACTTCCTCAAGTAAGGGTAATGGGGTACTAGGAACGCCAATCTGAATTGGTTGAAACCCTAATCCTACTCCTTTTGGCCACTGAGAAACAAATATTGGTTCAGTCCTTCCATCTTGGTTTAAGCCT
>VDFB02058242.1:731929574-731956853 GCA_007258455.2 Sequoia sempervirens | reverse complement strand
TGAAATAGAGGCTGGGAGGAAATCTCAAAATAATTTTTTCTTTAGGGGAAAATTCAACTCCCATTCTTTAGAGGTGGTGATTTTATCATCGTCACTATATTTGGGGATAAAGGTTTAGATCCTCCCATCCAAAAGACAAATTTTTAAAAAGTTATTGAAACTAATGTTTTAATTGATTTTGAATCTAAGGTTGGTAAATTCTTCTAGAATAATTGTGGTAAGGAGTTTTATAATATTGTAGAGAAGTTGGATGGGTTCTTAGCTTCAAAAAAATGGTCTAGCAATCAATGAATCTTACAATCATCCATTACCAATGTCTCTAGTTTTCAAAAAAATAAACTGCACCGAAGCTTGCCTGATAAAGTGAAATAAGGCAGTCTTTGGAAATATTTGTGAAGAAAAGATCAAATTTGATAGTGATCTAGAGGTCGATAATTGGAAAATAAAAATAAAGGGTCTTTCATGTGAGCTCTTAAAACTTGAACCTAATCTTTGTAAAAATTGAATTAATATTAGGCAAGAGAGGATATATTTTGGAGGCAAAAATCTAGAGTGTGACAAATCAAAGGAGATAGAATCTTGAAATTTTTCAGTAAGTGGCACTTTTTCATAGTTAGATCAACAAGATTAGTTATACTTGTGATGTAGTATGGCTTATAAGAGAGAGACCTAGAAATTTTATCAAGTCAAAAGTTCTAGTATCTTTTAAAGCTTTCTCTTAGCATAGTTGGAGGAGTAAAAATGAAAGGATTTTATTCCTCAATTAAATTACTATACCTATTGAGGAAGGTAATTTCTTCCATCATTTATATATTTGACCTAAAATTAATCAAGAAAGTGGGTTTTTCTCTTAAAAGGAATAATGTTTCTAATCTAGAAGGTTTTCAAACATGTTCTTTTGGGTCTTTTATGATATTATTGTGCAAGATGTCACAACAATAGTCAACAAGTCAAAAAAATCTAGGAAGGTTCCTAAGATACGTTAAATATACACTCTTAAGATCAAGTTAAAATGAAACTTCCTAATATTCTTCAAGAATTTAATATTTCATGTCTTGGTTCATTATTTTGCTAACCCTCCATAATAGAGTTTCAAATAGTCACCGATTCTTCAAGGGCCTTCGTACATGGAGTGATTATACCTTCAAGGCTTAATATTGTTGGTAAATTGACACTTCCATTTTCCTTGAAAAGTCTAATTTTCCCAAGAGCTACTTCAATAAAATTAATAGTATAAACCATTGATGGAAATAAGAAAAAAAATCCAATAATATAAGTACTCTTATACCATGTTCTAATATCTTTACTTTTTGTAGATGATATAGTTTCATAGACCAAGTTACGGAATGTAAATATTTATGAACATATCCTTTGAGTGTCTAACACAAAATGAAAATATATGTAATGAATTTTTAGCATCAACACTATGGATCACACTCCATGATCCATCATCAAGATGACACAAAAAAAAGAACTTTCATTGCAATGATGGATCATGTGGTTTTATTTGAAACATTGATAATAAAAATTTATTTGGTGGTTTTCCCAAAAGCTTTAAAAGCTATTTTTTATGAACTAAACCTTATTACTCTTAATTTAATGATAATTTTGTTGTATATTTCTTCTAACCACATGTTATGGGTTGAAGGATGAATGTGGTGTTTGTGTTTATGAATTGTTTAATTATTTCTAGTAAATTCTAGAAGTCATGTTTATGCTGACAATTATTAAATTTTATCATCTCCCACGAGTATTATGGAAATATGAATGAGGAAATCAAAAAGAAAAAATTGAAGGCTAAGGACCAATATTCAAAGGGCAATTAAATTGAATGTTATGGACTCTAACGAGGGTGACATTTTAGTCAACCTACCTAAGAATAATGTTGATTCTAACTAGATTACGAACAATAGAAAAAATGAATGTTATTTCAATTCTACTAGCCAACATAAGAGGAATAGAAATTTCATAAAAAGGGAATCAACATAAAGGAAATGCATGGTTCTATGAGGAATGTAGAGAAAAATATGTTCCCGATAAGAGAAAATAATAGTATTTATTTTAATCCAATTGTTAATGATAAAAAAATATGGACGTTGTTTTCAATTATGTCAACCAACATAAGATGAATAGAAATTCCATCAAAAGGGAATGGACACAAGAGAAAATAGATGGTTCTATGAGGGATGTAGAGAAAAAATTATTCCTTCCAATGGTTTGATTTACTATTTTTGAGGACTAATAGCCACAAAAAGGAAGGGACCACCACCTATTATGTCAAATGAGGAATAACTACAAGTAGTCTAATAGTGCAAAGATTTGGCTAAACTTGGCCACAGTCTTGAAGAAATTCAATTAAAATCATGTACACATTTTTCAAGCAAGGACAAATCCTTTCAAGAATGGTGTACTAGGTAGATTATGGTGGGTTGGGTTTTATAAACATCATCCAAATTTGACAATTAGGGGTCCTAATAGAGCTAGAGCAATGCTGTTTTGACCAAACATTATGGCTAATTTGTATGATAACTTGAATAAATTGTGTGCAAAAAATTAATATGAGAAAAAATATGGAACTATTATGAAACAAGTGTACAGGTAGAAAAAATTGTGGGATGTGAGTTATTGAAAAATTGAGCAGTATAAATGTGTCTCAAATCCTATGAATTTTTTTTTTGCAATATTATGTTGTGTTAATATAACATGGAATAATATACCAGGGTTTTCAATTTTAAGGGAAAAGGAAAATTAAAAACATATATAACTAATGGTGAACCAAGGGCATGCATGGTAGCCCAACCATGTGCTTGGATGACAAAAGAGATTTTAAATTTGTTACATCATTTTGTTATCTAGATAGATCCTAGTAGATCTTCACCAAAAAATAGCCCTCTCTTTATTATTTATGGACATGAAATCCATGTTACTTTCAACACAATCCAATAGGCTAGATATTTGGGCATTCACCTTCTAACTTTTCATGCCCATACTAGCCAAAAGCTTTAGAAATTGGATGTAAGTGTATTTACACCATTCAAAACATACTTAAAAAATGTTAGGTCCAAGTGGATGGAAAATCATCCTCATTGAAATAAGGAGGATAGAACTAAATAAAATTTCTAGTAAATATTTCAAGTTTTCCCTTATATTTGATAATATAAAAAAAAAGGACTAGAATTTGGCCACTCAATCAAAATTCACTTGTGAATGGTATGAAGCAAGTGAAACATTGTTTGTGAAAGAAGAAGATGAGGTGATATGCACTACAAACATATTAACGTTGGTAGGATATCAAGATATTGAAGCACAAAAATGTTTCATATAAATGATAAGAGTTACATTCATCATGATACAATGTTGATATTGAACAATAAAAACTAGAAAATATATATTTATGAAAGAATGAGTTTAACTATGTGATCCAAACACAAAAAAAATTGATTCAAATGATGGTCTTAGTGGAAGAGGGGGAACAAACTATATATAGATATTCTTATGCTATTCAATGTTGTATTTATACCCCAATGTAAATAAGATTAGAGCTTGTGTGGTGGATTGCATATAAGTGTGATGGGTTATAGCATAGTGTGGAAAATTCCAACATATATAAAATGATGGGTCTTACTCATATGTATACTCATATGTGATAAATTACAACATAAATCAAATCTCTATTGCTCATATGTATGCTCCAACATAATGTGATGGTATTACTCATGTGTATACCCTTCACCTATTGCAATATATCTCATATATCCCCCTCTCACTCATCTATGTCCTTATCTCTTAATCATATATATTCCATGCTCTTTTATCCATTTTTTCCTTTCCTTATATAGCCTCTTAATGCCACTTCATCTTATATATTTTTTATAACTGTAGTGTCATAAATTGTTGCCGCTGACAATTTCACACTAGGTTTGGCACCCTCTTTGGTGTATGTGCTAAAATTATGCTTGTGATGTACCTATTTCAATTCCTTTTTGGGAAACTTGATTAAGCCCTTATTTATTAGTCTTTCGTAGAGAAAATTGTGCCTAGAAAAGGGTGCATAACACCCATGTCCTATCTATTCATGCCTAAAAATTCTAATTTAAAATTTGACCTCAATGTGTTTAGGAATTCAAATTTATTGGTCCACCTCTTGAAATGATTATTTCAAAATATGTTTAGATTCATCTATATAACTTGTTCCCTCCTTTTTTATAAATGTGTTTAGGAACTCTCTCTCTAGCACCTACACATATAAGATAATTAATGCAAATTCAAAAGAAAGAAAAGTAGAAGATTATAGACCTAACTCAAGTCAATTGCAGTCTACAACTTATCAACAAATTCATGTTCAAGTATTATATGATGTTTGTTATTTATTGTTATTATTGTTATGTGTACTAACACTTGAAAAATCTCAAGGGAACCTCTTCATCCTCCTTGTGTGAGATTGGCATCCATGCATCAGTCCAACAAGGATTTTAGATCTAAGTGGTAAGACATTATTGTATTTCATTATCATTTTATTTTATTGTTTTGCCTCTACTCCCTCAAGACTACACACTCTTTATCACATATCATCATTATCATTGTGGAGGTGGGAACACCAACATAGGGTTTAATCAAGGAAATTCCTTATATGAAACAACCCTTCTCCTTATATATATTTTGTCAGTTTATAGGTTTGTTGCTAATTGAAGTGGTTTTGACATCTCAAGAATCCTAAATCCTAATTCATGTTTTCATGGACTCATCATCAAAAAATTAGGGCATGTTGATTATCTGAGATCTCTCAAAATTTAGATCCTGATTTATGTTGTCATAGATGCTCAAACATTGCTAAATCTATATAGGCTTTGAAACCCTATATTTTTTCACTTCTATACAAGGGTGCCCAACACCCCTACCTTGCCAATTTTCCTCTAGCTTTCTACACTAAGTTGGACTCACTACATCTCTTGTACAAATCTACTTTTTGTTTCTAATCTTTCAAAATAAATCACATTTAGTCAGTTTCATCATAATTCACCTAGTTCACTACATCTTGACATCAATCTCTACACCCCACACAAAAAGGGACCAAAACCCTAACCAACCTATTTGGCTATCCCTTGAGGAAAAGTTTTTAAATAACATCTCTTAGTTGATTTTGTGTCCCTAATGTTTGAGGTAAAAAGGATTGATTTAGGCTAGGGATTTATCCTAGATCCCTCTTTAACATCTAACATTTTGGTGAACCCAATGACCTTCCAACCTTCTTTATATTTTTTTATTAGTGTCTAATTAGTTAGTTAATTGATTAGAAATTTCTATTACACATGTTATTAATATTGTATGTTAGTCTAAAAGGAAAAGCGCTTAATTTAGAAAACACAAAATAAAAACCAAACCTTATTTCTTGTAACATATCATCAACATATTCATCTTGTCATCACCTTCTTTTCATTCCCAAAGTACCAAGTTATAAAGATGTTCTCTTCTTTTCTTACATAATTGATAAATGTTTAATTTTGTACCTTTGGTGGTCCTTCTTTAAGTAATGATGAGCCTCATTCTTGTACCTCTCCCAAGAGTTGTCCTACTCATGAGAGTATTTTTGCGCAAGAGGATAAAATTATTGATACCTTTCTTAACATCAGTTTACTCGCTCTTCCTACTTTAAGTAATGATGAGACTCGTGCTTTTTCCTCTCCCAAGATTTATCCTAATCATGAGGATATTTTGGTGCAAGAGGATACAATAATTTATACCAATATTAACATTACTTTTCTTGCTCTTCATTCAAATGATTTTCCTTATAACAACATGAAATGCATGGATGAAGAGTCCAAACTCACATTGGATCCCAATGGATAGATGATTGTCAACAAATAGTCAACACAATTTATAGTTCTAGCTCTCAAAATGAACTTGTAAAATCAAAAAATGTTGTGCATCTTTGTTTTGATGTTCCTCAACCACAAATTAATCTTGTTCTTACTATTTGATGTATTCCAAACCCACCTCGATCTCCTAATTACATTCTCAAACTTAAAAAACTTACTCAAAATAAGAATCTTATTTAAAATGTGTCACAACATCTGGATTAGCATGCAGTTGCTCACATATACCATACTTAAAAAAACAAACAACCTAAAAAAACACTAATAATTCCCACTTCTATTTCATTTCCTCAACCTTGTCTTCCTCCCATACCTTATCTTCCTCAACATGTTGGTAAAGAATATAATCTTGTCAAGTAGCTTCGTGCTACTCTTGCTAAAATCTCACTTTGGGAATCAATACAAGATTTTCCTACATACCACACAATACTTCAAGAGGCCTTATAGAAGATAGTTATACCACCTTTTGTTAGACCGAAGGATGTAGTAGCCTTGTTAGATTGTATGCATGCAACAAAATTAGATATTGTATTCCACAAACATGAATTACCTTCTCTTGAAATTGAAAAACAACATGATCCCCTCATAATTTTAGTCATCACTAATAAAAATGGAATAAATCATACTCTAATCGATTAGGCTTAAATCTCTGTAGTATTGACCCATTACAAAAGATTGGTGTAGATATGCCTCTCAACAAACTTGATACTCTTTCTATTCAAGGATTCAATAATGTCAGTAGAAAATCACTATGTACAGTCACACTACTAGTTGAGGTAGGCTAATGACCCTTCCTACACTTATCCATGTCATGCTTGATTCCATTTCATACAATATTCTTCTTGGTAGGCCTTGGTTTCATGCCATGGGGGTAGTCCTGTCTACCCTCCACAGTACAATGAAGTTTTTCTACGATAACAAGCTTTATAAATTTGAGGTTGATCCAAATCTAAAAAGTTACAAGTAGAAATTGGCCATCAACCTCCTATTTCAAAATCTCTCAATAATTTGATTCCTTCTACAAAATCCAACCCATTATTCTCTATTGCTAACAACAGTGACGATCAGAATAATGCTTCGCCCTGATTACACTCTTTGGCAATGATTGGGTCTCACTAGATTTTACACCATCCTTTATATTATAAAATAAAAAATTTCACAATCTAAACCTGAGATGTCAAAGATGGTTTTTGTTTTGTTTGTACAATATACTTTTAAACAACTCGAATATACTAATCCAACCTCTTTTACTCCAAAAAAGGTTAAACACCATCATCACCCCCTATTCATGATGATGGGTCATCTTCAAAAATATATCACACTTCTCATTTGGACAAAATTAGTAATGTGGCCCCTTCTCCTTCATCTAATTATGAGCTTGGATTCAATACTATTAGTAAACTTGGATACAATGGAAATGGTTTAGGGTACATGGAACAAGGAGTTAAAGTTCTTGTGAAGCTTGCACCACGCTTCTCTAAAGATATTTTAGGTTATTATACTTCTCCTTTGTCTACATCCCCTCCTCCATTGTTTGATGTTATGTCTTCTTCTTGTGAGCATTTAGACATTTCTTCACGAGAGAAAGAATTGCTTCTTGCTCATCATTTTTTGAATATTTATTAATATGTTTTTTTTTTCTAATTTTCAATCAACCTCATGTTTAATTATAAAACCTACTTACAATAAATTTTAAAAATATATATAATAAAATAAATCAAAATATCAAAAATAAAATAAAATTGGATTCTAGACTCTAAGCTCTATAAACGAGTATTTTTTAATTTTCATGAAATTACCCCTAGTTAGAGAAATTTATAGTTGAAGTTTATTTTTTTTAATCTACCCCAAAAGAGGTTTTAAGGTGCCACATAGGCAACCACATAGACAATTGCAGTCAAAATGGTCTTGCTTGAAACATTTTCGACCAAAACTCTTTCACTTGAAAACTAACATATAAATTTATTCGCATTTCAAATTTTCAATGGAAATTTTTTTATTTTAAAGTTTTGGCTGAAAGGGTTTCACCTGAAACTATATGCACCATGTATAGGTCACGTGGTTTCGAGCAAAACTATTTCTCTCAAAACTATTGTCAACAAAACTATTTTGCTTTAAACTATGTAGTTGGTTGAAAGTGTGACACAAATTTGTGATTGTACCCTACGCTATGTGCTGGGGAGTTGGGAAGAGAATAGAAATAAAGGAAAAAATATTATAATTTGAGCGTGTTACAAATATCACAACGAAATCCAATAGGTAAAGGTGTTATGGTTTAACCAACATGCATGCTAGTAAAGATAGGTCCAAAATTCTAACAAATAAAAAGGAAAGAGTGGGGAAGGATGGAAAGCATGATAGAATGGAGAAGTTTGAAACTTTGAAAGAGAAGAACAATAGAGTTGGAATGAAATACATAATTAGAAGGGGAATTGACAACTAACATAAACTTAGAAGAATAGGCCTAAAAAGGACTCATTGGAAAAGAAGGGAAAGAACAAAGAAAAGCATGGCTTAGGGGGCATAAAAAAAAATAGCTCCCTAATATCTACATACATAATTTAGTTAAAAATGGGTCATTACAAACTTACCAATAAAATCAAACCAAATATATTGGATCAAAGAAGGATCCATTAATCTTGGAATGTAAATTGATTTAGAAAATAATGATGTTTCATTATCTATATCTTCCCCTCCTCTACTTCCAAGAAGTGAGGTGGTTCATTACTATGCAAATATCAAAGATTAAAAATGTACAAATTTGGATACTAATGAAGTATCAATCAATAGGTTAGATTCACTAAAGATACAAGAAATTATTTATATTTAAGAGGTAATGAAACATCACATTGCAGTTGATATGCACTCAAGATATGTAACCCGGAGAATCCAAAGGACAAAGCATAAAGTAACGAATTAACCGAATAATTTTTTTTAAAGTCATTCAATTACACAAACATTCTAAGGATTCCAAGATGACATTACTTAAAAATTTACAAATAAGATCATCACGTCATAATATCAAATTCATAAAACATAATAACATATCACATTCGTGAATGATCCAATTTCATAAGCTTAATAAGGTCAAGTTACATAACCAAATTACATCAACTGAGATTATAATAAATCTAAAATCATCATAATGTCATTACATAAGTTCTCTTATAGTCAACAAGAGAATGTACAATAAAGATGAAGGATATAAATCACATTGTCAGCTTCATTCACAAGTACGCTCAACGTCCAACATCACGAACACTGAAGGATTAGGAATCTGCTCCACGAATAAAGTTATCCAAGAATAGCAACATCTATAAGAGGACCCAATGAAGGAAATAGCATGGTTTCCTCCCAACCATGTGGAACCCAAAGGCCCACTCCCTCCGTGCTAGGAGATAATGACAGGTCCACAGCACAAGCAAACATACAAAATAATAATACATGACGTTACGGCTGACAATCACATACTGACATAATGGTATCAATACACATGAATACTAACAAAACTCTCAGAGGCAACAACAGTAACAAAGGTGACTCTACATAAGAGACCACAAACATGCTTTCAGGACAAAGTGTCATCACATAGTTGTTCTAGGTTACCCTGGTGAATCTTCCTAGACTACCGACCCTCATCCAGAAGTTACCCTGGTAGTCTTTACCGATTCCCGGCCCCTAGACATACTCATGTGGAGTTGAATTACCTTTCAGGAAGACAAGGTAGATGACTAAGCCATTCCAGGCCTTCTCAACCTACCCTTAATCTATACAAGCATTAAGGCACTAGGTGAGGCATTCGTTTATCTTAATTATTTAATGAACCCCAGGTTTATTTATTAAAGTTTTCACTGAATTACAAAAACCCATGATAGGTTACCCTGGCAACCACTTAGGGTTTCGACCCCTATGCAAGCCACTCTTCCTATAAACATGACAACATCAAAATACCAAGGACTGCCAACATGTGTATAAAACAACGCCATAATAAAACATATCTCATTCATGGTCCAATCATGGAACAATTCAAACACCTCAAAGGTGACAAATAACTCTTGCATGGAAAGTCCCAAAATAGATTACAATATAAGAACATCAATAAACAAATATTAAAAGTTCTTTTCTTTAAAATCAACACTCTAGCCTCTGGAAGAAAAGGTACACATAACTCAAAATCAAATACAAAGGAAAGCCATTAAGCACGAAAAGTAAAATCTCAAATGATCACATCATTCACATGGCATAGACCATATAATCTCATAATACCTCAAAGGTGACATATACACCATGCTTGGCTTAATTCCCAAAATACCACATAGGTATGATATGCAATGAGCATGGCCAAATTTCATAAATAACAATATCAAATGAATTCCATGTCTCACATAAAATAAATAAATTGACAAAGATATCCTAGCCTTTGGAAACTTAACAACTTACAATTCACAAAATTTAAGCTATATTCTTTTGAATTAAAAATTATAAGGTTTAATCTACAATTAAAAGAATATCATAGCCATTAATATATATCATTGACAAGATATTATACTCATCACCAATTCAATGAGTCAAAGATTAATAAATATTACTTCAACAATAAATATACATTATATCTTCATATAACAAATAAATCTAACCTCTTTTTTTTTTAAAAATACGAATAATATAAATTTATTACATTGTTATATCTATAACACAAATGCTATTCCACTAGAAGTAAAATTTATATTTTTATTGATGAAAATTGTTATATAAATTCCTATAATTAAAATAGGTATATATGTATGTTTTATTCAACCGTGCAACATAAGTAAGAGAGAAAAATATGTTAAAGATGACTCAAGCTTTGAATATCATACTAAGATTTCAATTAAATTAAAAATATCTATAAATCATGCTAGAAAAGAGCGCACTGTGGTAAGATTGTAAGTTTTAGAAAGAAAACTCAGACATCAAAATTCTTGGCATTGAACCCAAGGGAAACTTAAGTTAAGTAAATTCTATTACATGCATAGTACAAGAACCACATACAGTCTAAAACCTTTAAGATGCAGAACATAGTGTCAAGATTCTATAACATAGGATATGTCGACTAAAGAAAAGCAGTTACAACTGCACAAGGACTAAATCTACTCGTTAAAATCTCAAATTACTACCTATAGTTTGCGCGTAGACTAAGGTAGAAGAAAATATATAAACAGGCTTAGATTCCTCATTAAAGATTCGACGCCAGGAGATATGATATAAAAAGAATAAATTTGAATTTCTTTACTAAGTCAGCCAATTCATTATTAGTAGTGACCGAAGAGACTGGAACCACTCATATCTAATATATTAAGCATAGTTATACACCGATTCAAAGCTATAGAAAACTAATTAACTCTAAGTTATAGAACAATGATAAATAATAGTCACCTACCTACAGTAAGAAGGCCGCGCGCAAGTACGCATTAGCAGGATATTATAAATCTGAAAGATAATATACTACCGAATACAGGGAATGGGAACGGTTTTCAATCATTCTTAACTAATAGTTCATGAAACAAACTAGTTTAATTAAAAGCATATTGAACTGGGGCAGCGACTTGCACGGATTGGAGGCGCACACACAGGCTCCATCAAAGACAATTAAATGAAAAATGAATACACACCATGCAACATCTATCAAGTTGAGTGCAAATTACTCAAACAGAGTACAATTAGTTAATATGGCATGCAAGGACTAAAAGCACCATGAGAGACAATGCATGCAAAAGTTTCAGGAGATTCTATTAAACCCAAGGTACTGTTATTAAGAGAGATTTATGATATTCCTGAGGCAGTTCTATGGTCTGCTATACAGGTAATGATAAAGGAAGAGCAGCGATAGCAACAGAGTGAACAAGCGAGCCAAGTTTTCAAATATTACATTCTCCTAAATCGATTGTATGAGTCGATTCTCTACAACCAACTAATGAATTTCTTTTGAGCTCGAGATTAACAATATGAAATGATTATATCAGGTACGGTATTATAAACCTCTACAGACTTCTATGTTCATGCGCTGCAATTGTAAGAGGTTATGGATAAAATCAATGAGGTTCATTGTCTTACACCCACTCTGTTCAAGGTTAGATGTAAGGAATCAAACACCACATTTTAAACATGGAGAATATTGGTGATACTAAATGAAGCAATTTGAAAACACAGGTTTGCACTATAATAATATTTCAGACAAAGGAAATGATAGGTATAAAATCAAATTCCATTGAGTCTTTCCAACTTTTCCCAGGCCCATTTCAAGTAGATTTTCTTTTGTTTCCAACTATATTTTTTTTCTAATGTTCTTCTAGAGATTTCAATGGTGACTCAACACCAATTAAGAAGGAGAAAACACAGGTTAAAAGGGCGCTATAGATGTATTCAACTATCTCATGTTCGTTGTTTGATTCACATCCATTGGTATACCAAATATAAATCCAAACTCTACAACGTATTTCTAACACCCAAACTATCATGACAAGATGGGAGTTCAACGCCAGAATTAAGAAGGAACCTATACGATACATAAGACAAAGTACAAACTTATCAAACACTGTATTCTTGACATCAATTCTCACGGCTTAGACAGAATAAAGGTAACAGATAGAGGCTTGAAAACTTGCAAATTCTCCATACCACAGGGATGCCCATGAGGACTATACTCCACAGTAAATTATGTGCATGGAATGAATAAAACATATTCTAAGGTTTGTTGTTTATAACCGTTGAATCAAGGCAAAAAACAAAGCATGCAAAGAGTAAAACTACCCGCAGCCAATATACACCGCATAGAAGATCAAACGAATTTCACAGACTAAATAATTTACTCTGATTAAATTCACACACAATAATGAAAAGATTTTTTTTTTTTAAATGAAATTTTTTAATTTTTTTTAAATAAAATACAGATTGAAAAATGAAGAACCTGTTATTTCCGTTCGAATCACCCAAGAATCTGATGAAGACTTCAGCAATTTCCAACCAAAACTTTTTCCAAAATCAAAATACTGCAAAGAAGTTTCTTTTTTTTTTTTACCTAAAAATTGTTGTGCAAAAATTTTCTAGAAGCTATTGCTGTGAAAAATTCTTCAAAAGAATTGTTGTGAAAATTCTTACAGAGATTTTTCCTATGAATGAAAAATTGCAACCCCTAAAGCTTTTAATGCATTTAATTATCTCAAGTTACAAAACTCAACTGATTGTGATCATGTATTCCAAAAAATTGCTCAATCAGTTATAATCATTAAATATATGATATTACTTTTAACTCAAACACAAGTTTTTAGGATATTTCTATCACTTATAGAAAACAAACTCTCTAAAATATCAACTTTTCACAAGAACCACTTGTACCTATTAATCTCCCACAATTACACTACCTTTTCAAAATTAACATTCACACTTTCTAAATAAATAACTCATTTAATTCTATTTTAACAAATCAAACCTTACCTATAAAAAATTTAACTAATATTTAAAACAAATTCTCTATATTTAATCTAATATGTAACAAATAAGCCATTTAACTAAATTATTGAATTCCCAAACAAACAATGCATAAGAACGTATTAATAACAAAAATAGGATTACAATAAAACAACTGGTAACAAAAGATACTGCTCAATAAGAACAATGGCTTAAAATGAGGACCCGACACTATCTCCGAAGCCAGCTGCGGCCTCATTGGATTAGTGTGCTTTAGACTTGGACAAACGGTGTGGAGCCGACACCGAGCACCGTATCTACATAAAACATCACCAAGTAAACATATAAACATATATCAGCAAACAAACCGTGAAGAAGAATCACAGCGTAGCAGGGTACTCACGAATGAGTAGTGCTACACTGTCTTCTTCACCAAAACTGATGAGCATCATATATCAAAAATCAGTAGATACAAATAATGACTTATACCAGTCAAAGATTTCTTCACCAAAACCGACATGAGCATCATATCAAAATCAAGATACAACAATGACTTATGACCTCTTTGAGGAGGAAGCTTCATTCCCAAGGCAAGAGGAGAATGAACTAGAGGAAGATTCATATGATGCCCAAGCCTTTCAGACAAAAGGAGGACACTTCCTGAGAAATCAAAATAAGGGTACATTCACCTCATCAATGCCACCTAATCACATGGTGCCTCCAAATCAAAATGCTGATAACAATCCTCCTCCACCAAAAGGCCCACCTGACTCCCAAAACAAGGGTAATTCCTTTGGTGTTTTCAAAGGTAGTGCAAGTTGTAACACAAAATTTGACATTGTTTTTATGATGCAGAAACATAAAACTTCTTTGTCCTATTTTGACATCTTAAAGTGGTGCCCTGCCCAAAGAGAGATAGTGTTGAAAGCTTTGGAGCAAGCTGACAAATCAAAAGGAAAGAACAAGGTGGCACGTGCTGGGCACGTGAATGCAGCCTTGTACAGAAACAAGGTAGGTACTCCACCATTTCTTTTGAGTTTAAGAATTTGTGGGAAGAACCTACATAAATTTCTGTTAGATTCAGGGGCTTCAGGCAATGTTATGCCATTTTCCATATGCAAGAAGTTGGGATTGAACCCCATTCAGACAAACAAGGTCATTCAACTTGACAAAATGAAGGTTAATGTGGTGGGGGAATTAAGAAGCATACATGTTCAAGTAGGATATAACCCTAGGATCCTAACAAACATAGATATTCAAGTGGCAGACATTCCCGAGACCTATGTTATGCTGCTAAGCAGAGATTTGATGAAAATTCTAGGGGGATATCTCTCCCTTGACTTTTCACATATGTGGCTACCATGGAGAGGGATTCCTACTCAAATTAGGATTGAAACTGAGCCTCACCTCAAGCATATCATCACTGAATATGATTGCCCCAATGAGGTAGCCTATTTTGAAACTGGGATAGGGGTTTATAAAAGAGATGAAATTTTAACCTTTTCTGTTCTTGATCCTAAAGGACTGACAACACCAAACTTCCCCGATTATGCGATTAACGAAAATCAACAAGCATTGATCAGGAAGCTACAACAAGATCAGCTAGTTTTAGGGGAAGATATCGATCTGCAAAGTCTTTTACTCCCTAATTGGTGCAAGATACACTACCAAAATCATTCTAAATTGACTTGCCAACCCTGCACTGACATTTTAAATCATGTTTCCCAAGCTGAGGATGCTAGTTCAAGTCACCCCGAGACCATTGCAGATCACTTCCCGTTTGAAGCCAAGGAAGCCATAATGTTAACCAGGGATAAGATACCTTCAAAGGAAGTCCCTTCTCAAATTGAACCCACCTCAGACATATGTCTGAATCTGCATATTAATAAGGAGCAATCCCAAGGTCTATTTGACACCCCTGCACTTAAGAATATAGCAAAACCCAAGGGGATAACCAAAGATGCAAGTGAATGTCAGAAGGATAACCTTGGGTCACATAATACATTTGTGTAGGCATTATGGTTTACTCCTAGGGAACCTATTGAACACCCATTCCCTATATCTGATCCAAAAGATCAAGTAACCCCGCCCATGGCTCATTCTATCCAAGTGCTCACAATGACTTCAAAAGAATCAATCCTAGCTCATGATCAGCTGTGGACCCTTAAATTTGATGGATTCAAATCTAAGATAGGTTGTGGTGTTGGGATTGAACTAACCAGCCCGAAAGGGAAAAATTTATTTGCTTCTTCTAGGTTGCAGTTTGGGTGCATGAACAACATAGCAGAATATGAAGCTTTGGCACGGGGATTGATGTTTGCATATAAGAAGAAAGTCACAACCTTGATGGTCAAGGGAGACTTAGAAATAGTTATTAGGCAAGTGCGCAACCAATATACATGTCACAATAAAAGGTTATTAGCATATAGAAATAGGGTATGGAACTTGATTGAGGACTTTGATGCCTTTGGGATTAGCTTGATCCCAAGAGAGGAAAATCAGATAGTTGATTCATTGGTTTTTGCTGCAAGCATCCTGGAACCTATGCAAGGCTCCAAGCTAAAAAATTTCTCAGTGGAATTGATTTCTACCCCTGCTGTTCCTGATAATGTCAAAAAAATTTAGGTTTTTGATGATGATCGACATATTATTTCCTTTTTAGCAAGCTCAGATGTTTTCCAAGGGCAGATCATTGATGAGTCCAATAGGGATCAAGGAGATTGGAGCCCTAAAGATTGTGATACAGAAGGGGTCCTCAATTTGAAAAGCAATAGCATTCCCAAGGGAATGGTGGCCTTGGAAAGAATTTTTGATTCAGACCCAAGGGCTCGAGACAAGATATCAGCTAAAGATAAAGAAGGTGAATACGAAATTGTTAACTTAGCTGATTCTGGCCCTGAAAGGAATGTCTATATAGGGAAAGCCTACCTTGAAGCAATTAGAAAGGACATATTGATGGCACTTAAGAAAGACATTGTTGCAGTAGCCTGGGGGTATGAATACCTAAAGACATTTGATGCTACTGTAATGACTCATACTATTCCCCTCAAACCTGAAGTTAAACCATTTCGACAAAAATAGTGCCCTATCAATGCCTTGATTGAACCATTGATCCTTAAAATAGTTCAGAAATTGCTCTCTATAAGGATAATCTTCCCCGTACGCCACTCAACATGGGTGGCTAACTTAGTCCCAGTCCATAAGAAAAATGGAGAGATCCGACTGTGTGTAGACTTCAGAAACCTAAATAGAGCTTTAGAAAAAGATAACTACCCACTTCCTTCTCTGGACAAAATCTTGCAAACTGTCAATGGATCTAAGATGATATCATTCTTAGATGGTTACTCTAGATACAATCAGGTAATGGTCAACTGTGAAGATAGAATGAAGACAACCTTCACTACAAAGTGGGAAACATTTGCATACAAAAGAATGCCATTTGGTCTGATAAACGCTGGAGCAACTTTTTAGCACGCCATGGACATAGCATTCAAGGACTTAATTGGTAAATGCATCATTGTTTACATGGACGACTTGACAATATTCTCCAAAGATAGACTAAACCATGCTGTGGACTTAGCCAAAGTTCTTCAAATATGTATCCAGTATGGCATCTCCTTGAATCCCAAAAAGTGTGTGTTCAGAGTTTCTGAAGGGAAACTTTTGTGGCACATAATCTCAGAAAGAGGAATATCAATCGACCCAGATCGAGTTGAGTCCATCCTCAAGATAGCTATTCTAGGAAGCAAGAAGGAGATGAGATCTTTCTTTGGAAAGATCAACTTCGTCTGAAAGTTTATCATGGGCTTTGCAAAGATTGTAAAACCATTAAATGAAATGATGAAGAAAGATGCCAAGATAGAGTGGAGTGATGAGGCAAAGGCTACATTTTCTCAAGTCAAGCGATCCATCTCGGAAGCCCCAGTCCTCACTAGCCCTGACTACTTGAGGTCATTCTATATTTATTCTTTTGCATTTGAACATTCTTGTGTAGATACCTTAACTCAACGAAGAGAAGAGGGGGAAGAGAGGCCAATCGCTTTCATGAGTTATCCATTCAAGAATGCTGAGGTGAAGTACCCACCTCTTGAAAAACAAGCTTTTGCGTTGGTCTGAGTTATCAAAAAGTTCAGGCACTACATTCTCCGAAGCCAAATCATTGTTGTAGTTCCTGACATTGCTGTGAAGTCTCTACTTATGCAGAGCGAGCTGGGAGAAAGAAGAGGGAAATGGATGGCCATCTTGCAAGAGTTTGATCTAGAGATATGCCCTATGAAACTTGTTAGAGGCACATGCTTGTCTAAATCTATGGCAAATGCTGGTGAGAACATTATTTGCCTACAATACACTACTCGGTCCTTTTCCAATGACCCTTGGTATGTTGATATCATCAGTTTCATCCTCAACAATTGATGTCCCGAGGGAATGAACGCAACTCAAAGGATAGCACTGAGAATGAAGAGCTCTCATTATATACTCAAAAGAGGATTATTATACAGGAAGAATTTTGAAGGGTATACCTACGATGCCTTGATCAGCAAGAGGCCAAGCACGTCATCACTGAATTCCATGGGAAACATGGCATAGGTCAGGGTTCTGTAGACTCACTGGCACATTAGATCCTTAGATCTGGTTATTACTGGTCGTGTGTGTTCAAAGATGCCCATCAAAATTTGAGAACATGTCACATATGTCAGATTTCTGCATCAAAGAAATGTCATCCAACCATGCCATTGCAACCTGTTTATGAGGTAAGACCATTCGCCCAATGGGCACTAGACTTTATTGGGGTAGTTAACCCAAATTCTTCTATAGGACACAAGTTTATTTTGACTACTACTGATTATTGCACAAGATGGACAGAGGCTATACCCTTCAAGAACAACATAACAGAGGTAGTGATCAAGTTCCTCACCGAATGCATCACCACTAGGTTTGGAGTACCATTTGCATTGGTATGTGACAATGGCTCTTCCTTTTCTTTTGCTAAGTTTATTTCCTGGGCTTACAATCACAAAATTATCTTGAAATACTCTTCAAATTACTACCCACAAGGAAATGGGGTTGCAGAATCAACCAACAAGAATCTTTTAGGGGTAATTAGAAAATTGTTAGAAAACAACCCTAGGGACTGGCACACCCAGCTGAGATTTTCATTATGGGCAGATAGGACTAGGATTAAGGCTGCTTTTAAAACTTCACCATTCAAACTAGTGTATGGAAAAGAGCCTGTGTTCCCTATCCATTTGCAAATACCTATCCTTGAGTTCATGGAGAAATTCTATTCTAGTGATGATAGGATAGAAGTAAGATTAACTTCCTTGTTAAAATTAGAAGAGCAAAGGGATGCCACCTTGCAAAAATTCTTTAAACATCAGGCTGTTGTCAAACATTGGTTTGAAAAAAGAGCCAAAATCAAGGCATTCAGGATATCAGACCTTGTGTTGTTATGGGATAAAGCTAGTGAAAAGAAGGGCAGTCACCAAAAATTTGATAAACTCTGGTTAGGTCCCTATTAGATTGTTGAGATCCTAGGAGAAAATGCTTTCAGACTGAGTAGTTTAACTGGAGAACTTGTTCCCTTGCCTGTCAATGGGCAGTTTCTTAAGCATTATTTTGAGTCATAAAGCATGTTGATTCTCTATTCTGTATGTAAGTATTTTTCTATTCTTTATGTAAATATAGTTTTGGTTATGTGTTCACTTGTTCCTTTTTTTGTCCTCTTGTTTCCTTTATTCTTTGGTGTTAGTCTTGTTTTGTTCTTGGGGGTTGGTCTGTTTCTTTCCATCTTGAAATGGTGGGTTGTTATCTGAAGCATACTTTGGTTGTTAGGAGAGAAATGGTTTAGGTATTTTCAATATTGCTGATTGGGTGCTCTTGTCTTAAATTCTTTGTTTTATGCCCATTGTCAACATAAGTTGTGGAAAGTCCTGAGAACAAGGTGCAAAGTAAATAACCTTCATTAGCTCCCTCTAAATCTATCACAAATCACCAAGATTATCTCCTCTTATAATGATATATTTGTCCTAGGGTAATAATGTAAGATTTGAGTGAAAAATCCGATTCCTAAGTGTTGTTATGAGGTCCATGGTAGTTTTCAACCCAGACCAGTTATTAAACATCTGACATATTGAGAAAAATTGAATGAAATATCTAAAACTTCAAGAGAAAAGAGAAAAAAGAAAAAAGAAAAAGAAAAAGAGAACTATATAAGGAGAAAAGAAGACTCAATATGAATGGGTGATTCCAGTATCTCTACTGGGGCTATGGACGCCTAACTAGCAGTAGAGAAATGCTATGAGAAAACTAGAGGTATCTCTGTTGAGGCTATGGACACTTGACTGACAACAGAGCAATGCCCGGGATATCATTGCACAAACAGCTAAAGGGGATAAACTCATGTAGCTCAAATCTTGTATATTGTTGTCCGAAAGATGAAGAAACTTTATAAAAGAGTGATGCACAATCAAGCACACACATGGATTCAGGGTAGCTAGTGTTGATTTACATCTGAGATTCTAGCTCAACCTTGCTTGTTAAAACTGACCCAACTAGAGTTCTAATGTTCATAAGCCAGAGATTCTGGGTAGCTGAATCATTCAGTTTCTTGAAAATGGTTAAACCATTTTCCCAGTCGAGTCGCCATTTGTTATGCCTTACATAACTACCCCATTTTATTCTAGAACAAAATGGGTCCCCCCCTTTTTCTTTTTCCCTTTGGCCTTTGGTTTTCTGCCTTAGGGGTTTTTATTTTAAGTTTTGTCAGAAGTGGAACTGGGACCAATACCGGATTTGGAATTCCTTCCAAGTTCTAGTCTTGTTCTGTCCCTGGTTCTGGTTCTCATGGTTCTTTGTCTTCGTCTTTCGTTCTTTCTCGGAACTGGGTCCGGGGCTGAATCGAAATGATAAACTTTGATTAAGTTTCTCATTCGAGTTCCATCCCAGCCTCGACTCTACCTTTCCCTTTCTCTCTCTTTGTCATTGGGTTTTTCCTTCACATTTTGGTTTGTTTTGGTAGGCTTGGAACCGGAATGGAAACCAAACTTGGAATTCCTTCCAAGTTCTGTTTTCTTTTCCTTCCCCGGTCCCGGTTCCGCCTCTTTTGTTTCTTTTTACCTTGCACGTCTTTTTTTATGTTGTCAAAAACCGATCAGAAACGGAATCCGAACCCAAAACTTTGAAAATTTTATGGTTTGGGTTTGGTCCCGATCCTGTTTCTACTTTGTTATTTTGTTCTGCCCCAGTTCTGATCATTTGGACGTGGGGTGTTTTTCTTCCTTTCCCCCTTTTCTTTTTCATCTTTGTATGTTTGTGGAGGTAGGATCGAGATGGAATCTGAAACTGAAACTTTGAAGAAGTTTTAATTTTGGATTTGGTTCTGCCTCCGCCCCCATTGTGCTTTGCCCAGGATCGATTTTTGCTCCGATCCCGCTAGCGTTTGTTTCCCTATCCTTTGCATTTTGGTTTCCTTCACGGGCACGGAGCTGGAACGAGAGCTAAACTTGGAATGATTATTTCCATGGTTCGTTCCCATCCTGACTCCGGTCCCAGTTCCTTTTTTCTTTTTGGCCCTGCCCCCGCCAGTTTTAAAGGCGAGGGATGTCATTTCTGGGTCCCTTTTTGTCCCGATCCCGGTTCTGTCGGGATTCGTCCATTTTGCCTCTCATCCTAGTCCCGATTTTGTTCCGCCTCTGCCAGTTTTAAAAGGGAAGTGTGTTCCCGGTTCGGTTTTAGTTCCGCCCCTACCAATTTTGAAGGTAGGTGTTGTTTTTGGTTCTGTCTTGGTCCCGTTTCTGCCTCCACTGGAGTTGTGTTTCTTTTTGATAAAATTAAAGACATGATAAATAATGATATATTTTATTTGCCTTTGAGAACTAATGGAGGCATCTGTTTTGTAGGATCGAGTTATTTATTTGAAGATGTCTCTCGAGGAAGTTTCACCAAAGGATCTAAGTTCAGCGTGATGTCTGGCCGAAGGAAGCAAGTCTTGCTGACTCGAAGAATCCCGGTGAAGGAAGGCGACTTCAGCGAAAGGTCTTGCTGACCTGATGGGGTCCCTCTGACATATTTTGTGCCCTCGGTGTAACATGTTGAGCGTGGTGTAATGTCTCGCTGACAATGCAAAGTCTCCCCGAAGTGAAATGGGTTATCGACGAAAGGGCACGACTTCGGTGTAGTGTCTCAGTGAAGGAGGTTGGTCTCGCCAACAACTTGCAGAAGGATGGATTTGGAGCGGGAAGAGAGCCGATGAAGAAGAAGGAAGCTGTGAGTCATAATGCCAGCTGGTGTCTATTGACAAGGGTAGCTCGACATTAATGGTGATATTTTGAGGCATTCCAAGCGGCTCCACTGGAGTTCGAAGATGGACACAGAGGCGTAGGAGTTAATGTGGTAGCTACAAAAGATCTTAGATCATCCCTGGGACAATATTTTATCGACATGGATAGTAGGGATTCACATTTAATGCAAAACCAACTTTATTCAAAAGATTTCGACGCCGACCCTCTTGCAACTGACGGATATTTTGTAAACCCTAAAAATGGGGGCCGACATTCTTTTCAGAGGGGGTGTATATATGGCATTCTTGCCTCTTTGTAAAAAAAAGGGGGTTAGAGGTTAAAAGTTAGGAGTTAGAGAGAAGAAATAGAAAAGGAATAGAGTAGATAGTTCTAGACAAATTTTCTGAAGGATAGAGGAGATAGAACTACATCTTGTTTCTTAGTAAAGGGAGCTTCTTTTGTCTTCTCAGTTAGGAGGTAGATTCAACATAGAAAGCAATGTATCGTTTTGGTTTTCTTAGTATAGATGGAAGCAGTCTGAAGACACAGGTTTTTTATACACTGGTGATTGTGCCAGATTTGTAAATGTTGCTTATCTGTCTCACTAATAGTAGAAGCAACCAGATTCGAATCTACTTCATATTGTGTTCCAGAATGGTATTTATCTTATGTTAATCATCTGATTTTGAAAGCTTTCAAGGAATAAAATCTTATTTTGTGTTTTGTTTAAATGGTAACTTATAATCAGTTGTTAAAATAAGCACTGTGAATGAATGCAACTGGTGTTAATCACAAGTTAATTTTTTTCTTTAGTTTTAGTTAGCAATTCCTTGAGAAGTAACAAGTCTGGTTAAGTTAGATGAATTATCATTATTTTCAGTACCAAAATATCGATCTATCTTTTTATGTTTCTTTAAAAACCCTAGTTAAATTAGGATGAAATTCATGCTTGATCTTAGCACAATCCATAAGCCCAACACCAATAGGCCCCTTGAACATTACTGTTACATTGACCACTGAGTAACATCAACACAGTTGAAAACCAACTACAAAGACCTTGGGAGCTAAGATATCCATGTGATTATCTTTTCTCTTTCAGGAGAAACAGAGTAGTAATATTCTATTTGCATGTTGTGCAATTAGACACGTCAACATCTACGACCCCATCTTCGTTATGGTATCGTCTCGTTTGGTGTTATTCATTTTAATCGTTTAATTAACGTTGTTTTAATTTAATGTTATAGTTTATATTTTTGGGGTGTGAAATTTATTGTCATTTGAGTATTTGGTTAAGTTAACGATGTTCATAAGTAGTATGTTGATTTAGTTAATGTTTCAAATTAAATTATTAAATTGGGATTATTAAATTAGTAAATGAATGTTAATTATTTAGCCATTAAATTAATTGTGGATTTAATGATTCAAAAATATAAATATATGTACTTTTGTTAATGAGGAATATTTTAATGGGGTGTAATGAATTATTGTACCATTTATTAATAAGGCTAATTTTTAGATTTAAATAAAAGGAAGATTATTATTATTATTAAACTTATGTTAATTTTTATTGCAATGGATAATGTTATTTAATAAATTACTAATTTGGAATTTTAAATAAAAATTTAGAGATAAGAAAATTAAACACAAAAGTAATTTAAAAGTTAGAAAAAAGAGGTTTAAATGGGAATGATTTCGCATGTGTGTGCATCTGTTGCTTCAAATTGGAAAAGTGAAGGCAACTTGCCGTTTTTTGCAGATTTTCACGTTTTGTCATTTAGTTTTTATTTTTGTAAACAAAAGCAATTTCCTTAATTTTAAATGGGAAAAAGAGAAAAGTGAAGGGGGGTGGAATTGGATTTTAATGTTAATTTTAAATTTTGGGTTTTTGGGGAGAACAGGAATTGGCTTTGCAAAGATTATTCTTTTTGTCCCATTGTAAAAGATCACACGGATTTTAACTGGGGGTAACTCTTTGACTCATTCTAAGCCGTTTGGAGTATTTATTTGAGATTGACCCCCTTTTTGCATGATTTAAGATTAGCTTTTCAGCTTTTGCATAGGCGCATTTACGCTTCCAGTTATTAGTAGAGTTATCTGTTGTTTACAGCCATGTTCGTATGACTTCACTGCATTTTGATTTGGAATGTTAACATTGTTGTTAGTCATGGGTATGGATAGATGAAAGAAAAAGAGTATTGGAGTCGTTCCCCTTTCAAACTTGGATTTATTGTTGTAAAAAAAAAATTGTATCATGTAGTAGAACATGGGCATGTGTAATGCGTTGGGATCATGATTCAAGAACTTGTTGAGGGTGTCCTCCTCCCTTATAGCTGAGATCATATTATGTCTTTTTATGCTTGTAGAAGTATCCTTTGTTATTCTTTTGGGGACTTAACTGATGTTTCTTGGGCTGCTTTTCCCCCAGCCTTCTCAGATGAAAGATTCATGTCTAGGTTTCCCTCAAAATTTTTGCTGTGGATTTTATAAACTGAAATGTTATTTTGTTAAGCTGCATTTTTTTCTAGCCTTTTCTGATGCCTATATTAGGTGCATGTTTGTTCTAATTTTTATGTTGTTGGTTATGTTTTTTTTTTTCTCTTGCCATTTCTAAGAGGCATAGCACTGCTGGGAAGTCGCATGTAGTCGCATGTATTGAGTTTTAGCCTGAAGATTTTAACTTATTACGTTATCCTTGGCTGCTCTGCGCAACCCATGGTGGTCACACCCTTCCTCTTATTGGTTCTCCCTATGTCTCGGATGTGTGCACTGGTCTCCATGATGCTTCCCGTTTGTTTCCTTTGTTTCATCTACAAAATTTGTATGTATATTTACCATTTTTTTTCTTTTGAAATTCATTATGTGTTGTCCATATAAAATATACATTTTCATGTGTTTCTTTTTATTAAACTTTAATTATGCCCTGTTTATGAATCAAAGTGAATGCTTAAAACTGTGGTTATAATAAAATAGTTGGAATTATATATATATATATATATATATATATATATATATATATATATATATATATATATATATATATATATATATATATATATTGGTGTAAGTATTTAATGTCTTTTGTATATATATATATACACTTGTGGACTTCTATAATAATCATATAGATATATATTTAACATGAAATAGATTAAATGGAGATTGGTCGAGTGATAATAAATATTATAGAAAATGTTTTTATAGATTACTTGATTAATTAAGAGATCTCTACTGTGATAGATTAGAAACATCTCTCTCTCAATTTAATATTTTATTTATCTATATATTAGAAGATTGAAAAGATTGAATTTAATGATCTTGTCACAAAATTCAAGAAAATGTTATTGTCATGGTTAATTTAAAAGTTTGTGTATGATTTCTTGTTCATGTGAGGAAGAGTAGATATTGACCTTGGTTCTTTGAAGTGAGGCTTCCCTTTGGGTTTATTTGATTGTGGTTCCATGTTGAATGTACTTTTCTTTTGTTTTACTCTGTTTGTTGGGTGACTTTATGTTGGGACATGTTTTAAGTACATTGGGAACCTGCATTGTTTATGTTGCCTCACTTGGTAGTTGGTTCTTAGGCTTCCAGAGGTAATGGGATAAAGTGATGTACGTTGAATTTTACATGGTTAGTCCCTTGTGGATTGTTGCTTATTTTCTATTACGTACTTATATGGGTATACCTTGTTTCATGACCCTTCATGTCTTGAGTTATGATCTCATGCGAGAAGGTACTTTCCTCGCATGTATTCTAGGTTGTTGTGGTTTTGTGTGTACATGCTTCTATACACCCTTGGTGTTGTGAGTTTTTTTTTGAGCTATTAGGGAGAGTGGCTCGTCATGGTGGCCAATGCACAAAGGGGCAGCCTGGATAACCCATGAATGAGTTGGTTAAATAAGTGAAAACCTAATAAAACACACTAGTGGGTTTGGGTAGGTAAACATTAACTAAAGATAAGTTAGATACCTCATCCATGCCATTAGTGCTCTAATAGACTAAGGGTGGGCTGAGAAGGCCGTGTTCGGCAAGGTTGTTACCTCGTTGCCAAGAGAGGTTAGTGGTCCTGCACGTGTCACCCTATGGGGTCGGCGCCTAGTGAGGGGCAGCCAGGATAACCATAGATGGGGGTCAGGGCTAGTAGAGAGGCAGCCAAGATAACCCATAGTAGGGTCATGCGATGACACTCTCCCATAGTACCCCTTGTCATTATTCTTTGCATGTCTCTAGAAGTAATCAACTTGTATGTTGTCGTTGAGTTTGTTATTTGTTATGTTCTGGTTGCTCTTCTATGGTTTGGCCTTGTGGTCATTCTACTCGTTTGTCTTAGTTGTGGGTCTTTCTTGTCAAATCCTTGTATGGGGAGTGGACCTTCGGGCCCACGCGCTTGGGTGGAACGTGCTACACACCCTATTGGGTTCCCTGTCAGCATTCATGTAGCACGGTGTTACACTAATGCAAAGTGTTCCAGAGTTCACTATGTTTAGATGTATATTCCTTATTTCTATCATACTTATATATTTGATATTCTACTCCAATGTTGTATTGGGAAACAATGATGTAAACTTATGTTATTGAATGATGTAATGTAATGGAAACAAATGTAATGTATATTGTACCTTTTTATTCCTTATCCGACTAGTGATTGTAGTTGTCGTCATTTTGTTGTGTTGTATCTATGGAAATATGCTCCTTTGTATTCTTATGATTATAATATATGTTTATGGTTATTGAAATTGAGTTAATCTTGTTTACATTGAGTTTCCATATGTGAATGCTTCTTAATGATGGAATTATAATGGATGTATGGTTTTGTTAATGAATGCTTTATCATGGTTTATAATGAAACTTGGAATTCATTTGTTATCATTATTGTACGGGTTTAGGTTAAAAATGTCTCCACATGTATCCCAGAGAACATAGGTGGTTAGTGTATCCGTTTAATTGAATGTCATGCATTGAAACTTAATGTACATTATATATATGTTAACTTTTAAAAAAAATGTGTGGTAATTGATGACTTAGTTGTCATTTGGGGTTTGCACGTCGGGCTGCTACATGATGTGATGTACAATGTAGTAGAAACTCCTTGGTTATATAGCCAAGGTGAGATGCAAGATGTCATAGGATTATGACAAGTGTCTTAATCATATGACATGAGACAACTAATCACACTTACCTAGGTTCACATGTGTTACAAGTCAAAAGATAAGATAACAACTAATGACAACTAACACCTCCTAAAAATATTCCTTCCTAGGACCTAACTAAACTTAACATATGTAAATAAGTCCCCTAGTAATGAATTAACTAGGTACAATAATTTATTTACAACAACATCCCCCTTACTTCGGTCTCACTACCTAACTAGGACATTCGTTACACTTCTACCACTTTCTCATACTTCATTCTCTCTTTCCTCTTTCTTCATTTTTCTCCCCATTACTTGAGGATTTTTTCAGACTTAGATCTCTCTCCCCCTTTGACATCAATGGAAAAGGGCAACAATCTCTCCATTTGACATTGCCTGAAAGTTTCAATTTAGGAAACACCATCATACTATTTTTTCTCTACTGCTCTCTCTCTCTCTCTCGACTTACTCCTCCTTAGGGTACATGATATGCTCCCCCTGACTACACCAATTAAAACACACCACTACCTACTCCCCCTAAGAGGTAGCCTTC
>VDFB02058242.1:731850693-731929474 GCA_007258455.2 Sequoia sempervirens | reverse complement strand
GTCATAATAGAACGTGTTAATTAAGGGGATGTCTTAAGGGATCTTAAGGGGATGTCTAAAGGGGTCATAATAGAACATGTTAATTAAGGGGACGTCTAAAGGGATCATAATAGAACGTCTTAAGGGGATGTCTTAAGGGGTTATAATATGTCTTAAGGGGATGTCTAAAGGGGTCATAATAGAACGTGTTAATTAAGGGGATGTCTTAAGGGGTCTTAAGGGGATGTCTAAAGGGGTCATAATAGAACATGTTATTTAAGGGGACATCTAAATGGGTCATAATAGAGCGTCTTAAAAGCGATGTCTTAAGGGGTTATAATATGTCTTAAAGGGGATGTCTAAAGGGAGTCATAATAGAATGTGTTAATTAAAGGGGATGTCTTGGGGGATGTCTAAAGGGAATGTATTAATTAAGGGGATGTCTTAAGAGTTAGCAAGGGGATGTCTAAAGGGTCATAATAGAACATGTTAATTAAGGGGGATGTCTAAAAGGGTCATAATACAGAGCGTATTAAGGGATGATGTCTTAAGGGGTGCATATACACCTAAATATATATAGAATATTGATTTTGTTACATAGAAGTACATAGAGTATGTTTAATTTTTGTAAAGTATGTATGTACATATGTCATCTCAAAGTGATGTTTGCTAAAATTTGGATATGCCATCTCAAGAACATATCAATCTCATGGCTAGAATGTAGTAGGTCTTCACACCACCTGATATCAAAAGGTACAAGCAATATCAATGGAATCATCAAAACATACATATTTTAATTTATATAAAACTATCTATATGTACATAACTCAAGTACCTACATTTAAAAGTATTCCACACATGTTTGTAGGTTGAATGCAGGCATCCTCTCCTTTTTGTTTCAAAGTATGAGATCAATGCAATGATGGCTTTAGGATACAAAAAATGACAATAAATCAATTTTAACTATTAATGTCCAAGCAATATCAATATGTAATCAAAACATGTATTTAAATATAATTTAACTGATAATTACCTATTTTTACCAAGTATTCTATGTTGTCTAGGTTGAATTTGCATGGACTAGATCCTTTTTGTGATTATGCCTTAAGGATATATAAAAGAACAATTTAAATCAATTTCAACTAATAACACACTTGACCAATGTCGAAACATGTATTTAATGTATTTAAAAGGACAAAATAAAACTAAAACTATATTTACCTATATTTACTTAATCCATTGTACCATCTGCATCCTCTCTTTTTTGCAATGCATCTATGATTGCCTCATGCTCTTCCATAGAAATTAACCATAGTAATTTTTTTGAAGGTCTTCCATGATAGCGCTCTAGTTTTATATTTGTTGCCACCACCAAATGTGAATAATGCATAATCTTTTATGTGTTTCATAGTCTTCGAATGCAGGTAGACCATTCTTTCTTCTCAAGTATTTTCGTAGCCAAGTGCCAACAACCACCACTGATCCTATTGGAAAACATGTTCAAAAACCACCATCAAATAACTTCTCAAAATTTACTTAAGGGGATCAAAGACTTGTTCTAAAAATTGCTTAAGGGGATCTAAAACTTGTTATCAAAATTTGCTTAAGGAGGTGTCTTAAGGGGATCACCGTACTTGTTGGATAATGAAAGCCATCATCATCTTCTCGAGGTGTTAACAACTTATGTTTAGTTTCCACACAACGAGCCAACCAATATTCTATTTGCTCTTCATTCCCCTCAGGTGCAATAACTGCATACACATGTCCTGCCAACAAAATTCGATTTAATAACTTGTGCATATCCATATAACTAATTTAGTATTAAAAAATAACTTAATAAAGCAAAATAAAATGAAATAAATTAAATTAAAATTACCTTCTTGTACAAGGTTTGAAACACGATCATAATCTCCAGATGCAAACAATTGATCATTTTCTTCAATAGTTCTTTCATATTGATTATGTGCTTCTATAGGTGTCAACGATCTTTGCTGCCACTGTTCAACCCATTATGTATTTTCACAAGCTTCCCAATTTCCTGAGATACAAAAATGGCAAAAACATGCAAGCTCCCTTGTCCAAATAGTCCATGTGCTTGTTGTCACACTCCTAAATGAATTCCATTTAGTAGATCCACTAATTGTCTCACAATCAACTCTAGATACAATGTTTTCTTCTTCCACCAACCAAAGAATCGATGAACTATAGAGTAATCACTCAAACCAGGTGCAGATAATCTTCTATTACACCAATCCACAATCTCATGTGCATTTTTAAATTTTCTTGAGATCCTCGAATTTTTTTAATTGCGATTTCTCTAGCAAGAATTATTTTGACACACGCACCAGCTCCATCATGTTCTCCTTTACCATGCCCGGCTTCAAAAAAACTCCATATATGTTGGACATTAAGTTCCTTGTGAACCCTACTTAACCAATAGAAACTTCTAGTATTTTTGAACTTCCCCATACAATTATCTGACCATATGAGGTGTTCTTTCATATGGATTCCTCTCTCTTAAATTTCTATAAAATATACTAAAACAATATTGAACAAACTGGGTAAGGTGTAACGATTGTCACTCAAATAAAAATGATACTCCTCAAAACTTTTTCTATCATCCTCGATTAGCTATCATGCATGTCTATAAACAATATGGACAAACATAGCTACTTACCTGAAATTATAATGACTGAAGTTAGATTTCCTCTTGCTTGAAGATGAGTATAATTCTCTGCAAAATAACCTTAAAGTATAGTACCAATTGGAAATGTGTGTTTCTACATGTGAAATTGGCCATCAATACATCAAGCATGTTAGTGCATAACATATTTTTGGTACAATTTTATTATTAAATTCACTCATAAATGCATACACACTAACTTTTTCTATAACTAAATCACAATGCTCTCCTATTTTTCCATCTTTTAAAGAATAGTGAACATTCCTAAATCTTTTGGCGTCTACTAATTGTTGTCCAAAATCATGATCAACACTTTCATGCAAACAATTTCTTAAAAATGAAAGATTTCCACAATTAATGCATTGTCCAGAAATACAAGAACTTAAATAAAATAATCTATCATTAGATTTTTCACAAAACAAACCTGAAATAAACTCTCTTATTGCTTGGTGGCATATCAATGCTACAATCCCTATATAATCATGTTAGAATGCAAGGTATGTGATATATGTCGAAAACATCATAAAAATATTGAAATTGAACATGTATTTTACAACAACAAGATATTAGTTGCTTATTAATTTTTACATACCAAGGTTTACATTTTTCAAAAGACCTTTGACTTATTTAATATTACCAAGGTAACACTGAATGCTTCAAAATTTTCTATAAAATTAGGTTTGTGTTGTATCTAATAGGTGTTTTGGGTGAGGATCGTGGACTTTGGACCCCACCCTTAATTTTAAAACATCTCTAGCATTAGATGAAACCCTATTATTATCATGCCAAAAAATTTCGATCAAAGATTTAATTTCAACACTCAATTTTATATCAGACCTCGGTAGTCGTCCACTGAAACTCCAACATTGATTGATAGGATCATTTTCTATACTTTCTCTTCTTTTTGCTACTCTTAGTAATGTATTAGGATGCATTTTTAAAAATTCACTAATATTGCTTACCATTCTTTTATTCAAAGTTGTTTTATTAACTATAGCAGTAGTTATAGCTCTTCTTGCTGCGTTTTTATCTTTAGATCGACTATTTTTCCCAATAGATTGAATGGCACTAGCAACAGTAGACATAGCATGTTTTAATGATTGATCTTTTCTTTTTGGTTAACATAAAAGCCTAACCTTTTCATTACTTTCCTCATTTTTTGCATTCTCATCAATTGCATCATTAGTTGACATTGAAATGCAATTTTTTTACGATAAAAGAATTTGGTGTATATTCTATTCGCATGTGTTCTTATTTGCCTCCAAGAAATTTGATCAGGAAGATTATTGAAAACACCACTTCCAATTTTAAAAAAAGTATTTTCATTAAATTCAACATCACATTCTAGGTTTTTCATCTTCATTTTCATCAACAAAGCGGTTTTCATTTTCATTTTCATCAACAAAGCGGTTTTCATTTTCATTTTCATCTTCATTTTCATTAACAAAGCGGTTCTCATTTTCATTATCATCAACGGTTTTCATTTTCATTTTCATCAAAAATATAGGTTTTGTTTTCATTTTCAAGAAAATGATCATTTTGATTTTCATTTGCAACAAAAGATTTTTCTTTTTTGTTTTCAACAAATTCTATAAAAGTTTCATCTCTTTGAATATAGTCAATGTCAACATCATTATATCCAGCATCTTGTAAATCTTCTACATACAAATTTACCATTTCACTAACATGTGGATTTGAAGACGTACCTGGATTTGTGCATATTGAAACATTCTCCATAGCATTCAAAGAGGGATTTGAAGACATAGTAGGACTTGTTTGTATAATCATATTCTTCTTCAAATTGACTCCTTGCAAATTAGCTTCATCTACAACTATGGTATCTTCAATGTTTTCATCTTCAATAGTTGTTGAATTGGTTGCTCCACCATCGTTCATTGATTTTATTCTCATTCTTCTTTCTCTTTGTCTTTGTCTCTCTTTTTCTTTATTTGCTTCAACTTCTTGAGGAGTCAATGTCTTTCTTCTCTTATTACAAAATTTATCTCCCATAATTATAAAATTCTCAAGCACAAATGAATGTTAATAGTGAAATACTTTAAAATATTGAATCCAAATTGGAAGTTGAATACCTATTACGGAAAAATTCTTCCTCTTGTGTTCCTCAAAACAAATAGAAAACTACCACAATTCCACTTTAAAAATTGTTTTCTTCATGCTTCCTTTGAAAAATTCAATCCATATTGCAAATTTCACTTCAAAAATGGTGTAGATGATGCTCCCTTTGATAAAATCAACCAAAAATCAAATTGACCACCTGTAAATACAATAACTTATGAAAAATAATTGATTTTTAGTGCTCTCGGTCGTACATATGAAGTTGCAAAGTTGCAGACTTGACAATAATTGTGCACAGTGTTTTTAAATAAAATAAACGGGATCCCGCTTATTATTAAACAGGATCCCAATTACAAAACGGGATCTCGTTTATTAATAAGCGGGATCCCGCTCTATAATCGGGATCCCGTTCACTAAAATTGAGTGTGGGATCCGTTGTAAAGGCAACGGGATCCCGTTTTATAAACGGGATCCCGTTACCTTTACAATGGTTGGAATGGGAACGAGATCCCGATTATAGCACAGGATCCCATTTATTAATAAACAGGATCCCGTTTTATAATCAGGATCCCGTTTTTTTAAATTTGAATTTTGTTTTGCATCGTAGGTGGGTTTTTGCCAAGGTTTTTGGTTCGAGAAAAGCATTGGAAGTCCGAACCTAAGCCTTCAACCTGGTTTGACCTGCAAGTTGAAGGCCCTAACAATGTCAAAGAAAAATACTGACTTTGGACATATGGCTGACGACCTTTTTTTAAAATTTTCTGACGAAATTAAAACCCATTTTAGATCAAACAATGTAGATTCTAAATATGTAATTTGTTTTGCAATTGAATTATTTTTTCTATTTTTCAATTAATTTCTAATAAAATTGGTCCATAAACTTTAAATATTAGAGTTTTTTACTATTTTAATAACTTTTGATCAACATAACATTTTGACAAACGGATTGCATGAGAGCAAACTTCAGACAATTCTTTTCAATTTGAAAAAAAATAAAATTAGAAAATGATAAGTTTAGGTCATCTTATGCATGTCGTACATGACGATTTTTCAAAACGACAAATCTACCTAATAAAAAATTAACAAAAAAAAATATATTCAATAAAAAATTACAAAAAAATATCAAGAGCAAGCTTCAGTGAGTCATAAAACTTTTCCCAAAAGGATTTAGAAAAATACGATAATTTAAGTCAAAATATGGATGTCGTACACGTGCATGGTATGGTAAAAAAAAATGACTTTTAAACAGTGGTTTTTAGAAATGCCTATTAAAACTCAATTTGTACAATCTGGGTATTGAAATAAATTACATATTTGGAAACTAGACTCCGAGTACTACATTTTATGATCAGTGACTTTTTTAAAGATTTCATCTTTAAGTGCTTCAAATTTTAAGGTCAAATGTGTCAAATACTGAAAATCAGGGAAAACACTTCCACTTTTTGGCCAAAAAGTGGACTCAACTTCTTGCACACACCCACACAACTCTCCCATAGCTAACCTCAAATTTATGGTAAGGAAAAGATCACAACACAAGAGAATCATGGAAAAAGACAGTTACATTTACCTCAAGTGATCCAAATCCTTTAGAGTTTGATCCTATAAGTCATGTTACACCATCGCAACAACCATCATCTCCTTTAGGACCATACAAAATTGAATACGTCACCAGCAACCCGTTTGAGATCACTAGGGAAGAACTTTTAGAACATCAACTTTTTGAAAGTGTAGCTCCTATATCCCCAACATTTGTAGCACAATTTTTTACATAGGATTTCACAACTCCATTACAAGGGCCAAGTCAAACTTACATACCTAGTCTTGCAACCAACCTTGCTAAAGATTTTGGTCACACCTTACCATTCAAAAATAATACACTTTTGGGTATTGTTGAAATGAATCCTCCACCTCCCACTTTTGTTTGGACACCTACCTTTGGTGCTCCTCCCATTCCCAAAGGTCCAAACTAGATATGCACTTTGCTTGAACTTCACTATTCTACCACCACTTTGACATTTCAGGGAAATCCTTCATCCACACCTATGAGTACCACAAGTGTACCTACCATCATACAGAGCAGCACAGACCAAAAAACTCAATGAAACACACAAGAGCATGTCAATACCATATCACAGGATCAACCCTCAACGCAACTAGGGACATATTTATCCAACCCTCCGATGGGTTCATCCATTCCATGTACCATTACCACATCATCTCCTCTTAATCCACCTCAAAGAAATCCTTTGGTTACAAGTTCTATCAATCCTGGGAGTACCTTGATCACGAATCCTTTGTTTACATCTTTTACACAAGGAAATCCTCCCAACATTAGACAAGGGAATATTTTCAATCAATGGACTCAAGGTCCTAGTGTGTCATTTCCATTGCAAAATTTAATGACATCATCCTTTCTGATAGCTCCCTTTTCTATACCAAATCAATCAAGGCCTCAAACATACATTCCCCCTCCTCAATCCACTATCTTACAAGGAATGTTAAACCAAGGGAATCCTCCACCTTTCACTACCAATCCATTAACCACTCAAAACATCAATTCTTCAAAAATGTCTCAACAACCATTGGATCCCACATTGCAAGCACATTCCCCAGCTCTACAACAAGCAGCCTTACCAGCTCAACAAGTAGCATTAACACAACAACAACATCAAGCTCAGCAAGCGGCCTTATCACAACAACAAACAACCATTTCCCAACAAGCTCAACAAGCAGCTTTAGCAACACAACAAGTCGCGCAATAACAAGAAGCACAACAAGTAGCTTTACTAGCACATCAACAACAACAGGTCCAACAACAAGCCCTAGTGGCACAACAACAACAACAACAAGCCTTACTAGCTCACCAGTATGCCCAATAACAACAACAAGGATCCTATTTTCCTCATACAAACATCATTAATCCAACTGCATCAAGAACATATTCATCACTTTCACAGAACCTCAAACCTTCATATACCCCATATAACTCATCTTTTATACCACCATATGTTCCTCCACCCAATCCGCAAGATGATCTCGCATCATAAATGAAAGCACTCTCACAAGAAAAACAAAACCTTCGTATGGGAAAGGAAAAGAAACCTCATACACAGAACTTGTGTCCTTACCCATTTGATCAAAACATAGCAATGATACCATTCCCTCCTGGTTTTGAAATCCCCAAGTTTGACAAATATAGAGGGAGAGGAAGTCCTATAGACCACATCAAAGAATTCAACATTATGTGCATGAAAGTGGCTTACAATGATTCATATCTAATGCACCTCTTTCCTTGAAGTCTAACAGGTCTTGCTATGGATTGGTTTTCTCATTTTCCTCTTGGTATCAAAACTTTTCAAGAAATCAATGATAAATTCATCGATCACTTCTCCTTCAATCTTGACATGGACATTATTCTAGAAGAGTTGTATACTCAAACAAAATCTAGGAGAAACCTTCGCAAATTTCTTACAATGATGGAGACAAAGAGCTAGTAAAAGCAAGTGGCCTCTTCCTGACGAACAACAAGTGGGAATCATCATAGCCAACCTTGATCCAAATCTATCATTCCACTTGAAAATGCAATGCATCACACCATATGACGAACTTGTTCCAAGAGCCCTTAACATTGAAAGAGCCCTAATCTCACAAGGAAATACTCAAGCTTACAAAGACAACCATCCTTCAACTAGTTCAAATGAGAAACCTCACGTATGGGCTAAAAACAAAAACAAAACAAATGATGGTGTTGTAGACACTAAGGTCATACTAAGTGCTCCTAGACCCAACCACAATCAAGTTGCTAATATCCAACGAACATTGCAACAAATGGTGCCACCTCAGAACAATCAAATCAATAACACCAACATGCAACCAAGGCCAACCAGTAACAGGAACAACTATCCTAAACACAAGTATACCTAGTTATCGGAACCCATCGAAATGATCATGAAGAAATTAGTGGAGTAAAATTTGATCACACTTCCTAACTTTGAACACTACCAAGAACCCCAAGAAAAACATCCTGGTACAACGAGCATGATCTCTGTGAATTTCATAAAATCAAAGGACATAACACAACAAATTGCATGAAACTCAAGAATATCATCCAAGATCTCATAGAGAATGATACCATATCTATTGAGGTACCAGTTGGAAACTAGGATCTCAAGATATACAAGACCCCTATGCCTAATCATAACAAAGTCAACAACCATGGAAAAAATAAGGATTACACCAATGTTCAACATACTTATTCCCATGTATTTGCTTCCTATGATAGCGTTATCACCGTTGTCACCATCAAAGGAGCTAGTATGGAATGTGGAGTCACCAAACGACATGGAAAAATAACCATTCAAGGAGTCGTTCCCACTCAATCTAGGACACAACCTACCTTGCCCACATCTAATCCTAGCAAGTAAAATCTTGTAGATTAGCTTAAACAGACCCCCGCTCAAATATCAATTTTAGAACTTCTGAAATTATCTCCTGCGCACAGAGAAATACTAGAAAAAGCCTTGTTTGAATCATCTATTCTTGATAACATTGATACCGATCATTTTCAAGCTATGGTAGGGCATATCGCTAGCCATCTTCTCACCTTCTCCAAATAGGATTTACCATCACAATTGTCTCATAACCGTGCTTTACACCTTGAGGTTATCATTCATAAAAACAAGGTCAAAAGAGTCTTGGTAGATGGAAGTGTTGGTCCAAACATTTGTACCCTGCAGTTGATCAAGCATCTAGGCTATTCAAAAGATACTATTAAGAAGATAAAGAGTACCACCATCAGAGAATATGACGATCAAGAATGGTATAAAAGGAATCATTGTGCTCCCTATCCAAGTGGGACCTCTCATTGTAGAAACTGCATGCCAATTTCCAAGTACTTGATCTTGATCTTCCCTATAACATTCTACTTGGTAGACCATGGATCCATGCTTTGAAAGTCGTAGCCTCAACCTATCATCAATGTGTGATGTTTCCTTTTAAGGGTAGAGAAATCACTATCCATGGAGATCCTGAGCCTCTCTACTACTACAAGAGCCTTGGAGCCAAGTTTTATAAGATCCCACAAATACCCAAAAATGATGAAGGACTTACACCATCAAGCTCATTTGTTGACCCATCATCTTTAGCCTCTACCTCAACATCCCAAGTACCAATTGTGAAAAGTACACCCAAGGTCAAAGTAGTAATCCAAGATGATGGTTGTGGAAGCTACAAAATATTAAAAGACACCTTTGTCTTAGGAGAGTCACCTATTTCTCCTCAAACTCATGGGAAACCCACATCTAGCACCAAAGAACCAAAAATAATCAAGATGGAAGCTACTACCTTCACCAAATGGGGAGACCTAAATCAAGAAGATATCAATGAGCAAGATATCTCTAAAATTCTCTATCAAAATGAAATACTTGTTCATGTTCTTCCCATGAAAGATGACAACAAAGGTCTACAACTAATGCAAAATTAGGGATATAACAAGAATGAGAAGCTAGGACAAAATGGCAATGGTTTACTAGAACCCATTATTCTTGAGAAATGATTAAAGAATCTTGGCTTAGGTTGTACTACTAGAAAGGTCACACTTATTAGAAAAGGTATTGTTTCTAAACAAGTTGAGGCTTCCTCTTGGTCACCTACATCGCGTGATACTACCTTAGATGACTTTACCCTTGATTTCACTGATCTATTTGAGAACAACACCCTCTTCATGATATCCATAGCATCCTTTATCTCAAATAACCAACCAACTAAAATACGCTTGGTATACCCGCAACTCATTGACATGGACCAACAAGGACCACTAATTCTAGATTTATTAAAAAATGATAAAGCAATCTTAGAATTCATGGGACTCTAAGATAACTTATCATGGGCAGATCACAAAGCAAGCTTTGACATAGAGCTTGATACAAGGGCATACTATGGGGAGATGATTGAATCTTTTAGTTGCAAAATAAATGAAATGTAATTAACTTGCAGATCCTTTAGTGAAAACCACCTAGTGGAACTCTTTGATCCCAAAATATTAAAAACAAAGGATGCATCTGACAATGAAAGCCTCTCTAAGGTGCCCAAGGATGAAGGATTCAATCTCCCCCTTAGTGTAATGCATCTAGAGAAGTCAACAATACTAGCAAAAAAGGCTACACTAATCAATGTGGGAACAAAGGAAGAACCTAAAATCACCTTCTATTTTGAATCATTATTGGACGAAGAATAGAAGAACCTTGCAACATTCCTTAAAGAGAGAAAAGATAACTTTGCATGGTCATATACATATATTCCAGGCCTTGATCCAGAAGTAGTTGTGCATCACTTAGCAGTCTATCCTGAGGCCAAACCAGTCAAGCAAAAATTAAGGAAGATGCACACATAGATAGCACTCTTGGTTAAACTAGAACTACAAAAGCTTCTTGATGCTGGCTTCATCCGACCGATAGATTATCCTAAGTGGGTTTCAAACCTGGTACCAGTCTCAAAACCCACTAGGGGCATCATAATATGTATTGATTTCAGAGATCTAAACAAGGCATGTCCAAAGGATGACTTCCCTCTTCCCAACATTGATCTCATTGTAGATTTAACAGTTGGGCATGAAATGTTGTCACTCATGGATGGATTTTTAGGCTATAACCAAATCATAATCACCAAAGAAAATCAACATAAAATTTCCTTTACTTGCCCGTGGTGAACCTACTGTTGGAATGTGATGCCATTTGGATTGAGGAATGCAAGAGCTACCTATCCAAGAGCAATGAACCTCATCTTTCACGACACGATCCACAAAAAATTTGAAGATTGTGTGGATGATATTTTGGAAAAATCAAAGAAGAGAAGTGAACACATACAAGTTTTAGGACCTATCTTTGACAGGCTTGAAGAATACAAGGTACGATTGAATCCAAAAAAATGTGTGTTCGAGGTCACATCAAGGAAACTTCTTGGCTTCATTGTTTCACAAAGAGGGATAGAAATTGATCCAACAAAGGTAAAAGCCATCCTAGACATGGAACCACCACAAACACTAAAAAAAATGAGAGGATTGCAAGGAAGGTTGCAATCCATCAGAATGTTCATAGCTCAGCTATCAGATAAGACTCACCCTTTTTTGCACCTTCTTCATAAAGGGATAACTTACAAATGGGATGACAAATGTGATAAAGCTTTCCAACATATTAAGGATTATCTACTAACACCACATATGCGCATGCCACTAATCCTATACATCTCAACAACATCAGCAGCACGAGGAGCTCTTTTAGCACAACATGATGAAAATGGAAAGGAAAAAGCCATAGACTACATCAATAGAACCTTGGTAGGTTATGAGATAAACTATTCACCCATTAAGAAAGCATGCCTAGTGGTAGTTTTTGCTTCACAAAATTTTAGGCATTACATGTTGTCACATCAAATCAAGCTCATCGCAAAGATTGATCCATTAAAATATTTGTTATCCAAAGCGACCCTCATAGGACAAATGCCTAAATGGGTAATGATTTGACAGAGTTTGACATATAGTATGTGGAGTGCAAGGCAATCAAAGGACAAGTGATCGTGGACCAGTTAGCAAAAGCAACCATCTATGATGAGAACCCTTTAATATCAAAGTTCCCTAATGAATCAATATTCCTTATTAATCTAATAGCACAATGGAAGATGTACTTTTATGGATCATTCACCCAACATGGATCAGGAGCCAACATTATTTTCATCACCCCCCAAGGTGATTACATCCCAAAATATTACAAGCTATCATTCCCATGTACCAATAACATTCTTGAGTACGAAGCCTTGATCACAGGTCAAATGATAGTAGTTCAGTGGCAGATACAAGAGATGAAAATCTATGGAGACTCACAACTAGTTATCAACCAAGTCAATAACGACTATCAAACTAAAGATGAAAAGGTCACTCCTTACAAGAAGATGGTGGAGAATCTCAAAGATATTTTTATAGACATAACTTTTGAGTAGATTCCTCACATGAACAATAAAGCCGCAAACACCATGGCAACAATTGGATCACTACTAGACATGTCGAACAACATTCTTCAATGTGAATTCTTGGTAGAATAGCTTCTCATACCAAATTTCAAAATCCTTGAATTTGAATTCACATGTGTCATTGTTGATCCTGGATCCCCTTGGTACCATAATACTTTTACTTACCTTAACAGAGGAACCTTTCCATTAGACATCACCCCAAACCTTAAAAATACCTTTATCAAAAATGCATCCTGATTCGTGATCCTAGGTGATACCCTTTACCATCGAAGCATCGAAGGGACATTATTATGATGTCTTAACCAAGAGGAAGCCTTAATTGCTTTAACAGAAGTGCACGATGGAATATGTGGGTCCCATTCTAGCGGTATGATGCTAGCTAAGAAAATATTGAGGACGAGGTACTATTGGCCCACCATGGAAAAAGAAGCTCATTAGTATGTGTGAAAATGCATCTAGTGTCAACAACATGGGGATCAGATTCATGCTCCAGCTCAAGAATTGCTACCAATGATCACACCATGGCCTTTTTCGCAATGGGGACTTGACCTCATAGGAAAAATCACTCCAACCTCATCCAACGGCCATAAGTTCATCATAACCGCCACTGAATACTTTACTAAGTGGGTTGAAGCCATTCCTATGACCTACATAACATGAAATCAAATAGCCAAGTTTATCCCGAATTACCTAATTTTTTGTTATGGTGTACCATAAACCCTCATCTCAGATAATGGAACCCCATTCAAAAATCAAGATGTGAAAGAGTTGTGCTGAAAATTCAATATCCAACATTGATTCTCTGCACCATACTATCCCTAAGGCAATGGCCAAGCAGAAGCAACAAACAAAACTATCTTGAAAATCCTAAAGAAAATAGTTAATGAAGTTGGTCGTGATTGGCATCTACAGCTAAATCCTGCTCTTTTGGATTATCGAACCAATATCCACACACCTATAGGAGCAACCCTTTTTTCCCTGTTCTATGGATTGGAGCCATCTTGCCTATTGAGGTTGAGATCCCATCATTGCAAGCGTCACTAAAGAATCTGATAACTGAAGAAGAGTATAGAGTGTCTTGACTAAATGAGTTGGAATTCCTGGATGAACATTGTCTTGATGCCCTTAATCACTTGCTAGTGTATCAAAACTGATTGAAACAAAGCTCTAACAAGAGAATCAAATGTTGATCGTTCCAAGAGGGAAATCTTGTCTTAAAGAAAAATCAAAAGAACCTTCCAGATCAAGACAACAAAGGAAATTTTGAGCCTAACTAGTTGGGTCCCTTTGTCATCACAACAAGCTACAGATCAGGAGCATACCAATTGTCAACCCCTGAAGGTGAACCCTTACAGGAGCCAATCAACAACTTGCATCTCAAAAAAATTTATGGCTAAACATGAAAGGTATAAATTAGAAAATAATCAAAATCCAAAAAAAAAGAGAAAAAAGATTAAAAAAAGTAAAGAAAAAAATTGTTCTCTAGTGAAAACCACTTCAGTGGCACTTTGGGCAAGTACCTTGGTGAAAACCTGGCAAACATGCGCCTTGCATAAATAAGGTATCTCCATCTATTCTTTAGCTCTTTTGACCTATCATTCTTTGCATCACCATTCATCTCATATTTGTGTCCTTATCATGGCTTGTCATTGTAAGGTATCATGAACTCTTTAGCACTACTTGGCATATTTCTCAAGGTCAGTTTGTCCTGCCTTTATTGAAGTAGGCTAACATATCACACTGGGGGAATTTTGTTATGCGTCACAATCGAGTTCTTGTATATCTTAAGGTCATGGTACATCCTATCATAAAACACCAAAAACATTCATAAAATCCTCTCAAAAAACACCAAAAATATTCATAAAATATTATCCAAAAAATCCAAAAAAAATTGCAAAATCCTGTACAGCAAAAATCCAAAAACATTCAGAAAATTGTAAAGACAAAATCCAAAACATCCAAAAAAACATCAAAATCCCTAAAAAGGTTGAACATCAAAAAATCCAAAAAACATAGCCCTCTTGTCGAACTACATTGTCTCTGAGCTTATATTCTAGGAAAATCCAAAACCCATCCGTCCCATCTCGCTTTCACCTGCAATAAACTTTCACCCATAATAAACGATCATCACCTTCATCCTTTGGCAAAACAAGTAGAAAACAAACATAGCAAATCATAAAGTGCGAACTCAAAAGTCTAAATCATGGGTAAATACGTTAGTGAAGTTTATAGCAATAGCTCATCTTAGCATCATTATCCTAACATCAAACAACCCTATGATCAACATGTCTTTGGATGTATCCTTCATGGGATGGACATCAACATCAGATATCACCTTAACCTAAACTTAAACCGGGTAGGAGCTACAGATAACACTGACTATTTATCTTTGATCTTTTCTTATGATTTAACTTAACGACCCATTCTAAGGACCTATCAATGATGTCTATCTAAAGCGATTTAGAGAGAAATGAATGGGGCAACGATCCTTATCTTTCATTTGTTGTGCTTGTGGATACTCTTGTAAAATAATCTTGGCGCATACTTGCTTAGTTGTGTGTAGGAAGGTCATTTGGAGTATGTTTTTGACTATTGTTTATGCCTTGGTCCAATATATTCTAAGCTTCTAACTTGCATTCCAATGAAGTTTTCGTATGTCAAGGTGTGAATAAGAAATATCCTATCTGCTTATCAAGTCAAAGTCCATTACACTAGATACAATGTTGTCCTAGTTATCAATACCTCGATGCATTGTATCTATGTGTTATATCAAACAATAAGGAACAACGAATTATCCCAATCCCAAAGTGTGAGCACCCATCCTACATTCTTTTGCATCATCTCGTCACCATCTCTAATAAAGTCTCGATAGATCATGGACTTGTTGGATATTTCAAATCAATTATCATCAGCAACGGTTATTCATTCTTTATTCTTCTATCTTCTCTCTGTGCTAAGCTGGTATCATGACACACAAAAACATCATTAATGCATCCACCCTGCATCCACAAACCATCAACATACATGCATCTCATAATTATTTGCATATCACATCATACATTTTACATCATCATTTAAGTTGTGATGAATAATATAGATTTGTTATTCTAAGCATCTTAAATTGTTTCATATCATAAGAATTTGCATCCATACATCCATATGCATACATCATTGTCATCATAAAACATGCATAGAAAATATACAAAAAGAAATGCATCCACATCATTTGCATCCATGACATCTGTATATCATAATCAACTATCCATATAATATCGTGAAAAGATAATGAAAAAGAACATAACATTGCATCCATCCATAGCATCGCATATCACATAGGCATAAAGGTAAGTGAATCCACACATGATCATATATAATCATTCATACATCATCCATACATGAAATAAATTCAAAACATCATAAGCATGAATCATTCGTATCCATATCATATATATAAAAAAAAAAGTGTCATGGTACAAAATCTGGATTAGTGTATGTACATCGATGATAAGTATAATATCCATGAGGCTATCAAAAAGGAGCCCATGAATGTATATCGATATAAAGAATAGGGAAAAATCAAAAAGTGTCTATACATCAAAAAAGAGCTAGCCCTAGTGGCTACTACCCACTCCAGCCTACCACTCAGGTTGATCCTCTGCTCGGGGGTGTGCATCGCTCCATTGTTAAAAATCAAGTTGTCTCAATGCTCTTGGAACATCCCTGTGATAATGTTTTATGTAATACACAACCTTTGTAATAGCCTCTCTATACAGTTGTACTGAAACTGTTTGACTGTGGGTGGATGTCATAAGGCTCTCAATCTGCTAACATCGAGCCACCTCCTGGTGTCTTTCACCTATAACAGTCTGAACTCTCTGTAATGTAGTATCCCTCTCAACTGTAACTGCAACCACCTATTGCTGATCCTGGTCTCACTCAGCAATCAAAATCAAAATCTACTAGCGGACCTGATCCCGCTCACCCATCAAAACCTGCACCTGTTGTTACAGCTACAATATCTGCGCATCTTTGGCATCTAGTAATGGTGGTCATGGTGGCACTGGTTGTTGTTGTACCACTAGAGGCTACTGAGGAGGTTGTTGTCCCACTAGAGGAGCCCCTGAAACATGTCCATCCTGGCCATCCTGTCCTCCCTATCCTCTGCCCCTAACTGCTCTTCCTCGTGGTCTCCCTCTAGGAAAAGCCCCTGCAGGATCTGTAACTCACTTCAGAGGGATGAACCATGCATCATACGCAGGAGTAGTTTGTGAAATGGGTCAACCCTAATCATATGCCCAATGTTGGGCAACAACCTAGCAAAAACTCTCAACGGCCTCTAGTGTCGGAATCGTCGATCCCCAAGTGGGAAACTCTCTAGCTGATCATGCAAAAATGGATCTATAGCCATCATTAGGCCTATCCTGGACATTGCCAAACTATTTGGCTACTCTATCTGGAAGGTACCACTCAATCATTGTGTGCTCACGACCCTACATGTATCGGGTATGCCTGGAAAAGTATAACTATTGTATTTCATCGAACCATGGAGGCATCTAAATCCATGGTCACCACCAAAACACAGTCATATCATCTATCACCCATCGCCAGTACTAGAGCCCAATTTGTCCTGTGTGCATAAGCGTAATGGCACCTCAGTATCTCCATATGACGGGATCATCTAGCTCCACGTTTGTCATTTGTACAATCAACCGAAGCACTGCAATGTGCTCCCATGCCTAGATATGGAGTGTCACACCTGCACTGAGGGATCTCCCATCGCAGTAAATGAAATCATGAAAATCATGGTACAAGGAGGCCAACATCATAGCACCCCATGCAAAAAAATTCCTCTGATATAGCATCCTCTGCCAAGCCAAGCCCCAACTTGGACTGAAAAATTGGCTACGTCTATTTGGAGCCACCAAACCTAAAATGATGGCTGTCACAATCAATCCAAAGGTCAACACCTGGCCTCTGTATGTCTCTAAATCTATCTGTGATATGACCAATGCAATCTGGTCCATCTCCATCACCTCTAAGTAGGCATCGAATCCGACATAAGGATCGTAAATTAGGCGATCACCATGGATAGGCAATCACAATATCCACCACACATCCTCCAAGGTCATTGTTGCCTCTCCCATCAGAAGATGGAAAGATGAAGTATTGTTGTGCCATCTCTTGCACAATGCTGTCATCATAGCCAAATGTATCGTAGAACTTATTTCTACTGCTTGCTCAAGTCTTCTTTCAATCTCATTTTTTTCTTCCTCTAACTTTTGCTCTTGCTTTTTCAATTGCTTATTTTCGTCCTTAAATTTTAAGGCTGTTAGGGAGAGGTATCTAGGCTGAGCTGAAGGAGGAACACCTGATGGAATGGAAGGGATGTCAGAGGGAATGGAAGGCAGAGAAAGGTAGCATGGTGGGGCCATAGAAGTAGAGGCTTCATGTGAATAAAACCACATAGATTGTTGTTTTAATTGCTCTTTCTTTTGCTGCAATTCTTCTTTTAATTTTGAAATTTCTTCAGCATTTGCTAATGCTTTTACACTAGCTTGTTGTAGAGCATCCTCAATTTTATTCAATTGCTCTCTATATCTTGCTTCATTTTGTTCAATTTTCCTTTCCATTTCCTGAGTTTTGTTGAAGGATTGTTGCAATTCTTCTTCTTTTCTTCTCAATTTCTCTTCAAGGAATTGCATGTTTTTCCTTTCTTGCTCTAATTTAGCTTCTAATTGGGACATTTTCATAGCCCTTAACAATTCCTCAGTCTCTAATTCCTCTTCATTCAATTTTTCATGGATTTCTTCTTCTTCAATTAATGGTTTTTTTCCTTTTCTTTTCTCATAATGCGGAGAAGGTGTAGTGGCTCTCACGGTCTCCTCTTGTTCAAATTCCTTTTATGCTTCTTTCTCTTCATATTGTGCCTCAGATTCTTTGACAGAGTCATGGACTTCAAAAATAGTGGTTCTTTCAGGAGTCGGCATTGGGCCTTCAAGGGGGCTTTGAGGCTACTCAGGAGAATGTACTAGTGTACGGGTTTCTTCATGGCCTGCAATAGTTTCTATTAGGATTTTCAAAATAGGGGTTTGAATTATAGGTGTCTTTTCAGGGGTGGACACAACGGTCTCAGCATGGCCAGGGCTTTCTTTATGTACTTCTTGCTTTTTCTTTTTGGAACTAGTATGGGTTACCCTAGAGGATTCTTGTAATTTTCTTTTTCCCCTCTTCTTGGAAGATTCTCCTTTCTCAATCCTTGACTTTTTAGTTGTAGGTCCCTTTGTGGGTTTCCCTTTTTTCTTTTCTACGGGTGTAGACGGGAATTCTAACCAGCCATGTTTCCCAGATTCTTTCTTTAAGAAATGGTGCTTTATTATCAAATGAATCAACCATTGGTATTTTATGGATGATTCCCCTCTAGAATTTATTCTTAAAATCATGGAATTAATTTTTTGGAACAAAAATGCTAGCAGATTTATTCTAGCAAAGGGTTTTGTCTATCCATACCTTAAATGTATCAAAAGCCGCATTTATGGTCCTAATATAGTACCGTACTTCCCTCCACCGGTGAAAAATTTCATAAGCCATGTTGCAATAGTCCTCCAAGGCTCATCCAAACTTTGGTGAGCAATTCCACGTTGGTCTCCCTTATGCATCACAATTTTTTCCCTCCTTTCTAGCTCTTGGTGAAATGCAGCCACCAATTTCTCAAATTTGACTCGGCCCTTGTTAACTGGTTTTCCTTCAACTGGAATTCCAGAAATTTCACTTATTATTTCTGGAGTGACCTCAATGATTTCACCCATTACTCTAGTGACATTCACATGAAAATTTCTCACAAATTCTTCAATCATTTATGGTTGAAAACCTTCATATTGTATTACAAAATCCAGCCATCCAACTTTTTCTAATAATCTATTGGTTTTTGAATCAAGAGTGAATTTTTTTGGCTCAACATTCCTCTTATTCCCCATCTCCGTCTATCAACAATGGCAGACTTCAACAATGGCAGACTTCAAGTGGTAGACTAAATTACTTGACAAAATGCGAAATAAATTTTCCTTGTTTTTGGAGTAGCCATTTTGAAAATGATATGATGTGCCATTATTTTTTTGCATTAATTTCCTTTATTGCTCTGGACGATTCGCACACCATAAAATGAAGTTTGCAATTTTAATTCGCAAGGTTGGCAGCATCTTTTACACATGTCAACATGAACTTGGGAAGATTTTTGAAAAGATAGGCGAATTATAACAAGATCCGTTATTATTATTGACATCATCCAATATTATATCATTCCTTACATCAACCATCCCACCGCTTTTTGAAATGATTAAAAGTCATTTAGTATCGTCATTACTAACAATATGGCGAAGATGTCTAGATTTATAAATATTTACCTATTTTACATTAGTCTAACTACCTTGGAAAATAATATTTGAAAATAATATTCATATTAAATGCGCACCTCAATTTATTTTGAGCCTTTGAGTTCTTCAAGAGCCTTCAAGAGTTCTTCAAGAGCCTTCAGGAGTTCTTCAGGAGCCTTCAGGAGCTCTTAGGAGCTTTGGAATTACATGAGTTGAAAGCCTTCGAGATCTTTAGGATCCTTTGGGAGTTCTTCGAGAGTCTTTAGGAGCTCTCAAGAGCTTTGGAACTTCAAGAGTCATTAGGAGCTATCGAGCGAAATGGAGTCTTTAGAGTCTTCAGCCTTCAAGAGCCTTTAGGAGCTTTTGGGAGCTCTTCAAGAGTCTTCAGGAACTATCGATCCAAACAGAGTCTTCAGAGTCTTCAATCTTCAGGAGCCTTCAGGAGTTAACTTAGATGGATTGCCAATTGTTGGTTTTTAGTCATCATCATTTTTATTTTATTTTTGAAAGCAAACCGCCATTTATTGGTTTTCAATTTACTTCCTTTTTTCCCAAGGCAAACTGCCCTTTGTTGGTTTTTAATTTACCTTGTTTATTCATGCCTTCCTCAAAGGTTCAAAGATCTCTCATGGAATAAATGTCTTCCATGAGAAAATGTTCAGTTTTGTGTTGCAGATCATCTATAAATTCCTCCTTTGTTGTTGGCTTATGATATGTCTTCAATTGATGACCATTAACTAGCATGACTCTCTTTTCTCCATCAATTGGAACCAATTGGACAAATCCATTTTCAAATACTTGTTCTATCTCATAGGGTCCTAACCATCTGGTATGGAATTTCCCTTTAAACTCTTCAAATTTGGAGTCAAATAACAATTCCCAATCTCCTTCTTTGAACTATCTAGACACAATATGTTTATCATGCCATTCCTTCCTTTTCTTCTTAATTACCTTTGCATGTTGAAGTGCCTCCATTCTCATTTCATCAAGTATGTTGAGCTACAAAATTCTACTTTTCTCATATTCAAGTAAATCAATTCCAATTTCTACTGTTGTTTTCAATATTTTTAATTCAAATTCTATTGGCATGACTAGATTTTTCCTATACACAAGTTCATATGGAGAAAATCTAGTTTTTTTCCATGTGGTATTATAGGCCCATACTACTTCATCCAACCTATCTACCCAATTTTTTTTCCTCAATGAAACTGTTTTTGTCAAGATATTCTCTAATTCTATGTTAGTAACCTCCACTTGTCCATTCGCTTGAGGGTGATATGGAAAAGATTTTCTATGAGTCATTTGGTATTTCTACAAAAATGCTTCCATCATTATTGATACAAACTGTGGTCCTTGGTCTGAAACAATTTCTTTGGGTGCACCAAATCTCTGAAGAATTTGCTTCTACAGAAAATCTGCAACTTTATCCTCCATTGCTATTGGTAATTCTTTCACCTCATCCCATTTTGTTGCATAATCAATACAAACAAGGATGTAACATTTCCCTTTTGAAGGTGGATCGACAAGTCCCACAAAATCGATGCCCCATTTTTCAAATGGTTCCAGAGCTATTTGTGGCTGAAATGACATCTCCATGGTTGGCGTGGGTCTTCCCATCCTCTGACATTCATCACAGTGTTTGACAAAGAATGAAACATCCTTTGTCATTGATGGCCAAAAGTAGCTAGCTCCTAAGATTTTGTGAATTGTTCTCACTACTGAATAGTGTCCTATAGGATCATGATGGCAGGTGTGTACTACATGATAAACATCTAACTCAGCTACAAATCTACGTAAAACATGGTCAGGGCATAATTTAAATAAAAGACCATTAATCCACTAAAATCTAGAACTTTCACGAATTAACCTCTTTTTTTGTTTCTGACTAAAGTGACTTGGACATTTCCCTGTTATAAGGTAATTTTCCAAATCAACAAACTATTACCCAATTTTCACCTACGGGCTCAATCAAGCAGGGCAACCTATGTTTCAAGTGTTATGAAGTCCAAATGGAGACATTGTTGTGCATGATTGGATCATACCCCTGATGCATTTCTCAAGGAGTTCAGTTGAAAAGTTTGCCTTAGTCAAGTTTGGCATAGAGTTCCTCTAAGGAGAAAGTCAGCAAGACCTTCCAGTTGTCTTGCTGACTGGCAGGGGTTCTATTCATTTTGAAATGTCCCGATCGGCCAGACATTTTAATCGCTATGAGGTATTGTATCTCCTTCCGCATGGGAATTATCTCGCTGATAGAAGAGGATGTCTCGATGAAAGGAGACATCATCAGCATGAGGTCTTGTTGATCAACCACTGTCTCACCGAAACATGGGGGTCTCATTGAAAGAAATGATCAGAGCTCAGGGAAAGCGGAGCTCCTTCGACGTAATGTGGTAGCTTCGGTGTAAAGTCTCGCCGACCGATAGATGTCTCCCTGAAATGAAGAAATCTCTCAGAGAAACAAAGGGGTTCACTGTAATGTCTTGGTGACTAACGAAGGTCTCAGCGAAAAGGTATGTCATCGGGGAGAAAAGGTGGGCCTCGCTCTAATGTCTCGGTGACTGAATAGTGTCTCACCGAGAGGATGGTGCCTTCGATATAAGAAGATGAGCTTGGCATAATGTCTTGGCAACATGGGGAGGTCTTGGCGAAAGTTGTGAGCTCGGCGGGAGGTCTCACCGACCAAGCAAAGTCTCCCTGACTAAAACTAAGGGAGCTCGATAGGAGTTCTTGCCGAAGCAAGGTGTCTTCAGTGAGAAGTCTGGCCGACTATGGAGAGTCTCGCCGACATGGAGTCTCATTGGTATAACCTTTGGCCGACAAGATGGGGTCTCCCCGAAATGAAGATGAGCTCGCCGGCGAAAGGAGACATCATCGCTATGAGGTCATGCCGACCATTGAGGGGTCTTGGAAAAGGGTTGTGCTTTTGGCAAGAGGTCTCACCGACACATGGGTGTCTCGCTGAAGGAGGAGCACAATGGTATAATGATAGAGCTTCGGTGTGAGGTCTTCCTGACTTGCCAATGTCTCGAAAGAAATGTTTGAGCCCGGGGAAAGTGGTTTGTGCTAGCTATAAGGTCTCACTGATGTGAAAGGTCTCACCGATAACGAAAGGTCCCACCAAAATTGATGACATCGGCATAACGTCTAGTTGTCAGAGTGATGTCCTGCCGATTGCTAGAGGTCTCGCTAAAATGAAGCAAGCTCGGGGAGAAGAAAGGAGCTCGCTATGAGGTCCTACCAAAAGAGGGGAGTCTTTCTGATAGCAATCAGCTTGCCCACGGAAATGGATGTTGATATGACTTTTGTAGCTCGATGTGAACTCTCGCCGACGGTTGTATTCTATGTTGATGCTGCTGTAGAGTATAATCACATTGGGGAGACACGATAAGTGTCTCACTAACATGCAATTCATTCTGAGCGACCTTTGACCGTCTGACGATCCCATGTAGCATTTGTTCAACCAATCTGAGGAAGCTACAGGAGAGTCGTGGTAGTTTTCCCCTTGTGGTGAAGATCAACAAAACATAAGCAATGTGGATTCACTCTGAGAATACATCGATGGATCAGTTCGATATTCAGGAGGTGTCGTCAGTAAACAGAAGGGCGGAGACCGACAGGGACAGTTGGGATATCAACTGGCAAGAAGTGGGTGACATTAATGATAGGAGCTTCAAAGCATTCAAGCAACTCTTCACGGAGGCCTGAAATTAATGTTGTGGTTGCAAAAGATCAAGGAGACCATTCTTGAGGGTGATATGTCACCGACATGGACATAGGGATATAGCATTAACTTCATTCGAAAGATCTAAAGGCAGATCCTTCTGGAGGAGGATATTTTTGTAAGCCCTAGGGGCCAACATTTTTTTGTATATATGGCATTTTTGCCTCTTTGTAAAGGTGTTCTCCTTATGCTTTTCTGAAGTTCGTGACTTTTGGCAGTCCCTTCTCAGATTAGCAAACTTTTGTAACTCATTTTGGAGCATAATATACAGAGTTTACCTTGGTCACTGTTGATGTTTCAGATTACCATCTTTTTCTTGCAAAGTGTTGTGCATTTCAAGTTCATGATTAAGTTATTTTGTGAATTTCTTCTATTCCTTTATGACTGTATCCTTTGTTTTCATGCCTTCCTTTGCAAAAGTATCATTATATAAATTGCAAACTGTGTTTACATAATCACATATGGATTCTAGTCTGTGAAAATTCTTTTCCTCTCTTGAAAAAGTGTGTGAATCAAACCTATTTGTGATATATTAATGCAAAGCTTACAAAATTTGATGTGTAATCTTATGGTAATTGACAATTTTCAAGTGTAACCTAAGTATTTCATTGCTCTTATCAGTTCGGTGTATCACCATAGTATTTAGTTTTATTTTTATGCACTCCTTCTCCCTTTCCCTTTATAGAATCAGTAGTTTAGGTGATACCAAAGGAAGTCGGCCTTCTCCGGAGGTTGACCTTTGTTTACAAGTGACCCACAACTTTAGAGGTCTTCCCATGTTACACTGAGGTGTTGAACATCAGGTTCAATAGGGTGCAATTTCAGGTGATAACACAAACCATGTAGGATGAATTGATATAGCAAATATATGTTCATCTAGAAATGTATCATCCACTAGTTCTTGATTATCCTGTGAGACAATTCTAGAAAGAAAGTCAGCAACAACATTGTCTTTTCCAGGCTTATTAATGATAGTTACATCAAATTCTTGCAGTAATAGTAAGCATCTGATAATGCGTCCACCTACTACAGCCTTGTTCATTAAATATCTAATTGTAGCATGGTTTGTATGTACGTAAACTTTGTAACCCATAATATAATGCCTAAATTTGTTTATTACATATACTATAGCTAAAAATTCCTTTTATGTTATATAATTTCTTTCAACGGGATTTAAATTTTTGCTAACATAATAAATTGCATGCATGGTATCATTGTCATCTTTTTTTCCTAACACTACTCCAATAGCCAGATTGGATGCATCTGCATGTATGTGAAAATGTTCTCCCCAAACAGGTCCTTTAATGATCAAAGAAGTTATTAAAGCTATTTTGATTGTCTCAAAAGATTTTTGACAATCTTCAATCCATACAAACTCCTCTTCTTTCTTGAGTAGTGTAAACAGTGGTGTTGCAATTTAACCAAATCCTTCTATAAACCTTTTGTAATACCCAACATGCCCAAGAAAACTTTGTACACCAGTTTCGTTCTTAGGGATCTCAATGCTCTATATGATCTCAACTTTCTCGGGATCAACCTTTACCCCCTCTTTTGAGATGTGATGCCCAAGAACAATGCCCTCTATCATCATAATGGAATTTTTTTCATGATTGAGTGATAATCTATGATCTTTACAGCATTGTAAGACCTTTTCTAATTTTGTAATGCCTCATCAAATATTTTAGCATGGACTATAAAGTCATCCATATAAATCTCTACACAAGAAGTAAAATCTACTTATATAGCAAGTACTGCTCTTTGAAATTTGGTTGGCACATTACATAGTCCAAATGGTAAGACTGTATATGCGTATGTACCCCATGGACAGGTAAAGGTAGTTTTGTCTTGATCTTCAGGGGCTACTTGGATTTGGTTATATCCATTGAAACCATTAAGAAAAGAGAAGTAGTTGCTGCCTGCTAGGTTATCAAGTACCTGATCGATGAATGGTAATGGAAAATGGTTTTTTTGTGGCTTTATTCAAATATCGATAATCTATACACACATGCCATTTACCATTCTTCTTTGGGACTATAACCAGTAGTGAAACCCACTGACTATTAGAGATTGGGTACATGAACCCTACTTTGAGCAGCTTCTCTATTTCTTTTTTAACAATGTCACGAAGAACAGGATTGATACGCCTTTGTCCTTGTCTGATTGATCTTACATCTTCTATGTAAATGTGGTGACTACAAATTGAAGGATGGATTCCTCTCATATCAGTATACTCCCAAGAAAATGCTTTTGTGTGTTTTTCTAAAATTTCCTTTAATTCTTTTTCTTGAGTTGGCGATAAAGATGAATTTATATTGAGAGGTTTATCTCAAGCTATTGTAATCTCTTTGGTGTCTTTGGTGGAATCAATGGAATTTTCAACAAGTGTATTCAAAAGACAAGAGTATTGTTCATGTAAAAAAAAATTATAATCTTCTTTCTCCATTTCTGAAGTAAACTCTTGTTCCTCACATTCTTGAACATGTTCAACTATAGTAACCATGGCTAACTCCACAATACTGTCACCTTTTGATTCTAAATCTTCATTCACCCAAAGTTGGGTGTTTGGTCGAATTGATGGTTGTGCTAGTGGATAGAGTGACAATTCTTTCTGTTTTTGACCATTTGATATGATCATGCTTCCATATCTATAATCAATTAAAGCGACAATAGTAGCCAACCATGGTCTACCTAAGATGATTGGATATCTAGAATCTTTCTTTCTTGCTTTAAGAACCAAAAATTCAACTAGATAATCCCATGTGTTAATGGTAACCATGATCTCTTCTATTATACCTTCTGGATTTGCAATAGATTGGTCAACTAACTGTAAAAAAGTTGTTGTTGGCTGAATAGTTTTCATACCTAGCATTTGAACCGTATCAAAGGTGATAACATTTATGGCAGCTCCTAAATCAATTAGGACATTGTTAACCTCCACTCCACTTATACTCAAGGTAATTACAGGACTTCCATGATCATTATATTTTTGAGGAAGCAATCATCCTGATAATACATCAATCAGTTTTGTTCCTATTTGTATTTTGGGAGGTAGTTTCTTCTTTCTCCTTGGAGTTTTCATGCAGAGAGATTTGACTAACTGGTTTATCTCTAGCATATTCTTAATTGCTTACAACAATGGTATTTCAATGTTTATTTTCTTCAACTCCCAAAGAAGTTGAGAATCAACAACATTCATGTAGCTTGGTTGAGAGTTTTCAGGAGTTATTTCTTCCTTCAATCTCTCAAGGTAAGGTGCTTGATTGACATTTTGTTCCTCTTCAATTTTTTGCGTTTCTATTGAAGTGTCAATTTCTTCCCCATCTTCTTGAGCTTTTTCTACGGGTTTGGATTGAACAGTTCAATTTTTAAGTTGAATATTGTTAACATCAATCACGTTCAAGTTAGGGGGAGTTGCATCATTATGGTATTTATGGGATTTGCAACCGGTTGAGCTGGTAGTTGAGGCTGATTTACTTGGTCATTAGTGGCATTAGGAGCATTGATGGCAGGGGTTGTTTGTCCCCAGGGATGTTTTTTCCCTTGGTTTTTCCATGGTTGGAACTATGTCTGGTTTTGTTGCCATGATGGCTGATTTGAATACCACTACAGCTGCTAATTAGCTTTCCATTGTGATTGGTTCCATTAGGGATTCATCCATTCAAGTTGTCCCCAATATGTATGTGGTGGTTGTGGCTGATATGGGCAAATCCATTGGTTTTAGTTCTGCCAAGGGTTTTGATTCCAATTTGATTGAGAACCATATTGTTGTCGATTTCAATTATACCTTGTGTTTTGAGGTCTTTGGCCAATATAATTAAGCTCCTCTTCAACCACTGTTGGTTTCTTCAGATTGCTTTTTATCCCAAACAAAAGATTACAGGAACTTGTTGGGTGTGTTTTCTCACAAATCTCACAGATTTCAACTTGATTCAATGGACATTCTCTTAAAAGGTGTTTTCCCCTACACTTGGAGCAATAAATAAACAATGGTTCAGTGGTATTCTTATCTCCTTTCATATTGAGATGAAGTAAGTCAATCTTCATGTTTGCGAATTCCTCCATTACTTCTGACACATCAGTTGTACGAGCCTTGTTTCTTCTAGAGTTTCTAGTTCCTACCCTATTTCTATATTAGTTTCTACATATTTCAACAATTTCTTCCAAGGAAAGCTTGTTAATGTCTCCCTTTCCCATAAGATTCAAGGACTCTCTTGATTTGTCATCAATTCCTCTCAAGAATATTGTTTTGCTAATTTCATTATCCAACCCATTAGTACACCTTTGATGCACAAACTTGAACCTATCCGCATAGTCTTCTAAAATTTTGTCCTCCATTTTCCTTATTCGAAACAGTTCCTCCTTTCTATCTCTTACTCTGCAGTAGTCTTGATACTTATCCAAGAATTCAATCTCCATTTGTTACCAAGTTGCAATTGTTCCTGCGCCTAATCCCATGAACCATTGTAAAGCTGATTCTTTCAATGTAGAAGGAAACGACTTCAACTTTTGATTATCATTTGTGTAATCATTGGTCTGACACAAAACTTTGAACTCAAAAAGGAATTGTTCAAGATCTTCAGATGTTTTTCCTCTAAAGGTAGGAAAAACTGAAGGTGAGATATTTTTCATAGGAGGTTCACCAATTTGTCTTTCAAGATTGATAGGAAAAGAGAAAGTGCTATTGGCTGGTGGACGTTCCAGTTGTTCACCCATTTCTTCTTCTTGAAATGGATCTCTATTCTCTTCTTGATTGTTTATCTATTATTCTTTATTATCATCTTGATTTTTGATCTGGTATTGTTGAATATCTTCTTGATCAAAATCAAGATTTCTTCAAGAATTAACATTTCATGGAAGAAACCTCCCTACATGGTCTCTATTTCGTCTCATCCACAATTCAGGTCGAGCTTCCTTATCAACACTAAGGCTTCACACTTAATAGCCAAATCTTCTTTAATCCTTGGCAATAGTGCCAGAAATGATTGGCAAGGTCGTTGATGTCACAACTTGCATCATTTAGTCAATATTTATCAAACCAGGCGTGTCTCAAAGCTATATGCAATAAGGATATTTGTCACAGATTTTTGGGGGGTTTTGCACTATAAACAGTGACTTCAGGTATCGATTTAGCTCTTTCAGGAGCTTTCAAGAGCTCTTCAGGAGTTGAACTGCAATGACTAATTCCTAAGGATTAATTTTATCTTATTTCCTAAACTAAAGTTATGTTGACTTATTTTTGACTTCATTGGACTGGATTGAGACCGATTCATGGAGAAGACTAACATCTACTTTAATTCTTAATTTAAAATACGAAACCCAAATTAATTCTATTTTGCTTTAAAAGAAATCTATCTTAAGATTTGCTGGAAATTAAATACTATTTTAAGAACATAAATAAATTGCAAGGAAATGACAATTAATCTAGAAAACATAAACACTAATTTTCATTAACATATTTTCAACAAACTTCAATTCCATCTTTTCATAAGTTTCCATCATTGCTTCTAATTAAACTCAACAAATAATTACCAAACTTAATTATTTCGAACATCTAAATCTGATTAATCTAATAAACCTTATAATTATTCTAACAACTTAATCTAACCATCATAAACTAAATTTAAAAGTGATTCATACAAAAGTAACTATCCAAATTTATCATTCAACAACTGAAAATAATTTAACAACTTATCATTCTAGAATTAGCATCTAACACTTCATATTTAATATCAATATATAGAAATAGCATAACTTAGTAAAATACCAACACAAGATCGATCCCTTTGGTTGAGTGGGCCCTGCTCTTCCTCAGGTAAGATCCCTTAACATAGTGATTGAGTTAACTTCTTGCTTTCATTCAATTTGATCAAAGTGGGACACAGAACAAAGTATTGCCATCGATTACAGAATTCTGATTGAAAATTATCTAACTTCTATTTAAAACTGAAACATGAATATTTATAAACATATCCTTATTGAATTCACAATATGGTGATTAACTGCCAAGATTCAAGGTGTCTAACTAAAGATTAAAACAAAACTAAAGCAAAATTGAAACAAGACTAAAGCAGGACATAGAGAAATATGCCAGATTGGCGCTGGAAGTAGAAGTTCCATAACCGACTACAAAGAATCCAATTTGGACTTGAGTGACTCATCATCCAGTTGGGCCCATCAAATGGTGTGATTATTTCCCTTGATTAAACAGAGAGTTTAAACACATCATCAATCTTTAAAATACCTTGTTCAAAACCCTTAGGAAAAGGATAAAAATTATGGTAGTAAAAGATCAACGCAGCATAATTATCTCATTAATATCATCATAAAGTAACGCATCTAACATAAAACATTACTTTAAATATATCCACTAATTTAGCTAAACATAAAGCAAAATGAGTAAATATGTTAATCTATAATCTACCGCCAGTCATGTCAATTAAAAAAAATAACAAATCTTTTAAACATAAAATGAAATTATTTTAAATCTCTCACCATTTTCTCCCCCACTTGTTTTGGACCATGTCCTCATGGTTCCTCATCAAGAATTATGGTAGTCTCCTTTTCCTTGTTTAGTGCCTACATCCAAATGCAACAGTTGAACATTCCTTCCCTGTACTAGTGTGGCAATTTGCTATTGAGTGCAAAGCCATAGTTTTGTCTTAGCTTTTCAAACCATGGTCTTAACACTCCCTTAGGTATATTGGTTGATTCTTTGAGCTTTGGATCAGGCATAATGATAATCGGCATTTTGAACCTCATGCCAACCCATAATTCTTTCTCCTACTCAATCAAAGTAATCACATGTTTGATTCTTATCAAACTCCATATGATATTGTTCAGACTTATTAGTTCTCTTCTTTTGACTGACTCAGGAATGATTTGATATCTTTCCTCACAGGATTGTATTGCTAATGGGGGAAGTGTTCCCTCAACATTCTGGAATGCAAAAATACTATTGAACAAGTTTGTGTAGACACATAAAATGTATCGATTGACATTGTGCATCTGATCCCAACTACTAACATCCTTTCATCCTGAATCATCCTTCGGTCTAACCATTTAATCAAATCTCCTTATCTGATTAAATTCATCAATATTCCTCTCTTAATTAAATAAACCAAATTTTTAATTAAGTCTCTCTCTTTTGTTAATTAAATCAATCAATCTGATCTAATTATCCCTATTTAATTAAATAATTAATTTTATTTCATTAAATCTCTAAAGTCTATCTATTAAATTAAATAAATCAAAACCTTATTTAGTTTAATCTAACATCATCTTTTTTAATTAAATAAATCAAAATCTTTATTTAATTAATCTCTTATCACATTCTTCTCATTATTTGATTTAAATAAATCCATAAATTTAAGTCAAATAGGTCACATCAACTAATCTCTCATTAAATTAATTAACCTTTGATTAATTTAATCTCTTATCATGTCCCATCCTCCAGCTTTTTCCACTTGCACATGAAAATAGATTTAATTGATTTATTAAATCCCTATTTTCCTCAACAAGGCATCTTTTTGGAATATTCTCCAAATTTGAATTCAAAATCCAAGTTGACATGTACATCCAAAAAGGCATTTACTCCATCTTACATGTCCTTTGCCTTGAGCCAAGTGGCATTTAATGCATTTTCCCTTCCCTCTTGCAAGTCATTTCAACAAATTCAAAAATCAAAAATAAGCATTTATTGGCACAATCCTCAAAACTTGCACATCCTCCATCAACTCATAGATTGACAAGTGGCATCTTGCCATTGGATGAATGTTAGTCCCACATTGCTCAATTTTTGACATTCTTCCATCTTCTCATTCTATAAATAAGAGGCTTCACTCCTCATTTTAGGATCCACAAATCATGCAAAGTTACCATGCTCAAATATCTATCAGATTTCATCCATCATTCTTGAATCATAGCTAGGTTATGCAGGTTTTTAGCTTGGAGCACTCTTCAACATCAACAAAGTGGATCAAATATCTTCAACACATCAAGCTTGCATCATAGGAATTGGGAAAGGGCCAATTTTCACATCAAATTGGCACCAATTCCCCCATAGGATCATGAGTTTGCTAATTTAAATTAGGATTCAATCTATTTTGTTATTTTCATTGTGTTCTTCATTATTTTTTTTCCTAATTTGAACTTGGTAAATGGATTTCATGGAGAATCCTTGTTCTTACTTGCAAATTCTAATCTAATGTGTTTGTTCTTATTGTTTTGCAGGCATTTGGATTGGGATTCACACATTTGGCTCATCCCTTCTTGCTCATCATGCTAACAAGGTAATATGACAGTTGATCATCATCACCATCATCAGCATCACCGATCCTACATCCATAAATCATTAGCATATTGCATCAACATAACATATAGGAAACACATGCATTGCATTTCCATCATCATATAAACATGTTATCATAAGCATTCTTCATAGATAGGTGCATCCATTTCATTGCATTTCATCCATTACATTGCATCACACTGCATTCATCACATCAATCATCGCATAACATTCATTTTCATTTCATAACCATTTCACATTACCACATACTGCATAATCATACATAATAGGCACATAAGCATTATAGATAATCCATTGCATATAAACTTGCATAACATCATAAGGTCATCTCACACATTACGTTCATTTTTGCATAGAATATCATCATCATTGCATATAGTATATCACATTAAAATGCATCACATACATTACATTATCATTTAATATGTTTAGGATAATAATTATTTTTAATCTAAGCATCTTAAAAAACCGTTTCATTTGCATTACATAAAACACGACCATCGCATTCACATTGCATTATATCATCCACTTATCATCCATGTCATCTTATAAATATCATCATAATCATTCATTGCATAAATCATTTCACATCATAAATAGGGACATACAAAATTCATTACATGCAAAGCGTACATCCATCCATACCATTTCGTTTTATAAGCATAAATCACATATCATTTCGCATGTACACCTTAGATCCTTTCCATATCATTTTGCATATTGCATATTATATACCATATCATTTTGCATATTACATCCCATATCACATATCACCATATCATTTTGCATCAACATAATATAGATCTGTTAGTCATTATCATAATGCATGTATCATTAGAAATAAATGCATCCATAAAAGCATCATATAACACCATAACATCATTGCACAACAAATAGAAGTAGAATCATCCATACATGCATAAATAAATGATACACATCACAACACATCAAAATCATCATCGGCTCATATATATCATTAATAATGTAACTGTCATAATACAAAATAATCAGATCATTGTACATATATGTCAATCCGTACAAAAAGGCCCATCGAGCTATCAAAAAGAGCCCATAAGGCACACAAAGTATCATCTCAATCAAGGTCTACCCCCTGTATGTTTCCCTCGCCCCTGTCACTATGACCCTCTGCTGGTCTGTGGCTGGTCTGCTATGAGTACTCTGTGACCCGTGCTGCTCTGGGAATGGCCTCATGATAATGCATCTAATAGTACTCGGCCTCTCAGACGGCATCCATGTAAGATTAGACAGACACTGTACTCTGAGAGGAGGAGGCTGCCATGCTCTCCAACTGTTGTCTTCGGCCTAGCTCTGTAGCTGCCTGTAGCTCTGCAGCCTGTCTCTGTTGTATGGCTTGATCCCTCTCGGCCCTAATCTTCTCTCTCTCAGCCCTAGCCTGACCCTCTCCCTTGTCAAAGTCTACACCTGGGCCTACAGCTGAGAAATCAAAGTATCTTGGGCATCCACCTGCCCTGCCGACTACACTGGTGGCTGTGCTCGTGGAGGTTGTACCTAAGGTTGATCCTCAGCCTGTGGTGGTACACCTGGCGACACCTGTTGCTGGTCCTGCATCTGTATGTTGACCTGATTTGGCTGAACTAGGGGCATGGCCGGCTGATCCTGTTGTACGCCAGTCCTCCGTCCTCGTCCTCCCCCTCTGCCTCTCACTCTCTGCCGGTCTGGGACTACTCCTAGAATAGTCAATCATAGGGGAGGTTGAAACCAATCCCTGTATGCCTGTGTCGTGCCTAGATCTGCAGGCCCCTGATCATAATCCCATGGTCGAGCCACTAACTATCTGAAACTATTGATGACCTCCAAGGCAGGAATATACCGCCCCCATGAAACCTGTGTCATGGTGTGGGCGAAGGCAGCCACATAGTTGTCATCTGGTCAATTCTAGGGCTCACCAAATTGACACTGCATGCACCCGGGCAGGTACCTCTCAATCATCATATGCTCTCGCCCCTACATGTACTAGTCCTAGTAGGCATAAAATAGTTGATTTGCATTTCCGGCCCATCTAGGCCAACCAAGGTATAGACACCATATGAATACTTGCATCTCGTCCAAGACCCTCCTCCAATAGGGGATCCCATGCTCTCATGTGTGTGTGAAGGGCACAACACCTCTGTAGCACCATACGAGGGGATCGTTTGGCATCATCAAAACTATAATAATCCATGGCTGAAGGACAACAATGTGCTCCCATGCCCATACGTGAAGAAGAGTCACACCCACTCTGAGTGCTCTGTCATTGAGGTAGACGTACTCGTGGAGATCCCTGTAAAGAGAGGCTACAAGGATCGGCCCCCAAGCAAAATGAACTGGCCTATTGCAAACCATACGCTCCCAGCAAAGTCCCCAACTGGGACTGAAGTATCAGCCTCGTCTGTCTCAGGAAACGAGACCCGAAATAACGGCCACAGCAATCAAGCGGAAGGGAGGTGCCAGGGTTCTGTGTCACTCAAGCTTGATCTGCCCCTCGCAAATAACGATGTCCTCTATGGAAAGGACTCTGTGGAAGGCATCTCGCCCCTCATTCATATCAAAAATGACCTGCCAACCATGAATCGACAATCTCAAAATGCGCCAAACGTCCTCCAAAGAGACGGTGGCCTCACCGGTGGGAAGGTGAAACAAAGAGGTCTTGTTGTGCCATCTCTCGGCAAGCGCTAATAGCATCCCTAAGTGAGTGTGAATGGGCGCTGTGTAGGTGATGTACCATAGCCCCATGTCGTGAAGTCGATTCTAATCTCTGTTGCTCAGGTCCCGCAAATAACCGAACAGATCTCATGACCTGTGCTCTCGGGAGTACAGCTCCCTCGCCGCATCCTGCATCAAGAAGGGTCGTCATGTTAAAAAAATTGAAAAATTATTTGCCAAGCATCCAAAAAAACACTCCAATGTCGCAATCCATGAAGGCATCGTAGTTTGATTTCTAATCAAACTTCGACGCTAGGGCACAAAAGGCCGAAAGTGCACCACCGCGGTGCACTTTCCTTCACAGTGGTGCAATTTGTGAAGAAACAGGACTGTCGCGTTGCAGTTTGTAAATCACCCCGCCGACCACAAGCTCAACGTCGCAGTTAGGAGTTTATTTTCAAACTCCAAACTACACCGTCGCGGCACAATTTGACACCGAGTGACACAGTTTGATTTTTGAGTGGTGCTATATAGCACCGCTGCAGAATGACTAACTTTAAATGCATTAAATGAAGGCTAAAAATTAAAAAATGAAGCTCAAGTAAGGATCACTTAGCGGTGCCCCAATGTCGGGTGGCTGTTGGTACGTCCAAACTCGATCATAAATATGCATGGGAAGTTTCCATTATGCCATATTTTCAGGAGATTAGAGCTCAAATCTCAAGGTTGCTAATGGATGTGTGTGAAAATTAATTGAAAGTGAACCCTTGGGCCCCTTTTAAGCTTGAAAATTAGGGTTTTTTCACCCTGATTGGCTGTCTTGCTAGGGTTTTGGACCCTTGAAGCTATTTTTGTCTAGTTGAGGCCTGTTTTACAACATTTTATTGTGTTTACACGTTTTTGGCCTCCTAGGCCCTTTTCAGACTTGACACGCACCTTGTCCTCTTTTTTCGCAAGATCACCCAAAAATTGAAATTTTCATCCAATCTCTCAAGGGGGCAATATATTGGCATGTTTTCTCTCACCGAGAAGCAGTGGGGCAAGATTTTAAATAATGAATTTTCTTGGCTTTGATCGAGATCATTTATTCTTTGAACCAACGCAACAAGTGCATTGCTTCGTAGAGGGGCAAAATGTAGACACATAAAATGTACCGATTGACATTGTGCATCTGATCCCAACTACTAACATCCTTTCATCCTAAATCATCCTTCGATCTAACCATTTAATCAAATCTCCTTATCTGATTAAATTCATCAATATTCCTCTCTTAATTAAATAAACCAGTTGTTTAATTAAGTCTCTCTTTTGTTAATTAAATCAACCAATCTAATCTAATTATCCCTATTTAATTAAATAATTAATTTTATTTCATTAAATCTCTAAAGTCTATCTATTAAATTAAATAAATCAAAACCTTATTTAGTTTAATCTAACATCATCTCTTTTAATTAAATAAATCAAAATTTGTATTTAATTAATCTCTTATCACATTCTTCTCATTATTTGATTTAAATAAATCCATAAATTTAAGTCAAATAGGTCACATCAATTAATCTCTCATTAAATTAATTAACCTTTGATTAATTTAATCTCTTATCATGTCCCATCCTCCAGCTTTTTCCACTTGCACATGAAAATAGATTTAATTGATTTATTAAATCCCTATTTTCCTCAACAAGGCATCTTTTTGGAATATTCTCCAAGTTTGAATTCAAAATCCAAGTTGACATGTACATCCAACAAGGCATTTACTCCATCTTACATGTCCTTTGCCTTGAGCCAAGTGGCATTTAATGCATTTTCCCTTCCCTCTTGCAAGTCATTTCAACAAATTCAAAATTCAAAAATAAGCATTTATTGGCACAATCCTCAAAATTTGTACAACCTTCACCCACTCATAGATTGACAAGTGGCATCTTACCATTGGATGAATGTTAGTCCCACATTGCTCAATTTTGGACATTCTTCCATCTTCTCATTCTATAAATAAAAGGCTTCACTCCTCATTTTAGGATCCACAAATCATGCAAAGTTACCATGCTCAAATATCTATTAAATTTCATCCATCCTTCTTGAATCATAGCTAGGTTATGCAAGTTTTTAGCTTGGAGCACTCTTCAAAATCAATAAAATGGATCAAATCTCTTTAACACATCAAGCTTGCATCGTAGGAATTGGGAAAGGGCTAATTTTCACATCAAATTGGCACCAATTCCCCCATGGGATCATGAGTTTGCTAATTTAAATTAGGATTCAATCTATTTTGTTGTTTTCATTGTGTTCTTCATTATTTCTTTTCCTAATTTGAACTTGGTAAATGGATTTCATGGAGAATCCTTGTTCTTACTTGCAAATTCTAATCTAATGTGTTTGTTCTTATTGTTTTGCAGGTATTTGGATTGGGGTTCACACAGTTTAAAACATAAAGAGGATTAATGTGATTAAGCCTTACCACTGATCTTACTGCTTTGATATATTTCTCTACATGAGGCATTTTGGGCCTCATTGGTAAGCCATACCTTCTCTGAGCCTCCTTATATTTGTCCATTCTATTTGATTCTTCATTAAGGAGACAAATGATCTAATTTGTAGCTCACCAACATAAACATTTAACATAGAGTCATCATTATCTCCCATTAAAAATCTATGCTGGAAAAACTCACACATTTGATTTTGAATGTCAGGGTGGCTATGAAAGTAATCCTATAGAAAATCTCCATCATTATGATAATCCAGGCTTCTCCCTAAGATTAATTGATTAAGCTCCCATTTTAGAAACCTTTCTCTAAGGAACAAAGCATAAACCCCTATTGGTCTTCTCATGGAAAGTATTGTAGAACTTATTTCTACTACTTGCTCAAGTCTTCTTTCAATCTTTTTTTTTTCTTCCTCTAACTTATGCACTTGCTTTTTCAATTATTTATTTTCCTCCTTAAATTTTAAGGCTGCCATGGAGAGGTATCTAGGTTGGGTTGAAGGAGGAACATCTGATGGAATGGAAGGTAGAGAAAGGTAGTGTGGTGGGGCCACAGAAGTATAGGCTTCATGTGAATAAAACCACATAAATTGTTGTTTTAATTGCTCTTCCTTTTGCTGCAATTCTTCTTTTAATTTTGAAATTTTTTCAGCATTTGCTAATGCTTGTACACTAGCTTGTTGTAGAGCATCCTTAATTTTATTCAATTGCTCTCTATATCTTGCTTCATTTTTTTCAATTTTCCTTTCCATTTCTTGAGTTTTGCTAGAGGATTTTTGCAATTCTTCTTCTTTTCTTCTCAATTTCTCTTCAAGGAATTGCATGTTTTTCCTTTCTTGCTCTAATTCAGCTTCTAATCGAGACATTTTCATAGCCCTTAACAATTCCTCTACATTCAATTTTTCATGGATCTCTTCTTCTTCAATCAATGGTTCTTTTCCTTTCCTTTTCTCATAATGTGGAGAAAGTGTAGGGGATATCATGGTATCCTCTTGTTCAAATTCCTCTGATGCTTCTTGCTCTTTATATTGTGCCTCGGATTCTTCGGCAGAGTCATGGACTTCAAAAACAAGGGTTCTTTCAGGAGTCGACATTGGGCCTTTAGGGGGGCTTTGAGGCTGCTCAGGAGTCATCATAAAGTAACTCACCTAACATAAACCATTATTTCAAATATATCCACTAATTTAGCTAAACATAAAGCAAAATGAGTAAATATGTTAATCTGTAATCTATCGCCAGTCATGTAAATTAACAAAAATAACAAGTCTTTTAAACATAAAATGAAAGTATTTTGAATCTCTCATCACTAACCCTAAATTTGTAATCGGCAAGTGTGTTGCCAAATACATATGTGTCGCCATTTAAAATTTGGAACCCTAAATTCAAATCAAGAAAAGTGTCACCCAAGACATATGCATTGCTATATATTGTTTGGGCATCACCAATTGAAGTTTGTGCATCGCTATATAGCGATGCCCCCAAATTCTAAATTTTAATGCCTAATAAATGCATCAAAATTTCAAATTTCAAATCAAGTTTTGAATCACATACTGATGGTCCTGCGCCTGGAAGCCACTGGAACTCATGAACTTGATCAAACATGTGTCAGGGAAGCTCATGACATGCCATTTCATCAGAGGGTTAGAGCTCAATTTGCAAGAATTTCTAAAGTGTGAATGCACAAATGAATTGAAAATGACCCCTTTTGATCTATTTAAGCTAGAACATTAGGGTTTTTTGCCCTAATCTAACCTTTTTAATGGGGTTTATTATCATTTTCACCAATTTTGTCAATTTGGACCTAATTTTGCATCATTTTTTTTGCATTTTTGGCACTATTATTGCATCCCAGAACCTTTATAGACCTGTGAGGCAGCTTTTCAACCCTTTATCAAGAAATCAACCGAAAATTTGAAATTTATGCCCGATTTCTCAAGGGGGCAGGGAGTCAATTTTATCCTTTCATTAGGGCATCTAAAAAATCATAATTTTTTTATTTTTTGATTTGGGCAACAATTTTAATTTGAAAAGTATTGTTCTTTTAACTGAAGCAACAGGTACCTCGCTTCAAAGAGGGGCAAAATGTAGACACTAAAAATTGTCCTAATCAATGTCATACACTCGAATCAGATTTATTAACATCATTTCCTCTTTATTCATCATCTTTTTACTTAAGTGATTTAATTAGCCTAGCTAATTAATTAATTTCATCATTTTTGTCTATTTGGAATAATTAATTAAATTGGGTTAATTCACCTCTTTTCACACTAACACTTCATCTAATTAAATTAAATACATCAAAATATTTAATTTAATCTCCTAAGTCATTTTATTTAATTAAATAACCCTAAGTCATTTAATTAAATATCATTCCACCCCTCCCCTATTTATTAAATCATCTAATTTAATAAATAGCATCTAATTCCTCTAATTCCCTAACTGCATAAATTAAACCTTGTTTAATTAGCAATTAAATTAATTATTCCTCTTATCAAAGGGAATATTCCCATAGAATATTCTTTATCCTTTTTGCACAATTAAAACTTTGTTTTAATTTGTAAAATCATCTTTTTCCTCACCCTAATGGAATATTCCCTCTCCTCCAATCAACTCACTTAGCTTCAAAAGCAAGTTAACCCTCTTACCTTTCTAGCAAGTTACCTTTGACCTATGTGAGCAGGTCAAAAGTGTGTTTGTTTGAGGTGATTGTGAGCCTTTGATTAATCTTCATCTTATATTCTCATCCATTGATGAGAATCCATGATTGATGCCTCTCATCTCTTTCATCCTGAACCGTTGATTGAGTTTTTTTATCTCAACCATTCATTCCTCATTTGCTCTCCTATAAATAGATCACTATTTGGAGACAAATAAAGCCATCTTTTATTGCAAAGTCATGTTGAATTTTCTCACATCCATACTCTCAATTTGCACACATTTAGCTTATTTTTAGTTTATTTTCATTGCATAAATAGCTTCAAGCTTTCATTAATGGTTTTCATGCATCCATCTTAGTTTGTAAATAAATTAGGGTTTTCATCTTTAAGCATCATTTTAGCTTAAATTAGCTTAGAAATTGCATAATTACATCATTTGTAGCATAAAATCATGGTAACTTAGCTTTCATCATGTTTATTTTGTGCATAATTTAGGTTTTTCATACACCAAACACCATGGTTTCATCGATTCTCTTCCATAGAATTGATTGAGACAAACTTAGTATCACGAGATTGGGAAAGGGTCATCAGTCCACATCAACACGACACGAATTCCACAACAAGATAAATTTCAATGGATTAGAGTAGATGTTTTCTTTAAAGCTTTCATAAGATTAGCATGTTAGGTTTTTTGATAAAATGTTTACTTTCAATTTTGATTGAATGATCTTGTTGAGATTCAAGTATTGATTGCTTCATTATGCTTCGATTCTTCATGGATCAAGCGCGATTTGGCCCATAATTGGTATCCTCGCATCGACATGTTCATAATATGAAACTCAGAGATATCCTTCAATGTTTGCTTCATCCACAACACCTATGTATAACATGATGTTGCTGCAATATATTATGCTTTTGTAGTAGATAATGACATTGAATCCTGCTTCTTACTTAAGCATGAAACCATCTTGCTTCGAAGAAAGAAAGAACCGCCACTTGTACTTTTCTTGTCATATACACATCCAACCCAATCTGCATATGTATATGTACTCAAAGAGAAGTCACTATCCTTAGGATACCACAAACCATAATCCGAAGTGCTCTTCAAATGTCTGAATATCCTCTTCGCTACTGCAATATGAGATTTTTTGGGATCTTCTTGAAATCTAGCCACAAGACAAATTGAATGCATGATATTTGGTCTAGTAGCAGTAAGGTATAATTGTCCACCAATGATTGATCTATACTTTCTCTAATCTATTTAGGATATTCATCATTCTTGCTCAACTTAAATATATCTATATAATATTTCTAAAGTAAATATTCATATTTTGCAACCATAATAAGTGGAAAATCGACCATTCATAGTTTTGGAAATTAAGTCGATCGGTATGGCTTTTGGAATATTTTTGGAAACGGTGATAAGAACCATAGTTAGCACTACTTGTGGTAGTTTAGTAAGTTAATATTGAAGCCATGTAGTGGCTGAACTTGGTTTTGTTTCAAACTCATTTACTCAACCACACAAAAATGGTGATAAGGAGACTAATTAGCATGAGCTCCTATCTTTAAGCAGCCCATGATTTGGGCAGAATTGTAAGTTAAGAATTGCAAAAGCAATTGGCTTCCTATTGTGCAAATTGTGGAGACTTTTTATGAAGTTTTTAAAATACTAAAATTAAATCTAGAACTTTCCAAGCTAGTCATGGAATTTGTGAAGGAAATCGACTTGTTCTTGAATACTAATTCAAAGATGAAAATACAATCTCTTGTAAGTGTATTCATTCATAGAGAATTTGGAATTGAATCAACTTTGTTAAAGATGCTAGTCATGACAATAATAATGGAGAATAGTCAACTATCAAGAAGGCTTTTTTCATGTCTAACATAGTTCTTGAATGGTAGCAGTTTGGAAGAGCTATTCGATCCCAATTGATAGCCGATTTTATTATTATTAAGCCATTGTTTGTATAAATTCAAAATAGTTGATCACCGCTTGGTGTTCAATCATTTGATAATCTGATTTTTGTATATTCACTTGATATTTGAAGACCAACAACATATTTGAGAGTTAGAGAGAATAGAGTATTCGTAAAGATTGTGAGGAGACCATACTTTGAGTACAAGTGCATTGGAAGTCTATATTCCATTTCATCTTAAGTGAGAGGAGAGGTAGAGTTGATTAGTCATGGTTATCATTTGAAGAAATAACAAAGAAGAGAGTTGAGAATTGAGAAGGTAAAAGACTGAGTCATTGAGTGCATTGGGAAAGGAGTTGTAGGAAACTCAATTTGAGCTATTTTAATCTAGACATGCTTAAGATATCTCTTTCTCTTTCTTATTTTAATTCTAAAACCAAGTTTTACTACTATATGAATATCTTTTTGCTATCATTATGTGTGTATTGATGCTATTAGAAAGTGCATGAGTACATGTACAAATGGCTAGATAACCTATGCATAGAGATAAATTATAATTTAAGAGACAAACTAGATTAGGGAATTAGAAGAGCATGATAAGTAGTTATCATGAATTACATTATTAGATTATGAAGCATTACATGATTATAAGCATTATGTAAGAATATATTCAAGAGAAAGCAAACCCATTGGAAGGTTAATTCTCTCTGAAGTTGTGTGAAACCCAAACCACCAGCTCATTAGAATAAGATAGAAAGAGAAGCTAGGTAGAATAATATGATATTATTCAATTAGGGAAGTGTGCAAGAGGAGAGACAACCTTTTGACAAACCTGATTCAAAAATAGATTAAAACCAAGAAAAATAATTAAAATCAAGAATGAAAGTTGGTACCTTAGAGTAAATTTCAAAGGCCAGAGTAGGTCAAAAAAGGAAGCAAATAACAAAGGTGAAGATGAAACCACCAAGAACTATGGACAAAATTTCTTAGAAAAGTTGATGAAAAGATAAAAGTTTGGACAGTAAAGCAAGCTAACCAAACAAGAGATCAGGTAGAGCAATGTTTGGTTGAGGTTCAAAATGAACTTCCAAGCTTGTCCATGAGAGTAAATTGGTGTTTAGTCCCTTAAATGATCATTTGAAGATGTTCCAAGGGTAAATTGGATATGAAGGGGACTGTGTTTCCAAATTGGAAGAATAATTAGATAACCTAGAAAAAAAGTATTTGCAAGGTATACCTAGTAAGGGTAAGATAAGGCAAGTAAAATTCATTAAAATTATAGAAATCCAAACAAGAAGAATGTTAAATCATTACAATCAAATTGGAGAAAATAGATGATTGCAAGAGTTCAACTTTTAAGATGATTTAATGTCTCAGAAATACCAAAGAGGGGAAGTAGAATAGCATATGGATCAAGCAAAGATTAAATACAGATATGTACCCTATTCATCAAAGTTTGAGGATGTATTCCAAATTTGAGAAAAAAATTGACTTCTCCATAGACATGGTTCTCAAATCAGAAACCTTATATCTGAAGTTTCATATCCAATGACCACAAAAAAGTTGTTGGAGTTGAAGGCTAACCTATAGGAGATATTATCAAAAGATTTGAATGGTCTGGGAAAATTTAGAAGCCTTTGATTAAATAAAAGAAAAGTAATTATGATACCAACTCTATAAGTTCCTGATTTGGAAGACCAATTTATGCTTATCATTGATGCCTTGAGAAAAGTTAGGCAGGATGCTTATTTAAAAAGGGAAAGTTATCGCCTATGAGTTAGGAAATGGAAGATATATGAACAAAACCATGCTCCATGTGATATCAAGCTAGAATCAATTATTCATGCTTGCAAACCAAGGAGGCATTATTTGTTTGGACAAATTTTGGAGTTAAGAACAGACCAACATGGTCTAAAGTATTGATTACCTAACCAAATCTAAATGCTTGTTAGAGGAGATGGCTTGAGCTAATATCAGATTATGACTTTTAAACTAACTATATAAATGGAAAAGAAATCCAAGCTGTGGATTCCCTAAGTCAAAAGAGACATATCTTCTAGACGATATTTATTCATTCTACCTTCATGAATAAAATGTTATAGAAGTCTATGGGAGATGTTTCATTTAATCCAGATGGACTACTAAGAATCGAAGGAAGAACCTAAGTACCAAAATCTAAGGAGTTAGGGAATACGATGTGGTAAGAATTTTAATTGATGACATATTCAAGATAATTTGGAGTCACAAAATTATTGACTGATGTGAAACCACTATATTTTTGGAAGCAAACAGAGAGAGATGCTACAAGGTTTGTAGCAAATTTTCCAAAACACCAAACGGTGAAGATATGATGTCATCACCCGACAGGACTTTTATATTCTCATGAAATTCCAAAGAGGAAGTGGTAGATCATTAGTATAGTTATTTATATTCCTATGTCAAGGATTTGGCATAATGTTATTTTGGTAGTGGTAGACAAGCTCACCAAGGTAGCCCATTTCATACTGGGAAGTTGAGAGGTGGGGCATCAATCATATCTACAAATTTGAGTAAGAAGTGTTTTGGTTGCATGGTGTTCCTAAAAAGGTTATCTCAGAAAGGGAAGCACAAGTAACATTGAGGTTTTAAGTAAACCATATCACCTGAGACAAATAGTCAGACAAAAAGGGTAAACCAAGTCTTGGTGGATTTGTAGAATATTCTTATTACAATAATTTCCATCATTCCACGATAAAAAAATTTGATATATTTGAAACATTATACAGAAGGAAGTGTCAAATTCCTATAAGCTGGGATAAGCTAGAAAATAGGATTAGCCTTAGTCTGAAAATGTTGTTTGAAATGGAAGAGTAGTTCATGTTGATCAAGAAAATAAATAAGCTGAGAAGAATGATAGACAGAAAAGCTTTGTTGATGCTAAGCATGAGTCAAGGGGAAGTACTTTTATGCTCGAGATTGACAGGTGTCTAGGAGTAGTACTATTATGCTTGAGAATCTAGATAGTAGTCAAGGAGCATACTATGCCAGTGATGGTTGTCCTTGGTTTCTTAGTCGCCTGATGAATTGTAGGGAAGATAATTTCTACTGAAGAATAGGTAGGTAATAGTTGAACCAACCTCATAGTATAGTGTTGGCATATCTTGATGTGGAAATGATATACTTGACCCTATTGAGTTGAGGGTGGACCTTGGTGTAGTAGGAGATTCGCCAAATCCTCTTTCAAGTTGTCTGATGGTGCAAAATACTAGAGAAGAGGATGGGACCCATGGTGTAGTGCGTAGTGCACCAAAAATTCTTTTCTATTTGGGATGCACTAAGGGAAAGTGTGTGTTAGCCAATGTGAATGTGTTTTCTAGTCATTGTGGCATATGTGACATGTATGAGACAATCACTATTGTACTTATGATGTACATATGAGTCATTACTAATGTACTTGTGATGTATAGTTCTCAGGAGATAAAGTTTGCTTGAAGCATGCGAGTTCTTCCAATGCATTAGCAAGGTCTAGTAAGGACCATATTGTAGAGGGTAGTGCTACGAGGGAAGATTATTTTGAGATTAACATAAATTTTCCTATTTCTTACATGATTATTAAAATTAAAAATAAAACCTTTATTTGAATTTATCTATATGCTATGATACTTTACATCATTGGGGATGATGATTCTTATGGGGTAGGATATGTTACACCCTATTTCTAAGATACCAAATTACTTTTACCTTTATAAGTAAATATGATTTTAATGCAAGATTAAGTCTTGAAGATGTTCAATGGATGAATGAAATGTATGAATATGCATTATGATGAAATTACTTTTTAAATGCTTTAATGATGCTTATGATTTATATGTTATCAGTTAACTACAAACATGTTGCTCTAAGTTGGATGCAGGAAAGGTTTGAACCCTCCATAGGGGGAGGGAAAGTATCACCTAAGAGAGGAGGTAGGTATGGTAACGATTGGTATATATATCTGAGTAGATGCACACACTCACTGCATAGGTTAGAGGAACCTTGTTGAGCCAATCTAAGTTTTGTGACAGTATGTGCTAAACCTAAGTTGATAGAAATTTGGTTGATAGGAGAGTTAGGTTTGGTTGTCTATAACCTTCCTTGATGGTTTAGCCAATTTGAGTTAAAGTGTTAAAACTCTTGTGATTGAGCATGTGTTATATAGTGTATATTTAAATATATATATATATATATATATGATATATATATGTATATATATAGTGGCACCTGAATAGATAAATATATATGGTATATGTATATAATAATATATATATATATGTATATATTAATATATATATTTATAACAATCAGTTAAATAAATATATATATTAATATATATATATATATATTTATAACAATCAGTTAAATAAATATATATATTAATATATATATATATATAAGAGTGAATATATATATTAATATATTTAATATTGCTAAAGTAAATATTCATATTTTGCAGCCATAATAAATGGCAGATCAACCATTCATAGTTTTGGAAATTAAGCCGATTGGTATGGCTTTTGGAAGAGTTTTGGAAACGGTGATAAGGCGTCATAGTTAACTTGGTTTTGTTTCAAAATCATTTACTCAACCAATGGTGACAAGGATACTAATTAGCATGAGCTCCCATCTTTAAGTAGCCCACGATTTTAGCATAATGTAAGTTAAGAATTGCAAAAGCAATTAGCTTCCTATTATGCCAATTGTGGAGACTTTTTCTGAAGTTTTTAAAATACTAAAATCAAATATGGAACTTTCCAAGCTAGTCATGGCATTTGTGAAGGAAATCAACTTGTTCTTGAAGACTAATTAAAAGATGAAAATGCAATATCTTGTAACTGTATTCATTCATAAAGAATTTAGAATTGAATCAACTTTGTTAAATTTAGTAGTCATGGAAATAATAAGAAAGAATAGTCAACTATCATGAGGGATTTTTCGTATGCGTGGCATAGTTCTTGAATGGTGGCATTCCAAAAGAGCTATTCGAGCCCAATTGATAGCTAATTTCTATTATTAGTAAACCATTGTTTGTATAATTCAGAGAAGCAATCATTTGATAATTTGAATTTTGTGCATTCACTTGTTATTTGAAGAGAAACTACATATTTGAGAGTTAGAGAGCATAGAGTATTTGTGAAGGTTATGAGGAGACCATACTTTGAGTGTAAGTGCATTGGAAGTCTATATTCCATTTCATTTCAAGTGAGAGGAGAGGTTGAGTTGAGTAGATGTGGTTATCATTTGAAACAATAAAAGAGAAGAGAGTTGAGAATAGAGAAGGTAGCAGATTGATTCATTCAATGCATTGGGCAAGGAGTTGTAGGAAACTCAATTTGAGCTATTTTAATCTAGACATGCTTAAGATATCTCTCTCTTTCTTATTTTAATTTTGAAACCAAGTTTTACTACTGTATGAATATGTTTGTGCTATCATTGTGTGTGTATTGATGTTATTAGAAAGTGTGTGAGTGCATGTACAAATGGCTAGATTAACTATGCATAGAGATAAATTAGAAAATAAGAGACAAACTGGATTAGGGAATCAAAAGAGCATGATAAGTAGTTATCATAAATTACATTATTAGATTATGAAGCATTACATGATTATAAGAATTATGTAAGAATATACTTGAGAGAAAGCAAACCCATTGAAATTTAATTCTCTAAAGCCATGTGAAACCCAAACCACTAACTCATTAGAATAACATAACAAGAGAAGCTAGGTAGAACAATATGATATTATTCAATTAACACATTATTATATTTGAATGAGTTTATATTTTTTTTCAACAAGAGGGTTTGAACACGTATTAGAAGTAAATACGTCCCCATTATCTTTGAATGATATTATCTTATACTATGACCAAGAGTCTATATTATCATTACCTATTCACAATAATCTAATCTTAAAGGAGAGGACTTTACATTTTGGAAAACCCATAATGCAATGATATTTTAAGGTACAAAAGCACAGAATCCTCTCAAGCAGGAAATGTTCTCCAGATTGGATATTAACTTATCATGCATTGGAATATGTGAATATATGTGTCATACTAAAGGAAAAGATATATGATTGTATATGTACATACAAAATTAGGTACCTTATATAAATTATGCAAAGGATAACTTGGAAGGAACCCTCAAGGAATCTGAAGATTAGTCGAATGGTTCTTAGTTGAGTTATATTAGAAGTTGAATAGCTTATTATGTTGACTTATTATTGGACATTACTATGAACATAAGATTTTATATTGAATCAAATTAAATGATATTTAATCTCATGAATTACCAGATTGGTTATGGTATCCTAGAAGGTCAGAGACATACTAGGCATAACACAATACGAAGAAGTAATCTTCAAATCAAGTTTAATTTTAGATTAGTATACATATTGACATGTTTTCAATGCTTTAGATTGAGACCAAGTGTGTCTAGCCAATGACATTGTGTCATCAATATTAACTAATTATGCATAAACTAGGAGATTCGTTACTCCCATGGTTAGAGAGAAAGAACTTAAATAAGAGGTAGTTGTTAGACACAAATTGTTACAAGTATGTAACAAGGTATTCAAGAGGTTTGATTCAAACCTATTTGGTCGATCTATTAGACATTGGTGTATCATTACTTTTGAAAGAAATCTTGTTTATGATTGTTAACCTTGGGGGAAAACCAAGAGAAGAGTTAACCATAGGTTAGTAGAGTTTCCAAGTTGAGTAAGGGTGGGTGAACTTATGACACCACTTCTTAGAAAGTGGATTTATTATATATATGAAAAATATGGCCAAAGTAGGTGTAAAAGTTGCTTCGAGATTACACTTTGTTGGTTCATTGTGATTTGGGTTTGTATAGCTATTCAGTAGTGTCATGCATGGTTGGAGGGTATCCATAGTTGTATGGTTGTACTTGTTATGTAGGATACAACACCAGATACTCATATGTGTATTACTAGAGGTTTCCATACCAAACTCTTCATCGAAGGGTAGGGCCATTTTTGGTTAGGAAGATGTGCGGGGGACTGCTAAGTCTGTGGTTGGTGGAAAAGCGCTTGATTGATGCTCTCCCTCTTGTAGATAGTAGTCAAGGCTTGTAAAATAGAAGTGTGATCTAGATGAGGATACCTTGACCTTAAACTCTTGTAAGTTATGAATTTGTATATGAACATGGTCATGGATCAATTGTAATTTATATTTGAAAGGATGAGTTTCATTTACTTGGGATTATGTAATGTTATTTCATTTATGCAATGACATGTGGAAACTTTTTATGCAATGTGCAATTATAATATTGAAAAGGAAAAAAAGCATTTCCTGTCTTTTGGAAATTTGTGTTATTCACTTTTTTAGTTAAAAATTAGGTGAAAATTGTTGAGTAAACATTGGGTATGTTACAACATGGACCTGAGATCCATGGTTGGGCAACAGAGTGAGACTAGTTATAGGTAGAGGCTTGGGTAGAGAGACCAAATCTCTAGGAACAAGCATGGACTCAAAATCAACATCCCACTTTCAAACTCCGCAATTCCTCTCTAAAGCCTAAATCGCATCATTTAACAAAAATTCTAACCAAGACAATGAATTCGTGGAGAAATATACCACAAAGGTCATCATAACATGGTTGCAATTCAGTTTTCTAATTCTATGTAACTACCTAAATCCATGACAAGAACCCCTAATCTTCCATCGACTTAAATTATATTAACATTTGTGATCATGTGATTATTCTACCTCTACCTATATGTGATTCCAATAAGGTGAGTAGATCTATAAATTATCTTGTAGATGTATATATGTCACAATTGTGCTCTCAACAGCTTGCACATGTTTTGGATGATATATCAATTTTGGACCATTATGGGCCTTTACAAGGGTTGGCTAGGACTTAGCCCCCATGACTATTAATATGTTTCTAGGTTGGATAACCATTGCACTTGATCCATTGGATGGATTCTTCCACACAATATTCATCAAAGAAATAGCAACTTGAGGCTTGCAATGTGGCCTCCAATAGACATTTGGGTGAATTTCCACCAATTCCATGATCTTCCAAACAACACTCCATAATGATGCTTACATGCACAAATATACATTTGTAGTTACCATTATTTTTATGGTAAAACCTAACTATGGCATTTTATACTAGCTATTAGTAGTTTGATCTAATTCAGCTAGTTGAACACAAAGTGCCAAAGGGGGGGTTCTCATAACTTTGGATCTATGAGGTGTTTTTTCACACTTCAATAGTCATGAAAATTTAGTTTCATCCACAACACTATGGTAAAATTAATTTTGGAAATTTGTATCTTTAAACTAATTTTTTTGGCCTTTGAAGTTTAATTTTGTTTTAAATTTTAATCAAGCATAACTTTCTCCTTAATTATCAAAAAATTACAATTTTTTTTTTTTGAAAACAATTAAATTTTCACAAGGAACCCATTTTTATTGTACAATTAAGATTTTGATAGCCAATTTCAATATGGTGGGAAAAACCTAAATCAATGAGCAAAAAAATATCACCATTGATTTAAGCTTAATGCCTCCACTTTTGAAAGTAAATGTATATTTTGGCACCAACATTTAGACCACAATGGTGAAAAATATCTTTGGGCCATTATTAATAAAAACATGGTTTATGGTTTTTCCTCTTATTCTGATGAATTTGATTTATACATGAGCATTATGCATTTGGGAAGTAGAAGAGAAATCATTTCCATATTGGAAGTATTAGAGAAAAATATTTTTTAGAATTCATTCACTCAAATGTGTTTGGTCTAATGAATGTCGGTTCAACCATTAAATTACATTATTATGTTTTATCTATATATGATTAATCAAGGAACAACTAGGTTTATTTTTTTAGATCAAAACCTAAAGTTTTATGTAAGGGTTTTAAGGCTCTGGTTGAGAAAGAATTGGATAGGAAAATAAAGGTGTTAAAATATTATAGTGGAGGTTAATATTGATTTAAATAATTTGGTGATTTACAAAGACATGTAGGCATTGTGAGGTAGAAGGTTGTCCCTTATACACCATAGTAGAAAGGGGTTGCATAGAGGATGAACCAAACCTTAATAGAAAACTCTAGTAGTGTAATTAATGTTACATAGTTGGATTAGTTATTTTTAGTTGATGCTATGATTACTAATTGGTTCTTGATTAATAGATATCCTTGTTTTACTCTTGTTAATAAAACTTGTTATTAGGTGTGGACAAGTAAGAAAGCCTATGTTTCACATTTATAAGTATCTTGTTGTGAAAAAAAAATTTCATGTGCCTAGAGAAAAATGATCTAAAGTGGATACCAAATCTTGAAAATGAATATTCATTGGATATGGTGAGAATGGTAAGGGTTAAAAACTCTAGAATCCTCTAGCCTTAAAATAATTTATTCTAAGGATGTGGTTTTTAGGGAACTTAGAGTATTTTCTAATCCAAGGCAAGCAAAGGAAAAAGAAGGAAAATGATACATTTTGAAACTAAGTTTGAGAAGTAGGAAGATGCATGACAAAATTATGGATTTGAGGATGGAAAGGAAGAAGATGATTGAGTTGAAATTTTTGAGTAGGTTAAGCATGCAAAGGAATAGGTAGAGTCATTTATTCCACCTTTGAGAAAATATATTCAAGACAATGGAACCCAATTCATTTTTGGTAAAAATTTCTCTCCTATTGCTAAATTATCTTCCATTATATTCTTACTTTCTATTAATATTGCTTGTGAATTTGAATTAGAAAAAATGGATGAAAAACTACTTTTTAACATGAGGATCATGAAGAGAAAGTTTATATGTGATAGATGGATTTGAAGTAAATGGAAAGAAAATTTGTTTACAAGTTAAAATGGTCATTGTATGGTTTAAAATAATTGTCTCAAATGTGAGATCATAATTTTGATGCTTTTGCATTATATTTGGCTTTTTCTAGAAGTAAAGAAAATAATTGTGTTTATATTAAATACATAGATGATTAGATTTTAATTATTATATTATATATTTATTACATGTTTATTGGTAACAAGGTGATCATTAGTGAGCTTAAAAATAAGTGAAAAATCATACATTTAACATGAAGGAATTAGGTATGGTAAAATTTATTTTGAAAATGGAAATTAGTAAGGACTAATTTCACATAAAGCTTTAGCTTAGTTAGAGTAAAAATGTTGATATTATTTTGTAGGATTACAAAACAGAAAGTATTTATTTATCTATCAGCACTAATATTTCATTGGATAGTTATCCTAAGTTATATAATAACATGAAGGGTATACATAATGTGCCTTAGGCTAGTGTTATATGGATCCTAATGTATCCAATGGTATTTACTAGACCGAATATTGCCAAGTAATGGGAGTTCCTAGCAAGTTTATGTATAACCTTGTTAAAGAGCATTTGACTTATGTTAAGAGGGTATTTAGATATTTGTGAGAAAATTCTAATTATTTCTTATGTTATCATGATTCTAGTGATTTTGGTATATTATTAAAAATATGTTTCTTAGATAGTTTAAGGTCCACTAATAGATATATTTTTTCTTCATTTGTTAGTATCATTATTTGGATGAATAAAAGACAACCTATGGTTGCTTTTCCACTATGGAAGCAAAGTATATGACTGTTACACATTCTTGTAAGGAGGCAGTATGTTGAGAGAGAATATGTTGAACAATTGGATTTTCTTGTAGGGTGGTTAAGATCAAATGTGATAGTTAGACTGCTATTTTTTTGGTCAAAACTCCCCATGTACTATGCTTGTACTAAGTACTAGATGCATAATATCACTTCTTTAATGAGATGGAAAAAAGGGGTAAGATAATGATTTTAAAAGTTGACACTTGTGATAATGTTGCAAATTCCCTCTCAAAACTAGTGAGCATAAATAAATTTTGTTGATGTAGAGAGGCCATGGGTCTAACATCTTGTACTTCATTCATTTGTCTTTCATGTTTATGTCAATGTAATGTATAATATCAAGTGCAAGAATTTTAGGATAAATTGTTATAACCTTACAATAATGTGTGCTAACATTTGTATTTCTATCATATTGGGAATGGGTACTTAGATGCTTATGTAGGTGATTAAGAGATATTATTTGATTATTATTATTCTTAGAACTTGAAATAATGTTGTAGTGGAATTAACAAGAGAGGTTATAGTTGGAAAGAGTTACAATAATCGTCATCATAGGAACTATTGAGAATATCTTTCATGTAATGCTTGGGAGTTTTGTTATGATAGATGAAATCTAAATTAGTTAGCCACTTCATAATGGAGTGTTAGACTTTGTTTACATATGGGGGCATGGGTTTTTGCCATAGGCCATGGTTTTGAGTGCCTGTGGTTTTGGGAAACTACTCAGTGTGATTTTCTCTTCTTGCTCCTTTATGAATTAAATACATTAGATGGAGGTATTATTATCTTTGTATGTTGAGTATTGTGTTACACTATCATACTATTATCAAAATATAAAGAGATGGAATTGATATATTTATGTGACATTATTATTGTGATTAATACAAACTGATGTTCACTTTGGTAGCAGAGTTTTTCTTGAAAGGATTTATCCACATACATTCAATGTTATACATTTTATTTAATGTGTTTGTTGATTTGTTGTTGGTTACATACTTCTCTAAGTTCTATTTCAAATTTAAATGGTTAATCACATGTTTAGTCAATGAAATATTTAATTCATATGTTTTCATTATATTTGTTGTTTGTCAACAACTATGAGGGATAATCATAGTTTGTGAGCAAAAGTGTAGAGCCAACATGTGTGCTTAATAGACTTAGAATTGACACAAAAGGGATAAGTGGAAATGAGATAGAAGAATTTGAGGTAGGTACTAATGGGCAATTTCACATGTAGGAGTTGAGATTATGCATCAACTTTGCATTTCCAAATTTGAAGACTCTTTATTAAACCTTGATTGATTGAATTTAAACTTCCATTTGGCATTTAGATGAGGAAATAGGAGGGAGATGCCTATAGATATCTTTCAAAGGGGAAATAGATATTGTAGGCATTAGGCGACCTCTAGTCTTTTTAAAAATTGGCATAACAAAACATGGACAACAAGATGGATAGTTTAGGTGGAGAAGACTATTAAATTTCAAGGATTGGCTATTTGTTAGTGTGAAATATTGAATTGGAATTTAATTTGCTATCAATATTTTCAATTAAAATTGGTTAGATCCCACATATTTTAAAACGTCTAAATGTTTTTTTAAAGAAGTTTTTACCTTTAAATCTACAATGATACCATGAGCTTTGCCATCTACTGAATTCTGCCAAATGGAAGAAGTAACAAAGATTAGACTATGACTAATGGACTAGTCAAATGAAGTTAGATTTTTTGACACAATCTTCCAAGTCTTCCAAGTGGTATTGAAGGGGGAAGATCCATGTGTTTTAAAAAGGGGGCAAGGAGTAACTTGTCATTCTACTAGATTGTGTCTCAAGAATAACCAACAAAGACAAATTGAATCTAAAATCATACCAAATGTTGTCAAAATAAACCCCTCCAATGCCCTCGTAATTTATTTAGCAATTAAACAAACACTTTATACATAAAAATGAAGGATTCCTAAATCCTATTTATCAATTGATTGAAAGATCCATAGACAAAGTCTTTATATTGTTCCACTTACAAAACCTTTTTTAATGTCCCACTTATAAACCCTTTTTATTATCCCACTTAACCTATAAGGAATTTCATCTATACAATAACCATTTTTGAAGATGAATACTTCCCTTGCATATGTAAATTTTCCCTAACATATATGTGTGCGTTTTTTTATAGGGGAAGCTTGAAAAAAATCCACTCTCTATATATTCAAGCATGTGAAATACTAATGAACTTCCTTTATGCATATGCTCATATTGTCCCATGTTAGACATTTGATATGAGATATTCTTACATAGTTAGAGAGTTGTCTTAGCATAAATTAATTCGAATTGGAAAGTAGCATGCAAAATCTTAGATTTTTTTTTGGCATCTTCCAAACTTTTCCATGTATATGAGATTGGGAAGAATATTAAGACGGTAGAATGATTCATGCCTTCACTCGTAATACAACAATCTTTTTTCCTTTGATAAACTCTTTTGCATAAACAAGAATATAGCACACGTATACTTGGCACTATAGAATGACGGTGGATTTTTTTATGATTTGAACATGGGCATATGCCTTATGTAAGGTGGATCATAACATGGGTTTAATTTAATTATATTGGTCTTGTTTTTTTTATATATATAATTTTATTTTGTTCGGTTTTTTGGGTTATGTTTTTGTTGTTTTGTTGTTTAGTGTGGTTATTTTCGTTTTTGGGATTTGGTTGTTTTTGTTTTTAAGGTTAGGGGAGAGGATCCAGTAGTTGAACGTGTTTCAATAGTTGTGATAGTAGTTGTTTATATAATGTTCAATAGTTGTGATAGTAGTTATTTATATAATGCTCAATAGTTGTGACATGACTACCCTAGCTTAAACAAAATGTATTCATTTGATCTAAAAAGCAACCAATCATGTGATGCCACATGAGCGCTCAACTACCCATGATGTGAATGCTCAAGTATTAGTAGCACTTTTTTTTGGGCCTTTTTGGACACCTTGAGAAAAAGCATGCTGATGTGGCATCATATTTGATGATGTGGCTCTAAAACGAAAGTTATAAGTAGGGGACTTGCCAAGTAAGTTGTACAAAAATTGGAGTGATTTGAAATTTTTCGCGTAGGATTTTGAGAAGCGCGAAGTTAGGGTGCACAACTACCGAGTCCTCTCCCCTATGTATCTATTTTGTTTTCAATTTTGTTGGTTTGATTTTAAGACAATTTTTTGAAGATCTAACTATATGTTTTAACTCTTCACTATAATATATAATTTTTTCATCAAAAAAATTTCACAGACCATTCATAGAACTTATATCTTCCATCTTCTTAGATTAATGATAATAAGGATATATTTTTTAATAAAAATATAGGAATATATTTTTTATTTAAAGTGTACCATTAAATGATCTCTTTAGATTTAATAAATTTTATAATTTATCAAATACTATAAAAAAAATTGTTTCTACAAAGTGTAATGCCCCGCCACGCAACCCTAGAGGAAGTTGCAATTCACTACTTAAACGTACCAATTTTTTTTTATTTTTTTTGTTTAAGTACAAATAAAATGTAAGACGAATACACATTGCCAACAACCTCTAAGGCCACGAGACAAAGATTACTTTAAAACCCAAACAACAATTAACATCAACTGAAACCAAAACATTAATCACTTACAGAATTAAGATTACATACAACCCATACTAGATAAATTACAACAAGGATAATAAATACCTCAAAATTCCAATTAACAACATTTAAACAATAAGATTACAACACTCATTCCCCGAATGAGGTAAATCTAATAATCATGATTACAATTTACAAATTCCACCTCGATAACAAATGAGGGGTAATAAAATACAATAAGAACTTGAGAGAACAAGGCATGATAAGAAACTGATTCCCACGAGCTCTCCCACTGGAAATCACAACCACACGAACAAGAAGAAGTACCAACAGATTAAGATGCACGCCACCCGACCACGTGGAACCCAAAGGCCCCACTCCCTCCGTGCTAGGAGATAGTAACAAGGATTTCCTAGACAAGACCATCTACCACTAGACACAGACTAACACAAAAACTGAACTGCAAACAAGAACATATACCACATCACTTAATATCATGGTTACAATGCTTCCAGAGTACAAAATCGAGTACAATCACTATACAAAATAAACCAACGGTACAACACCATACCAACTGTTGTCATAGGAGAAGTGTCATCGCAAAGGTTGCATGGGATCTCCTGGCAAGTCTTCCTAGGTCCCGGCCCCCCTCTAGGGATATTCTGGAAACCTCAACCGACTCCTGGCCCCACATGCACACCAGAGCGGAATCGATTATCTCTCGTAAAGACAAAATAACGATCTTGCCATTCTAGGCCTTCCCGACTCATCTCAAGTCACGTACAAGCCCTTGAGCCAAAGAGCGAGGCTAAATTATCTTATTAATGTTCAAGCTACTCTATCCCTAGTATAAGTTATTTAATTTCCACTTAATTAACTGACTCTCACACGAGTTATCCTAGAACCACTTTGGGCCCGGCGCTCGTTGAAAGCCACTCCCCTATCGACAACACATAACTCCACCACATGCCAAGGGTAGGCATTGCACTAACACTGATCACAAATAACTAAACACCTCAACAGGTAACACATCACTACAGATGTACAAAACTGAAACCCAAGCATGCACTACCCAAGGCTAACACAAGGTTGACTAACATAATGACAACCCACATAACAAACTGAAACACGACTCAACCTTAAGCCATAAGGTCACACAATCCTGACGTGGTAACCAGGTTTCCACTGAAACATAACTCAAGCACTTCCCAATTAAAACAATAACAAACACATGATGCACAACATCGTTTCAAGATAACACATTGGAAGACTTACATAACATTCACTCTAATTCCACAACATCGAAGACGAACAATCAAACACTAAAAGCATTTCAGACAATTAGATAAGCTAAGGTTTGGATTTCCTAAATCCAGTCAAACACAGTTTTCATGACTTGCATTTATCCAATCAATTGATCCCATTTCTTTTCACGACATTGGAATATTAAAAGAACAAATCATTTACTCTAAATTTCATAACCATATTCATAACTAAAACACTTTAATAATGCAACTATCTGGTTAAAATTTAAATCAACCGTTCTCTCTAAGTTTCATGATCACATACTATAAATAAATCACTTGATTAATAAATCATTTAGGTTAATTAATAAGTTCATCCTTTACTCTCAATTCCGCAATCATATTCTATAATTAAACATCTTGAAAAATAAACATTTAGATTAAATAATTCAGTCTTGGTTTCAACTTATCATTAAATAAATCAACTAAATCTTATCTCTACTTGAATTCAATTATATTCCAAAACGAATATACCTAATAGTAAGTTAAGCATGTTGACCACTTAAGGAGTTTAAACCAATAATTATATTTCGTTTCTCAATCACATATCTTAATAAAATCAACCTTTGAAGTATAATCATTTGATTATTTAAAATCTCCCTTTTTCCAATACATCATTTGACTATTAAAAAAATAAATAATGATCTAAATAATTCTTCTGAATATAGAATCTACTTTTGCTTCGATTAAGTAACAATTTCATCCTAAGATGATCTACATTTTAAATTTGTCTATTTAATTTCATTTGTCTCAGTTATCCATAATAATCAAAATCAAATTATAAATAAATCAAACTTTTGACAAATAAGGTCCTCTAATTAAAATAAATCCTTTGTTGACCATAAGTTCTTCCATTATGTTCCATAATCAAAATTTAATGATTAAAACCATCTGATAGAACTAAATCATCCATTATCTCTAAGTTTCACTATTATGTTCAACATCAAGATATTTTAATAAATAACATTTAAATTAAATCATTTAATCCATATTTCATCATAGACTAACTAAATTGATCAAAGTCAATATTTTAAGTAAAACGTTTGATCACACGTCATTTACGTTTCGACTATAACAATGAAATCCACATCTTAACCCCTTATAATAGATAATTAATTTAACATTTAAATATGCGCCACTAAAATGTCAATTTATACCCCAAAGTTTTTCAAATAATTATACCAGATAACAAAATCAAATCTTAATAAGAAAGCATTTATATATTTTCCATCTATGAAAATAATCTACCCCATTTTTATACATATTTTCCAATTTCGAATTTACCCTATCATTTAAATATGACGAATAAAATATTATTATTATTTTCATACGTATTAACTTTATCTTATTTAAAACAACTATTTAAATCTAAAAATCTCAATAATTTAATATATATATATATATATATATATATATAATTTATAATTTAATCAATAACAATAATCGAACAATAAAATATATTTTAAATTATACTAATAATTCATTTAATTTAATATATATTAAATATATTATATTTTATATAATATATAATATTAAATATTATAAATATTATATAAAATAATATTCATAAAATTTAAATTGAAATTAAAAGTAATTTCAAAATTATAAAAACACAGGAAAAAGGGCCGAAGCCCTGGGCACGCAACCCTGCCTCCCGCTGGGCGGCGGTGGCTGTGTGCAAAGCACACAGCGTCGCCTCCCTGCGGGCGGCGGTGGCTGTGTGTTCACACAGCCCGCCCCCCGCTGGGCGGCGATGGCTGTGTGTTCCCACATAGCGAACACCTCCTGCCGAGCGGCGGCCGCGGCGGTGGTGGTGGCAGCGGGGGTTGGCCTCCCCAGCCTCCCTAAAATAAATAAAATTTATTTTTATTTGCATTTAAAAAATCCAACAAATTCCCCACAAAAATATCCATTAAGAATTTCACAAAAAGAATAAACCAGGGTATTTCCAGAAATTTAACAAATGGAAACCCTAATATTTTTAAAATGAATTTGTGGGTTTTATTGAGCAAATTCCCAACAATATCTTGTAACAAAACAATGGATTTTTTCATCACAAGCATAGGGTTTAGATTTATGTTTTGACAACAAGACTCTTTTGGTTTTCTTTTCAAAATTTCAACACAAAATGCAAGTTTTCAAACAAATAACCCATGGGTTTTATTAGATTCAAACAACATTTCAAGATTTCTAAATAGCATGAAGAGAATCTAATCTATTTTCAAAATGGACAAGCAAGGATAAGAGGAACCTATTTTCTTCCTCCAAAACTTGAAGCCTTCAAACATGGAGTTTTCCAATTCCTCCATTGAATCCATCCCAAGCCAAAGTCTCCACCTCCTCCACAATCCAAGTAAAGCCACCAACAAATTCTCCATCCAAGTTTCCAAAAAAAAACCACCCCTCTAAAATGAAAATATATGCTAAAAATAGAGTTTCCCCCAAATTATTCACAAATTGAAATTGAAATTCAATTTCCATTTCCAAATTCAAAAACAAATATCTTTTACCAAAAAAAGTCAACTATTTCCAAAAATATATTTTCTACCCCAAAGTCATTGTATTGAAAATATTTAGAATTTTAAATAACTTAAACAATTTTCAATTTTCTAAATAGAATGTAATACCTTTTAATTTTATTTTTTTTATTTTTTTTCTTTTCAATAAAAGAATTTAAAACTTTCAACACTTTTAATTCGAAAGAAATAACTTAATCAATTCACACAATTAATTTAATTAATCAATAAAATAAATCTAATCCAAGATTAGATTATTTTACTAATTAAATTAAATTAATTAATAAAGTAAATAACATTCCTAGCATTACAACCAATTACATTTAAGCCACAAATTAACAACACAAGCCATTATAACTTGAATTCAATTAAAGACCAAGGTGATCTGGGCAACATGAAACAACCAAACCCGACTACAACCCAACGACACACGGTGACTAGGGTAACGACTTGACACAGAAAACCTAGCTACTATCTCCCAATTAATTTCCGTTGGTCAATGGACACGCTCAAACCTGGAAACCAGGTGGAGTCGATGTCATGTACCTACCAACCTGCAACAAAGAGCATGTCGAACGTGCATATATACATAATATGATCAATTAAACTGTGAAGAGGAAATCTCAGAATCGTAGGGCACTCACAAGCGAGTGATACAATCCCGTCCCCTTCACTAATACAATATCACTAACTGACGCATCTAACATCAATAACATGATCAACAGCATAAAACATCATTAAATCAAATATCTTCTAAGTTAATCCAAAACATGCCATAAGGGTAACATCAGGTAACATCACATCGAAATATAACATCCACATTGTATAACAATTGCAATCAAAAGCAACCTAGTTCCAAAGTCAAAGCATAATCAGACACAATCATAACAGGGAAGAACAATGCCGATCAAAGAGCCAAAACGAAGGGGTGTTACACAAAGACCTATGCAAAAGTGGTGAGGGATGTGATATTGCTACCAGGATTCAACTGTGTAGTTTTTACGAGTCAAACTCATTGACCCATGTTTCATGAGTAGTGGTTCAGAAGAACCCATCTCTCATGATAATGAATGGTCCACTTAGCACTCATTGCATCTAGGTGGTAGTTTTTAAAGGATAGACAAAGTCAAGTGTGAAACATTGGTGTTCCAATTTTTCAGATCATAAAAGCTATCCAAGATAGGTGCTCGTTTAGAAACAAGTATCCATTTCTTAAAGCTATTTAATGTTTTAAATGATTGTCAAGTCATATTTTCCCTAAAATTTTACAAATCGACAATGACTAGGGCAAAACAAATACCCATTTTTTAAGCCATTTACACCTCCAAACAGTAACTGCTACCTCCTCCTATCTACATTACGAGTTTTAGCGACCTCCAAGCTAGGATTTCAATTTTTTATGTTTTTTTTGCTATATATATATATATATAACATTTATAGTTTGAAATTAGGGTTTACATTTTGGCTATATATTTAACATTTATAGTTTGAAATTAGGGTTTATATTTTAGATTATTTTAATCTCCATAATTAGGATGAATTTTATGGCTCCTAAAACCTAATTTATAAATATATGTCATAAAAATAATTAATACAATAAATTTGTAAGGAATAATATAACTCCTAATAGACATAGAAACCAAAACCTAACTAGATGTAGAAACTAAAACCCTAAACCCTCTCTCAATCTTATTATTAACTAAAACTAAAACTAAAACCCTAAAGCTAACTAGATAGAGCCTAAAATTAGCATTCCAATAGAAATATCCATTCTTATTATGTATATGGAAGATACTAATTTTGAACCTAATAAATGTAATACAAGGCAATAGTTTCATTTACCCCCATTTATTTTCCTTAAAAACCCATAGGAGTACACAATAGAGAGTTCATGAACCACTAATAAACATTCCTAGATATTTGTAAACCCCACATAGTCCAATATAATAAGATGAGGTAAGGATGTGAACCATTTCTAGATATTTGTAAACCCCACATAGTCCAATATAATAAGATGAGATAAGGATGTGAGTTTACCTTATGGTCAAATTACACACTTATTGATAGGATTCATAGTTTGAAAGATATACATATCTATCACTCACACTAGGACATGGATATGGCCATGGATAATGAACTCTCATGTGAACATGTTATAACAAATTTAGGCTCTTTTACTCATTCTATGATGTCATTATTTTGATCTAACTTATCACACTTAAATTAAGAAAATTTCATTTTATATTGTTACATTCTAATGAACTCATTTGACTTACATTTCGGATTCTAATTTATGTCAAATTAGAATTACATCCATTTGTAAATTGGTTATTTTTTCATTCACTTGTTTAATTATGATTTTATAGAGTAGGAAATTGTATACCTTTACAATTTCACACTATGTTTGGGTCCCTTGATTAATTGGACTTAATTAAGCTTCTAATTTACCAAATTATGCATTCTAAAGCCTTATTTTTTTCTATTTTTGAAAGGGAAACCTATATTTAATTAATGCAATTAATAATTTAATCACCTTAAAATGAATGTGTCCTGGACTTTTGGGCTAGGTCCCATTCGCCCAAGGGCGAATAGGTCCTTCTGAGGTCCTATGTCCCAAATTTTAATATATTTTTTATAGTATTTTAATGGTTCAAATTTTATATGTAATTGTCAGCTTTTGGAATCTAATTTCCAAGAAATTAGATAAACACCTATAAATACATAGTTATTTTATCAATTCAACATCCAAAAACAAACAAGAGGTGAACTTTATATGATCAAACATTATTGTCAAGAGCATTCAGGAGCAGTTTTTTCAGTCATTTGTTGCAACATTCAAGATCCTATCATCATGTTCAAGCCTATGTGTGTTCATGTAATCTTGTGAAGGATAATATGCATTATTGATCCTAAAGCATCCAAGCATTCAAGTATCCAAAAAATCAAGCAAAGCAAGATTTGATTCCTTGGAGTGATGTGTTTGACTTCAGTCCTCTAAGGGAAGCCACTAAAGGTTTGGTGAGTTGTAGCAAGCAAGTGTTCATTCATCATTCCTTCTATTTATCAATTGTCATTATCTTTCTATCAAGGTTTAATTACCAAACATGGGGTTTGACTAAGGAAAAGCCCCATTTCAAACAAACAATTTTTCCTCTCTTTTTATGTGAAGATTACAAGTTGAAGAAGGATCGAAAGGATCTCAAAGAGTAATTTTGCAACATTCCATAAGTTTTCACCATTGTTGTCAAGCCATAAAAACTCAATTGTAGATTTTATTTTTGACTTTTCAGCAGTGGAACTTGTGTCAAACAGAAGCCAAGATCCAACATTAAAGGACTGTCAAAGCTTATTCTAGAAAGCCTAACTAGGACCCATTCTCCCTAGGGTGAACCTATCCTTCGATAGTGCTCATAACCAAATTTTAATGCTAGGTACATTTGTCTAGACCCTTCTCAGATCTTCATGTAAATTGTGATTTCAATTTATGTATCTTCACCCGATCTTGCATTTTATCATCTAGGTTTTATTGTTCATTAGGTTTAGTTCCATCAAATCATTTCCATTTAATTCCAAATCCTACTATCCTAGGAAACTAGAGATTCGAGTTTGATTGGCTCACCTTAGGATTGAAATTCAATCTCTACACCTTGCAATCTCTTGGTTTCAATGAAATTTGGGAAGAGGGATGCCATTAGTTCCTAAGTAGACTTTGTATGAAGGACCTCAAACACCCCATTTAATCATTTCCCCTTTTCCCAAACATTTCAAATTGATTGCTCATATCCTCCCTCCTTTCATCTTTGATCCTCATTCTTATAATAATCCCTCTCCTCCTCGACCCTTACTCACTTCCATAACTTTTAACTCTTGAAACCCCTCATAAATATTATCATACACCTCCTTAACCCCTTTTGTATTATAAATTTTACACAAGGATTCTAAAGAATATAAGAAAATAAAGGTTGTTGAGGCTTTCATAAACAACACACTAGATTCAAGAAGTTTATGATGAACATTTGAATACTCCTATTGATAATAATTTTTCTATACATAATATGTCTTATTATTTTATTATACATATATATGGTATTATCTAAAAAATTCAACACAAAGCATTCTAAAATTAATGTGCAATCTTCTATGTATACATTATATTATAATGAACCTATGTCTTCTCTTTCAAATCCTTCAAATAATAATATAATTAGTTAATTTTATTCATACAAATCACTTCCTCACTATTTCTATGAGTTCTTAAATATGTTTTCCATTTATTCTTCATCCTTCACCAATTCATGTGCCAATACACTTGGTGATTTTTTGTTTGTGTCTTTTTTTCATCATGCACAAGCTATCAAGAATTTTTTAAAGCAACACAATGCAACACATCCTAATATGTTTAATCCAACTCACTCTTCTCCCTTATAAAAATCCTTCCAACATCAATTCAAATATTTCTAGCATCATGCCTTATCTTACTATTAGGGTTAATCCACTTATAAATACAATAGTAATATGTGGGGCTCCTCTCCAACAATATATGACCTCCCTATGTTTGAAATATATACATAGCTATCCCTCACACTAGGACATAGATATGTCATATCAAATACTAAATAAATTTTATACCCAACCACTAGAATTAAATATAGTAATATTTATGTAGTGTAGAGTGTAACTTAATAAGCCTAGAATCCAAGTTAAAATGAGATATATGGATAGAGATGTGGGATTACATCATCCCTATTACATTCATTCCTTATCTTGTAATCAATTTATTATTACCAGGTATTCATTCTAACTAACATATAGTCATTTATGTTAGAACACACATATATACTAAGAGGAGGTGAATTAGTATATCCCTCAAATTAATTCAATTTCAACTTATCAATCAAAATCTAAAACTACCTTAATAAAATAACACATTCAAAGCAAGAGCACAAAACCATAACATCAAATTTACATGGAAAATACAATAAGGCAAAAATCATGGTGATAAAAAGTTGCTTGGAGATACTGTCCAAATCTAGCCTCACAAATGAATCAACAATTACAATAGATTTAAGGTCTTTAACCTAATAAATTTTACAACTCCCTACTCAACACTTACATAATGAGGGTACAACCTTTAATGCAACTCTTTAAATAATCAAATCACAAATCACAATTGCAACACTTCTTCTACCTCTAGCTCACTGCCTTCAACACTTATACACCTCTCTGCCTTTGGTTCACTGCCTTCGGTATTCACACTTGCACTTTTTCCTTTAGCACTCAATTACATAATTTGGTCAGCTCACTACCTTCCGCACACCACTTAAACACTTTTTTCTTTCAGCTCACTACCTCCAACATGCATTAAACACTTCACTATAAATTTGTAGGCTTTATTCTTCCTTCAACGCACTACTATCATGAAGTTACATTTGTCACACATTGAACACTTGTACACCTTGATCACACAATTGATTTTAAATTTATACCTTCCATTAGCATCAAAAAATTTCTCCTTGTTGGCCATCCTAAAACTTATGATCATAAAACATGCAATGACCATATTTGAATTAGCTTTAACACATCCATAGGAAAGGGAAATTCAATGCAGTCTAAGCCAAGAGATAAGCATGACCTATTTCAAATTTGCATGCATTCCCATGTTGGTGCATGCCACAAAAACTTGGCACAAACAATTTAAATAATTAAGTCAGCCTAGCAAACACTCAACCCTTGAAATATTAACTCCAGACCACAAGCAGTACCGGAGATACAAAATAGCATCACACGAATCACAACACAAGCATCAAATGATATTCAATAATATTTCCATGCTCTTCTTTCACAACATTATGTTAGTGCAAGTAAATAGATACAGAACTAGTATCTATTACAAATCCAGACAACGCAATCTTGAGATATAACTTTGATAACTCAACTTGTGATACACATAAGAAACTAAAACTCAAGGAAATACAATAAATAGGCATGATTAACACTTCCTCCAAACTGTAAGACCACAATAGCAACTGCAGAGCATTTCTCAGAACCTTTCGTGATTGTAATAGTACAGTCTTTACTCTACTTACTCAAGAAACTTCTGCAATAGCTTTTATGATCTAAAAAATTTGAACACCAATGTTTGACACAAGGTGAACCTGCACACATTCTAAAGAACAAAGGCTCATATATGACCTTTCCTGAGTGTTAGTCACACCACTAAAGCTGGTGTTAAACTCACACAAAGCTTATGTCATCTCGACTCATAAACACATGGCGCCAAATCGCTCTCCTGAGTGCCTTGCCTAAGCATTGGTTGCTTCGAGTTGCGAGGGCTTGATAAATGGCAAGTGTGATTCTCTAAGTTCCAATCCTAATTTTCCTAGTTATCCTTCATTTTACAGCTTTACGGGCCCTTTGTCAAACATTTTCTTCCATCCTCCAGCCCTTTCTATGCTTAATTTTGAAGTTTTTCAAAGCTGCACAGCTCCTTCCGAGCCCAGAGGATCAAGTTTATAGCGCAATGTGCTAAGGAATCACGTGGCAGCTTCACACACCACCAAAAAATGTGAGTGGTGGTTTTTTATTAAGTGTCACTCCCACATCAGACTTTTTCAAGATAGCACATCCCAACAAAGCTCCTAAGTGTTGTAGTATTTGTTGGTACATGATTAGTCAAGACTTTTGGTGGGCCCACTATGAGGGAATGGAGGAGGCTGATGTATGGTGAACCCATGCATATTTGAAGAACAAAGGCTCGTATTTGATCTTCCTAAGGTGTTATTCAAATTTTAGCACCGCTAAAGCTAGTGCTAAACTCATACAAAAATTCCACCATCTTAGCTCATAAACACATGGCACCAGATTGCTCTCCTAGGCATCTTACCTAAGCATTAGTTGCTTTGAATTGCAAGGGCTTGACAAGTGGTGGTGTAGTCATCAGCCTACCTACTTTCCATTTAGAGGTAAAAATTGGACCATCTCCTCCACTTTGGCTAATGTGATGTGCAGTAATTAACAGCTCGATGACATCATCAACTAGCAAGTTTAGTATGATCACTTAGTTGGATGCGATTCAACACACACCTCTCTAGTTCAATAGATGACTTGAGGATCAGCCACGTATAGCAAGGTGGTTGTTGTGTACTTCAATGTTGATCTGGTGTGTGTTGCAATAATGGCAATAAAGCTCCTTAGAGAAAGCTCAGTACTACTCATGTTGGTGTGCAAATCTAGAGATAATTTCCTCCTACACGAAGCATGGGAGGATGAGGTGGCTTGCTAATTTAAAGCAGTGGAGGGATAACCTTTTCATACTTCTCACAATCACCTTTAGATCCCATCAAGCGTGGATACTCTTATCCACCTCACAAGCTCACGTCGTCAGATGGCTTTTTAGGTGCCATAAAAGACCAAAGGCTAAAGGTGCTAATGAAGCATCCTAGTGGTAGGTCTTTGAAAGTGGTAAATATGATCCTTGATGTTGATCTCTTGTTGGATGATGGGAGGTATAGGGAAAACACTGATATCACATCATGTTTTGTGGCCTCCCTCCTCGATTTAGGTGAACCAAAGGAGATGGTGCGAGAGTTGGCTTTGAAATTATTTAAGAAGCACAACCTTAGAGGGTTGCAGGAAACTTTGGGTGCACAAAAAGGTATGGGGTTGGAGCCCTGAGGTCAAGGGACATTTAGAGAGTGCGTGAGGAGGGTGTTGTAGTGGAATGGTTTCCATTCCTTGGAAATTTTTGCATGTTGAGGCTGTTACAACATAGAGCTTGGACACGTATGGGTTGTCATTTCTTGAAGAAAGTGACAATTTGGAGCCCATGGATTATTTTGAATGGATAGTGGAGTTTGATGCCACCCTTGATGTGGCATAAATAGATCTAGCCCAGCTTATATATTTTTTTGTTATATATGTAAGCATATAGACTGGTATGCTAATGACCATAACTACTATGTATATCTACTTCTGATCATGGGTTTTGTGTATGGTTTTTTTAACATGGTGCTCAAGTACCTAGTTTTTTACAGCCTTTTCATTGGCCTAGATAGCCTTCTATGATATTGTAGAAACATTACAGTCCTATATCTATTGTAATCGTATAATTAATAATATTATAGATGCTCTTCACCTTTTGACAAAAAGACCATTATTGAAAGAATCCATTTATTTCTTTGCACTTATATGCTATTCATAAAAATTATCTATGCCTATAAATTTAAACACCTAAAATTGAGTATGAAATACACTTTTTAAATCTAAGATAAAATACACTTTTGGAATCCATATCTTCACCTTTAAAATAGAAACAATCCTTAGCACAATTGGTATGAAATTGAGTCCCAATTTATTACAAAGTGTTATTACGCTAAAGGTGTTCCTTATGTGATTAAGGGAAAGTGAAGTTATTGACCAAATTAATGGTTGTGAACTTATAATAGAAATGCAAGATCATAAATTTAATTTGAGTGGAACATGTGTTCCTTTTTTTCTTTTTTGATTGAGCAATTAATATATTTTATCTAGTACTAGGGAAGCCTTTAACCACTCTAACATTGTTAACCCTTGTGTTAAAGTTATTTGGGTAGGTTTTCACTAGAGACAACCAAATGTGTAAGTTGCAAATTCATTACAAAGAGTTTTAATTAGCTTGGAGTGCATGTACACCATCATATTTTATCTGACTAACTAATCAAACCTTATTAAAAAAAATCATATGTTTTGTTCCATATCTATAAAATTGAATGAAAATAATTTTTTTGATCATTGTTGCATTGTTTAGTCAAAAATATTGGTTGCCTAGGTTTGAAAAAGGAAAATAAATTAGCCATTATTATGAGAACTTCCCCCTATAATCTCAATAATAATGCCCATTGTCTTTACTTTTGATCCTCCACGTCACTATGTGTTTATTGTTACCAAGTTTAATAACTAAACATTATAATTGAAGCATAAAATAATTGAATTGAATGATTTCCTCTTTTAAATTTTCTTACAAGTTATGTTACCAGCAATCCCATCGACAAAAAAGAAAGGATGGATAACCTCTCAGGAAGTCCCAAATATTCACCCTTGTGAGCATCATATAGATGTAACAAGTGCCAAGTGGACTATTCATGCTCATTAAATATGTTTCAACAAATTTGACTCTAAAAATATGTAGTTAAATTCTGATAAAGCATTACAATCTTCTCATTTTCTTACTATGGTTAATATTTACGTAGTGATGTACATTTAATAATTTATTTATTTATTCATCTCATATCATAACTTCAGGCTTCTATGTAGGGGTTTTATTTTATGGTAGGAATGATGTATATCTATTCTTATATACATTTGGAGTGCAACACATTATTTTAAAAGATGTGACAATCTTGCCCAATCTATAATGAATGTATTATGCAAAGTCATATATATAGAGAGAGAGGGGTTGTAGCAGATTTTATTTCAATTTCATCATTTATGGAATGTCTTTTATTATTTGCAAGTGTCCCTACCTTAAAACCACATATAGAAGATGAAGTGGAAATAAGATATTAAAAGTAAAATTTATTATACAAAGCAAAGAAACTTAGATAACAAAAAATCTTTAATTTTTTTTTTTTAAAATCTAAATATAATAAAACACCATTAATTATTCATATTGTATGCTCTAACATATTAGAAATCATTAAAAACTATTACAAATCCTATAAAAATTAACATACATCACCACAATTAACCAAGAATGTGGATAACCTTTTCATGCCCAAATCCTATCCATAACATCAAAAAAATTCCTATTCACTTTCCATTTTATTGAACCAGGAATCCAATACCTAGATAAATCTTTACTAGACACACAATCAAATCATGACAATTTAGATAAATTAAAAGGAGACAATCATTAAGATCACTAAGATGGTAAAAGCCTCAACTCCCTACATAAAAAAACTAACACTATAGTAATATCAAGGAATATAAAATTATCACACATAAAACAAAATAATTTATCAATAAAATCTCTATTTTCATAGCAAATAAAAATTGTATGCTCATGTTCTAGGTAATTTATTTACTTGGTGTAAACAATTAAAACATTTACCTATGTTTCAAATATTTTTATTTGATATGTGTGCCTTTTAGCATAGGTTTCAGTAATTAAAGTTATAGTACTCCACGTGGTTACCGTAGGCTTGTCATGGAGAAAAAGTAATTTTCAAGGCACATGAAATAATTATTTGTTTGAACTAGAGAAGGATGCTTTAAATTTTACAACTATTACTTGGAAGTTTATTTATGGGACCTTAATTACTAGTACATGATTGATATTTGAGACATTTATAAATATTTTATATATCTAATATACAATTTATCATTATTGTTTGGGTTGGTTTAGCTCAAAAATTATTGGTTTGTTTGTTTTGGTAAAAAAAATTATTCATGAGATTATGTATATCACCATTTTTACAATTGATTTGTTTACATTGTTGTAGTCTACATAGATTAGTCTATTTTGGTCATAAAAGAATGAATATGGAATAATTGATATTGTAAGCTAATACAAGGAGTAAATCCATCTCCTTCTCACTCACACTCTAGGATCCACATGTCGATGAGAATGCAAAAGGATAAATAACTAGATTCCTAAAACTATTTTAATTATATTTGAAAGTTTATACTTACCATGCATTTTTATCTTTCTTATTAATTAGTTTTATTTTTCATTTGTATCAATAAAACATTGTTTGTTATGATACAATTATTCAATCTCATTATGTGTGTAGACACGTCAAATTGACATAATGCATTCAACTAGGTCATATTCATCCATTCGGAAAATAAATCAAGTTTATTTATCAATCTCCTAAAGTCATCAGCTTAAATCAAATAAATCAAACTTATCATCAACCTTTTTAATCAAATAAATCAAACATCCATCATAATGCATATTTCATCCTTCTTGATTTAAATAAATCAAATATCAAAAGTTCTAAAAGTCAAGTCAACGGTAATAATCATCATTAACTAATTACATCATCATTTATTTAATCGAACCATGATTAAATACTAACTCACCCACTTGCATTCTCTATATCTCCCGATTGGCATGTGCTGTAAATCAATTTTACTTGACTTCTATTAAAAACCTCATTTTCCTCAACATGACAAGTTGATTTGTCCCTCCAACATAGCATTTATTGCTGTTTTCTTGTCCCTCTCAAAATTTAGCTGTAAAATTTGAATTAAATTTTTTCCTCCTTATGGGCACTCTTCCAAATCTTGCACATCCATTGCCTATCATCACTTGACAAGGGCTCATTTTATTGGCTTAATTTTGTCCTGCTACTGTCCATTTTCAACACTCTTAGCATTTGAAAATCTATGCAAATAGAGGCTTTATCTTCTTACTGCACCTCCTTCACCATCTCCACAACTTTGTAAGGTCACTCTCTTCATTTGATATTTGATCTTGTCCACTTCACTTCATCATATCCATCATCTACACAACTTGATGCAAGGTCATTCTCTTTGAGATTTGATCTTTTCCATTTAGCATCTCCATATCCATAGCAATTTCATCACTAGCTTATCAATCAAGGATTGGGAAAGGGTCACTAGCACATGTGACACCAATCCACTATGAGATGCTGATCTCATGTTGTTTGTGTGTGCTTTATTTTGGTTTTTTCTTGTTGTTTCGGTTTATCTTAAAGTATTATCTAAATTATGTTTCCATTATCTCATAGGGATATTGAGGATTATTTTGGTTTTAAAATGCTAACCATATGCAGATTTTCACATCCACATTATGGCGCTAGAAGGAGGGCATACATCATTACCCTTGGCAAGCATATGCATTCATTTCACATTTGTTATAGCTCTGACCACTGACAAGCATTATGCATTAAGCAATATGTGTTGAATAGTGTTTCTAAAATCATGTAGAGCATTTGTCATGCCATTATCTTTGCATTTTCTATTCTTCTATTTGCATCTTTGTTTTAAGATTTGGAGTTATCATTGTTTCTTTAGTTTCTGATATTAGATTTGTGGGAAACCCATTGTTTCCTCACATCAAACCTGTTAGTTTTACTTGTTGCGCAGTTTTAAATGAATATGGACTGAATGTTTCATTAGTTGTGGCCTCATCATCGTCTCTGTTAGAGTAATCGGCTATGTTAAATGAGATTATGTTGTAGACAACTATGTTGTTAATTTCATCAGAAATTAATACGCCTAGATGTCCAAATGCCCATATTTTAGCTAGCAAGCCCCAGATGCAGACCACTGCCAAACCTTGAGCTCGAATCCTTGCCTTATACAAATTCAAAGCTAAGCTTCGATCAAAATGCCAATCTCTATCAAGTAATGAATGATCTAATCTGCCATTATATTTCTTGAAGGACGCTCTTTATTCTCCTGCAACTTTGGGGAACTTTGACTGAATGGCACACTTTTTCAAATCACTCAATTCTTTTTGTTTGGTCAGATATTAATTGATAGTGACTGGTAAAACCTTTGTCTACATTTGAATATAATCTTTGTTATGCACAAATATCTAGCTACTATCCTTTAATCAATCTCATGCTTTGAATCCCATGATATTCTCTTTATTATGCACAGATATAATGTTGAATGGGTGCTTCATAAAAGATCTGATTGTTTTGTAAATTGTGTTGTCAACATTTTGATCATCTTCTAATAGTGATTGCGCTATCATAACATTTGTTTTGTTCGCTGGAATTTAAGTGTATGGCATCCATTTTATGTTGAATGAACTCTATGCCTAACAAATGCATTTGTTCAAAAAAATTTGAAGACTTTTCTCTGTTTTTTCTCTTTTTTGCGTATCCTGCAAATTGCAAAATTATTGCACTTTATGGGATCACATTTCTTTGAGGTAGTCTTGAAAATAGTTCGCGTGCCTTCTCTAGGCGTCCATAGTTTTATCTACCAAAGGAGCTGCAACTATCGCTTCTGACAGGACGTTGGTGTGTGAAAAAGCAATAGTCTAGACCCCAACTTTGCATACCTGTCTACCAAAGCATTGCGCCTCTGTTAAAGAATTATCTCACCTGGCATTTCATTTCTTTTCTACACCACTGCCAGTCACTCAAAGGACTGAACTTCCCACTTTTCCAAAAGACTACGAGCAAAGACTTCTACACCACTGCCAGTCAATAGTACGTGGTAATTGCAGTGACCATCTTGCATTGAATACTTTGACCGACCTGGAGTACCATCCATTATTTATTGTGAGAAATCAATAACAGCAGATTCAACGGGATTTGTTACTAATCTTATCAATATTTTTTAATATTGGAAGCAAGTTGGCGTGGTTTCAATTCCCATCTGCAACGCGAGTTGGACACCAAAGCTCAGTAAATTTCAATCTAAAAAATGCTCTAACTCCCTCATTGAATTCTTATTTTCAGGAAATAGCTCGCCAAATGTGGGACATAAAAGATTGGAAGGTGTGCTTTCTGCCTACAAAAAAGATTCAGGATTTGGCTTTACACCTGTCAAATGCATTTGTTTGAAATATGTTAAAGCCTTTATTTACTATCGCCTGTGCACTTGCAGTAGTTTAAAATTTCATATGATTTGACTTGACTGCGAGCTCTAACATATGGAATAGTGTTTTGGTTTAAATGCTAAATACATGCAGCTCCCTTGAGAGTTCATTTTCACATTCTTCTATATATTTGTTAACCACATCCGGCCACTTGAATGGAACATAGATCTCTAGCCAGCCACTTGAATGGAATGCAGCTCACTTGAATGGAACATAGATCTCTAGCCAGCACACAATATTTCTTGGGAACTAATTTCTCAAAAGGATATGCACAATATCTATCTTTTTCTAACAGATCGTTCAAAATAATGTTGGATATACACGCTTTTCGTGTTATCAAAGGGAATCTAGAAAGCAAGTTCAAAATCAACATGACCATTTTAAGATGCGCAAAAGATAAACACTGTTGATTCCTTTTCTTTTCTTTTTTTTTTGCATTAAATGAAGCATGACATTCCATTATTAACGATACTTTGGGAAAGTCCGAATAGAGAAATGGGAGTTGTATGGTAGTCAATTTCTAGGGGTGTACATACTGGTTTGCATTAGAAAATAATTTGTCTCATTTTTAAAAAAAAAGTTCCATTAACTATACATTTGATTTTCTTTCAATATTTATTGAATGGTCTCTTAAACAATTCATTGGTCTTTTTATCTTATAGGTATTTTTGTTTACACAATGAACATACAAGAAGCAAACTTTAAAGAATCTTGGAGGAAAAAGGCAAACGAAAGAAAGCAAGGAGAAGGCTTACGAAGGAAAACGAAAGGGGGAGAAATGAGGAGGATATTTGAAAAAAATCAAAGTGTTTTTAAATGCTTTGAGTGTTTGTTTAACACTTCTTCACGAAATTGTTTATCTCTCATTTTTAGGACACCAAATTTTGTTTGGGTTTAAAAAGAATTTTCAAATTCTTCTTGCAAAGGCTAAAACGAACTTTAGGATCACAACCTACTAGATTTTGTTTGGGATTAACAAATTGAACAAGGCAATTTCTCACACTTCATCTTGGTGCTTAAAACGAACTCGAATCATTGCTTTGAAGGATAAAATGAACATGTGTCTTTTGTGTTTTGTAATATTTTATGCAAAATAATCTCACCAAAAGACGTATGCGCTTCTCTCATGCCTCACGGCGATCTTGAGAATCAAAAGGCTTTTGGTGACATTAAGTTGTGTACATAATTACCCATACACACTTTGATTTGGGTTTAAAATTGAACAATATCTTGTGCGAGTGTGAGTAGGGGCATTTTTGCGTATATTCTCTTTCTTTGTGCCGTCAAATATTGATCGAGTTACGGATTTTGTCTTTGCTTGTTTTTGTTTATCCTAGAGGGCCTGCCTTGGGGAAAAATTACTCACCCAAGGGAATGACTCAACCAAAAGACTCTAAAGCCAAGAGTATTTGAATAGATATAAATTTGGCATTACAAACTATTATCACGTTAGCCTGGTCTTAAGGAAGAGGATCCAAGGACTTCACATATGGGTCAATCACCTAACGGAAAGTCCTTATCAGGAACCCATACTAGAGTTTACAAAACCTTGATCTATTTACAGGCAAGAACCAATGTCGAAGTCACCCATACTAAAAGTGATGTCTTAGTAGAAAATGAAAAGATGCCATGGAGTTTCATGGTGTTGATGTTTCACGCCGTATATAAGTGGGAGGTCATGAGGGAGCCGGGGCTCATGATCTAACCATTCGCTAAAGATAAGTATATAGTTGATCTATTCAAGTGGGATTCAACAAATATTGTCTTTCAGCTATTCAGGGCTTGTACTTGTTTCCGGTCTGCAAAAGTTTATCAAACATTGTAAACCACATTCAACATCATCAATGTACTTCAAACCCCTCTTTAGTTAGAGTAAATACCTCTTTACAAAGCCTAAGAACTATTGCCACCTCTTGGGATTATGTCCCTAGAGGCTTACAATTATTTCACATCTTCATTTGCGTTCTTTACAAAGGTCAACATTAGGCAACCCTTGTCCCGATTTCTTGAACTTCCACATAGCACTTTGTGGGAATAAAGTGAAGTCAGAGATTGGATACTTGGTGTTTAAATCCAATCAGTAAATATAACTTATTAAGCAAAGATACCAAATTGACCCCAAGGCATGTGCTTGATATCTTTGTCATATTGAACTTTTGATTGCTCTTAGAGAGAAAAGTGCCCTTTCACTTGCCTAGTAATAAAGTCCTCAAGTCTTTAGGATAAAATCAAACACTCATCCAGATCTCAGACATTTACTGTAACATCATCCCACCAAATAACTTTAGAACTTTGGAAACATCATTCTAGACATGGGTAAATCATCCTTAATCAAATCAAAGTCATTTGTTTAATTAGGTGTGTGGGAATGTATCCTTTCTCATACATTTAATTAAATCAACCATCCTTGAACAAGTTCATCCGCATCCATCCATCTTAGGGTTGGAAACATCCAAATCAGACCAATCCAATCAAACCCTAAGTCTAGCATTGATCCAAAGTTCCTAAACGTTCAACACTCACATCATTTACACCTTTCATCCTCCATCTCATCATTGGTCCTAAGAACCTTAGAGGTTACTTTTTCAACAAGGTCAAAACACAAGGAGAACATGGAATACAAACTTGATCCATACATCTTGAGTAATCCAAATCAATTGAATCTTCAAAGCCTTACAATGCCGATTGATTATCAAAACTCACACTTATACAATCCATACATGGGACCATTACCTTCGACAAATGTCAATAGAACAAGTGTGAGTATGCCCAAATCAAAGATTGGAACACATTTCCCGATGGTAAATCCAAGTCCAAATCTACAAGTCTGTCAATTAAACAATCAAAACATGAGCCTTCAAACGAACAATGTCGTCCCACCAAAACCCTACAAACCAAATGAGAAGGTACCAAGAACAAGTTTTCGAAACATGAATCCGGAAAACTTTGGGATGGATACATTTGCAAATCATACGAATATTCCAAACATGAACAATGGTCAATTTCAACCCATCATGCCAAATCTGAGTGTCATCACAAATCATAATATTCTCCAAAATCAAACACAACTACACACTCCAAATCTGCTTAAACAAGAGCCAGATCAACTATATCAAGGGAGTCAAGATCAAAATCAAGAACAAAATTGGCTAGATCAAATTGCTGCACTTTCCAAAATAGTTGAGGCATTGCGCCAAGGGAAATCTCCACCACTATTACCAACATCATTCCTTGGTTTAGGGCTTCCCCCTTTACCTAGCACCAATCAATCCGCCCAAATCAATCCACCTAACGTCAATCAAACCATCACGCCAAATCCTTCGAATATACCATCAACACTGCACCAATGGATGGTATCTAATCAAACAACAACATTGATCCTAAATCAAATACTGTCTCCAAGGACCTACCACCTATCTTAAACCATCACTATCCCTTCTTAACTTATCCAACTCACCACCATCATGCCCACCACATCCTCAAACACCTTACCATCACTCCAAATGGGCCCCAACGTCTGTCACCCAGGTTCAACATGATTCCAAATACACCACCACCACCGCCAAAACCCACAATAAGTCAATATTGTAGCATCGCACTAAAAGCACATCAAGCCTACCAACAAGGGCTTCAACAATCTCAAGCTACCCAACCAACACGAGCACAAACACAAAAGATGACAACTATTGAAAACAAGGATCAAGATCAATCCATCACTGAGCACACGTTTACTTCATCCAATGATCAAATCGATATATGTCAAGAATCACTTTTGAATCACGATCAAAATCCACCAAAAAAACTCAGCAATGAGCCAATTCAAGAAATATCAACATCACTTGACTTATCAAGATATCCACAATCTCCAATCGCAATTGCTCTAAAACAATGATCAAAACCTTCCATCGAGAAGTTACATTGAGGATGGTATTCACACAACTGAAGGATCAACTCACTATACATCAAGAGCCACTTTTTAGTGATCTCTTTCAAGGAGTGTTAGGATTATTTGATCCAATTGACATAATGCACAATCAGTTCACCTATGATCATGTTGAAAATGTCTCTACATCGCCTTACGAGTTAGAGGACATATCTCAAGAATTTATTCCAAAGCATGATCAAAATCTTTCACCAAAGTCTAGCAATGGTCCTTTTCAAAACATGTTGATCCCCTTTGACCGCATGGTTACAGATACTGAAAGAACCCCAAACTCGACACTTGAGGATATTGAACCACTTACCATGTACAATGATGACATCCAAGAACCATTTATAAGCAATCCATCCTTTCGAACTGATCCATGTCAGGAACTTGATCTAAAGCATGTTGAAAGCAACTATGAAATCATTCAAGATCAAAAATTTGTATCTTCAAGATACTACAATCATCTAATGGACACTCTCCTATCTATGCAAGATGATCATATCCATGTAGCACATACTCCTCCACCTACCCATGAGATGCTTTCTATGGATGGACACATAGATGATCTTCATCTAGAACAAGATTGTGTTACACAAAAGGAGTAGATTATTAACTCCTGCAGTCAAACTAAGTTATCAACATCAAGATCAGATATGTCCCAAACTCAAACTAAGGACATCATGAATACGGATATCTAGCATTATCCGCTCAAGGAGACAAGTCAAATAGAACAGGATATTCTAGAGTTAGCAGAGCAGCAAATGGAAATAACGTCACCTATGGTGGTCATTTATCAGAGAATTCATTCTAAACAAAAGCTCTCGGAACAAGTAGAATCAAAGCATGAAGGTACTACTTCTACCATATTGGGGGCAACTATGTCTCAAGCAAACGTCAATATAGGAAGCACGAAGAATCCTTATGGTGAAACCATTGCAATACTACAACCAGTCACACCATGAATCTTCATCCACCCATCACCCCATCCACAAATTGGGACCAACGTCAAAAGAAAGATTTGAATCAAAGTACGAAGAATGATATCAATGCAAAAGAAGCTGGTAAGCATAATGGAAAAATAAAATACAAATGGATACCAAAGAGTACAAAGAAAGATCATCCCTATCAAACTCCATTAGTCAAAGAAACTATGGGGCAAATTAAAAGAGGGAAAAGTATCTATCAAGGATGTCCGCAAAAGCAAAAGCAGGCTTCTCAAGCGACGTACAAAGTGTATCAAGCAGTTGGTCCTAATTCCACACACACTTTCGTATCCACCCATCATTGCTCATCTTCCCAAGTTTGGAGAGTCAAAGGTTCCAAACTATCAACCAATCCATCTCTTATCC
>VDFB02058242.1:731434947-731850593 GCA_007258455.2 Sequoia sempervirens | reverse complement strand
CAAAGGTCCACTCCCCCTGTGCTAGGAGATAATAACAGGTCCACAGTACAAGCAAACATACAGTAAATAATAATACATGACGTTACGTGGTTGACAATCACATACTGACATAATGGTATCAATACACATGAATACTAACAAAATCTCAAAGGCAACAATAGTAACAAAGGTGACTCTACATAAGAGACCACAAATATGCTTTAGGACAAAGTGTCATCACATAGTTGTTCTAGGTTACCCTGGTGAATCTTCCTAGACTACCGACCCTCATCCAGAGTTACCCTGGTAGTCTTTACCGATTCTCGGCCCCTAGACATACTCATGTGGAGTTGAATTACCTTTCAGGAAGACAAGGTAGGTGACTAAGCCATTCCAAGCCTCTCAACCTACCCTTAATCTATACAAGCATTAAGGCACTAGGTGAGACATTTCGTTTATCTTAATTATTTAATGAACCCTAGGTTTATTTATTAAAGTTTTCACTAAATTACAAAAAAACCCATGATAGGTTACCCTGGAAACCACTTAGGCCCGCCCTATCTCTAGAAATAATTTTCCCATAAACATGATGCAATATGAAAATACCAAGGATTTCCATCATGCATAAGAAACAAAACCATAGTAGAATTTATCTCATTCATGGCCTAATCATTGAATAACTCAACACCTCAAAGGTAATAATTTTTTTTTTTTCCATGGAAAAGTCCCAAAATAGATTACGTTAAAAGAACATCAATAAACAATTATTAAAAGTTGTTTTCTTTAAAATCAACACTCGAGCCTCTGGAAGAAAAGGTACACATAACTCAACATCAAATACTTCAGAAATCCATTAAGCACAAAAGAAAAATCTCGAATGATCACATCATTCACATGACATAGACCATTTAAACTCAAAATACCTCAAAGGTGACATATACACCATGCTTGGCTTAATTTTCAAAATATCACTTAGCTAAGATATGCAACGAAAGCAAGGCTAGTTTCAAACAACACATCAAATGAATACATAAAATAAATAAATTGACAAAGATATCCTAGCCTTTGGAAACTTAACAACTTACAATTCACAAAATTTAAGCTATATTCTTTTGAATTAAAAATTATAAGGTTTAATCTACAATTAAAAGAATATCATAGCCATTAATATATATCATTGACAAGATATTATACTCATCACCAATTCAATGAGTCAAAGATTAATAAATATTACTTCAACAATAAATATACATTATATCTTCATATAACAAATAAATCTAACCTCTTTTTTTTTTAAAAATACGAATAATATAAATTTATTACATTGTTATATCTATAACACAAATGCTATTCCACTAGAAGTAAAATTTATATTTTTATTGATGAAAATTGTTATATAAATTCCTATAATTAAAATAGGTATATATGTATGTTTTATTCAACCGTGCAACATAAGTAAGAGAGAAAAATATGTTAAAGATGACTCAAGCTTTGAATATCATACTAAGATTTCAATTAAATTAAAAATATCTATAAATCATGCTAGAAAAGAGCGCACTGTGGTAAGATTGTAAGTTTTAGAAAGAAAACTCAGACATCAAAATTCTTGGCATTGAACCCAAGGAGAAACTTAAGTTAAGTAAATTCTATTACATGCATAGTACAAGAACCACATACAGTCTAAAACCTTTAAGATGCAGAACATAGTGTCAAGATTCTATAACATAGGATATGTCGACTAAAGAAAAGCAGTTACAACTGCACAAGGACTAAATCTACTCGTTAAAATCTCAAATTACTACCTATAGTTTGCAGACTAAGGAAGAAGAAAATGTTAAACAGGCTTAGATCCTTCATTAAGAAGATCTGACGCTAGGAGATATGATATAAAAATAGAATAAATTCTGAATTTCTTACTAAGTCAGCCAATTCATTATTAGTAGTGACCGAAGAGACTGGAACCACTCATATCTAAATATATATTAAGCATAGTTATACACCGATTCAAAGCTATAGAAAACTAATTAACTCTAAGTTATAGAACAATGATAAATAATAGTCACCTACCTACAGTAAGAAGGCCGCGCGCAAGTACGCATTAGCAGGATATTATAAATCTGAAAGATAATATACTACCGAATACAGGGAATGGGAACGGTTTTCAATCATTCTTAACTAATAGTTCATGAAACAAACTAGTTTAATTAAAAGCATATTGAACTGGGGCAGCGACTTGCACGGATTGGAGGCGCACACACAGGCTCCATCAAAGACAATTAAATGGAGACACTTAAATGAAAATGAATACACACCATGCAACATCTATCAAGTTGAGTGCAAATTACTCAAACAGAGTACAATTAGTTAATATGGCATGCAAGGACTAAAAGCACCATGAGAGACAATGCATGCAAAAGTTTCAGGAGATTCTATTAAACCCAAGGTACTGTTATTAAGAGAGATTTATGATATTCCTGAGGCAGTTCTATGGTCTGCTATACAGGTAATGATAAAGGAAGAGCAGCGATAGCAACAGAGTGAACAAGCGAGCCAAGTTTTCAACATTACATTCTCCTAAATCGATTGTATGAGTCGATTCTCTACAACCAACTAATGAATTTCTTTTGAGCTCGAGATTAACAATATGAAATGATTATATCAGGTACGGTATTATAAACCTCTACAGACTTCTATGTTCATGCGCTGCAATTGTAAGAGGTTATGGATAAAATCAATGAGGTTCATTAAGTCTTTACACCTTACCCTGTTCAAGTGTTGTAGTTGCGTAAGGAATCAAACACATTTTAAACATGGAGAATATTGGTGATACTAAATGAAGCAATTTGAAAACACAGGCTTGCACTATAATAATATTTCAGACAAAGGAAAATGATAGGTATAAAATCAAATTCCACAGCCTTTCCAACTTTTCCTAGGCCCATTTCAAGCAAATTTTCTTTTGTTTCCAACTATATCTGTTTTCTAATATCCTTCTGAAGATTTCAATGGCGACTCAACACCAATAAAGAAAGAAAAACACAGGTTAAAAGGGCGCTATAGATGTATTCAACTATCTCATGTTCGTTGTTTGATTCACATCCATTGGTATACCAAATATAAATCCAAACTCTACAACGTATTTCTAACACCCAAACTATCATGACAAGATGGGAGTTCAACGCCAGAATTAAGAAGGAACCTATACGATACATAAGACAAAGTACAAACTTATCAAACACTGTATTCTTGACATCAATTCTCACGGCTTAGACAGAATAAAGGTAACAGATAGAGGCTTGAAAACTTGCAAATTCTCCATACCACAGGGATGCCCATGAGGACTATACTCCACAGTAAATTATGTGCATGGAATGAATAAAACATATTCTAAGGTTTGTTGTTTATAACCGTCGAATCAAGGCAAAAAACAAAGCATACACAAAGTGAAACTACCCGCAGCCAATATACACCGCATAGAAGATCAAACGAATTTCACAGACTAAATAATTTACTCTGATTAAATTCAAACACAAAATGAAAAGATTTTGTTTCTTTTAAATAAAATACAAATTGAAAAACGAAGAACCTGTTATTTCCGTTCGAATCACCCAAGAATCTGATGAAGAATTCAGCAATTTCCAACCAAAATTTTTTCCAAAATCAAAATACTGCAAAGATTTACCTAAAAACTGTTGTGCAAAAATTTCCTAAAGGCTATTGCCATGAAAAATTCTTCCAAAACATTGTCGTGTATGAAATTGCAAACCCCAAAAGCTTTTTAATGCATTAATTACCTCCATTTACAAAACTCAACTAATTGTAGTCATGCATTTGAAAATTGCTCAATCAGTTATAATCATTAAATATATGAGATATTATCTTTTAACTCAAACACAAGTTTTTAGATATTTATCACTTATAGAAAACAAACTCTCTTAAAATATCAACTTTTCACAAGAATCCAATTTGCACTATTAATTCCACAATTACATTTAAATAATTACCTTTTTCAAAATTAACATTCACTTTTAAATAAATAACTTGTTTAATTTATTTTAATAAATCAAACCTTACCCATAAATATTTAATCTAATATTTTAAAAAAATTACATTTAATCGAATACATAACAAATAAGCCATTTAACTAAATTATTGAATTCCAAAACAAAAAAATACATACAAGAACGACACAACATAAATAGACTACACAAAACAACGAGTAACAAAAGATATTCAATGAAGAACAATGGCTTAAATGAGGACCTGACACTATCTCTGGATCAACATAATTTCATTGGATTAGGGTATGCTCAGACCTGACAAGCAGGTGGAGCCGATACCCGGTACCTGTATCTGCATAAAACATCTCTGTTAAACATATATTAGCAAACACATCATGAAGAAGAATCATAGCGTAGCAGGGTACTCACGAATGAGTAGTGCTACACTGTCTTCTTCACCAAAAATGATGAGCATTATATAACATAAACAACCATTTCTACATGATAACCACATAACAACTCATAAGCAACATAATCCATATCTCAACATGTCTATCTCAATATCATCACTCAAACACAACCAGATGATCAGGATGTCAAAAGTATCATCCACAAAGTATAAAAACAACATAATGTCGAAGTCATAACTGAAAACAATCAACATAGTATCATAAGCAACTAAAGCATCTATCCACTGAACAAAGACAAACTAAAACCAAGTGTCGCAACTAGAGGGACACTACAAGATACATGAAACCATTTAAATGATCCATTGAATAAGTTTTACAAGCTATGAAATAAAAGGGATTAAAAGAAACACAATACCCTACATTATGATGCAATTAGGTTATGTAGAGAATTTCAAATCCTTATACCATATAAATATATAATCATACATAAACAACAAGAGGTAAGAAAAAGAAAACTTGAAGAAATAAAAATGAAGTAAAAAATACTGAGACAAGAAAAAAAAATTTAAAAAATAAAAAAAGAACAATACAAGCTTGAAAGAGAATTGAAAAGATAAAATAGGGAAGAGGAAAATATCCAAAAACAAATGGAGGAGGAATTAAATAAATAGCAAGAAAGACTTGAAAAAGAAATTAGGAAAATAGTGAGTGATTTGAGTAAAGCATAAGATACAATCACAAAGAGGCATTTGAGTATTACCTCAAACTCTCTACTTGAACAACATTGAATTCTCAAGGATATATACAAAATATTAGTTCATGCTTATGTTTTTCTTAACAACTTCTAAGTCAGGGTTCCCCCTCATTCCATTACAAATCAAATATAAATTTCTAGGATTTTAGGTCATGCATTGTTTGGTAATGTATCTTTAGCAACAATGAATATGCCAATCAAATTTCTTGTTGTATTAACTCCTCAAAATTCTTCAATAAATGGTATTATAGAGGTTCTAGAACCAATCCTCAAGATTTATTGTAAAATAGATTTAATGTTTGGTTTTTGGTATAGTGTATGGAATATGTAACAATTTTTATGAATCATTTAGTTAGCAATGCATTAGTAGAATTTGACAATTTTATAATGTCTTGTGAAATGATCATTTTACCACATTATGTAACTAGTATTTCCATAGTGTATTTACTAAACTATTTATACATACATACATACATATATATTATGTTGAAACTTCTACAAACCATCTAGTTTGCAATATCTTAAGAACTTTTTAATAGAAGGTAATAATTTTGTAATGTTTTGTTAGTAGGTTATGTTCAAGAGTGTTATGTAACCAACATTAGCACATTATGTACACAAAACTATCTCATATATATTATAGTTACAAAACATGTATACAAACATATATTAATAGAAATAGATTATATATATATATAGAGAGAGAGAGAGAGTGTGTTTATCTTTGTTTTCATCAAGTTGTTAGCAATGTAGTTATAGACAATGATATAAGAATATGTAACTTATCAATACCATGAATGAATATATATTCTTTCAATATTTATTGAAATAAAATGTAAACTCCATCTTAAACCAAATAATGAAAACCCAACAAACATTTATACTCCTTCAATAAACTAAAACACAAAACACCTTAATCAAGAGCAATAAAAGTAAAAAATGGTTTTAGCCTAATAAGATGATAAGTGACCTTACATGTTATTAATTTATTTTTTACGAGGCTTCAAAATTATATTAAATATATATATATATATATATATAATTAGAAATTGTGTCTAGTGGGTGGATGGGTGGGCTCCCCCTCTCCCCTCACACTGACACTGGGTGTCTAGGTGGTCGTGAGGTGGAGGACGGGACGGACGGGTGGCATTCGGACTTGGCTTGTAGTAGTCATGCCATCCGGCTAAATTTAGCGGATTGTAGTTGATCATTGTAGGATAATCGACAGCTATTTAGTTCAAATTTTATGGAGTGGGTTTTGAGGCATGATGGACACTGTTATCACGACGCTGTCTGAGGGACACGTAGCGTACGGTATTCCTTGTTCTGTGCGCGGACGTGCCGTGTGGTAATCACCATAACTCGCATTGATCACAGCTCTTAGTTGAAGAGACTGGGGATGCATTTCTACTCATGCGAAGGACAGATTTGCATTGCCACTAATCTGGTTCCGTATACGATGACTAACGGATCATTATTCAGGTTTTATATTAATCTCATGAAGTCAGTTCCTAAATATAGGTTGAGCTTCTTGGTATTGGCCTTTGTGTTTATTTTGCAGGGTGCACCGGTCATATCTCTGGCAATGGAGAGACAATCGAAGTCGAAGTTCACAATTATCATCGCGGCGGAAGGTCTTGAATCTTTTGGTGTCGACACTCCTGTCTCCTTAATGGCAACGGAAAGGCAAATTGCCTTCCGGGAGGTAACGGACCAGCGTCTTAAATGTATCCTGCTCGAGGACGACCCAGTGTCAATGGCAGCAGTGAAGATGGTACTCGGAAAGGGTCATTTGGAGCGAAAAGAATTTGCCCGAGACAATGCCCAAATTTCATCCAGGTTTCTCACCTTGCTCTTGGATATTGCCACCCCGAAGACAATGGCTAAAGAACTGATGGCGCGATTGTTTCGGAATGACTTGCTCAGGGGCATCGACATGACTCTGAAAGCGGCTCTTTCAGGTAAGGGCATACCGCGCCCTGCGGACATTGCTTCTATGTGGGAATCAAATGATGCGATCAAGATTTACCCTTTCCTTCTGGACCTCAAAGGCCCCAAATTATCTAGGCATCGTAAGCTTACAGAAGTGGCAGTGGAGTTTTTGAAACAAAAAGTGAAGTTAGTGCTGGTGGAAGGAACGGATTGGGTGGAGGGTTTCATCTGTTTTGCAAAGGTAAATGGTTTATGGTGATTTAGTGGGGAATGGGTTGGTGTCCGTTTGGTTTTTTTTGCTTGGTCTTGTTCTGATAATTCACAGTTTAGTCGATCTGGGTATAAGTTTTTTTGTAAATTTTGTGGAAGATAGACTATGCTTATATCCTTTGTTCGGTGCTTCCAATATGGAAATGGTTGAACTCTTCCGTGTTAGCTTTTTGGCTGTATGAAGGTCATCAATGTAATTATTCCTGCATAGCAGACGATTGTATATTTCTCTCTTTCTATATATAAAATCATCACCTTACGGATCAAAAAAAATTAGAAATTGTGTCTAAAGACATAATCATTGGAATAAATGATTAACTAAATTCATTGTACATTAGTAATTTCAAAAGACATATTTTACAATTAATTTTATCTAATATTTATTATACTCATCTCACCTAGTAAATAATTTCTATATCCACCCCATGAATTATACTTAAAAATTCTTATAATTTAATAAAAAAAAATTAAAATCTTATTTTTCAATCTCGTAACTAAAAACAAACTCCTTCAAACACCCCATTTTATCTAAAAAGTTGGGTAACCTGGACTGAATTTAATCTTACCACTTAAATTCATTTGAATTCAATTCCAACCCAAAATTTTAACGTAGTTCTCCCTCCCATAAATTAGTCCAATGATATCTTTTGTCCTTACTATTCATCTTATCTTCTAGATATGAATGTATCTACATATAATCCATTTTTCTAGCCTCATAATAAATATAGAAAGAGTGATAAAAAAATAGGAATAATCATTGCACTACTTTCTAACACTAGATAAAGCTCATCCAAACACTAAAATGGTTCAATGTATCTTGGGAAGAAAATGCCAATGTCAACTAAACAAGTACACATTGCTTCTTTTACTGTGGATTAGGACTAAAATTCATTTTGTTTAATCATAGAAGATGTGCACACCTTTGATCTTTAAGTGAACGATAGGTATAGTTGGTAAGAGTTTTCTTTGGTTTCAATTCCCCAATGATTAATAAAAAATTGGTAAGGCTTGATAGATGCTTCAACCCTTTGACTCTTAGTGATAAATGCATTCATTGCATATTTGTAGTTTCAAAGGACATATTTTGCAATTAATTTTATCTAACATTTATTATACTCATCTCACCTAGCAAATAATTTCTATATCCACCCATGAATTATACTTAAAATTCTTATAATTTAATCAAAATTTAAAAAAAATCTTATTTTTCAATCTCATAACTAAAAACAAACTCCTTTGAGCACCCCATTTTATCTAAAAAGTTGGGTAACCTACTCCCTATTTATAGTTGTTGCAAATCAAGACTGAATTCAATCTTACCACTTAAATTCATTTGAATTCAATTCCAACCCAAAATTTTAACGTAGTTCTCCATCCCATAAATTGGTCCACTGGTACCCTTTGTCACTACTATTCATCTTATCTTCTAGATATGAATATATGTAGATACAATCCATTTTTCTAGCCACATAAGAAATATAGAATGAGTGTGATAAAAGTTAGGAATAATCATTGCACTACTTTCTAACATTAGATAAAGCTCATCCAAACACTAAAATGGTTCAACGTATCTTGGGAAGAAAATGTCAATGTCAACTAAACAAGTACAAATTGTTTTTTTCTAAACTGTGGATTATGACTAAAATCCTTTTTTTATATCATATAAGACATGCAAACCTTTGATTTTTAAGTGAATTATAGATATGGTTGGTGAGAGTTTCTTTGATTTCAATTCCTTGATGATTAATAAAAAATTGATAAGGCTTGATAGATGCTTCAACCCTTTGGTTCTTCTCGATAACTTTTGTCAACTCCCAAAGACACACTCATATTGATAGATGCATTCATGATTCACTAGGAGAATTTAACAAAAAAAAGAAGTAAACAACCTCAACAATTTTTAAGGTTAGGGCAATATAATTTATGTAAAGGAAAACAATTTTAGGGTTATTTATTTTAATATTTAACAAGATTTTTTTTAGGTTAAATGTTTTGTTTTAATAATAATATATTATTAAAATAATTTGTTTAAGTTAAGAGTGTTTAGTGATTAGTGTTAATTTTTTTAATTTGTTAGTTGTGTGTTTATACTATTAGATTATAGAGAATTTGAAAAATATGATTAAATAAATACTTAAGTTGCAAATTTGTTAAATAAGGAGCTACAAAACATTGAGAGTTGTTTGAAATAATTGCATATGATTTTTATTCCAATGGGATTAAACCATAATAATACACATTGAAAAACCATCCATATTATTCTCAACACCATGAAGCCTCTTTATCAATAAACAAAGATAACAATTTATGTTAGACTTTTTAAATCACCTACCCACCCCATGATAGTTTGAATGTGGGATAATTAAAATTGAGTAGCATGTGGTTATCATTTTAATTAGATATTTTTATTGTCACATAAATACTCCTACTATGTTATCATTGATTCAATGATTAGAGACAAGACTATTTATTTAGATGTTGCTAGTGGTTGGAAGATTATAATTAGATTTATTTTTCAAGACCAAATCTATAAGGCTCAAATTGTTCTCTCCCTTCAATTCACAATTAAGATATAAACTATTTCCTAATAAAAATATATAATTTAATAATTATTTAAAATAATACAAAATAAAATAAGGGATCATCTGTTGGTGTAACAGTGAGATGGTTTTCCGTTTATGGTGCAACCAAGGTTCAAATCCTCGCTTGGCCTACTAGCGGTGTTTATACCGCTACTAGTCCCACATTGTGCTCAGAGGATATTGTGGTGGTTGATCTTGGAGGACATACAGGTGATCTTGGCAGACGTGGTGACTGATCGTGCTTGTCCCTGTAGGTGTGTGTTGCTCGTGGACTTCTGTTGAACCCACACAGGTATTTCATGCCTGGCAGTTTTGTATCGGACCCTCGTGAGTCTCTCATGCCTGGAGGTTCTGTGTTGTTGGTTTTGGAGTGATAAGGTTAAGATGATACAAAGGTGTAAAGGTGTGGATTGTCATACATATATGAGGATGAGGCCCCTCAACAATGTGGTCTTGCTAGTTCATAGCTCTAGTCAAAAGTGTCCTCGTAGCCTTGGATGTGTGTTCTCTAGTTTATAGCTCCAGTCAAAACCGCTTAGCCTCGGCTGAGAATTACCAATCAAAAAAAAAATTACAAAATAAAATAAAAATGGGACCACTTAAATCATTAACTCCATTTAATTTATGGGTTGATTGGATTGGACATTTTCCTTCAATTTAGAAGTGACTATGTGAAGGGCTTTTTTTCAATGTCAATAGTTTGCATGAATTAAATGTTTTACATGTATATATGTTCATATATATGTAGGTCAATGTTTATATGTTTAAAATATTTTTTAATGAGCTATGTAAAACAAAGATTACACAAGAGAAAAGTACTATAAAGGTCTCAAATTTATGTAAGGCCTAAGTATTGGAGTTGTAGAACCCCTCACTATACCACACTCTTTATAAGGAATTTAGCTTAACCAAAATGATAGATCACCAAAAGATGAAAAGAAAGAGATATCGAGGGAAATAAAGAGAGAAAAGGAGGGAAGAATATTAAAAATAAATTGTAGTAAAAGTTTATGTGATCTCCTTATCACTTCAAAGGACTTATATAGCCCTCAAATATACCCCTAGTGGCATCACTTCTCATGGTATGAGAGGGTATTCTTGTTAAATATAGTGTTTAATGCACTATCAAATGGGGCCCAAGGGAATAAAAAATCTATATGAAATAGAAAACATTAATATAATATTATTTAAGTAGACTAAAAAAGTATACATATATAAAATTTACACTTCAAAAAATATGTAGATATGAAATCGCTCAAGTGTCATGAAATGTTTATAGTTTGTTTTAGACATTGAAAATGGGATGTCCAAAATATTTCTCTTATTTTTATTTTTGGATGGTATGGAATTTGGGAGAAGATGCTGAAAATTGAGATTCTCATATATTTATATATTCATACTAAATATGTTCAACCCAAGATGGTTAAGTGGTATGATACGGTTTTGGCAATAATTTCCTTTATTTTAATTTGAGTTTAAATTATTTTGTTGTTCACTTCTAATAGATTTTTAGACATGCAAATGGTGTGTATATATATATATTTATATAATTTCTTAGATCGTATTTCACAAATTCCAAAAATGTAGTTTTTATTACATTTTAATTGTATTTACTATATCCTTTTTAATTTTGACAACAAATGGGTCATTATCCAAAAATTTGAGATTGATTCCAAAGAGTAAAATAAAATGTATTTAAAAAATCTGAAAAAATCACCACACTAGAAGAGAGAGTAACAATCAAGCCAATATATTGCTTGCCTTCATGACTATTTTGTTGTGGGTTTGAGCCCTTTCTCGTGTTTAATCTAATCAAAGTAGTTAAGCCAATATATTTTTTGTACTTTTGATAAATGAATATCAAAATGTTTGACATCCCATCAAAGTATTGTGTTTTCAAGACATGTAACTTTAAATATTTATTATAAAATATTTATTAAAAAACTTTTTTTTCCCTTATATTGGAGTATTAAGTTCAAATAAGAAAAAAAATTGAATTTGTTATAGATTTCATGACATCCAATCTACTTCACTTTTTATTTTTTTAATGCTTCAATAGTGTAGATCATTTTTTCAAAAAACTTATATCAAACTATTTTTATATTTATTTTAAAATATAGCCATAAAATACACTAAAATACCTACATTTCATTGGTTAACACCATTTCAATATTTAAAACATATATCGATTTTAGGTGTTTCAAACTAAAAAGTTGAAAGTTGTTGCATGTTTCGTTTACAAAAACATGGCACTATTACGCTTCTTTCCCACCACCAACTCTATTTTGTAGATTTAGTTTTAAATCTCCAATTTTAATCATCAATCACAACAAAACATGAAAATCTTTGTGTATCAACACATCAAACTCAACAAAGGCTAAGCTCCTCTTTCCTCCTTTCAATTTATCATTACATTAAATCTCAACTTGTTTACTTAGATCTAAGTATTTCTTATTCTTTGATCATTTTTTTTTAATCAAAATTGGTCAAGCCACTATATTATATTATTTATATTTAATATGTGCATATCTAAGATTCAAAAGGGCATACTAGCAGGAAAGAATCTGGAAGAAAACCTCTGGTTATAGCCCAAAAAGTTACATAATTTGAGTACAAAACCCAAATAATTACATCACTACATTACATTTCAACTTCTATGCTTTGATACAACTACATCACATATTATCATCGATGCTTTGATACTGCAATATTACATAGTTACAAAATTAACATCCCCTTATGCTTAGATTCTACATCATTCTTCTCCTTTTTACATTTTGTCCTTACATTACCAATGCTACACCTTTTTAACCCATGTGTGAGGATTCATTACGCATTTCCATAATCCTTCTTTTCAAAAACACCCAAAATCACCTTCAGATTCTACTTCCATTTGTATAAATACCAAAAAAAATCTTTGTTAGCCACCATCTGTATCCTTAACCATATTGTAGTTTGGACAAAATTGAAACAAAATTTAACCAGATATTATTTCTCAACCTCCATCATATCGAAGTGTTCATATTCCCCATGACATTCACCATGTCTATCATTTGACCAAATAGAAAAGTGCTCATGAACTTGCATATCACCTGAACTGTCGAGTCCCATTTGAATAAAAACTGGATTATGCTCACCACTCTCAGGCTCCAACAGAGGAACATCATTAAGATTATAATGATTTGCAATTTGCACTCCAAACAACTAAAAATGAGTAACCCTAGTTTGTGCATTTACCTCTTGAATTTCGTGAGCAATACTGCTTTCAACTTCAGCTTCCTTTCCACCCACAACCTTACTGAAATTATTCATATTTGACTACACTTGATCTTGACAAGACATAGGTAAATAGAAATATTCTTTGATCATTTGATTAAACTCTAAATTAAATTATTTATAATTATGTTTTGTTTGTCTAAATTCCATTGTCATTTCATTGAGTAATCATATGCTCATTTTCATACAATTGCATGTACAAGTTAAATTCTTATAATTTACTTATAGCCAATCAATTAGGAAAGGCAAATCACCTTCTTTGTAAGAATAAATATGTAGTTTTTTAGGGTTTTTTAAAGGTAAATTTTAGTTTCAAATATTTAAATTTATATAAGGTTATAAGTAAGTTAATGATTTTTTTCTCTTTCTCGTGCATCTTTTATATATTTTTTTGTTTCTATTTTTTCATGTAAAACTTATATAGGTAATAAGATTGTGTGGTATGTTTCTACATGTTGCGTGACACATAATATGAAAGGTTATTATGAGATGGGTAATATATTTTACGTTGTATGAGATGATTCATGATATTATGTCTATGATACATGGTGTGAAGAGTTGTACACAAAATTAAACATTGTAAAATAATCACTCCTTATGTTTCTACAATAACGCATAATATGAAAGATTATGTATGAGATGGGTGATATATTTTGAATTGTATGGGATTATTCATGGTGTTGTATCTATGGTATATGGTGCAAAGAGTTGTACGCAAAGTTAAACATTGTAATACTAATGTTTAATGGTCTGCATCTTTACATACTTCTTCATGCATCTTCCCTGTTATCACTTTTAAGAATAAACACTTATTTTTCTTATATTTTTAAACTTTCATACCTTATACTTTTATATTAATTATTTTTTATTGTAGAATATATCCTTTTTGGGTGCTCCATTTTTGAATTGAGGTTGGTGGCTATATACCCATTGATTCCATTTGTTTAGAGAACTTCCCCTAACATATGGAGTACTAAAGAACTTCCTTTATGCATATGCTCATATAGACATTTTGTATGAGATTTTCTTTTAAAGTCTAGAGAGTTGTCTTATGGTAAGCAAAGTTTGATAAGACTTTATCAAAGCATAAATTAGTTGGAATCACAAAGTAGCATGCAAAATCTTAAATTGTGGGACATCTTCCATACTTTTCATCATATATGAGATTGGTAAGTATAATTCACCTTTCACTTGTAAAACAATATATTTAATATATTTTCCTTTGATCAAGTCTTTTGCATAAAGTGTTACGGTCAAATTGGGATGTGGAGGGCATTATAATTTCAAAGCGATTATGTCCCCGAATATAGGACAATCGAACGATTGTGGATTTTTTTATGATTTAAACTAGGAATATGGACACATACCTTATCTAAAGTGGACCATATAAATAGCCTATGTCTCCTCTCTTCCTATATTAGGGATAATAATAAAGTTCTATTATATTATTTTATAATAAAAAAAAAATGTATATTAATTTATTTAGATTTGTTAAATTTTGTAATTTGTAAAATTTATTATTTTAAAAGAGATTTATGTTGAAATGGTGGTGTATATGAGATTCATTACTCAAAAAATATAATTTATATTGATTATCATTTTATGGTTATTTTTAGTTTAAACAAAGAATAGAGAAATCTTCTTTATTTAAAGTTGACCGTTCTAATGTCATTTATTTCACATTTATCTAGATTTAGCAAACTTTATGATTTTATATAAGTTGTAGGGTGCATTGTTTCTAGAGAAACTTATATTTGAGTGTTTGGGCATGGTATGGTGGTTAAAGGGGAACAATTCTCAAAAAAGAGTAATTTGTATCAATTACCATCTCATGATTTTTTTTTGATATAAACAAAGAATAGAGACTTCTTCCTTATTTGAATTGGTCATTCTAATGTCTTTTATCTCCCATCGACCTAGATTTTAAAAACTTTATGATTTAAGATAAGTTGTAGGGTATGTTGTTTCTAGTGATACCTATATTTAAATGATAAGATATGTGCTATTAAAGATGTTATATATTTATGACCCATGTACATGAATTAGAGTGCTTACGGTAAAAATTTTGTGTTAGAATTTTTATATCAGCATTTATTATCACACTATATGAAACATCATAATGTTGAAACAAAAACTCACCTTTTTTTATACCAAAAGTACTTTAATTCATGTGATACTAGCTAAGGGGAAGCATTCTCAAAAAAATATGATTTATATTTGTCATCATCTTATGATATGTATGTCAGTTATTCTCCTTGTAGTTGGAATTTATTATTAATTATACTTGAGCTAAGATAGAAATAAATTAGGACCAACGTATAAATTAACCAAGATTGTATTACTCTCACCAAGTAAATAAGGTTGTTTGTAGTTAAAGATAAATATGTGTGTGTATGTAATTAGTATTTTGAAAGTGCTTTAATGCATACCCAAGGACATGGGAGAATCAGTTTTATAAACTAATTGAATGTGTGTTCTCGCATATAAATGAACCACTCAAAAAAGGGCATGCAATATCTTATGTATTGAAAAAATAGATTAAGAACTTAAGCATGCTATTAGTAATAAACACAAACTTCACTTGAAGTTGTATGCATATAACTCTCACCACTACAAACATCGATAATGAAGAAACTAACTCTATAAATGTGAATATCAATTGAAATATGTATAAAAATATTAATTCAAAGGGAATATACTATAATTCTTACCTTTGAACCTATATTTGGATAGAAATGAAATCCTAAAATAAGATAAAACCATCTCACAAATATTTTTTAACTATAAAAAATGGGAAAAATATTTATATACAATGTTGTTGGTCATGTCTTCACTCCCGTAAGTCATCTAAAACATGTGTGAGCATCAAAGACACAAATGTCAAAGAAAAAACTACCCCAATCAAGTTGTTTATTTGCAATTATAGAAAAACTCTCTCTTCCTATTAAAAGGGACAACACAACACTCTTATTATGAATTACCAAGTGCTATGTCCATAATATTATAGAACCTATAAATATTGGTGTTTCCCCAATAAAAATTTGAAGAGCCCTTTGTTAATGTACTCATTTATTAACATATCATCAACTATGGAAAATTGACTCCTAAATGCTAATTCATTTTCACAAAACATAATAATATTTTTGGAACCAAATAATCATCACTACATAACAAGGGTCATGTAGTGATTATTCTTATTTTTAATTATAATTTATTCAACTTATTCAAAGAAGTTGTTTGTAGAAACAACATGACAATAGCATCATTTGTATATTTTATTAAAATTTATAAAAAAAATTATATTATAACAATATTTATTTGTATAATAATATAACCATTTTTTATAATAAGCTAAAACTAAATTCATATATATGCAACCAACAATAAAAATATTTTAATATGGTTAATGTTGGATGTTGTGTTATATGTTTCTATGACTATATCATAAAGTAATAATATTAGTAATTATCATTTTCTATACAATATTTTGAGGTCATATAACCTATGTATTAGACCCTAAACATAAGGTGTTGAACTACTAGATCTTTCCCCTAATTAAATACACACAACAAATATTTTCCATTTACAAAATTTATCTAGGAGACATGAAAAGTACCCCCTTTATTTATTAATATATTCATAATATTGCTTCTAATAACATACTTATAAGTCTAGACATAAAGCTTTTATAAGTCTATCATTGATGTTGTTAACTTTGGCAGATTACTGGGGTGGAGTACTAAAGACATTTTATTAGACATAAAGCTTTTTGTGTCTAAGTTGAATTTGAAGATTGCTACCCACATTTACCGGGAGGGTAATCAAGTGGTTGATGCTTTAGCTAACTTTGGCACACATTGGAAAGTCTCTAAGTGCCGACGTAATTTGGGGAACCTACTGCTAGGTATTCAAGGTTTAATCCTTAAGGAGCAAGGCCCTTATTTAATCCATGATAATAACTAATTATGCAATTTTATGGGCCTTATGGGGGGTCCACATTCTTGTCTTATGGGAAAGTGTTTGAAGATTTTCATTAATGAGATCGCCAAGATTGCCTTTAGGGATTTAACTCCTCAAGCGTGTGTTTTGTACATTGCTTTGATTGCCCAAGGCTACATCGTTTGGCTTAAAATCTTAAAAGTGTGTGAGTGACCTATCACTTAACCAATTCCTCTAACCTTTTGCTCTCACAGGTTTTCTGGTTCTTCCGTGTGCAGAGCAGCAACATGGGTGGCGATAGGGTGAGGATGGATCCTGACAACTGTGGCGAATTTCGTAAGGATCCATTGGTGTGGCACATTTGTGTTGAAGGCGGGCTGGTGCCTCTAATGGAAAGTTTGATGGGTCACAACCCTAGTTTATCTACGTAGTTTGCAAATTCTTGGAAAGATAGAAGGGTTACCATGGGTGGTATTTCCTTTGAAGTGAATGAGGAGGTGATTGTGCAGGCGAAAGGGTTGTTGTGTAATGGTAAGAAGTAGCCGAAGCATACTAAGGCCCAAGATAACGAGGTGATTTGTGCGTAATGAGAAACCGGTTCGTAACCAATCAGGGTTTGAAAGAGAAGCTCTCTTGCAGCCTTGGGACCAGGTCTACCTCACCCTAATGAAGTACGTGACCCTTGAAGGTAGATACAAAACCTACTATTTCTATCACTTCCCTCTTTTAAATCACCTCCGGCACAAAATTTTGTTAAGCTTTCTTTTTTTCTTACTTAAGGACTTAGAAAGCTCTATTGAGAAGTGTATTGAGGTTGTTGGCCAAAACCCTAAGGATACTCCTCCCCTGCCGCTCCACCAAGGCCTCATTTTGAGGCTCTACCACTTCCATCTTGTGTTATGCCTACCCAAACCCATTTTTGTTGTTCGTGTTGAGGAAATTGAACCCCTTGTTGTGGCTAATATCTCCTCGACTGAGTCCAAAGGCCCCATTAGGAAAACCCCTCTGGTTATCACTGAAATTCATAAGCCTAAACCAGCCATTGCCCAAACTAGTGTTGTGGCTAGTATCTATGAGCTTAAGTTGGCCCTTGCCAAGTCTGTCAACAAACCTACCTCTAAAAAGAAAGTTAAGGATGAGGGGAAGGGTTTGATGGAGCCTATAGCCATAGACAACAAAGGAAAGAATGTTGTGGGTAGGGACTCTAAGGGGGACATTGTGGTCGCTACTACAGTGGAGACTAGTGGCGAAAATCCCATCATTAGGAGGTCTAGTAGGTTGGCTAAAAATAACAAGAAAGTGTAGGTTAATGACATGGATACGGATGAGGAGTGGTCTAACAACAAAGGTTGCAAGGATGAGGAGGAGTCTGGGGATGGTGAGGAGTATATTAGAGGGCCCCACATCATTTCAGATTTTAGCAAAGTGCATAAGGAGAACTCGACTTCAGTCCTCAATCCTCTAGATGTGGAGTGAGCTAATATTGAGAAAATGGATTATGGGGAGGAGCTCATGTGTTGCAGGGAAAGGATGGGAAAGATGGATAAGAAATTCAGTGGCTTGACCCATTTCACTGTCAAGTTGGTCCATTGTGTTACCAACACCCTCTCTACTGTGATGAAGGATGAAATGGACAAGAAGAATGTTGATGAAGGCTTAGAATGGGTTGGGGATGATGTTGTTAATATCCTTTCTCAAAACTGGGAAAATTCCAGTTAATCTGTTGTTGTTGTGTTGTATGTTTGTTGGCAATTGGTTTGTTGTGTATGTTTTTTGGCTTAGTTTTTAATGTTTTTGGACTTGATATTTTTTGGCCCTTGGTTCTTAGTGTAAAAGGGTATAGCACCACAATAAATGTTGCTTATCATATCCAAAAACATACTTATAACGTTGATGAGGCTAATACTTATAAGTTATCCCCAAGTGAGGCCTTTAAGGATTATCATGAATGTATTTAGACACATGCACAAGTCTAATGATACTTCACATAAATATGGTCACATAATAGTTTAAGTCCATACAAAACCCAATAGAATTATGGCAAGTATCATAGTTGGGACTTTGAGTTTTTACAATTATTATTATCAATAAAATAAGAGCCAAATAATAGTTCTAATTAACAATATAAATTTCATACAAGTGATGTCAACAAAAACTATTGATTACTACTATTTGTATTGTTACTACTTAACCTCTAACCTACACCTATAAAATCATAAATAAAATATGCTTTATTATCTTGCACTTCCACCATAATTCTAGTATGTACCTTACAACTTGTTGTAAGTACAAGGCTTACAAGTAAACAGGAGATGATAACTCAACCAAATTGAGCAACTCATGCTTATTGTACATTCTTTACAAATGAAATTAAAAAATAGCTCTAAACAATATTCTAACAACAAAAAACTTGTAAATCAAAAATATATAATCAAAATTTAGGGAAGATGTGATTCATGACCTATGTAAGGTCTAAAATATTCAACTTATCTAGCAATCACTAAGCATAAGCCACACTATCTTCCCAAAATAATTTTTGGGGAAGGAAGGAAATTCCCAACCTTTTTAATATAATTGTAATTTAAATAATCAATTATTCTTACATGGTGTAAAACCTTGTCCATAGCCTAGAGGGCGATGCAACCTTCTTGAAGCACAACTAATTTTTTCTAAAAAGAGTAACAATGATGAGTGAAGTAAACTACTCTAACACATACATCCTCTAGGCCACGCAACGTGTCTACATGTGAATTTCAATACTTACAAAATTATTCTAAAACATGGTACATGGAATTAACTCAAGATACATTATACATCAAGCATTAATTCATTGCAAAATAAGTCTAACACATAGAAATGTAATGAGCATATTTCCATAGATACAACATCATATAAACAATATAAACCATTTAATCCAACGATGAATAGATCATACATAATGTTACAATTACATCACAAGGGTTCTCCTCAATACAAATGAGGATTACAAATACATAGTGTCCCACAGTTACAATGAATAAAGAGAAGTACAAATCTATAGAACCACACGAGCTACTCGAACAAGAATATCTTGCTATCATGAACAAGAAGAGAAAGTTCAACAATGTAAGGTGCACGCCACCCAACCATATGGTACCTGTAGGCCTAACCCCCGTGCTAGGAGATAGTAAAAGGTAACCAAGAAAAACCTACTACCTCTAGACAAAAGCAATATACAAGATAACATAGTACTAGTAAACACAAACAAAAGGTCACATTGCTTCTAGAATCACTAAATCAAGAACAATCATTGTAGAACAAAAACTGACTGTTGTCATAGGAGGAGTGTCATCACAAAGGTTGCATTGGTTATCCTAAGGAGATCTTCCTAGGTCCTGACCCCCATCTTGGGTTATCCTGGTAACCTCTCATGAACTCTGGCCCCACATGCACACTCGTACGAAATCGATTATCTTTCGAGAAGACAAGATAACGATCTTTCCATTCTAGGCCTTCCTAACTCATCTCAAGTCTAACACAAGCCCTTGAGCCAATGAGCGAGGCTAATTATCTAGTTAAATATGTTATCTACCCATTCCCCTAATGTAGGTTATTTAATTTCCACTGATTACACTGACTTCCACATGAGTTATCCTGGGACCACTTTGTTTCTCGACCCTCGTTGAAAGCCACTCCCCTATCGACAACACAATAACTCATTCTACACCCAAGGGTAGACAGTGCACAAACTGATAATAACACAACACAAGAGATAACACATCCCTATAGATGTCCAATACTGAATCCAACTACATGCACTACCCAAGGAAATCTCAAGGCGACTAACAAAAATAAAAACCCTGTCACAATTATAATTTGGAAGACTTATATTTTCTCTACAAAAAATATTCCCCACTGTGCCCAATTACATAAATACTAGAAATTAAAATAAACAATGTCAAGTAATTAAAAAGCACTACTATTCGGATTTCCTAAATCCAAAACAATCAATATCGCATATCGAAAATACACCATTTAATCATAATTCCTATTTATAGGTCAACAATGAATTTAAACTAAATGATTACTTTCAGTTCACAACTATTCATAAAATTAACTCAAATTCATCAATAAAATAATCAATCATTTCAATTTAATTAATCATGCTTGCAAATATTTATTGTATAATTCAAACATTAAATAAATATATTTAATATTAAATCAATTTTATATTAAAAGAACCACATTTATTTAATACCACAAATTCATTTCCTCACAAAATTATTTTCATTGGTCATAAATGACAAAATATTACAAATATTACAAATATATTTATATAATATATATATAACATATAACATATATATATAAATAATATATATATATATATTACATATAATATATATATATATATATTATAAATATAATATATATTAATTACCAAATTACAAAGTAACGGAATTCACAGAGGGCACAATTTATAATCCGCGGACTGTATGAATACAACCGCCGCGTTCTATACAGCCTACCCCTTACAGGGGAGGCGTGGGCATGGCAGGAGCAGTGCTGGCTGTCTCACAGTGCTGACCCTCCCTCTAAGGGGAGTCAGCGCTGGGGATAGCCAACGCTTCCCCTCCCAACAAAACTTTACCAATGTTTAAACAATAATTCACATGAATTCGCCATATGACGATTTTCAATTTCATTCTAATTTAGAATTTTCTTTCAGGAAAATCACAGTCTTCTAAATAAAATCAAATATTTATATGTATATGTACATATATATTTTAATATATATGTATATATATATATATTTATATATAAATTAATCCAAGCAATGGTTCAAGTTGGGCAATAAATTTTCACAAAAGAAGTTTTCTACAGGAAAGCTTAGAGATTTCCTTTTTTCATACAATTAAAAAGAATTGGGAAACCAAAATAAAATGATGATTTTCTACAGAGATCTATAATTTCCTTTTGTTTCAATCTATTTCAAATGATCAATTTACACAGAGGATCTAAATTGTTTTTCTACAGAGGTTCAATTTTCATGTCAATTATTTTAAAAAAAAACCAAAAGCTTCTACAGTAATGAAAATTTATTTCTAAACTTTTCCAATTTGCATTACAGTAATATAAACAACTCATTCAATTCAAAATTCACAAAAACAATAAAGGAACCTGTTCCAGAAGAACTGTTGCCTCGAGAATTGTTGTCGAGCTTCTCTGTAACTTCAAATTGCCAATGCTGCCAAAACTTCCTCCAATAAAATTTCCACTTTCCAGAACACAGAATAAACCACAGCCAAAAATTCTACAACAAGATTCTAAAATAAGACTCAGACAGATCCACAATTTCCTCACAATTTTTCCAAAAAACAAATCCTTCCCGTGAAAACAACTTCCTTTCCTTTTTCCAAATTTTTCCTCCGAGAATCCATTTTCAACAATTAGATAACAAACTTCTAACTTACAGTTAACACCACAAAATATATTTTCCCTCAACAATCACATATATTTTCCAACCACATGCATTTAAAAATTAACAATTTATATATTTTAACAAATTTAAATAATCTTATTTATTTAATTCCCATTTAATTAAATAATTAAAATTAATTAATAACATAACTAAATTAAATTAATTAATTTATTTATTCTAAAGCTTTCACATCAATAATACCATAAATTAAATACTTAATCAAACACACATTTTAATCTACAAAATTAAACTGGCACAATAATAAAATACCCAGAACAACAAGGGTAAGGAATACGACCAAGACTCAAACTGACGACACACTGTACTAGGGTAAAGGTATGAATAGGTAGCCCGTTACTATCTCCCAATCATTATTGTTAAGTAGTGGACACACTTAGACCTATGAAACCAGGTGAAGCCGTTGTCCTATACCTGCAAACCTACAACAAAATCAAAAGTTGTACATGTATATAAATAATAATTCATACACACCGTGAAGAGAGAATCACGAAAATCACAGGGCACTCGCAAGTGAGTGATGCAATACCGTTCTCTTCACCAATGCAATGTAAGATCAACTGACGAGATAAAATATCAATTAAACTATAATGAGCATATAAAGCAATGTCATCTGAACTAAGCATTTATGCAAACATAAAGCATAGAAACATAATCACCATACATATAATATATCATAGCATCCATATATCATTGCTCCACCATCAGCGATAGAACAACCATAACATAAAATAAGGTCTAACAAAGTATCTAGGCTATCAAGAAAAACATAACAAAATGGAGAGTGTCACATGAATAATTCAATAGCAACAAAAAAAATTCATTTGACCCTACATAAATGATAATTTAAGTAATCAATACCACTTACGTGAATAATACAAGAGAAATGAAAAATTATCATTCAACCCTACATAAAAAAATCAATTTGATCTCTCATATTTTATATCCTATTTTAAAGGTTTATATCATCAACCTCAAAAATGAAATCATTATATTAAATCTGGCATATCCCATAGTTTCATATGGCTTAGAATTAGGGAAAGAAATCAAGAATATGATAGCATTGTCCTACAATATTTTTTCTTGACCATAATTCATAATTTTTTTATAACCATTCATATTGATTTTGTGGTTCTCAACATACTTTTACATACTTTTACAAATACATAGAGAGCTAAAACATAAGGAAAAATGCCATCAGGTCTTAACATTCCATTGCAAGATCATATTGACATACACATATAAAATTCATCCAAGTAGCAATAATTTATCCTTTAAAATAGTCAACTTAATCATCCTATGTAACAATTAATGATTCTAAATACATAAACCAAGTTTTTATTACTAATCATTTTCTTACAAGTTTTAAACTTCATTGTTTAAGATAGATTGTCATTGTCTAAAGCTTGCACTCAATAAGAATTGATGCATCCTAAATCATGTGATAATGCCTTGGACTTTTAATTTCCTACAAGTTAAAGCTATATTTTCTTTGCTAATGTTTCAAATTAAGATTATAGGCTAGCATATGATTAGATGTTAGAGCAGTAATACCAATTTCTAATGATTTGTCCTAACACCACTTTAGCTTTGAATTTTATTTATATTTTCATTGAACACCCTATTACATATAAATCATTAAGAAATAAAATCCATTATAAAAATTTTCACTTAACAATTGAGGCATACAAATTTAGCTCCATTAAAAGTTCACATCTTTATGGAAACTTTCTATAAATTTGGAAAGTGGGATAAGTTTCTATGAGACCCTTTCCAATAATAATTCTTATAAATATGTATCCTCAATAGTTGGAGGTGACCTTTATGCACATATTTCTCACAATAAAACTCAAATATGGTGCATAAACAACATGACAACGATAAGACACCAATAGAAAGTGGAAAAATAATGTCAAAAGAGAAAACTTGAGCTCTCTTTTTTTTTTAAATAAGTTTATATATTTATGTATACTAAACCAATACTCAACATGAATTATGAGAGGGAAGAGTAAAGTATTTATAATTCTAATGAACTAGAATACAAATGTCCATATTAAATAGTCCCAAAAGATGTAAAATAAAAGTGTCAATGGCTATCCAAATGTTAGTCCAAAAGCTTGGAATTTCCTCTTGTCAACATGCCACTTAAAAAAAAGCATGTAATGCCCTCAAAAATAGTTAGATTGAAGCCCAAAAATGACAACCTTAAAGTGGAACTATAGTTCCTAAAATATATTTCTAACAAGGATTTGTTCTAATATTTTATTATAATTTTACCATAGGCTTATATTTTATAGCCTCCTTAACTTCTCAAAAAAACTAATGTTAAAAATAACCTCCTTAAGATTACATTCCCTAACCCAAGACTAACCTAACTTTAACCCCCTTGACCAAGGGTAAGAGTAAACATAAGTTGCAAATCAATTCATTAATGCGTTATGGAGCATTTTTTAGACTTTAAAACCTTATTAATGTTAGGCATGGTCTAGCTAGTTGGGTTAGGTTAATATTATTAAAGTAAATAGGGCCATTATCAATCTAGTTAAAATATCACTCTTTATAAGCTGAACCATTCACACTTGTTAATTCATTACTTAGGGAATTTTTAGTTTTTGTCTCACTTCATGTGGTTTAGACATATGTGCTCACCTCGTAAGATACCTATCTCATACATAGCTAACACATTCTCTCACACTTTTCATATGAGCTTGTATGTGTTGTATATTTGGAGGGATAGTTAGACATTTAGTCTTACCTTCCTACCTCCTCTTTCTTGCCTTTATATGAAAGGTTGATCATTGTATATTTTACACTCTCATTTAATTTGATAGACATGCTTATTTATGCTCATCATTCACTTATGTAAATTATTAACGTTCTTGGATTCTAATATTGGCTTCTCCAACATGGTATTAGAGCGATGAATAGAAATTTCCTTCACAAATTTTTGTAAGTCCAACACTCAACCACATAAATGGAGCATCATGGAGAAAAATAAGAATTACCATTGAGTTTGGAAGGCTTGAGAAATTAAAAAATAGCCTTGTTTGGAATAAATTGAGATTTGGAGGGTTTCATGGTAAATCTTTGCCAATTATAGGGTTTTAAGAGTTTTTTTGGCCCTAATTGACATTTTTGATGGTATAGCATAAATGGTCATCATTGAATATAAACTTCTAGAGTGAGCTTGCAACCACAACAAGAATGTTGGCTCATATCAACTTTGTGAGGTAGCCTCCTAATTGAAGAATCTAGAATCTCCATAATGGATAAGATTTTATTATAATTGTCTCACTAAGGGTAAGAGCATAGATTTGTGTCACACTTTTAGCCAAAAAATTGTTTCTAGTGAAAAAAATTATCCCTAAATAGTTTTGAGTGAAACCACTTCACTTGAAACCATGTGGCATATATGTGGCACATATAGTTTCAAGCGAAACCCTTTCGACTGAAATAATAAAATGCTTTTTTCCTTATGAAAATATGAATTGAGGTTATATTTATGTGTAAGGTTTTGAGTGAAACCCTTTTGATCGAAAATTTTTCAATCGAAACACTTTCCCTTGAAATTATCTATGTGGATACCTGTGTGGTAGTTAACCCCTCTTTTGAGGCAAATTTAGAAAAACTTCAACTTTAACTTTGAATTTATCTAACTAGGGGTACTTTCATGAAAATATGAAAATAACTTTTTGTAGAGTTGAGAGTCTAAAATCCTAAAAAAATGATATTTTTATTTTGATTTTTTAATTTATTGTAATTAAGATTTTATAATCAAACATGAGGATAAGTAGAAATTAAAAATATATTAAAACATTTTTTTAAAAAAAAATTATATGGTGAACTAAAGGAGAACTTGGAAGAACCCTCGAGGAATCTAAGATTAGTTGAATGGTTCTTAGTTGAGTTATATCAGAAGATTAAATAGCTTATTATGCTGACTTATTATTGGACATTACTATGAACATAAGATTTTATATCAAATCAAATCAAATGATATTTAATATCATGAATTATTAGATTGGTTATGGCATCCTAGAAGGTCAGAGCCATACTAGGCATAACATAATACGAAGAAGTAATCTTTAAATCAAGTTTAATTTTGGATTATTATACATAACAACATGTCAATGATTTACATTGAGACCAGTTATGTCTAGTCAATGATATTGTTTCATCAGTATTAACTAATTATGCATAAACTGGGAGAGTCATTACTCCCATGGTTAGAAAAAAAGAACTTGAATAAAAGGCGGTTGCCAAACCCAGATTGTTACAAGTATGTAACAGGGTATTCAAGAGATTGTTTCAAACCCGTTTGGATGATTAAATCAATATTAGTGTGTCATGAATTTTGAATGAATTTTTGTTTATGATTGTTAACCTTGGGGGAAAATCAAGAGAAGAAGAAGTAAATAGCTTGGTCGATGATGGCGTTTCCAAATTCAGTGAGGTGTGAACTTACAAAATTGCTTCTTAGAAAGTGGATTTATTATATATATGAAAACTCTAGCCAAAGTAGGTGTAAAAGCCACTACTTGCACTTTGTCAATTTATTGTGATTTGGGTTTGCATAGCTAGTCAACAATGCCATGCATGGTTGGAGGGTGTCCATAGTTGTATGGTTATACTTACTTGTTATGTAGGATACAACACCATGCTCGAGTAGGAATCTCTAGAGCTTTCCATACCAAACTCTTCATTGAAGGGTAGGGCCACTTCCAATTAGGAAGATGTGTGGGGGACCGCTATGTTTTTGGTTGGAGGAAAAGCACTTGGGTGATGCTCTCCCTCTTGCAATCAATAGCCAAGACTTGTGGAACAAACGAAGTATGATCTAGATGAGGACACCTTGACCTTGAACTCTTGTAAGTTATGAATTTGTATATGAACATGATCATGGATCAATTGTAATATGTATTTGAAAAGATGAGTTTCATCTACTTGGAATTATGTAATGTTATTTCATTTACACAATGATATGAGAAAATTATTTATGCAATGTGCAATTATATTATTGAAAAGGAAAATTTTCATTTTCCTATCTTTTTTGGAAACTTTTTATTCACTTTTTGAGTTAAAACTTAAGAACTATTAGGGCCAAACATTGGGCATGTTGCATGTGGTATTAGGCTACCAAGACACAGCAGAACCTATGAGCTCATTACATAAGTTTCTCACAAACATTATCAGTGGTTAATGTTGAAACTTTCTTATGCTAGGATGGCAAAGGAAAGAAGAACAAGGAAAATAGTAAGGAAGCCAATTTCTCAAAACCTGTCTAACTTTGGGACTAGGAAAGAATAATCCTTGGAGGTTGAAACTCCTAAACCAACAACTCATAGAGAGATTCCCTTGGATTGTGGAAGGAATGCACTTGGGTTTAGTAAGTAGGATATGGATGATTACCTACAAGTACATCCACCCTTCAAAATTGTTTTAGTTGACTCTGAGGGTAAGAAAGAACTTGAAGAGATCACTCTTACTAATAGCAACCTATAGTTGTAAAGAGTCAAAGATTATGGATTAAATAAGGATACTATGAAATCCATGAATATGATTTATGTCTATTGATAAAAATGCATAATTGGAGAAACTAATTGTAAGCATAAATGGAAAAACTTCACGTGAAGTAGAAAGTTTAACATATTGTGAATCAGAACCAACTAGGGAGGTATTTAGGAGGCAACACAACCTTTTGACAATTCTAATTCAAAACTAGATTAAAACCTAGCAATGTTAATTAAAATCAAGAATGAAAGGTGGTACAGAGTAAAGGTCAAGGCAGTAAGGTCAAAAGAGGAATCAAATCCACTTCACAAAAGGAACGAAGATGAAACCACCAAGAACTATGGACAAAATTTCTTAGAAAAGTTGATGAAAAGATAAAAGTTTGGACAGTAAAGCAAGCTAACCAAACAAGAGATCAGGTAGAGCAATGTTTGGTTGAGGTTCAAAATGAACTTCCAAGCTTGTCCATGAGAGTAAATTGGTGTTTAGTCCCTTAAATGATCATTTGAAGATGTTCCAAGGGTAAATTGGATATGAAGGGGACTGTGTTTCCAAATTGGAAGAATAATTAGATAACCTAGAAAAAAAGTATTTGCAAGGTATACCTAGTAAGGGTAAGATAAGGCAAGTAAAATTCATTAAAATTATAGAAATCCAAACAAGAAGAATGTTAAATCATTACAATCAAATTGGAGAAAATAGATGATTGCAAGAGTTCAACTTTTAAGATGATTTAATGTCTCAGAAATACCAAAGAGGGGAAGTAGAATAGCATATGGATCAAGCAAAGATTAAATACAGATATGTACCCTATTCATCAAAGTTTGAGGATGTATTCCAAATTTGAGAAAAAAATTGACTTCTCCATAGACATGGTTCTCAAATCAGAAACCTTATATCTGAAGTTTCATATCCAATGACCACAAAAAAGTTGTTGGAGTTGAAGGCTAACCTATAGGAGATATTATCAAAAGATTTGAATGGTCTGGGAAAATTTAGAAGCCTTTGATTAAATAAAAGAAAAGTAATTATGATACCAACTCTATAAGTTCCTGATTTGGAAGACCAATTTATGCTTATCATTGATGCCTTGAGAAAAGTTAGGCAGGATGCTTATTTAAAAAGGGAAAGTTATCGCCTATGAGTTAGGAAATGGAAGATATATGAACAAAACCATGCTCCATGTGATATCAAGCTAGAATCAATTATTCATGCTTGCAAACCAAGGAGGCATTATTTGTTTGGACAAATTTTGGAGTTAAGAACAGACCAACATGGTCTAAAGTATTGATTACCTAACCAAATCTAAATGCTTGTTAGAGGAGATGGCTTGAGCTAATATCAGATTATGACTTTTAAACTAACTATATAAATGGAAAAGAAATCCAAGCTGTGGATTCCCTAAGTCAAAAGAGACATATCTTCTAGACGATATTTATTCATTCTACCTTCATGAATAAAATGTTATAGAAGTCTATGGGAGATGTTTCATTTAATCCAGATGGACTACTAAGAATCGAAGGAAGAACCTAAGTACCAAAATCTAAGGAGTTAGGGAATACGATGTGGTAAGAATTTTAATTGATGACATATTCAAGATAATTTGGAGTCACAAAATTATTGACTGATGTGAAACCACTATATTTTTGGAAGCAAACAGAGAGAGATGCTACAAGGTTTGTAGCAAATTTTCCAAAACACCAAACGGTGAAGATATGATGTCATCACCCGACAGGACTTTTATATTCTCATGAAATTCCAAAGAGGAAGTGGTAGATCATTAGTATAGTTATTTATATTCCTATGTCAAGGATTTGGCATAATGTTATTTTGGTAGTGGTAGACAAGCTCACCAAGGTAGCCCATTTCATACTGGGAAGTTGAGAGGTGGGGCATCAATCATATCTACAAATTTGAGTAAGAAGTGTTTTGGTTGCATGGTGTTCCTAAAAAGGTTATCTCAGAAAGGGAAGCACAAGTAACATTGAGGTTTTAAGTAAACCATATCACCTGAGACAAATAGTCAGACAAAAAGGGTAAACCAAGTCTTGGTGGATTTGTAGAATATTCTTATTACAATAATTTCCATCATTCCACGATAAAAAAATTTGATATATTTGAAACATTATACAGAAGGAAGTGTCAAATTCCTATAAGCTGGGATAAGCTAGAAAATAGGATTAGCCTTAGTCTGAAAATGTTGTTTGAAATGGAAGAGTAGTTCATGTTGATCAAGAAAATAAATAAGCTGAGAAGAATGATAGACAGAAAAGCTTTGTTGATGCTAAGCATGAGTCAAGGGGAAGTACTTTTATGCTCGAGATTGACAGGTGTCTAGGAGTAGTACTATTATGCTTGAGAATCTAGATAGTAGTCAAGGAGCATACTATGCCAGTGATGGTTGTCCTTGGTTTCTTAGTCGCCTGATGAATTGTAGGGAAGATAATTTCTACTGAAGAATAGGTAGGTAATAGTTGAACCAACCTCATAGTATAGTGTTGGCATATCTTGATGTGGAAATGATATACTTGACCCTATTGAGTTGAGGGTGGACCTTGGTGTAGTAGGAGATTCGCCAAATCCTCTTTCAAGTTGTCTGATGGTGCAAAATACTAGAGAAGAGGATGGGACCCATGGTGTAGTGCGTAGTGCACCAAAAATTCTTTTCTATTTGGGATGCACTAAGGGAAAGTGTGTGTTAGCCAATGTGAATGTGTTTTCTAGTCATTGTGGCATATGTGACATGTATGAGACAATCACTATTGTACTTATGATGTACATATGAGTCATTACTAATGTACTTGTGATGTATAGTTCTCAGGAGATAAAGTTTGCTTGAAGCATGCGAGTTCTTCCAATGCATTAGCAAGGTCTAGTAAGGACCATATTGTAGAGGGTAGTGCTACGAGGGAAGATTATTTTGAGATTAACATAAATTTTCCTATTTCTTACATGATTATTAAAATTAAAAATAAAACCTTTATTTGAATTTATCTATATGCTATGATACTTTACATCATTGGGGATGATGATTCTTATGGGGTAGGATATGTTACACCCTATTTCTAAGATACCAAATTACTTTTACCTTTATAAGTAAATATGATTTTAATGCAAGATTAAGTCTTGAAGATGTTCAATGGATGAATGAAATGTATGAATATGCATTATGATGAAATTACTTTTTAAATGCTTTAATGATGCTTATGATTTATATGTTATCAGTTAACTACAAACATGTTGCTCTAAGTTGGATGCAGGAAAGGTTTGAACCCTCCATAGGGGGAGGGAAAGTATCACCTAAGAGAGGAGGTAGGTATGGTAACGATTGGTATATATATCTGAGTAGATGCACACACTCACTGCATAGGTTAGAGGAACCTTGTTGAGCCAATCTAAGTTTTGTGACAGTATGTGCTAAACCTAAGTTGATAGAAATTTGGTTGATAGGAGAGTTAGGTTTGGTTGTCTATAACCTTCCTTGATGGTTTAGCCAATTTGAGTTAAAGTGTTAAAACTCTTGTGATTGAGCATGTGTTATATAGTGTATATTTAAATATATATATATATATATATATGATATATATATGTATATATATAGTGGCACCTGAATAGATAAATATATATGGTATATGTATATAATAATATATATATATATGTATATATTAATATATATATTTATAACAATCAGTTAAATAAATATATATATTAATATATATATATATATATAAGAGTGAATATATATATTAATATATTTAATATTGCTAAAGTAAATATTCATATTTTGCAGCCATAATAAATGGCAGATCAACCATTCATAGTTTTGGAAATTAAGCCGATTGGTATGGCTTTTGGAAGAGTTTTGGAAACGGTGATAAGGCGTCATAGTTAACTTGGTTTTGTTTCAAAATCATTTACTCAACCAATGGTGACAAGGATACTAATTAGCATGAGCTCCCATCTTTAAGTAGCCCACGATTTTAGCATAATGTAAGTTAAGAATTGCAAAAGCAATTAGCTTCCTATTATGCCAATTGTGGAGACTTTTTCTGAAGTTTTTAAAATACTAAAATCAAATATGGAACTTTCCAAGCTAGTCATGGCATTTGTGAAGGAAATCAACTTGTTCTTGAAGACTAATTAAAAGATGAAAATGCAATATCTTGTAACTGTATTCATTCATAAAGAATTTAGAATTGAATCAACTTTGTTAAATTTAGTAGTCATGGAAATAATAAGAAAGAATAGTCAACTATCATGAGGGATTTTTCGTATGCGTGGCATAGTTCTTGAATGGTGGCATTCCAAAAGAGCTATTCGAGCCCAATTGATAGCTAATTTCTATTATTAGTAAACCATTGTTTGTATAATTCAGAGAAGCAATCATTTGATAATTTGAATTTTGTGCATTCACTTGTTATTTGAAGAGAAACTACATATTTGAGAGTTAGAGAGCATAGAGTATTTGTGAAGGTTATGAGGAGACCATACTTTGAGTGTAAGTGCATTGGAAGTCTATATTCCATTTCATTTCAAGTGAGAGGAGAGGTTGAGTTGAGTAGATGTGGTTATCATTTGAAACAATAAAAGAGAAGAGAGTTGAGAATAGAGAAGGTAGCAGATTGATTCATTCAATGCATTGGGCAAGGAGTTGTAGGAAACTCAATTTGAGCTATTTTAATCTAGACATGCTTAAGATATCTCTCTCTTTCTTATTTTAATTTTGAAACCAAGTTTTACTACTGTATGAATATGTTTGTGCTATCATTGTGTGTGTATTGATGTTATTAGAAAGTGTGTGAGTGCATGTACAAATGGCTAGATTAACTATGCATAGAGATAAATTAGAAAATAAGAGACAAACTGGATTAGGGAATCAAAAGAGCATGATAAGTAGTTATCATAAATTACATTATTAGATTATGAAGCATTACATGATTATAAGAATTATGTAAGAATATACTTGAGAGAAAGCAAACCCATTGAAATTTAATTCTCTAAAGCCATGTGAAACCCAAACCACTAACTCATTAGAATAACATAACAAGAGAAGCTAGGTAGAACAATATGATATTATTCAATTAACACATTATTATATTTGAATGAGTTTATATTTTTTTTCAACAAGAGGGTTTGAACACGTATTAGAAGTAAATACGTCCCCATTATCTTTGAATGATATTATCTTATACTATGACCAAGAGTCTATATTATCATTACCTATTCACAATAATCTAATCTTAAAGGAGAGGACTTTACATTTTGGAAAACCCATAATGCAATGATATTTTAAGGTACAAAAGCACAGAATCCTCTCAAGCAGGAAATGTTCTCCAGATTGGATATTAACTTATCATGCATTGGAATATGTGAATATATGTGTCATACTAAAGGAAAAGATATATGATTGTATATGTACATACAAAATTAGGTACCTTATATAAATTATGCAAAGGATAACTTGGAAGGAACCCTCAAGGAATCTGAAGATTAGTCGAATGGTTCTTAGTTGAGTTATATTAGAAGTTGAATAGCTTATTATGTTGACTTATTATTGGACATTACTATGAACATAAGATTTTATATTGAATCAAATTAAATGATATTTAATCTCATGAATTACCAGATTGGTTATGGTATCCTAGAAGGTCAGAGACATACTAGGCATAACACAATACGAAGAAGTAATCTTCAAATCAAGTTTAATTTTAGATTAGTATACATATTGACATGTTTTCAATGCTTTAGATTGAGACCAAGTGTGTCTAGCCAATGACATTGTGTCATCAATATTAACTAATTATGCATAAACTAGGAGATTCGTTACTCCCATGGTTAGAGAGAAAGAACTTAAATAAGAGGTAGTTGTTAGACACAAATTGTTACAAGTATGTAACAAGGTATTCAAGAGGTTTGATTCAAACCTATTTGGTCGATCTATTAGAAATTGGTGTATCATTACTTTTGAAAGAAATCTTGTTTATGATTGTTAACCTTGGGGGAAAACCAAGAGAAGAGTTAACCATAGGTTAGTAGAGTTTCCAAGTTGAGTAAGGGTGGGTAGACCTTGTGCTTGTATGTCTGTCATGCAAACCCCAAAAGACAACTACTATGCACACAATTTAAAAATAAAAAATAAAAAGGAACTTATTAAGTAAACATATAAAATACCATTATACAATATTATATTACATGATACACTTTCAAACACCTAAGTCCTTTGGGGCATGCTATGTTACATCGCTTAAATCTTACCCATAACAAAAGATAAACATTGATGCCAAATAACTTAACTAACTTTTGCATTCATCATGATCATTACATAAGTTCGATTACAAATGGTAAACCAAGGCTAACTCTAATGATTCCTTACATATATTTACATAGATACTCCACATAACATAAAACCAAGGTCAATATCATAAGTCATAAATGATTACAAAGGTGCATTTACATTACTTCGATTTCCAATACATTACACAGTTCATATACATGAGTTTACATCATTATTTCCCATACATGTGGAAATGATACATCAATACAAGGAATAACTGAAATACATTGTGAACTTCTGGTACAAGCTCTGACTAGATGATACTGTGTAGAACGAACATTGATGGGAAACCCAACGGGGTGCATAGCACGTTCCACTTGACCACCCCATGCTAGGAGTAAATAAGAAAGGGTCCCCGACCAAGAAAATCCATACAAACACACAAGACTAAACTCCAAAATATGAAAAGCTACAGCACACATAAAGGGAAACATAACATCAAAAGACCACTTCCAGAGGATAGCCACAAAAACAACTCAAGGGGAAGCTAGAGGAGAGTATTATCGCACAGTCCTACATGGGTTATCCTGACTACCTATATCTAGGTGACAACCCCCATCTATGGTTATCCTAACCTCTCTAGGTGCCCGCCCCATAGGGTGACTCGTGTGGAACTGTTAACCTCTTGTGGAAATGATGCAACAATCTTGCCAACCACGGCCTTCTTAGACCACCTTTAGTCTGTGTAAGCACTAATAGGTGGTTGAGGTATCCACAATTATCTTGTTAATGTTTAACTACCCACCCCCTAATTAATTAATTAGGTTATCACTTATTACTCAAACTCTAATGTGGGTTATCCTAACAGCCCCTTTGTGCGCTGACACCCACGTAGAGCCACTCTCCCTAGAAACCCAAAACATAACAAAAAATTCCAAGGGGTTTTACCAACAATAACATTACACTAAAAAATAGGACAACTACGAGGAAAAACCATCTCGTTAAAGGTCATGTAAATCAACTCCCATAAAAATGGTACAACCCAAATAAATAAACTCAAAATCACAACTAAAGTCAAAATAGAGACAAGTATCAAATTACAAGGTTATATAAGAAACCACCATTTTCCCATGCCTCTAGAAGTTTTAAATAATAACCTTGACATCTATATAAAGAACAACTAATTTAAGGGCCCCCACATGTTTATAACCGAACTCAAGGAAATCAATAAAAAACTCAAAGAAAATCAAAGAAATAAATAATTATTCAACATCAAGATTTTGTTTAAGAATGCAAATTTATTATACTTAACAATCACATTTTAAGATAGCTCATTGCACGATATCCATCGTGGAAATTAAACTATCAGTTAACTCAAACTATTTATTTTATTAAAATCACTTGATTTGATTTGATAAAATATTTTCTTTCAATTTGTCCAATAACAACATGAAATCATTGCAAAATAACCTTACGTGGCTTTTTATAATTTTGAACAAGTGTAAATATATATATACATTTAAAATCCTAATTTAAATTATCAATTATAAAAATAACCACATGTTATAACTCATATAAATACACACACACACACACACACACAAATTTAAATCTTTAAATCATAATTTAAACCAAAACAAAATTATCCACTGACAACTTTGGAGGTGCAGCCTGCCTCCCTATGTGGGAGACCATAGCCCACCAAGGGTACATGGATCTTGGTGGCTACATTACTTCTTTGGCAGACTAAAACACTGCCAATGGGAGGGAGTGCACTGAAGGCCCAAACAATAGTATTAAAAAGAATGAAATTCTGACCAATTTTACGACCCTCCTCCAAAATTTACTAATTATATATATATATATATATATATATACTATATTATAAAATAATTTTGTATGGAAATATTATTATAGGTTTATTCTAAATATGAATTTCTTTAAAAAATCTCAAAACATATGCTTAATATATATATATAACACTATTTCAAATACTTCATTCAGACATATTAGCAAAGATTTTATAGTAGAAATACTGAATTATTTACACAAAAATTTCTACAAAATTAGCAGAAAATTTCCACAAGGGTTTTCAATTTTTTTTTAACTAAAAAACTAATTTGGGAAAAAAAAATTAAAATTCTATTCTTCTATGGCAATCTAGATATGGGTTTTTCCCCAATTTTAACAGGAGGATTTTAAAAATAATCTTTTATGAGGTTCTCTGATTTCACTATAAAGGTTTCTACAGAGGCGCAAAAATAAACACAGTGAAACTTTAGAAGCCATTAACAAAATTTTTCCACAAAGGAGCTTAGAAGTTTTCAACAAACATTTCTACAGAGGATTTTAACTAATTCATGACAATTTCCAACAATCTTTCCAATTTTAAAAACAAAACTTCTACACAATATTCATTTCCTCTTGTACAGACAATTGTCTCAACTTTTACAAAATTAACAAAATTCCTATAGAATAAAATTTGTATGTGCAATCTTTTCAAAACAAGAGAATAATTAAATAAATAGTAAAGGAACCTATTTTCTGAAGATTGAGGGAACAAAGGTTGGAGCAAAGCTTCGCCTTCAGAGTTCAACTTCTAAGCCCTTTCTAGAATCTTCACTTCCAGTAAGATGCAAAATGTGAGCCCAAAAATAAATTCCAGAAAACCTCTTCTATTTTTTAACTAGAAACCCCCAAAAACCAAAAACAATTCTACAACCAAGTTTCTTTCTGTGAAGTTACTTCTTGCCATTCACAACATGCCAATATTCTCTCCAAGAATATTTTTAAACAAGAATTTTTATTAAATTCCCACTCTCCCGTAAATATTCTAATTATAATTTAACTAATTTTTAATTATTTTTCTTTTGATAATAATAAAGCATTATATGCTATTTAATTAATTAAAAAATTCAAGAACTAATATCATTTACCTTATACAAATTTAAAATTCTAATTCACATTATAACATCTAATATTTGTATTTAAACTATTCACTCAATCAAGAACATTAATCAATTAACTTATCTATAATTATCTACAAATAACTATATCAATTAAATAACATTAATTAATCACACATAAAATAAAGATTAATTAAATAACAACTATTCACAAATAAATAAATAATCAATAACAACCAATACTAAAAAAAAGACAAGGTCAAGACCACGACACCATAAGACTCACACGAGGTGAGGGACTTGGGATGGGGACACTTCCTTATCTACTCCCTTTCAACATCATACCCGTTGGGTTTATGGGACACACTCAAACCTATCAAACAGGTGGAGTCGGTGTCCAATACCTGCATCCTACATAGAAACAAACGTCATGTAACATGTAAATCTCCATTGTAGACACACCATGAAAGGTAATTGCGGGGTAGCAGGGCACTCGTGAATAAGTGATGCCACTTTGTCCTTTCACCAAGACTCACTAGAAAACACATAAGAATCCATAACATCATAGAATCACAACATCACCACTTATATTATTAAAGAAAACCATAGCATAACCAAATAACATAATCACCACGTAATGTATCATTAAGCATCATAAGTAATGTCAAGTGCAACAAAACAACCAAACTATGAATCCACACGTAATCAGTGGGCAAATCCAACATCACAAACCAAGAGTACAAATGGCACAAAAGGTATCAACAACGCCGAAATTATTACAAACAACTGCAGTGGATTTATTATACATATAAGAAAAATCTAGCGGGAAGTAGGTGCTAAAAGTTGTTGCCCACAGCCGGTTCAATTAACGATTGAGGTTTGCATAGCTAGCTTCAAAGGCGGAGTGTCGTAATGCATGGTTGGAGGGTATCCATAGTTGTATGGTCGTACTTGTTATGTAGGACACAACACCAGATACTCATATGTGTATTACTAGAGGTTTCCATACCAAACTCTTCATCGAAGGGTAGGGCCATTTTTGGTTAGGAAGATGTGCGGGGGACTGCTAAGTCTGTGGTTGGTGGAAAAGCGCTTGATTGATGCTCTCCCTCTTGTAGATAGTAGTCAAGGCTTGTAAAATAGAAGTGTGATCTAGATGAGGATACCTTGACCTTAAACTCTTGTAAGTTATGAATTTGTATATGAACATGGTCATGGATCAATTGTAATTTATATTTGAAAGGATGAGTTTCATTTACTTGGGATTATGTAATGTTATTTCATTTATGCAATGACATGTGGAAACTTTTTATGCAATGTGCAATTATAATATTGAAAAGGAAAAAAAGCATTTCCTGTCTTTTGGAAATTTGTGTTATTCACTTTTTTAGTTAAAAATTAGGTGAAAATTGTTGAGTAAACATTGGGTATGTTACAACATGGACCTGAGATCCATGGTTGGGCAACAGAGTGAGACTAGTTATAGGTAGAGGCTTGGGTAGAGAGACCAAATCTCTAGGAACAAGCATGGACTCAAAATCAACATCCCACTTTCAAACTCCGCAATTCCTCTCTAAAGCCTAAATCGCATCATTTAACAAAAATTCTAACCAAGACAATGAATTCGTGGAGAAATATACCACAAAGGTCATCATAACATGGTTGCAATTCAGTTTTCTAATTCTATGTAACTACCTAAATCCATGACAAGAACCCCTAATCTTCCATCGACTTAAATTATATTAACATTTGTGATCATGTGATTATTCTACCTCTACCTATATGTGATTCCAATAAGGTGAGTAGATCTATAAATTATCTTGTAGATGTATATATGTCACAATTGTGCTCTCAACAGCTTGCACATGTTTTGGATGATATATCAATTTTGGACCATTATGGGCCTTTACAAGGGTTGGCTAGGACTTAGCCCCCATGACTATTAATATGTTTCTAGGTTGGATAACCATTGCACTTGATCCATTGGATGGATTCTTCCACACAATATTCATCAAAGAAATAGCAACTTGAGGCTTGCAATGTGGCCTCCAATAGACATTTGGGTGAATTTCCACCAATTCCATGATCTTCCAAACAACACTCCATAATGATGCTTACATGCACAAATATACATTTGTAGTTACCATTATTTTTATGGTAAAACCTAACTATGGCATTTTATACTAGCTATTAGTAGTTTGATCTAATTCAGCTAGTTGAACACAAAGTGCCAAAGGGGGGGTTCTCATAACTTTGGATCTATGAGGTGTTTTTTCACACTTCAATAGTCATGAAAATTTAGTTTCATCCACAACACTATGGTAAAATTAATTTTGGAAATTTGTATCTTTAAACTAATTTTTTTGGCCTTTGAAGTTTAATTTTGTTTTAAATTTTAATCAAGCATAACTTTCTCCTTAATTATCAAAAAATTACAATTTTTTTTTTTGAAAACAATTAAATTTTCACAAGGAACCCATTTTTATTGTACAATTAAGATTTTGATAGCCAATTTCAATATGGTGGGAAAAACCTAAATCAATGAGCAAAAAAATATCACCATTGATTTAAGCTTAATGCCTCCACTTTTGAAAGTAAATGTATATTTTGGCACCAACATTTAGACCACAATGGTGAAAAATATCTTTGGGCCATTATTAATAAAAACATGGTTTATGGTTTTTCCTCTTATTCTGATGAATTTGATTTATACATGAGCATTATGCATTTGGGAAGTAGAAGAGAAATCATTTCCATATTGGAAGTATTAGAGAAAAATATTTTTTAGAATTCATTCACTCAAATGTGTTTGGTCTAATGAATGTCGGTTCAACCATTAAATTACATTATTATGTTTTATCTATATATGATTAATCAAGGAACAACTAGGTTTATTTTTTTAGATCAAAACCTAAAGTTTTATGTAAGGGTTTTAAGGCTCTGGTTGAGAAAGAATTGGATAGGAAAATAAAGGTGTTAAAATATTATAGTGGAGGTTAATATTGATTTAAATAATTTGGTGATTTACAAAGACATGTAGGCATTGTGAGGTAGAAGGTTGTCCCTTATACACCATAGTAGAAAGGGGTTGCATAGAGGATGAACCAAACCTTAATAGAAAACTCTAGTAGTGTAATTAATGTTACATAGTTGGATTAGTTATTTTTAGTTGATGCTATGATTACTAATTGGTTCTTGATTAATAGATATCCTTGTTTTACTCTTGTTAATAAAACTTGTTATTAGGTGTGGACAAGTAAGAAAGCCTATGTTTCACATTTATAAGTATCTTGTTGTGAAAAAAAAATTTCATGTGCCTAGAGAAAAATGATCTAAAGTGGATACCAAATCTTGAAAATGAATATTCATTGGATATGGTGAGAATGGTAAGGGTTAAAAACTCTAGAATCCTCTAGCCTTAAAATAATTTATTCTAAGGATGTGGTTTTTAGGGAACTTAGAGTATTTTCTAATCCAAGGCAAGCAAAGGAAAAAGAAGGAAAATGATACATTTTGAAACTAAGTTTGAGAAGTAGGAAGATGCATGACAAAATTATGGATTTGAGGATGGAAAGGAAGAAGATGATTGAGTTGAAATTTTTGAGTAGGTTAAGCATGCAAAGGAATAGGTAGAGTCATTTATTCCACCTTTGAGAAAATATATTCAAGACAATGGAACCCAATTCATTTTTGGTAAAAATTTCTCTCCTATTGCTAAATTATCTTCCATTATATTCTTACTTTCTATTAATATTGCTTGTGAATTTGAATTAGAAAAAATGGATGAAAAACTACTTTTTAACATGAGGATCATGAAGAGAAAGTTTATATGTGATAGATGGATTTGAAGTAAATGGAAAGAAAATTTGTTTACAAGTTAAAATGGTCATTGTATGGTTTAAAATAATTGTCTCAAATGTGAGATCATAATTTTGATGCTTTTGCATTATATTTGGCTTTTTCTAGAAGTAAAGAAAATAATTGTGTTTATATTAAATACATAGATGATTAGATTTTAATTATTATATTATATATTTATTACATGTTTATTGGTAACAAGGTGATCATTAGTGAGCTTAAAAATAAGTGAAAAATCATACATTTAACATGAAGGAATTAGGTATGGTAAAATTTATTTTGAAAATGGAAATTAGTAAGGACTAATTTCACATAAAGCTTTAGCTTAGTTAGAGTAAAAATGTTGATATTATTTTGTAGGATTACAAAACAGAAAGTATTTATTTATCTATCAGCACTAATATTTCATTGGATAGTTATCCTAAGTTATATAATAACATGAAGGGTATACATAATGTGCCTTAGGCTAGTGTTATATGGATCCTAATGTATCCAATGGTATTTACTAGACCGAATATTGCCAAGTAATGGGAGTTCCTAGCAAGTTTATGTATAACCTTGTTAAAGAGCATTTGACTTATGTTAAGAGGGTATTTAGATATTTGTGAGAAAATTCTAATTATTTCTTATGTTATCATGATTCTAGTGATTTTGGTATATTATTAAAAATATGTTTCTTAGATAGTTTAAGGTCCACTAATAGATATATTTTTTCTTCATTTGTTAGTATCATTATTTGGATGAATAAAAGACAACCTATGGTTGCTTTTCCACTATGGAAGCAAAGTATATGACTGTTACACATTCTTGTAAGGAGGCAGTATGTTGAGAGAGAATATGTTGAACAATTGGATTTTCTTGTAGGGTGGTTAAGATCAAATGTGATAGTTAGACTGCTATTTTTTTGGTCAAAACTCCCCATGTACTATGCTTGTACTAAGTACTAGATGCATAATATCACTTCTTTAATGAGATGGAAAAAAGGGGTAAGATAATGATTTTAAAAGTTGACACTTGTGATAATGTTGCAAATTCCCTCTCAAAACTAGTGAGCATAAATAAATTTTGTTGATGTAGAGAGGCCATGGGTCTAACATCTTGTACTTCATTCATTTGTCTTTCATGTTTATGTCAATGTAATGTATAATATCAAGTGCAAGAATTTTAGGATAAATTGTTATAACCTTACAATAATGTGTGCTAACATTTGTATTTCTATCATATTGGGAATGGGTACTTAGATGCTTATGTAGGTGATTAAGAGATATTATTTGATTATTATTATTCTTAGAACTTGAAATAATGTTGTAGTGGAATTAACAAGAGAGGTTATAGTTGGAAAGAGTTACAATAATCGTCATCATAGGAACTATTGAGAATATCTTTCATGTAATGCTTGGGAGTTTTGTTATGATAGATGAAATCTAAATTAGTTAGCCACTTCATAATGGAGTGTTAGACTTTGTTTACATATGGGGGCATGGGTTTTTGCCATAGGCCATGGTTTTGAGTGCCTGTGGTTTTGGGAAACTACTCAGTGTGATTTTCTCTTCTTGCTCCTTTATGAATTAAATACATTAGATGGAGGTATTATTATCTTTGTATGTTGAGTATTGTGTTACACTATCATACTATTATCAAAATATAAAGAGATGGAATTGATATATTTATGTGACATTATTATTGTGATTAATACAAACTGATGTTCACTTTGGTAGCAGAGTTTTTCTTGAAAGGATTTATCCACATACATTCAATGTTATACATTTTATTTAATGTGTTTGTTGATTTGTTGTTGGTTACATACTTCTCTAAGTTCTATTTCAAATTTAAATGGTTAATCACATGTTTAGTCAATGAAATATTTAATTCATATGTTTTCATTATATTTGTTGTTTGTCAACAACTATGAGGGATAATCATAGTTTGTGAGCAAAAGTGTAGAGCCAACATGTGTGCTTAATAGACTTAGAATTGACACAAAAGGGATAAGTGGAAATGAGATAGAAGAATTTGAGGTAGGTACTAATGGGCAATTTCACATGTAGGAGTTGAGATTATGCATCAACTTTGCATTTCCAAATTTGAAGACTCTTTATTAAACCTTGATTGATTGAATTTAAACTTCCATTTGGCATTTAGATGAGGAAATAGGAGGGAGATGCCTATAGATATCTTTCAAAGGGGAAATAGATATTGTAGGCATTAGGCGACCTCTAGTCTTTTTAAAAATTGGCATAACAAAACATGGACAACAAGATGGATAGTTTAGGTGGAGAAGACTATTAAATTTCAAGGATTGGCTATTTGTTAGTGTGAAATATTGAATTGGAATTTAATTTGCTATCAATATTTTCAATTAAAATTGGTTAGATCCCACATATTTTAAAACGTCTAAATGTTTTTTTAAAGAAGTTTTTACCTTTAAATCTACAATGATACCATGAGCTTTGCCATCTACTGAATTCTGCCAAATGGAAGAAGTAACAAAGATTAGACTATGACTAATGGACTAGTCAAATGAAGTTAGATTTTTTGACACAATCTTCCAAGTCTTCCAAGTGGTATTGAAGGGGGAAGATCCATGTGTTTTAAAAAGGGGGCAAGGAGTAACTTGTCATTCTACTAGATTGTGTCTCAAGAATAACCAACAAAGACAAATTGAATCTAAAATCATACCAAATGTTGTCAAAATAAACCCCTCCAATGCCCTCGTAATTTATTTAGCAATTAAACAAACACTTTATACATAAAAATGAAGGATTCCTAAATCCTATTTATCAATTGATTGAAAGATCCATAGACAAAGTCTTTATATTGTTCCACTTACAAAACCTTTTTTAATGTCCCACTTATAAACCCTTTTTATTATCCCACTTAACCTATAAGGAATTTCATCTATACAATAACCATTTTTGAAGATGAATACTTCCCTTGCATATGTAAATTTTCCCTAACATATATGTGTGCGTTTTTTTATAGGGGAAGCTTGAAAAAAATCCACTCTCTATATATTCAAGCATGTGAAATACTAATGAACTTCCTTTATGCATATGCTCATATTGTCCCATGTTAGACATTTGATATGAGATATTCTTACATAGTTAGAGAGTTGTCTTAGCATAAATTAATTCGAATTGGAAAGTAGCATGCAAAATCTTAGATTTTTTTTTGGCATCTTCCAAACTTTTCCATGTATATGAGATTGGGAAGAATATTAAGACGGTAGAATGATTCATGCCTTCACTCGTAATACAACAATCTTTTTTCCTTTGATAAACTCTTTTGCATAAACAAGAATATAGCACACGTATACTTGGCACTATAGAATGACGGTGGATTTTTTTATGATTTGAACATGGGCATATGCCTTATGTAAGGTGGATCATAACATGGGTTTAATTTAATTATATTGGTCTTGTTTTTTTTATATATATAATTTTATTTTGTTCGGTTTTTTGGGTTATGTTTTTGTTGTTTTGTTGTTTAGTGTGGTTATTTTCGTTTTTGGGATTTGGTTGTTTTTGTTTTTAAGGTTAGGGGAGAGGATCCAGTAGTTGAACGTGTTTCAATAGTTGTGATAGTAGTTGTTTATATAATGTTCAATAGTTGTGATAGTAGTTATTTATATAATGCTCAATAGTTGTGACATGACTACCCTAGCTTAAACAAAATGTATTCATTTGATCTAAAAAGCAACCAATCATGTGATGCCACATGAGCGCTCAACTACCCATGATGTGAATGCTCAAGTATTAGTAGCACTTTTTTTTGGGCCTTTTTGGACACCTTGAGAAAAAGCATGCTGATGTGGCATCATATTTGATGATGTGGCTCTAAAACGAAAGTTATAAGTAGGGGACTTGCCAAGTAAGTTGTACAAAAATTGGAGTGATTTGAAATTTTTCGCGTAGGATTTTGAGAAGCGCGAAGTTAGGGTGCACAACTACCGAGTCCTCTCCCCTATGTATCTATTTTGTTTTCAATTTTGTTGGTTTGATTTTAAGACAATTTTTTGAAGATCTAACTATATGTTTTAACTCTTCACTATAATATATAATTTTTTCATCAAAAAAATTTCACAGACCATTCATAGAACTTATATCTTCCATCTTCTTAGATTAATGATAATAAGGATATATTTTTTAATAAAAATATAGGAATATATTTTTTATTTAAAGTGTACCATTAAATGATCTCTTTAGATTTAATAAATTTTATAATTTATCAAATACTATAAAAAAAATTGTTTCTACAAAGTGTAATGCCCCGCCGCGCAACCCTAGAGGAAGTTGCAATTCACTACTTAAACGTACCAATTTTTTTTTATTTTTTTTGTTTAAGTACAAATAAAATGTAAGACGAATACACATTGCCAACAACCTCTAAGGCCACGAGACAAAGATTACTTTAAAACCCAAACAACAATTAACATCAACTGAAACCAAAACATTAATCACTTACAGAATTAAGATTACATACAACCCATACTAGATAAATTACAACAAGGATAATAAATACCTCAAAATTCCAATTAACAACATTTAAACAATAAGATTACAACACTCATTCCCCGAATGAGGTAAATCTAATAATCATGATTACAATTTACAAATTCCACCTCGATAACAAATGAGGGGTAATAAAATACAATAAGAACTTGAGAGAACAAGGCATGATAAGAAACTGATTCCCACGAGCTCTCCCACTGGAAATCACAACCACACGAACAAGAAGAAGTACCAACAGATTAAGATGCACGCCACCCGACCACGTGGAACCCAAAGGCCCCACTCCCTCCGTGCTAGGAGATAGTAACAAGGATTTCCTAGACAAGACCATCTACCACTAGACACAGACTAACACAAAAACTGAACTGCAAACAAGAACATATACCACATCACTTAATATCATGGTTACAATGCTTCCAGAGTACAAAATCGAGTACAATCACTATACAAAATAAACCAACGGTACAACACCATACCAACTGTTGTCATAGGAGAAGTGTCATCGCAAAGGTTGCATGGGATCTCCTGGCAAGTCTTCCTAGGTCCCGGCCCCCCTCTAGGGATATTCTGGAAACCTCAACCGACTCCTGGCCCCACATGCACACCAGAGCGGAATCGATTATCTCTCGTAAAGACAAAATAACGATCTTGCCATTCTAGGCCTTCCCGACTCATCTCAAGTCACGTACAAGCCCTTGAGCCAAAGAGCGAGGCTAAATTATCTTATTAATGTTCAAGCTACTCTATCCCTAGTATAAGTTATTTAATTTCCACTTAATTAACTGACTCTCACACGAGTTATCCTAGAACCACTTTGGGCCCGGCGCTCGTTGAAAGCCACTCCCCTATCGACAACACATAACTCCACCACATGCCAAGGGTAGGCATTGCACTAACACTGATCACAAATAACTAAACACCTCAACAGGTAACACATCACTACAGATGTACAAAACTGAAACCCAAGCATGCACTACCCAAGGCTAACACAAGGTTGACTAACATAATGACAACCCACATAACAAACTGAAACACGACTCAACCTTAAGCCATAAGGTCACACAATCCTGACGTGGTAACCAGGTTTCCACTGAAACATAACTCAAGCACTTCCCAATTAAAACAATAACAAACACATGATGCACAACATCGTTTCAAGATAACACATTGGAAGACTTACATAACATTCACTCTAATTCCACAACATCGAAGACGAACAATCAAACACTAAAAGCATTTCAGACAATTAGATAAGCTAAGGTTTGGATTTCCTAAATCCAGTCAAACACAGTTTTCATGACTTGCATTTATCCAATCAATTGATCCCATTTCTTTTCACGACATTGGAATATTAAAAGAACAAATCATTTACTCTAAATTTCATAACCATATTCATAACTAAAACACTTTAATAATGCAACTATCTGGTTAAAATTTAAATCAACCGTTCTCTCTAAGTTTCATGATCACATACTATAAATAAATCACTTGATTAATAAATCATTTAGGTTAATTAATAAGTTCATCCTTTACTCTCAATTCCGCAATCATATTCTATAATTAAACATCTTGAAAAATAAACATTTAGATTAAATAATTCAGTCTTGGTTTCAACTTATCATTAAATAAATCAACTAAATCTTATCTCTACTTGAATTCAATTATATTCCAAAACGAATATACCTAATAGTAAGTTAAGCATGTTGACCACTTAAGGAGTTTAAACCAATAATTATATTTCGTTTCTCAATCACATATCTTAATAAAATCAACCTTTGAAGTATAATCATTTGATTATTTAAAATCTCCCTTTTTCCAATACATCATTTGACTATTAAAAAAATAAATAATGATCTAAATAATTCTTCTGAATATAGAATCTACTTTTGCTTCGATTAAGTAACAATTTCATCCTAAGATGATCTACATTTTAAATTTGTCTATTTAATTTCATTTGTCTCAGTTATCCATAATAATCAAAATCAAATTATAAATAAATCAAACTTTTGACAAATAAGGTCCTCTAATTAAAATAAATCCTTTGTTGACCATAAGTTCTTCCATTATGTTCCATAATCAAAATTTAATGATTAAAACCATCTGATAGAACTAAATCATCCATTATCTCTAAGTTTCACTATTATGTTCAACATCAAGATATTTTAATAAATAACATTTAAATTAAATCATTTAATCCATATTTCATCATAGACTAACTAAATTGATCAAAGTCAATATTTTAAGTAAAACGTTTGATCACACGTCATTTACGTTTCGACTATAACAATGAAATCCACATCTTAACCCCTTATAATAGATAATTAATTTAACATTTAAATATGCGCCACTAAAATGTCAATTTATACCCCAAAGTTTTTCAAATAATTATACCAGATAACAAAATCAAATCTTAATAAGAAAGCATTTATATATTTTCCATCTATGAAAATAATCTACCCCATTTTTATACATATTTTCCAATTTCGAATTTACCCTATCATTTAAATATGACGAATAAAATATTATTATTATTTTCATACGTATTAACTTTATCTTATTTAAAACAACTATTTAAATCTAAAAATCTCAATAATTTAATATATATATATATATATAATTTATAATTTAATCAATAACAATAATCGAACAATAAAATATATTTTAAATTATACTAATAATTCATTTAATTTAATATATATTAAATATATTATATTTTATATAATATATAATATTAAATATTATAAATATTATATAAAATAATATTCATAAAATTTAAATTGAAATTAAAAGTAATTTCAAAATTATAAAAACACAGGAAAAAGGGCCGAAGCCCTGGGCACGCAACCCTGCCTCCCGCTGGGCGGCGGTGGCTGTGTGCAAAGCACACAGCGTCGCCTCCCTGCGGGCGGCGGTGGCTGTGTGTTCACACAGCCCGCCCCCCGCTGGGCGGCGATGGCTGTGTGTTCCCACATAGCGAACACCTCCTGCCGAGCGGCGGCCGCGGCGGTGGTGGTGGCAGCGGGGGTTGGCCTCCCCAGCCTCCCTAAAATAAATAAAATTTATTTTTATTTGCATTTAAAAAATCCAACAAATTCCCCACAAAAATATCCATTAAGAATTTCACAAAAAGAATAAACCAGGGTATTTCCAGAAATTTAACAAATGGAAACCCTAATATTTTTAAAATGAATTTGTGGGTTTTATTGAGCAAATTCCCAACAATATCTTGTAACAAAACAATGGATTTTTTCATCACAAGCATAGGGTTTAGATTTATGTTTTGACAACAAGACTCTTTTGGTTTTCTTTTCAAAATTTCAACACAAAATGCAAGTTTTCAAACAAATAACCCATGGGTTTTATTAGATTCAAACAACATTTCAAGATTTCTAAATAGCATGAAGAGAATCTAATCTATTTTCAAAATGGACAAGCAAGGATAAGAGGAACCTATTTTCTTCCTCCAAAACTTGAAGCCTTCAAACATGGAGTTTTCCAATTCCTCCATTGAATCCATCCCAAGCCAAAGTCTCCACCTCCTCCACAATCCAAGTAAAGCCACCAACAAATTCTCCATCCAAGTTTCCAAAAAAAAACCACCCCTCTAAAATGAAAATATATGCTAAAAATAGAGTTTCCCCCAAATTATTCACAAATTGAAATTGAAATTCAATTTCCATTTCCAAATTCAAAAACAAATATCTTTTACCAAAAAAAGTCAACTATTTCCAAAAATATATTTTCTACCCCAAAGTCATTGTATTGAAAATATTTAGAATTTTAAATAACTTAAACAATTTTCAATTTTCTAAATAGAATGTAATACCTTTTAATTTTATTTTTTTTATTTTTTTTCTTTTCAATAAAAGAATTTAAAACTTTCAACACTTTTAATTCGAAAGAAATAACTTAATCAATTCACACAATTAATTTAATTAATCAATAAAATAAATCTAATCCAAGATTAGATTATTTTACTAATTAAATTAAATTAATTAATAAAGTAAATAACATTCCTAGCATTACAACCAATTACATTTAAGCCACAAATTAACAACACAAGCCATTATAACTTGAATTCAATTAAAGACCAAGGTGATCTGGGCAACATGAAACAACCAAACCCGACTACAACCCAACGACACACGGTGACTAGGGTAACGACTTGACACAGAAAACCTAGCTACTATCTCCCAATTAATTTCCGTTGGTCAATGGACACGCTCAAACCTGGAAACCAGGTGGAGTCGATGTCATGTACCTACCAACCTGCAACAAAGAGCATGTCGAACGTGCATATATACATAATATGATCAATTAAACTGTGAAGAGGAAATCTCAGAATCGTAGGGCACTCACAAGCGAGTGATACAATCCCGTCCCCTTCACTAATACAATATCACTAACTGACGCATCTAACATCAATAACATGATCAACAGCATAAAACATCATTAAATCAAATATCTTCTAAGTTAATCCAAAACATGCCATAAGGGTAACATCAGGTAACATCACATCGAAATATAACATCCACATTGTATAACAATTGCAATCAAAAGCAACCTAGTTCCAAAGTCAAAGCATAATCAGACACAATCATAACAGGGAAGAACAATGCCGATCAAAGAGCCAAAACGAAGGGGTGTTACACAAAGACCTATGCAAAAGTGGTGAGGGATGTGATATTGCTACCAGGATTCAACTGTGTAGTTTTTACGAGTCAAACTCATTGACCCATGTTTCATGAGTAGTGGTTCAGAAGAACCCATCTCTCATGATAATGAATGGTCCACTTAGCACTCATTGCATCTAGGTGGTAGTTTTTAAAGGATAGACAAAGTCAAGTGTGAAACATTGGTGTTCCAATTTTTCAGATCATAAAAGCTATCCAAGATAGGTGCTCGTTTAGAAACAAGTATCCATTTCTTAAAGCTATTTAATGTTTTAAATGATTGTCAAGTCATATTTTCCCTAAAATTTTACAAATCGACAATGACTAGGGCAAAACAAATACCCATTTTTTAAGCCATTTACACCTCCAAACAGTAACTGCTACCTCCTCCTATCTACATTACGAGTTTTAGCGACCTCCAAGCTAGGATTTCAATTTTTTATGTTTTTTTTGCTATATATATATATATATAACATTTATAGTTTGAAATTAGGGTTTACATTTTGGCTATATATTTAACATTTATAGTTTGAAATTAGGGTTTATATTTTAGATTATTTTAATCTCCATAATTAGGATGAATTTTATGGCTCCTAAAACCTAATTTATAAATATATGTCATAAAAATAATTAATACAATAAATTTGTAAGGAATAATATAACTCCTAATAGACATAGAAACCAAAACCTAACTAGATGTAGAAACTAAAACCCTAAACCCTCTCTCAATCTTATTATTAACTAAAACTAAAACTAAAACCCTAAAGCTAACTAGATAGAGCCTAAAATTAGCATTCCAATAGAAATATCCATTCTTATTATGTATATGGAAGATACTAATTTTGAACCTAATAAATGTAATACAAGGCAATAGTTTCATTTACCCCCATTTATTTTCCTTAAAAACCCATAGGAGTACACAATAGAGAGTTCATGAACCACTAATAAACATTCCTAGATATTTGTAAACCCCACATAGTCCAATATAATAAGATGAGGTAAGGATGTGAACCATTTCTAGATATTTGTAAACCCCACATAGTCCAATATAATAAGATGAGATAAGGATGTGAGTTTACCTTATGGTCAAATTACACACTTATTGATAGGATTCATAGTTTGAAAGATATACATATCTATCACTCACACTAGGACATGGATATGGCCATGGATAATGAACTCTCATGTGAACATGTTATAACAAATTTAGGCTCTTTTACTCATTCTATGATGTCATTATTTTGATCTAACTTATCACACTTAAATTAAGAAAATTTCATTTTATATTGTTACATTCTAATGAACTCATTTGACTTACATTTCGGATTCTAATTTATGTCAAATTAGAATTACATCCATTTGTAAATTGGTTATTTTTTCATTCACTTGTTTAATTATGATTTTATAGAGTAGGAAATTGTATACCTTTACAATTTCACACTATGTTTGGGTCCCTTGATTAATTGGACTTAATTAAGCTTCTAATTTACCAAATTATGCATTCTAAAGCCTTATTTTTTTCTATTTTTGAAAGGGAAACCTATATTTAATTAATGCAATTAATAATTTAATCACCTTAAAATGAATGTGTCCTGGACTTTTGGGCTAGGTCCCATTCGCCCAAGGGCGAATAGGTCCTTCTGAGGTCCTATGTCCCAAATTTTAATATATTTTTTATAGTATTTTAATGGTTCAAATTTTATATGTAATTGTCAGCTTTTGGAATCTAATTTCCAAGAAATTAGATAAACACCTATAAATACATAGTTATTTTATCAATTCAACATCCAAAAACAAACAAGAGGTGAACTTTATATGATCAAACATTATTGTCAAGAGCATTCAGGAGCAGTTTTTTCAGTCATTTGTTGCAACATTCAAGATCCTATCATCATGTTCAAGCCTATGTGTGTTCATGTAATCTTGTGAAGGATAATATGCATTATTGATCCTAAAGCATCCAAGCATTCAAGTATCCAAAAAATCAAGCAAAGCAAGATTTGATTCCTTGGAGTGATGTGTTTGACTTCAGTCCTCTAAGGGAAGCCACTAAAGGTTTGGTGAGTTGTAGCAAGCAAGTGTTCATTCATCATTCCTTCTATTTATCAATTGTCATTATCTTTCTATCAAGGTTTAATTACCAAACATGGGGTTTGACTAAGGAAAAGCCCCATTTCAAACAAACAATTTTTCCTCTCTTTTTATGTGAAGATTACAAGTTGAAGAAGGATCGAAAGGATCTCAAAGAGTAATTTTGCAACATTCCATAAGTTTTCACCATTGTTGTCAAGCCATAAAAACTCAATTGTAGATTTTATTTTTGACTTTTCAGCAGTGGAACTTGTGTCAAACAGAAGCCAAGATCCAACATTAAAGGACTGTCAAAGCTTATTCTAGAAAGCCTAACTAGGACCCATTCTCCCTAGGGTGAACCTATCCTTCGATAGTGCTCATAACCAAATTTTAATGCTAGGTACATTTGTCTAGACCCTTCTCAGATCTTCATGTAAATTGTGATTTCAATTTATGTATCTTCACCCGATCTTGCATTTTATCATCTAGGTTTTATTGTTCATTAGGTTTAGTTCCATCAAATCATTTCCATTTAATTCCAAATCCTACTATCCTAGGAAACTAGAGATTCGAGTTTGATTGGCTCACCTTAGGATTGAAATTCAATCTCTACACCTTGCAATCTCTTGGTTTCAATGAAATTTGGGAAGAGGGATGCCATTAGTTCCTAAGTAGACTTTGTATGAAGGACCTCAAACACCCCATTTAATCATTTCCCCTTTTCCCAAACATTTCAAATTGATTGCTCATATCCTCCCTCCTTTCATCTTTGATCCTCATTCTTATAATAATCCCTCTCCTCCTCGACCCTTACTCACTTCCATAACTTTTAACTCTTGAAACCCCTCATAAATATTATCATACACCTCCTTAACCCCTTTTGTATTATAAATTTTACACAAGGATTCTAAAGAATATAAGAAAATAAAGGTTGTTGAGGCTTTCATAAACAACACACTAGATTCAAGAAGTTTATGATGAACATTTGAATACTCCTATTGATAATAATTTTTCTATACATAATATGTCTTATTATTTTATTATACATATATATGGTATTATCTAAAAAATTCAACACAAAGCATTCTAAAATTAATGTGCAATCTTCTATGTATACATTATATTATAATGAACCTATGTCTTCTCTTTCAAATCCTTCAAATAATAATATAATTAGTTAATTTTATTCATACAAATCACTTCCTCACTATTTCTATGAGTTCTTAAATATGTTTTCCATTTATTCTTCATCCTTCACCAATTCATGTGCCAATACACTTGGTGATTTTTTGTTTGTGTCTTTTTTTCATCATGCACAAGCTATCAAGAATTTTTTAAAGCAACACAATGCAACACATCCTAATATGTTTAATCCAACTCACTCTTCTCCCTTATAAAAATCCTTCCAACATCAATTCAAATATTTCTAGCATCATGCCTTATCTTACTATTAGGGTTAATCCACTTATAAATACAATAGTAATATGTGGGGCTCCTCTCCAACAATATATGACCTCCCTATGTTTGAAATATATACATAGCTATCCCTCACACTAGGACATAGATATGTCATATCAAATACTAAATAAATTTTATACCCAACCACTAGAATTAAATATAGTAATATTTATGTAGTGTAGAGTGTAACTTAATAAGCCTAGAATCCAAGTTAAAATGAGATATATGGATAGAGATGTGGGATTACATCATCCCTATTACATTCATTCCTTATCTTGTAATCAATTTATTATTACCAGGTATTCATTCTAACTAACATATAGTCATTTATGTTAGAACACACATATATACTAAGAGGAGGTGAATTAGTATATCCCTCAAATTAATTCAATTTCAACTTATCAATCAAAATCTAAAACTACCTTAATAAAATAACACATTCAAAGCAAGAGCACAAAACCATAACATCAAATTTACATGGAAAATACAATAAGGCAAAAATCATGGTGATAAAAAGTTGCTTGGAGATACTGTCCAAATCTAGCCTCACAAATGAATCAACAATTACAATAGATTTAAGGTCTTTAACCTAATAAATTTTACAACTCCCTACTCAACACTTACATAATGAGGGTACAACCTTTAATGCAACTCTTTAAATAATCAAATCACAAATCACAATTGCAACACTTCTTCTACCTCTAGCTCACTGCCTTCAACACTTATACACCTCTCTGCCTTTGGTTCACTGCCTTCGGTATTCACACTTGCACTTTTTCCTTTAGCACTCAATTACATAATTTGGTCAGCTCACTACCTTCCGCACACCACTTAAACACTTTTTTCTTTCAGCTCACTACCTCCAACATGCATTAAACACTTCACTATAAATTTGTAGGCTTTATTCTTCCTTCAACGCACTACTATCATGAAGTTACATTTGTCACACATTGAACACTTGTACACCTTGATCACACAATTGATTTTAAATTTATACCTTCCATTAGCATCAAAAAATTTCTCCTTGTTGGCCATCCTAAAACTTATGATCATAAAACATGCAATGACCATATTTGAATTAGCTTTAACACATCCATAGGAAAGGGAAATTCAATGCAGTCTAAGCCAAGAGATAAGCATGACCTATTTCAAATTTGCATGCATTCCCATGTTGGTGCATGCCACAAAAACTTGGCACAAACAATTTAAATAATTAAGTCAGCCTAGCAAACACTCAACCCTTGAAATATTAACTCCAGACCACAAGCAGTACCGGAGATACAAAATAGCATCACACGAATCACAACACAAGCATCAAATGATATTCAATAATATTTCCATGCTCTTCTTTCACAACATTATGTTAGTGCAAGTAAATAGATACAGAACTAGTATCTATTACAAATCCAGACAACGCAATCTTGAGATATAACTTTGATAACTCAACTTGTGATACACATAAGAAACTAAAACTCAAGGAAATACAATAAATAGGCATGATTAACACTTCCTCCAAACTGTAAGACCACAATAGCAACTGCAGAGCATTTCTCAGAACCTTTCGTGATTGTAATAGTACAGTCTTTACTCTACTTACTCAAGAAACTTCTGCAATAGCTTTTATGATCTAAAAAATTTGAACACCAATGTTTGACACAAGGTGAACCTGCACACATTCTAAAGAACAAAGGCTCATATATGACCTTTCCTGAGTGTTAGTCACACCACTAAAGCTGGTGTTAAACTCACACAAAGCTTATGTCATCTCGACTCATAAACACATGGCGCCAAATCGCTCTCCTGAGTGCCTTGCCTAAGCATTGGTTGCTTCGAGTTGCGAGGGCTTGATAAATGGCAAGTGTGATTCTCTAAGTTCCAATCCTAATTTTCCTAGTTATCCTTCATTTTACAGCTTTACGGGCCCTTTGTCAAACATTTTCTTCCATCCTCCAGCCCTTTCTATGCTTAATTTTGAAGTTTTTCAAAGCTGCACAGCTCCTTCCGAGCCCAGAGGATCAAGTTTATAGCGCAATGTGCTAAGGAATCACGTGGCAGCTTCACACACCACCAAAAAATGTGAGTGGTGGTTTTTTATTAAGTGTCACTCCCACATCAGACTTTTTCAAGATAGCACATCCCAACAAAGCTCCTAAGTGTTGTAGTATTTGTTGGTACATGATTAGTCAAGACTTTTGGTGGGCCCACTATGAGGGAATGGAGGAGGCTGATGTATGGTGAACCCATGCATATTTGAAGAACAAAGGCTCGTATTTGATCTTCCTAAGGTGTTATTCAAATTTTAGCACCGCTAAAGCTAGTGCTAAACTCATACAAAAATTCTGTCTTAGCTCATAAACACATGGCACCAGATTGCTCTCCTAGGCATCTTACCTAAGCATTAGTTGCTTTGAATTGCAAGGGCTTGACAAGTGGTGGTGTAGTCATCAGCCTACCTACTTTCCATTTAGAGGTAAAAATTGGACCATCTCCTCCACTTTGGCTAATGTGATGTGCAGTAATTAACAGCTCGATGACATCATCAACTAGCAAGTTTAGTATGATCACTTAGTTGGATGCGATTCAACACACACCTCTCTAGTTCAATAGATGACTTGAGGATCAGCCACGTATAGCAAGGTGGTTGTTGTGTACTTCAATGTTGATCTGGTGTGTGTTGCAATAATGGCAATAAAGCTCCTTAGAGAAAGCTCAGTACTACTCATGTTGGTGTGCAAATCTAGAGATAATTTCCTCCTACACGAAGCATGGGAGGATGAGGTGGCTTGCTAATTTAAAGCAGTGGAGGGATAACCTTTTCATACTTCTCACAATCACCTTTAGATCCCATCAAGCGTGGATACTCTTATCCACCTCACAAGCTCACGTCGTCAGATGGCTTTTTAGGTGCCATAAAAGACCAAAGGCTAAAGGTGCTAATGAAGCATCCTAGTGGTAGGTCTTTGAAAGTGGTAAATATGATCCTTGATGTTGATCTCTTGTTGGATGATGGGAGGTATAGGGAAAACACTGATATCACATCATGTTTTGTGGCCTCCCTCCTCGATTTAGGTGAACCAAAGGAGATGGTGCGAGAGTTGGCTTTGAAATTATTTAAGAAGCACAACCTTAGAGGGTTGCAGGAAACTTTGGGTGCACAAAAAGGTATGGGGTTGGAGCCCTGAGGTCAAGGGACATTTAGAGAGTGCGTGAGGAGGGTGTTGTAGTGGAATGGTTTCCATTCCTTGGAAATTTTTGCATGTTGAGGCTGTTACAACATAGAGCTTGGACACGTATGGGTTGTCATTTCTTGAAGAAAGTGACAATTTGGAGCCCATGGATTATTTTGAATGGATAGTGGAGTTTGATGCCACCCTTGATGTGGCATAAATAGATCTAGCCCAGCTTATATATTTTTTTGTTATATATGTAAGCATATAGACTGGTATGCTAATGACCATAACTACTATGTATATCTACTTCTGATCATGGGTTTTGTGTATGGTTTTTTTAACATGGTGCTCAAGTACCTAGTTTTTTACAGCCTTTTCATTGGCCTAGATAGCCTTCTATGATATTGTAGAAACATTACAGTCCTATATCTATTGTAATCGTATAATTAATAATATTATAGATGCTCTTCACCTTTTGACAAAAAGACCATTATTGAAAGAATCCATTTATTTCTTTGCACTTATATGCTATTCATAAAAATTATCTATGCCTATAAATTTAAACACCTAAAATTGAGTATGAAATACACTTTTTAAATCTAAGATAAAATACACTTTTGGAATCCATATCTTCACCTTTAAAATAGAAACAATCCTTAGCACAATTGGTATGAAATTGAGTCCCAATTTATTACAAAGTGTTATTACGCTAAAGGTGTTCCTTATGTGATTAAGGGAAAGTGAAGTTATTGACCAAATTAATGGTTGTGAACTTATAATAGAAATGCAAGATCATAAATTTAATTTGAGTGGAACATGTGTTCCTTTTTTTCTTTTTTGATTGAGCAATTAATATATTTTATCTAGTACTAGGGAAGCCTTTAACCACTCTAACATTGTTAACCCTTGTGTTAAAGTTATTTGGGTAGGTTTTCACTAGAGACAACCAAATGTGTAAGTTGCAAATTCATTACAAAGAGTTTTAATTAGCTTGGAGTGCATGTACACCATCATATTTTATCTGACTAACTAATCAAACCTTATTAAAAAAAATCATATGTTTTGTTCCATATCTATAAAATTGAATGAAAATAATTTTTTTGATCATTGTTGCATTGTTTAGTCAAAAATATTGGTTGCCTAGGTTTGAAAAAGGAAAATAAATTAGCCATTATTATGAGAACTTCCCCCTATAATCTCAATAATAATGCCCATTGTCTTTACTTTTGATCCTCCACGTCACTATGTGTTTATTGTTACCAAGTTTAATAACTAAACATTATAATTGAAGCATAAAATAATTGAATTGAATGATTTCCTCTTTTAAATTTTCTTACAAGTTATGTTACCAGCAATCCCATCGACAAAAAAGAAAGGATGGATAACCTCTCAGGAAGTCCCAAATATTCACCCTTGTGAGCATCATATAGATGTAACAAGTGCCAAGTGGACTATTCATGCTCATTAAATATGTTTCAACAAATTTGACTCTAAAAATATGTAGTTAAATTCTGATAAAGCATTACAATCTTCTCATTTTCTTACTATGGTTAATATTTACGTAGTGATGTACATTTAATAATTTATTTATTTATTCATCTCATATCATAACTTCAGGCTTCTATGTAGGGGTTTTATTTTATGGTAGGAATGATGTATATCTATTCTTATATACATTTGGAGTGCAACACATTATTTTAAAAGATGTGACAATCTTGCCCAATCTATAATGAATGTATTATGCAAAGTCATATATATAGAGAGAGAGGGGTTGTAGCAGATTTTATTTCAATTTCATCATTTATGGAATGTCTTTTATTATTTGCAAGTGTCCCTACCTTAAAACCACATATAGAAGATGAAGTGGAAATAAGATATTAAAAGTAAAATTTATTATACAAAGCAAAGAAACTTAGATAACAAAAAATCTTTAATTTTTTTTTTTTTAAATCTAAATATAATAAAACACCATTAATTATTCATATTGTATGCTCTAACATATTAGAAATCATTAAAAACTATTACAAATCCTATAAAAATTAACATACATCACCACAATTAACCAAGAATGTGGATAACCTTTTCATGCCCAAATCCTATCCATAACATCAAAAAAATTCCTATTCACTTTCCATTTTATTGAACCAGGAATCCAATACCTAGATAAATCTTTACTAGACACACAATCAAATCATGACAATTTAGATAAATTAAAAGGAGACAATCATTAAGATCACTAAGATGGTAAAAGCCTCAACTCCCTACATAAAAAAACTAACACTATAGTAATATCAAGGAATATAAAATTATCACACATAAAACAAAATAATTTATCAATAAAATCTCTATTTTCATAGCAAATAAAAATTGTATGCTCATGTTCTAGGTAATTTATTTACTTGGTGTAAACAATTAAAACATTTACCTATGTTTCAAATATTTTTATTTGATATGTGTGCCTTTTAGCATAGGTTTCAGTAATTAAAGTTATAGTACTCCACGTGGTTACCGTAGGCTTGTCATGGAGAAAAAGTAATTTTCAAGGCACATGAAATAATTATTTGTTTGAACTAGAGAAGGATGCTTTAAATTTTACAACTATTACTTGGAAGTTTATTTATGGGACCTTAATTACTAGTACATGATTGATATTTGAGACATTTATAAATATTTTATATATCTAATATACAATTTATCATTATTGTTTGGGTTGGTTTAGCTCAAAAATTATTGGTTTGTTTGTTTTGGTAAAAAAAATTATTCATGAGATTATGTATATCACCATTTTTACAATTGATTTGTTTACATTGTTGTAGTCTACATAGATTAGTCTATTTTGGTCATAAAAGAATGAATATGGAATAATTGATATTGTAAGCTAATACAAGGAGTAAATCCATCTCCTTCTCACTCACACTCTAGGATCCACATGTCGATGAGAATGCAAAAGGATAAATAACTAGATTCCTAAAACTATTTTAATTATATTTGAAAGTTTATACTTACCATGCATTTTTATCTTTCTTATTAATTAGTTTTATTTTTCATTTGTATCAATAAAACATTGTTTGTTATGATACAATTATTCAATCTCATTATGTGTGTAGACACGTCAAATTGACATAATGCATTCAACTAGGTCATATTCATCCATTCGGAAAATAAATCAAGTTTATTTATCAATCTCCTAAAGTCATCAGCTTAAATCAAATAAATCAAACTTATCATCAACCTTTTTAATCAAATAAATCAAACATCCATCATAATGCATATTCCATCCTTCTTGATTTAAATAAATCAAATATCAAAGTCCTAAAAGTCAAGTCACCTAATCATCATTAAACTATCATAATCATCATTTATTTAATCTAACCATGATTAAATACTAATCTCACCCACTTGCATTCTCTAGATATCTCCACTTGCACAAATAAATCAATTTTATTGATTTATTAAAAAACCCTCATTTTCCCTCAACATGACAAGTTGATTTGTCCCTCCAACATAGCATTTATTGCTGTTTTTCTTGTCCCCTCTCAAAATTTATTGCAAAATTTGAATTCAAATTTTTCCTCTCATGGGCACTCTTCCCAAATCTTGCACATCCATTGGCCTATCATCACTTGACAAGTGGCCTTATCTTATTGGCTTGATCTTTGTCCCACATTGGTCCATTTTCAACACTCTTAGCATTTGAAAATCTATAAATAGAGGCTTCATCTCTTATCAAGACCTTCACCATCTCTCCACAATCTCTTGCAAGGTCACTCTCTTCATTTGAGAATTGATCTTGTCCATTTCACTTCACAACTCCATCATCTACACAACTTAATGCAAGGTCATTCTCTTTGAGAATTGATCTTGTCCATTTATCATCTCCATATCCATAGCAATTTCATCACTAGCTTATCAATCAAGGATTGGGAAAGGGTCACTAGCACATGTGACACCAATCCACTATGAGATGAAGTTGATTCATGTTGTTTGTATGCTTATTTGGTTTTTCTTGTTGTTTTAATATCTTAGCATATCTAACATGTTTCATTATCTCATAGGGATATTGAGGATTATTTTGGTTTTAAAATGCTAACCATATGCAGATTTTCACATCCACATTATGGCGCTAGAAGGAGGGCATACATCATTACCCTTGGCAAGCATATGCATTCATTTCACATTTGTTACAGCTCTGACCACTGACAAGCATTATGCATTAAGCAATATGTGTTGAATAGTGTTTCTAAAATCATGTAGAGCATTTGTCATGCCATTATCTTTGCATTTTCTATTCTTCTATTTGCATCTTTGTTTTAAGATTTGGAGTTATCATTGTTTCTTTAGTTTCTGATATTAGATTTGTGGGAAACCCACTGTTTCCTCACATCAAACCTGTTAGTTTTACTTGTTGCGCAGTTTTAAATGAATATGGACTGAATGTTTCATTAGTTGTGGCCTCATCATCGTCTCTGTTAGAGTAATCGGCTATGTTAAATGAGATTATGTTGTAGACAACTATGTTGTTAATTTCATCAGAAATTAATACGCCTAGATGTCCAAATGCCCATATTTTAGCTAGCAAGCCCCAGATGCAGACCACTGCCAAACCTTGAGCTCGAATCCTTGCCTTATACAAATTCAAAGCTAAGCTTCGATCAAAATGCCAATCTCTATCAAGTAATGAATGATCTAATCTGCCATTATATTTCTTGAAGGACGCTCTTTATTCTCCTGCAACTTTGGGGAACTTTGACTGAATGGCACACTTTTTCAAATCACTCAATTCTTTTTGTTTGGTCAGATATTAATTGATAGTGACTGGTAAAACCTTTGTCTACATTTGAATATAATCTTTGTTATGCACAAATATCTAGCTACTATCCTTTAATCAATCTCATGCTTTGAATCCCATGATATTCTCTTTATTATGCACAGATATAATGTTGAATGGGTGCTTCATAAAAGATCTGATTGTTTTGTAAATTGTGTTGTCAACATTTTGATCATCTTCTAATAGTGATTGCGCTATCATAACATTTGTTTTGTTCGCTGGAATTTAAGTGTATGGCATCCATTTTATGTTGAATGAACTCTATGCCTAACAAATGCATTTGTTCAAAAAAATTTGAAGACTTTTCTCTGTTTTTTCTCTTTTTTGCGTATCCTGCAAATTGCAAAATTATTGCACTTTATGGGATCACATTTCTTTGAGGTAGTCTTGAAAATAGTTCGCGTGCCTTCTCTAGGCGTCCATAGTTTTATCTACCAAAGGAGCTGCAACTATCGCTTCTGACAGGACGTTGGTGTGTGAAAAAGCAATAGTCTAGACCCCAACTTTGCATACCTGTCTACCAAAGCATTGCGCCTCTGTTAAAGAATTATCTCACCTGGCATTTCATTTCTTTTCTACACCACTGCCAGTCACTCAAAGGACTGAACTTCCCACTTTGCCAAAAGACTACGAGCAAAGACTTCTACACCACTGCCAGTCAATAGTACGTGGTAATTGCAGTGACCATCTTGCATTGAATACTTTGACCGACCTGGAGTACCATCCATTATTTATTGTGAGAAATCAATAACAGCAGATTCAACGGGATTTGTTACTAATCTTATCAATATTTTTTAATATTGGAAGCAAGTTGGCGTGGTTTCAATTCCCATCTGCAACGCGAGTTGGACACCAAAGCTCAGTAAATTTCAATCTAAAAAATGCTCTAACTCCCTCATTGAATTCTTATTTTCAGGAAATAGCTCGCCAAATGTGGGACATAAAAGATTGGAAGGTGTGCTTTCTGCCTACAAAAAAGATTCAGGATTTGGCTTTACACCTGTCAAATGCATTTGTTTGAAATATGTTAAAGCCTTTATTTACTATCGCCTGTGCACTTGCAGTAGTTTAAAATTTCATATGATTTGACTTGACTGCGAGCTCTAACATATGGAATAGTGTTTTGGTTTAAATGCTAAATACATGCAGCTCCCTTGAGAGTTCATTTTCACATTCTTCTATATATTTGTTAACCACATCCGGCCACTTGAATGGAACATAGATCTCTAGCCAGCCACTTGAATGGAATGCAGCTCACTTGAATGGAACATAGATCTCTAGCCAGCACACAATATTTCTTGGGAACTAATTTCTCAAAAGGATATGCACAATATCTATCTTTTTCTAACAGATCGTTCAAAATAATGTTGGATATACACGCTTTTCGTGTTATCAAAGGGAATCTAGAAAGCAAGTTCAAAATCAACATGACCATTTTAAGATGCGCAAAAGATAAACATTGTTGATTCCTTTTCTTTTCTTTTTTTTTTGCATTAAATGAAGCATGACATTCCATTATTAACGATACTTTGGGAAAGTCCGAATAGAGAAATGGGAGTTGTATGGTAGTCAATTTCTAGGGGTGTACTTACTGGTTTGCATTAGAAAATAATTTGTCTCATTTTTAAAAAAAAAGTTCCATTAACTATACATTTGATTTTCTTTCAATATTTATTGAATGGTCTCTTAAACAATTCATTGGTCTTTTTATCTTATAGGTATTTTTGTTTACACAATGAACATACAAGAAGCAAACTTTAAAGAATCTTGGAGGAAAAAGGCAAACGAAAGAAAGCAAGGAGAAGGCTTACGAAGGAAAACGAAAGGGGGAGAAATGAGGAGGATATTTGAAAAAAATCAAAGTGTTTTTAAATGCTTTGAGTGTTTGTTTAACACTTCTTCACGAAATTGTTTATCTCTCATTTTTAGGACACCAAATTTTGTTTGGGTTTTAAAAGAATTTTCAAATTCTTCTTGCAAAGGCTAAAACGAACTTTAGGATCACAACCTACTAGATTTTGTTTGGGATTAACAAATTGAACAAGGTAATTTCTCACACTTCATCTTGGTGCTTAAAACGAACTCGAATCATTGCTTTGAAGGATAAAATGAACATGTGTCTTTTGTGTTTTGTAATATTTTATGCAAAATAATCTCACCAAAAGACGTATGCGCTTCTCTCATGCCTCACGGCGATCTTGAGAATCAAAAGGCTTTTGGTGACATTAAGTTGTGTACATAATTACCCATACACACTTTGATTTGGGTTTAAAATTGAACAATATCTTGTGCGAGTGTGAGTAGGGGCATTTTTGCGTATATTCTCTTTCTTTGTGCCGTCAAATATTGATCGAGTTACGGATTTTGTCTTTGCTTGTTTTTGTTTATCCTAGAGGGCCTGCCTTGGGGAAAAATTACTCACCCAAGGGAATGACTCAACCGGTAACACTCTAAAGCCAAGAGTATTTCCAGCTGAGATATAAATGTGGGTATTGGTTAAACGCCATTATCACGCAGTTGGCTCCGACAAGATGGATCCGAAAGGGGACTCTTGCCATATGGGTCAATCTCCACGAACGGAAAGTCCTTACTAGAACCCATGTACTAGAGTTTGCCAAAATCCTTGATCTATTTGTTGGTGCAAGAACGGTCGTCTAAAGCCGCCCCACATTTTTATGGTCTTTAGTAGAAATGGAAAACATGCCATGGGAGTTTCATGGGTGTTGATGCTTGGCTGCCCCATATAAGTGAGTGTCATGGAGGGGAGCCAGTGGGGTCAAGCATCTAACCATTCGCTAAAGATAAGCATAGTTGGACTTGTCCAAGTGGGGATTCAACAAATATTGTCTTTCACATCCATAGGGCTTGTACTTGTTCTTGGTTCGAAAACATAGTGCGTTTATCGAAAACATTGTAAAACCAACATTCAACATCATCATCAAAATTTCAAACCCCTTAGTTAGAGCAAATACCTTTGACAAAGCCCAAGAACTATTGCTTACCCTTGGGATTATGTCCTTAGAGGTTTCTAAGTAATTGGGTTTACATCTTCATTTGCTCTTACAAAGGTCAACATTAGGCAACCCTTGTCCTGATTTCTTGGAACTTCCACATAGCACTTTGTGGGATGAAAAGAAGTTGTGACATTGGACATTTAGTTTGAAAACTAATCAAGAGTGTGTTTGTGGTAAACATAACTCATTAAGCAAAGATAACAAATTGGACCCCACACATGTGCTTGATATCTTTTGGTCATATTGGTCTTTTGATTGCTCTTAGAGAAAAGTGTGTTCTTCAATACCTTGGCCTAGTAAACAAAGTCTCTCTAAGTCTTTTAGGATAAAATCAAACACTTCATCCATCTCAGACATTTATCAACATCATCCCACCAAACAACTTTATAGCTTTGAAAACATCATTATCTAGACTTGGGTAAATCATCCTTAAATCAAATCAAAGTCTTTTTTTTAATTAGGTGTGTGGGAATGCATCCTTTCTCATAAATTTAATTAAATCAACCATCCTTTGAACAAGTTCATCCTAAGATCACATCCAACATCTTAGGGTTTACAAGTTCATCATCCAAATCAGACCAATCCAATCAAACCCTAAGTCTAGCATTGATCCAAAGTTCCTAAACGTTCAACACTCACATCATTTACACCTTTCATCCTCCATCTCATCATTGGTCCTAAGAACCTTAGAGGTTACTTTTGCAACAAGGTCAAAACACAAGGAGAACATGGAATACAAACTTGATCCATACATCTTGAGTAATCCAAATCAATTGAATCTTCAAAGCCTTACAATGCCGATTGATTATCAAAACTCACACTTATACAATCCATACATGGGACCATTACCTTCGACAAATGTCAATAGAACAAGTGTGAGTATGCCCAAATCAAAGATTGGAACACATTTCCCGATGGTAAATCCAAGTCCAAATCTACAAGTCTGTCAATTAAACAATCAAAACATGAGCCTTCAAACGAACAATGTCGTCCCACCAAAACCCTACAAACCAAATGAGAAGGTACCAAGAACAAGTTTTCGAAACATGAATCCGGAAAACTTTGGGATGGATACATTTGCAAATCATACGAATATTCCAAACATGAACAATGGTCAATTTCAACCCATCATGCCAAATCTGAGTGTCATCACAAATCATAATATTCTCCAAAATCAAACACAACTACACACTCCAAATCTGCTTAAACAAGAGCCAGATCAACTATATCAAGGGAGTCAAGATCAAAATCAAGAACAAAATTGGCTAGATCAAATTGCTGCACTTTCCAAAATAGTTGAGGCATTGCGCCAAGGGAAATCTCCACCACTATTACCAACATCATTCCTTGGTTTAGGGCTTCCCCCTTTACCTAGCACCAATCACTCCACCCAAATCAATCCACCTAATGTCAATCAAACCATCACGTCAAATCCTTCGAATATACCATCGACATCACACCAATGGATGGTATCTAATCAAACAACAACATTGATCCCAAATCGAAATACGGTCTCCCAAGGACCTATCACCTCGGTCATTCCAACCATCACTATCCCTTCAATCATTCCAACCACCACTATCATGCCCATCACATCTCAAACACTCACTATCACTCCAAGTGTATCTCAATCACTTGTCACTGCATCCAACATGATTCCAAATACACCACCACTACTGCCAAAACCAAGTGCAATAAGTCAATATCGTAGCATCGCACTAAAAGCACATCAAGCCTACCAACAAGGGCTTCAACAATCTCAAGCTACCCAACCAACATGAGCACAAACACAAAAGATGACAACTATTGAAAACAAGGATCAAGATCAATCCATCACTGAGCACACGTTTACTTCATCCAATGATCAAATCGACATATGTCAAGAGTCACTTTTGAATCATGATCAAAATCCACCAACAAAACTCAACAATGAGCCAATGCAAGAAATATCAACATCACTTGACTCTATGGTCGAAGACATTCACAATCTCTCCACCGCAATTGTCGAAAACAATGATCAAAACCTCTCCATCGAGAGCACATTGAGGATGTATCTACACAATCCGATGATCAACTCACCATACATCAAGAGCCACTTTTTAGTGATCTCTTTCAAGGAGTGTTAGGATTATTTGATCCAATTGACATAATGCACAATCTTTATGATCATGTTGAAAATGTCTCTACATCGCCTTACGAGTTAGAGGACATATCTCAAGAATTTATTCCAAAGCATGATCAAAATCTTTCACCAAAGTCTAGCAATGGTCCTTTTCAAAACATGTTGATCCCCTTTGACCGCATGGTTACAGATACTGAAAGAACCCTAAACTCGACACTTGAGGATATTGAACCACTTACCATGTACAATGATGACATCCAAGAACCATTTATAAGCAATCCATCCTTTCGAACTGATCCATGTCAGGAACTTGATCTAAAGCATGTTGAAAGCAACTATGAAATCATTCAAGATCAAAAATTTGTATCTTCAAGATACTACAATCATCTAATGGACACTCTCCTATCTATGCAAGATGATCATATCCATGTAGCACATACTCCTCCACCTACCCATGAGATGCTTTCTATGGATGGACACATAGATGATCTTCATCTAGAACAAGATTGTGTTACACAAAAGGAGTAGATTATTAACTCCTGCAGTCAAACTAAGTTATCAACATCAAGATCAGATATGTCCCAAACTCAAACTAAGGACATCATGAATACGGATATCTAGCATTATCCGCTCAAGGAGACAAGTCAAATAGAACAGGATATTCTAGAGTTAGCAGAGCAGCAAATGGAAATAACGTCACCTATGGTGGTCATTTATCAGAGAATTCATTCTAAACAAAAGCTCTCGGAACAAGTAGAATCAAAGCATGAAGGTACTACTTCTACCATATTGGGGGCAACTATGTCTCAAGCAAACGTCAATATAGGAAGCACGAAGAATCCTTATGGTGAAACCATTGCAATACTACAACCAGTCACACCATGAATCTTCATCCACCCATCACCCCATCCACAAATTGGGACCAACGTCAAAAGAAAGATTTGAATCAAAGTACGAAGAATGATATCAATGCAAAAGAAGCTGGTAAGCATAATGGAAAAATAAAATACAAATGGATACCAAAGAGTACAAAGAAAGATCATCCCTATCAAACTCCATTAGTCAAAGAAACTATGGGGCAAATTAAAAGAGGGAAAAGTATCTATCAAGGATGTCCGCAAAAGAAAAAGCAGGCTTCTCAAGCGACGTACAAAGTGTATCAAGCAGTTGGTCCTAATTCCACACACACTTTCGTATCCACCCATCATTGCTCATCTTCCCAAGTTTGGAGAGTCAAAGGTTCCAAACTATCAACCAATCCATCTCTTATCCCTAAACACACTCCATCCATGCCTCCACGTATAATATCCAATTCTTACATTGACCGTGTATTGGCAACGACCCTTCATCATAAGGATTATGAAGGCACTTTATCGCGATGTGCGCACCAAGACAGAGTTAACTCTAGTATCGACAAAGCAGATCAGGAATCTCAAAAGTTATATTCAAGTGCACATATCTTAGCGAAACAACTTCTTCAGGTAGGATATCGGTGGCACATTTTGACAAAGGCACCTACATCAGCAACACCTTGTGGTTTAGCATGAGCTTTAAATGTTTCACAGAAAAATACAAAAAAATTAAAAAAGCAAAAAAAATCCAAAAAAATTAGAAAAAGGATTGAAAATAGTAAAGAGAAAAAAATCATCCTCTAGTGAAAACCACTACAGTGGTGCTTTGGGCAAGACCATGATGAAAACCTGGCAAACAAGTGTCATGTGTGGAATCAAGCATCTGTGTACGCCAGTTCAGTTGAAAGCATCTCATCCCATCTGTAATAAATCAAGCATTCCATCCATCTTATCCATAATAAATCCACTCATCCATGAACCATTTCTCCAATCCATTTCCATCCATCAGCATCCATCATCCAAGTTATCTTGATCTTGATGAAGGTTTGGGGCACACTTTACGCTTGCTTACGGTAAACATCTTGACATGGGTCATTTTCATTGATCCTATCCTACCTAGTGTTATCTGAGCCATGAAGCATTATCCAATGAGCATTCTTTATCCGAACACCTTATCTTATCAAAAGATAATCCTTGGCATCCTTTTGCATGCTTACCATATCCATCCAGCCATACACTTATTCGAGCATCCATCCATCAAATTTCGTCCATTGCTAGACACTGGGGGCAGATATGTACATCTTGCTTCGAGAATAAATCTTAGTCTATGTCCTTCGACTTATGTGGCGATCTGAACATTGGCAAACGTGAAACCAAATTGGTCCAACCACTTGAGAGAAGAAATCCAAATCACTAGCCCATGGCATATTTTGATAGAAAGACACTCCTTATCAAGTCTTCATCTTTCATAGAACATCAATCCAAAAAATCACTATCAGTCGCATCTAATTTGCACGACAAACGTCACATCAAATCATCCAAACATCTTTTGTTCCAAACCAAGCTTCAATAATCCTGATCAATTGAATCCAATCAATCCATAATCTTGGGATATCCTTCCCGATCATTGTGTTGCTTAACACTATCCTTGCATTGTTGTGCATCCTCAACAATGTTATCATCATCAAATCCTAATCAATAAATCCTTGCATTGTTGGGCATCCTCAACAATGTTATCGTCATCAATCCTGATCATTCAAATCCTTGCATTGTTGTGTATCCTCAACAATGTTATCATCATCATCAATCCATTGATCTGATCAATCAACCTTAGCTTGGTTTTCAGCAAAAAACCTAAACATAGCACTGATATCATCACACATGTCCATATCCAAATCGTCAAAATCATGCGAAAATCCAAAAACATCAGAAAATCCAAAAATCCAAAAAACATCCAAAACATCGAAAAATCCAAAAAAATCCATAAAACATAAAATGTCAAAAACATCAGAATCCGAACTACGTCATCTCTGAGCTTAAACATAGGCAAGGCTAATCTCTTATCAGCCCCCGAGACATCAAAATCCAAAAACATTTGAATTTAAAAAAAAAAATCAAAACATTTGAAAAATCCAAAAACACCAAAAATAGCCTCAAAACATTCCAAAAACGTCAAAAATATCCAAATATTTGAAAAAATCCATCCATTTCATCTCATTTTCACCCACAATAATCAATCATCCATAATAAACTGATCGTTACCTTCATCCTTTGGCAAAAAAAGCAAAAATAATCATAGCAATCAGCAAAAGCAAGCTTCAATCGCAAAATCAAAATCGAAACAACAAATCTTTAAAACAAAATCAAACTTTTGATCATTTTCAAACATGTCAATCAACTTTATATCAATAGCCTATCAATCAACTTATCAAACCATCATCATCCTATACAATGCATGTCCTAGGATATATCGTTCCGACAATGGGCATCATTTTGGATATCACCCTAGATTCTTATCCTATCAAAACACATCCCTTTGGCTAGAGGTATGAAGAACATTGACTTGTTTGTGTACTTGGTCTTTTCTTTTGATTTATCTTATTGTGCTCATTCCAAGGACCTCTCGATGATATCCGAACGAAGGATTTAGAGAGATAGGAATGGGGCAACGATCATTATCTTTTGTCTGTGCTTGTTGGACGTTCTTGTAAAATAACTTGGTGAATACTTTCTTTGTTAGATATGTATGGAGGATGTTTCAGATAGCTTGTTGACTATTGCATTGATTGGTTATACCTTTCGTGTTTTGGTCTGAGATGTTTGAGACTTCTAAAGTGCATCCTAGCAGAGGTTTCCATATGTCAGGTGTGAACAAGAATACTCCTATCTATTTGTCGAGTCAAAGTCCATCACACTAAGTACAACACCATCCTGGTCCTTTATACCTTGATGCATCGTGCTTAGGCATGTTATCAAACATAAAGTAAGTGACCCTTTTAAAATCCCAATCCTTGATAAGCACATCATCCATCTATCATCATCATTTCTCATCATCATTCTTTGTCATCATTTCTCATCATCATCTCTCATTATGTTGGCTTGTTGGATCCTCTTGTCATCATCTAATTTCTTCATTTTCCGCACTAACATCACAACATGAATAGTTAATCATCATCACCAATTCATCCATCATGCATCCATCATGCATCCATTGTGCATTCATATCATCATCATAATATAGATCTGTTAGTCTAAGCATCTCATAAATCATCCATTGCATAATTACAACATATCACATCATCAATCTCATCCATCTCATATCATATCATCATTTAAGTTGTTTAGGATAATATAGATTTGTTATTCTAAGCATCTTAAAATCATCTCATTTGCATCGTTGTCCATAACCACCCATTTTGAACCTCTTTATCGCGAGATCGACCCTCAAATCGAATCTTTTCACTCGATCTCTCGAGGGGCAATGTACCAATGTACTTTTCGGGGCATCCAAAAATCATAATTTTTAAATTTCGAGCGGCAAGTTTATTCTTTGAACCAATGCAACAAGTACATTGCTTCAAAGAGGGCAAAATGTAGACACGTCAAATTGACATAATGCATTCAACTAGGTCATATTCATCCATTCGGAAAATAAATCAAGTTTATTTATCAATCTCCTAAAGTCATCAGCTTAAATCAAATAAATCAAACTTATCATCAACCTTTTTAATCAAATAAATCAAACATCCATCATAATGCATATTCCATCCTTCTTGATTTAAATAAATCAAATATCAAAGTCCTAAAAGTCAAGTCACCTAATCATCATTAAACTATCATAATCATCATTTATTTAATCTAACCATGATTAAATACTAATCTCACCCACTTGCATTCTCTAGATATCTCCACTTGCACAAATAAATCAATTTTATTGATTTATTAAAAAACCCTCATTTTCCCTCAACATGACAAGTTGATTTGTCCCTCCAACATAGCATTTATTGCTATTTTTCTTGTCCCCTCTCAAAATTTATTGCAAAATTTGAATTCAAATTTTCCCTCTCATGGCACTCTTCCCAAATCTTGCACATCCATTGGCCTATCATCACTTGACAAGTGGCCTTATCTTATTGGCTTGATCTTTGTCCCACATTGGTCCATTTTCAACACTCTTAGCATTTGAAAATCTATAAAATAGAGGCTTCATCTCTTATCAAGACCTTCACCATCTCTCCACAATCTCTTGCAAGGTCACTCTCTTCATTTGAGAATTGATCTTGTCCATTTCACTTCACAACTCCATCATCTACACAACTTAATGCAAGGTCATTCTCTTTGAGAACTGATCTTGTCCATTTATCATCTCCATATCCATAGCAATTTCATCACTAGCTTATCAATCAAGGATTGGGAAAGGGTCACTAGCACATGTGACACCAATCCACTATGAGATGAAGTTGATTCATGTTGTTTGTATGCTTATTTGGTTTTTCTTGTTGTTTTAATATCTTACTTAGCATATCTAACATGTTTCATTATCTCATAGGGATGTTGAGGATTATTTTAGTTTTAAAATGCTAACCATATGCAGATTTTCACATCCACAATATGGCGCTAGAAGGAGGGCATACATCGTTACCCTTGGAAAGCATATGCATTCATTTCACATTTGTTACAGCTCTGACCACTGACAAGCATTATGCATTAAGCAATATGTGTTGAATAGTGTTTCTAAAATCATGTAGAGCATTTGTCATGCCATTATCTTTGCATTTTCTATTCTTCTATTTGCATCTTTGTTTTAAGATTTGGAGTTATCATTGTTTCTTCAGTTTCTGATATTAGATTTGTGGGAAACCCACTGTTTCCTCACATCAAATTTGTTAGTTTTACTTGTTGCGCAGTTTTAAATGAATATGGACTGAATGTTTCATTAGTTGTGGCCTCATCATCGTCTCTGTTAGAGTAATCGGCTATGTTAAATGAGATTATGTTGTAGACAACTATATTGTTAATTTCATCAGAAATTAATACGCCTAGATGTCCAAATGCCCATATTTTAGCTAGCAAGCCCCAGATGCAGACCACTGCCAAACCCCGAGCTGGAATCCTTGCCTTATACAAAGTCAAAGCTAAGCTTCGATCAAAATTCCAATCTCTATCAAGTAATGAATGATCTAATCCGCCATTATGATCTAATCCAACTTCACCTCATTCTCTGCAACTTTCTCTCAATAAATGATACCAGTTAGAGATATGTTTTGTTCTTTTATGCCATAGCCAGCTTTCATTAGTTTGAGACATAAAGAACTTTGCATCATTACCTTTGAGTTGATAGACATTACCTCCTATACTTGTTCCAATAGCAACCAGAATACCAAAGCTTCCCTTTCTAATTTCACAGCCACCATTCTAAAATACAAGATTATATCCTTTGCTATACATTTGTGCTACACTTAGAAAATTATGTTGGAGACCCTTGACATAAAGAAAATCATCGGTATTATGCTTTCCATCAAAACTAATTGAACCTTTTCCACATATCTTAGTAGATGTATCATCACAAAACTTAACCAGACCACCATCATACTTTTCAAGCTTAAAAAACTTACTCTTATCACATGTCATATGATTTGAGTATCCACTGTCAATGATCCAATAATTCTTCTCCTCTCTAGCATGAAAAGTAGTCAGCATAGTTCCTTCAATGTTATGACCTATTTTCAAAGCACTTTCCTTCACATATATTTCAATATTAATAGAATTAGTTCCAACATTTAAAGCCATGAACAAGCATTCATCACTTCCTTCATCCAGATAATTTTATTCTTCATCATCAGATACACCATTGTCCTTTTCAACATAATAACTCTTCTTGATAAATTTACCCTTATGATTCTTTTGTTTGTCATTAGTAACATTTATTGGACATTTAGATGCATAATGACCTATCTTTCCACAATTGAAACATTTGAAAGGTAGCTTACCTCTGTATTTTCCACTACCCTTTTTCAATATCCTTACAAAGTTTGTTGGAAGTTTGGAGATGTTGGAAGCTTGAGTTGTTTGTGAGATACTTGGATGTTGTCATTGATTTCAACCCCTTGTATAAAGAGAATGTTGGAATATTACTAGTATTGATGACATGTCTAGAGTTGTTGGTATTGGTGTGAACACATTGTGTTGGTGTTGTCATTGATGTCCTACTTTAGTAATATAGTTGCAAAGGTTGTTGGCCTAATTTATGTTTGGGGATATTGTTGTAGTTGGAAAGTGTTGCATGTTGTAGATATTGTATATGTGTTAGTAATGTTGTTTATGAAGTTGGTTCAATTAGTTTCCAAGTGCTTTTGAGAAAATTTGAATAAAAGAGAATTCAGTCTGACATAGTGGTGTTTAGTGTTCTACTCTGCATTTATTCATGGTTAAAGATATACCCATTCAGTTTGGACATGATGATTAAAGATGTTCAAAGGTTTTATATCTAGAGTTTCAGGTTGTGGATCATTCTAATGTGGAAAATGTGTTTGACAGTATGTATGTCTAGTAAAATAGGGTGTCTAGGAGAAATGAGATTGCTTTGTATTTATCTACAATGAAGGTTCTAGTGTTGCAGATCTGGGAAGATGTTGGTAATGACTATATCTACCTGCCCTTGATGTTTCAAGTGTTGATTTATTCTGCAAGGTTATATGATGTGTTGGGTGTCTATGCTAGTATATCTAGTTGCATAGAATGAAGGTGTTCTTGAGTTTCAGATGGTTGCAATAGTTGTGCAAAATATTTTGATGATGTTGAAATATTTTGAGATGTATGAATAGTTTGGAATGTTGTTGTGTGTTCTACAAGACTTTTTTGGACCTTGAGAGGTGTGTTTGGAGTCGCTTGTTAGTGTTAGTGCGAGTTTGGTTGACCTAGCATACTAATGCTAATTATGAAGGATAATTATTGTTAGAGGAAGTATTAAGAAGCATGTTGGTGTATATTTTGGTCCCAATTAAATAATGGTGTGGTATGGATTCACTTCTTTATATTGTAGAATTTTTTGGTGACGACCTATTTGATGTTGCACTATTGAGGTGTATATGTTTCCTTAGGGTTGACCTAATTGAGACTGTTTTAGGTTGTGGAGGGTCTAAATGCAAGGAGAATTGTTGTATAAATTAAGAGAGTAGAGTGTTTGATGCGAAAGATGTGGATGTGATCTTCAAGTGTGATGATCTAAGTGTGAGCCCTAATGCCTATGAATTCCTAATGTAGTAAGTAGAAGTTATCTACATTTCAATTTGTTTGATGAGTTGTTTGTGCTTCATTGGAACTATACCTTCAACATATGAGAGATGCATTATTAGCAGTTCAAATTGGTAGTGAGCCACCCCTTCTTCTTTCTTCTTTCTTTTGGATAGTGAGTCTTGTTGCCCAATTTCCATCCATGGGCTCATAAGGGGGAGACAATTGTATTTCAGAAGTTCTAAAAGGGCGGAGAGGTCATTTGCATCAAGGGTTAAATCATGCATCGGGTGCTAGATCATAAGGAATGCAGTTGGAAGGCCTGCATAGGTCAAGTTCGGCATGAAATTCCTCTAAGCAGAGAGTCGCCAAGACCACCAAGAAGTCTCACCGACAAAAGGGGCCCTTGCTGAATGGAGGCATCATTGCCAACACGTCTTACCGATGGGGTGTGGTCTTGCCAAAAGGAGGCGGTGTCGACAAAACAAGTGAACTTCGCTGAAGGGTCTCGCCGAAGTCAAAAGGTCTCCCCGACTCTAGAGGCTCTCGGCGCAGGAGTTGAGTTCACTGAGATGTCTCGGCGAAGGCATGAAATTTTTCCAAAGTGGGAGGTCTCGGGGTAGCATTGTGCCTTCGGTAGGATCTCTCACTGACACTCGGGGGTCTTGCCGACAGGTAGAAATGCATTCGACATGATGTCTCGCCAACAACAAAGGGTCTCACCGATAGCAAGTTCACCGAAGGATTCAGCCTTAGGCATAATGTCTTGCTAAAGGTTGGGGGTCTCCCCGAAATGAAGTGAGCTTGGGCAGAATGGAGGATTTCGCTATGACGTCTCACCGACAAGCGGCGGTCTCGCCAAGGTGGGCTTGGTGCTGGAAAAGGAAGGATGATTCGCCATGATGTCTCGGTGAATGAGGGTGGTCTCACCGAATGATTTAGGGCTCGCCAACATGTCTCACCGGCCTAGCAAGCTCTGGCCGAAGTCGATTTGAAGCTCGCCAAGAGGTTGTGGGCTTCGTTATGATGTCCCAGCGACTGATAAGGGTCTCACCGAAACAGAAGGGGGCTAGACAAATGAATGTTGTCGGTGTAATACGATGGTTTCACCATGAGGTCTCAGTGATGCATAGGTCCTACTGATAGAGGGAGCCTTCGGTGTAATATTCCAAGTCGGGGAAAGGTCTTCCCGACCCGGCGATCTCTCTCCGATATATTTTTTGCTCGCCCAAGGATGCAAGGGATCGGCGTAAGGTCTTCCCGACCCAAGTGTCTCCCCGACTGAAGAGAAGTAGACTCATCGCCGATAGCATAAGAAGCAAGAAGGGAGGTCTCGCTAACAGCTTAGTGTCTCATCGAAAAGAATGAACGAAGCTCGGGGTGACTAAAATGAGCTTGCTGAAAGGTCTCATCGACCCAGAGTGTCTTGCCGACATGGATGTGCTTGCTGAGAGATAGGAAGGCTTTCTAGGAGGTCTTCCCAAACACATGATCTCTAGCTGACAATGATGGATTTGCCAAATGAAAAGGGTATCAGTGTGACTCAGTGGTGCTCGTTGTGACTTTTGACCGATGCCAATTTTCTTGCCGATGGTTTTGGCGATATCAATATGACTTCCAAAGCTCGCTAAGACGTCTCACCGACTGTCACATGTTGTGTCGATAGCTTCAGAGGGGCATAATCACATCGGTGAGACACTTCCAATGTCTCACCGAGATGCGATTCTGATCAGAGGAGCTTTTGACCATCCGAGCGATCCACGTAGAATGAGCCAGCCAACCAGAAGGAGCCAAAGATGAACCATTGACGTTTTAACTGATCGATACCTTGGCAAAGAAGATCAAGAAAACAAAGGCAATGCAATTCTTCTCTGAAGTCAGAAGCATTCAAGGCAACTCGGTTGAGGAGGTTCAAGGAGGACACGAGGACCAGAAATAAATGTGTCTGGTAGCTACAAAAGATCTAAAGGCTCTCCAGGAAATAACCCTCCACCGACATAGACAACAAAGACACGCAGGAATGCAACATTAAATTCAATCAAAAGATCTAAGGATAGATTTTTTCTGAGTAAGATATTTTTGTAAGCCCCAAGGGGCCGACACTCTTTTGTATATAGGGCATTTTTTTTGCCTTTTTGAAAACAGTTTGAGTTATGCATCTAGAAGAGTTAGTGATTTTTAGCTATCCTTCCTCAACTGATGTATACTTTGTAACCCAACTGAAATCTGAAATGCAAAACAAAGTTCACCTCGAAAGCAAGTATTAATGCTTGTACTACTCTCATTTCTGTATTTTTAGCTATGCAAGGTTTTCAACTGTGTATTTCAAAATCTGTATTCATACCTTAAAGCTGTGAAATTAATCTTTCCTCCTTAAGATACATTTATAGATTAAGCCTTTTGAGAATTATGCATAAGACTAAAAGGGCTATGTTGAGTAAGTGAAACAGTTGTAGTTAAGTTTCTGAGTGTATGTTCATCTTGTTTTCATTTCATGATTTCTTATCAATGCAGTGTATCACCATATTTTAGTTTTATTTACATGTACTCCTGCTCCCTTTCCCCTTACAGAATTAATAGTTTAGGTGATACCCAAAGGAAGTCGACCTTCTCCAAAGGTTCATTTCAATATCAGGTGACTCACAGCCTTGAAATGATCCAATGTTTCACTAGAAAGCTCAGTTTTTGTAAACTTTGCATAGGGTGCATTTCTAGGTGACAACAAGTCCTTTGGCAGTGAGCCACCACCAATGAGCCTTTCTTTCTATCTTTTTGGGCAGTGAGCCTTATTGTATTTGGTGTTGTGATTCATATATTAGTGAGCTAATCCTCACTATGGTTTTTCCAACTTTAATTTTCCACATAAATATAGTGTTCTTATGTGTTTGATGTGTTTGCATTATTGCTTTACATGTTTACATTTTGTTAATGCATGTTAAGGGTTTTAAAACTAATGCAGATCTAAATGTTGATGAGATTTTTCAAAGTTTTAAAAGTATATAACTGATTCACCCCCCTCTTAGTTGTCATGTGCATCTAACAATTAGTATCATATTTGTGGTTCCTAGGAAGAAGCTTAACCACTTGAGGTAGATCCAGATAGCACACAAGAAAGGTATTAAAGCTCCTTTGTTCGATGGAACAAATTTTACCTATTGGAAAGCTAGGATGGAGTATTTCTTAGTCTCCATTGGATTTGGTGTTTGGAAATCTGTTAAAAGAGGTTATATTATGCCTGAAAATGGACCATCAACTAATGATAAGATCAAGGCATATGAAAATAATGGTAAAGCAAGGAATGCAATTTTGAGTGGTATTCCTGATTCAAAACTTGTGAATTTTATGAGCTACAAATCTACTAAAGATATCTGGAAGAAGATGGAAAGTATCTATGAAGGAGATGACAAGGTCAAACAAGCAAAGATGCAAAACTACAAAGCCAAATTTGAAACCCTAAGGATGTCTAAAGTTGAAGATATTATTGCCTACATGCTCAAAGTTGATAAAGTTGTCAATGTCATCAATGGTCTTGGTGGAAAGTTGGATGAAAGTGAAGTTGTGAAAAAGGTATTAAGAACTCTTCCTAAAGCTTATGGTCACAAAGTTTATGCTATTGAGGAAGCTCAAAATTTGGATAATTATTCTAGAGATCATATGCTTGAAGCTTTAACTTCTTTTGAAATGAGAGAGTTTTTTCAAGATACTACAAACAAAGAAACTTCTTTTAAAGTCTACAAAGTTGAAAAGGATGATGGATCAGATCTAGATGATCTTGATGAGGTGGAAGCAAACTTTAAGAGGAGATTGAAAAAGGGTACTAGAAAATACAGAGGTAAGCTACCTTTTAAATGTTTCCATTGTGGAAAGATGGGTCATTATAAATGTCCAATCAAAGTTACTAATAACAAAATGTAGACGCGTAAAATGTACTAATTGACATTGGACATATGATCCTCACCACTAACATCGCTTCATCCAGAATCATCCCTTGGTCTAACCGTTTAATCGAATATCTTTATTTGATTAAATTCATTTATTTTCCTCTCTTAATTAAATAAATCATGTATTTAATTAAGTCTCTCTCTTTTGTTAATTAAATCAATCAACCTGATCTAATTATCCCTATTTAATTAAATCTCTAAGGTTTATCTATTAAATTAAGTAAATTAAAACCTTATTTAATTTAATCTACCTTCATCCCCTTAGTTAAATAAATCAAAACCCTTTATTTAATTAAATCTTTAAATCATATTCTTCTCATATTTGATTTAAACCAATCCATAAATTTAAGTCAAATAGATCACATCATTTAATCATTCATTAAATTAATTAACCTTGATTAATTTAATCTCTTCTCATGTCCCATCCTCCATCTTTTGCCACTTGCACATGAAAATAGAGTTATTTGATTTATTAAATTTCTATTTATTTTCAACATGGCATAAAGGAGAAATATTCTTCAAGTTTGAAATTCAAATCTAAGTAGACTTTGTCCTTCCAACAAGGCATTCACTCCCCATTCACTCCCTCTTACAAGTCCTTTTGCATTGAGCCAAGTGGCCATTACTCCATTTGACTCTCCCTCCACCTTGTCATTAATGCAATTTCAAAATTCAAATATTGGCATTTATTGGCACATTGATCAAAACTTGCACATCCTTCATCCATTCACATGTTGACAAGTGGCATCTTGCCATTGGTTGATTCTTAGTCGCACATTGCTCTATTTTGGGCATTCTTTCAACTTGACATCCTATAAACAAGAGGCTTCATTCCTCATTTGATCATCCACAACTTGAGTAAACTTACTATACTCAAATCTTTAGCAATATTCATCCACACTTTTGAGTTATAGCTAGGTTATGCAAGTTTTTATCTTGGAGCATTCATCACTCTTCATCAAAGTGGATCAACTTTTATCATCAAATCACCATTGCATCATTAGAGTTGGGAAAGGGCCAATTTTCACATCAAATTGGCACCAATTCCCTCAAGAGATTAAGAGTTTGCTTTGCTTTAGAATAGCATTTGATATGTTTTAAGTTTTCTTGTGTTTTTCATTTCATTTCCTCTCTCTTTTGCAATTTAAATGAATTTCTTGAGGAATCTATATTCTAGCTTGCATCCGATCTAATTTGTTGTTTGTTTCTTCTGCTATTGCAGGTATAGAATCTAGGTTCACACAAACAAAAAGATCATAAGGGTAAATTTTTCAAGAAGAGTTATTATGTTGAAAAGGACAATGATGTATCTGATGATGAAGAATCAGACAATTGAATGAAGTTAGTGATGAATGCTTGTTCATGGATTTAAATGTTGGAACTAATTTTACTAATCTTGAAAGATGTGTGAAGGAAAGTGCTCCAAAAATAGGTCATACTATTGAAGGAACTATGTTGATTGCTTTTCATGCTAGACAGGAGAAGAACTATTGGATCATTAACAGTGGATGATCAAATCATATGACAGGTGATAAGATTAAGTTTGTTAAGCTTGAAAAGTATGATGGTGGTCTTGTTAAGTTTGGTGATCATACATCTGCTAAGATTTGTGGAAAAGGTTCAATTAGTTCTTATGGCAAGCATAATATAAATTGTGACCAATGTCATAGTGTGAACTAAATACACTATATCCAAATGAATCTAAAGCCTATTTAATCCCCTAAGAATTGATCCTAATAAGATATTCAAAATCATCAAAAAAAGAGACCATTAAACTAACATGCTATAAACATGAAAATGTAATAGAAATCTATTCTAAGACCTCGAATCTTATCCTATTGGGGGAGTGGTGTCACATTGATGTGGAATGGTGACCCTTTCCCAATCCATTGGATAGTATGAGCTTGTTTCAATCAATTTATTGAAGAAAACTGATGAAACCGATGAGAGATGTAAAAAACATGATAAAAGTTAGTTTAACGTGATGAATGCTAAGATTCTTGATGTAAGTGTATGCAAAGCTATGCTAAATGTGTATAAAATTCAAAGATGCAAGCCCTAGATTCCAAAATATGCTAAAAGGATGCAAAATAAGTTACCATGGAAGCCATTAATGAATGCTTAAGCTAACTACGCATGAAATTAATCTAAAATGCTATTAAACATGAAACATAGATGCAAATGAGTGTGAGTTTCAACAACATAAATTTTCTATCAAAAGATGGATCCATTTTTCTCCAAATAGTGATCTATTTATAGGAGATCAAAATGAAGAATCAATGGTTGAGATCAATTTGCTAAATCAATGGTCCATATTGAATGAAGGGTGAGCATGCGGATCAAAGATTCTCATCAATGGATGAGAATCAATGTTCACATGGATAAAGAAAAGATCAAGGGTTGAGAATGATTCAAACAAACACACTTTGTAACAACTTTGAAAGTTTGTTACAAAGTTTATTTGAAAGCAATTATTCCAATTTGGAGCCAAATAGGAGAATATTCCTTTGGAATATTCCCTATGCAAGTGGATGGAGGGAAATTAGAAATTTAGTTTAATTAAAACTAAATTTAAATGTGCAAGATGGAGAATAAAGTGATATTCATTAAATTGTTGATTTATTTAATGAAAAGGGGATGCAAATATGATATTTAATTAAATAGCTTAGAATTATTTAATTAAATAAGAGGACTTAGGGTTTAAATTAAATAATTTACATTATTTAATTAAACGGGGTGAAATGTTAGTGCGAGAGGGGGTGAATTAAGCTAATTAGATTAATGGATGAAAATGAGGCATTTAATTAAATAATAAAGATTATTTAATCAAACAAGCAAAAAGAGGATGGATTTTAGGATGAAACAATGTTAATACATTGGATTCAAGTGTGCATATCATTCAAGGCATTTTTAAGTGTCTACAAGAATGTTGTACCTTATGTCAAGGGTCTCTGACATAATCTTCTAAGTGTAGGACAAATGTGTAGCAAAGGATATAGTCTTGTATTTCAGAATGGTGCTTGTGAAATCATAAAAAGAAGCTTTGGTACTTTGATTGTTGCTAGAACAAGGATAGGAGGTAATGTCTATCAACTCAAAGGTAATGGTGCAAAGTGCTTTATGTATCAAACTAATGAAAGTTAGCTATCGGATAAAAGAATGGGTCACACTAATTTTGATAGCCTAGTAAGGATAAGCTCTACTGATGTTGTGAGATATTTTCCAAAGATTATAAAGCCTATCAATGTAATCTACAAAGAATACCAAATTGGAAAGAAAGCAAAGGAAAGATTCGAGACAAAAGAGTACTCTACCATAGGTCCCTTAGAGTTAGTGCATACAGATCTATGCGGACCTACCAAAATTAGAAGCTCATGTGGTGACATGTATTTCATGTTATTAATTGATTATTATTCTAGAATGGCTTAGGTTACATTTCTCAAAGAAAAATTAGAAGCTCTAGACAATTTTAAAGCATTTAAGGCTATGGTTGAGAATAAAATAAATCTAAAAATCAAATGTTTGAGATTTGATAGAGATGGTGAGTTTACTTCAAATGAGTTTAATGAGTTTTGTGAAGATCATGGAATAAAGAGGCATTTGGCAGCCCCTAGAACTCCTCAACAGAATGGAGTTGTGGAAAGAAAAAATAGAATAGTTCAAGAAGAATCTAGGACAATGATGAAGGAAGCTAATCTTCTAGATGTCTATTTGAGAGAATTAATTCATACTGTAGTCTATATTCTTAACAAAGGTAACGTAAGAGCAAAAAATTCAAAGACTGCCTATGAGTTATGGTATGGTAAATCACCTACTGTGAAATATTTTAGAGTTTTTGGAAGAAAATTTTATATCATAAGAGATAAAGAAAACTTGGGAATGTTTGATGTAAGATTTGATGAGGGAATCATCCTTGGATACTCTACAAGAAGCAAAGCCTGTACTGTGTTACAATAAAATATTGAAGAAGATTATTGAGAGTGCAAGTGTCAAAGTGGATGAAGAACCACATAAAATTTCAATACTGATAGAAGGATATGAATCTAATGAATCCCCTTATACTGAAGAAGAAAATTCTAAAGACAAAGGAAAAGAGTTGACAGTTGAAGAGGAAGAAGCTCTAGACAAGAATCCTAAGACTCCCAAGTATGTACAGAAGAATCATTTAGAATATTAGATCATTGGAGATAAGAAAAAAGGTGTGCTAACAAGGAGAAAATATGCTATGACAGAGGAACAAGTAAATTTTTGTTTACTTTCTAAGGTGGAACCAAAAATAGTGACTAAGGCATGCAAAGATGAGAATTGGGTCAAAGCAATGAAGGGAGAGTTAGAACAAATAGCAAAGAATCTGACTTGGGAATTGGTCCCAAGATTGGCAAATAAGAATGTGATTGGTACTAAGTGGGTATTCCAGAACAAGTTGAATGAAGATGGAAAAATTATCAAGAACAAGGCTAGAATTATGTGTAAGTGCTACCCACAGGTTGAAGGTATAGATTTTGAGGAAAGTTTTGCTTTGATACCAAGAATAGAAGCTATCAAGAATTTTTTAGCTTTTGCAACACATAAAGATTTCAAAGTATATCATATGGATGTGAATTCTACATTCTTGAATGGTGAATTTGAAGAAGAGGTATACATTGAACAATTAGAAGGTTTTTGATTGTTAGAAGATATAAATATGGTCTACATATTAAAGAAAGCATTGTATAGATTGAAGCAAACTCCTAGAACTTGGTATGTAAGGTTAGATAAGTACTTGTTGCAACAAGGATTAATGAAAGGTATTGTAGATATCAATCTATATTTCAAAGTTGAAAGTAAACAAATCTCAATTGTGGTAGTATATGTTGATGGCATAATCTTTGGAGGAAATGAAGATATGTGCAAAAGGTTTGCAAAGGAAATGCATAAAAAATTTGAGATGTCAATGTGTGGAAGATGAATTTCTTCCTTGGTTTGGAAATCAATCAATCAAAGAAAGGTATATTCATATCACAATCTAAGTATGTTAAGCAAATGTTAAAAAAATTAGAATGGATGACTCTAAGCCAGTATGTACTCCTATTGTTACTGGTTATAAGTTGAGAAAGAATTATCAATATCCTAAGACAAATCAAAGCAATTATAGATCAATGATTGGTGGACTATTGTCCCTTACTACTACTATATCAAATATCATGCATTTAGTTTATCTTGTAGCTAGATTTCAGGATCATAGATAATCTCATGTTGGAGCAATGAAGATATTTAGATATTTGAAGGGCACTATGGATTATGGTTTGTAGTATCCTAAGGATACTAAATTCTCCTTGAGTGCATATACAGATGAAGATTGGGTTGGATGTGCAAATGACACAAAAAGTACAAGTGGTGGCGCTTTCTTTCTTGAAATTAGGATGGTTTTATGGATAAGTAAGAAGTAGGATTAAGTGTCATTATCTATTGCAAAAGCGTAATATATTGCAGCAACATCATGTTGTACACAAGTGTTGTGGGTGAAACAAACATTAAAGGATATTCATAGTTTCATATGATGAACCTATTCCTATCATGTGTGACAATAAAAGCGCAATCAATATTTCAAAGAATCTGGTAATGCATTCAAGAACAAAACATATCTCAATTTAGTATCACTTCTTGAGAGAGAAAGTTGTAGAAAATGAGGTGAAGTTGGCGTATGTGCCTACTAAGGATCAAGTTGTTGATATTTTCACAAAGGCTCTTCCAAAAGATACTTTTGAGTATCTCTAGGAGAAGTTAGGGGTTATTTCCCCTCCTTTCAACTAGATGCATAATTGTATGCATCTATCTGGGAAGAATTTCAAGATATGTTCTTAGCCTTGGATTGATGCTAAAGGATACCTCTTAAGGGAAGTAGGTAGTAGTGGTTGTTGGATGATGTAGTCAAGGGGAGTGTGCAAGAAAGTGAGTTCAATTTAGAAAAGAGTGGAAGAATGAGTGCAGTTGTAGGTGCTTCCCTTTGAATGTTGTCAAAGGAGGAGAGCAAGATAGTTGGATGAGTTTATGACCCTTTTCCATTGATATCAAAGGGGGAGAAAGAATCTGAAAAACATGGAGAGAAGTGCATAAGTGAATATGATCTAAAAACCATAGGGGGAGAGAATATGGAAAGTATTATCTGAGGAGCAGAGGAGGAGAGTGATCTAGAATGTAGGTGTTGTCCCAATCAAGGGGAGTACTGCTTATTATAGTATTGTTGAACATGGTTTCTTTTGTCGTTGATGGTTTTTTAGAAAGTAGGTGTTGCCATCAATGACAAAGGAGGAGATTGTTGGAAGTTTGGAGATGTTGGAAGCTTGAGTTGTTTGTGAGTTGATTGGGTGTTGTCATTGATGTCAACCCATTTTATAAAGAGAATGTTGGAATGCTAATGGTATTGATGATGCATTTAGAGTTGTTGGTATTGGTGTCAACACATTGTGTTGGTGTTGTCATTGATGTCCTACTTCAGTATAGTTGCATAGGTTGTCGGCCTGATTTATGTTTGGGGAAATTATTGTATTTGAAAATTGTTGCATGTTGCAAATATTGTAGATGTGTTGCAAATGTTTTAGTAATGTTGTTGATGAAGTTGGTTCGCTTGGTTTCCAAGTGCTTTTGAGAAAATTTGAATAAAAGAGAATTCAATGTGACATAGTGGTGTTCAGTGTTCTCCATATTTATTCACGGTTAAAGATATGCCCATCTGGTTTGGATGTGATGATCAAAGGTGTTCAGAGGTGTTATATCCAAAGTTTCAAGTTCTGGATCGTTTTGACATAGAAGATGTGTTTGAAACTATGTTTGTCAAGTAAAAAAGGGTGTCTGGGAGAAATGAGATTGCTTCACATTTCTCCATAATGAAGGTCTTGGTGTTGTGAATTTTGGAACATGCTTATAATTCTTGCATCTACCTTCCCTTAAAGTTTTAGGTGTTGAGTGGTTTTGTAAGGTTGTTTGATGTGTTGGGTGTTTGTGCCAATATATCTGGGTGCATAGAATGAAGGTGTTCTTGAGTTTCAGGTGGTTGCAATGGTTGTGCAAAATATTTTGATGATGGAATATTTTGAGATGTTATATGAATAGTGTGGAATGTTGTTGTGTGGTTCGTGAGATGTTTCTAGACCTTGAGAGGTGTGTTTGGAGTCTATTGTCAGTGTTAGTGCAGGTTTGGACGACCTGGCGTGCTAGTGCTAATTCTAGAGGATAATTGTTGTTAGAGTAAGTGTTGAGAAGAATGTTAGTATAGATTTGGGTCCCAATTAAGTAATGGTGTGGTATGACTTCACTTCTTTATACTATGGAAGTGTTTGGTGTTGACCTATTTGATGTTGTGTGGTTGAGGTGTATATGTTTCCTTAAGGCCGACCTAATTGAGATTGTTTTAGGTTGCGAAGGTTATATAAATGTAAGGAGAATTGTTGTATGGATTAAGAGAGCAGAGTGTGTGATGCAAAAGATGTGAATGTGATCAAGTGTGATGATTTGAGTGTGAGCCATAATGCTTATGACTTCCTAGTGCAGTGAGTAGAAGGTGTCTACATTTTAGTCTGTTTGATGAGTTATTTTTGCTTCAGTGGAATTGTACCTTTGACATATGAGAGATGCACTGTTAGTAGTTCAAACTGGCAGTGAGCCACCCTTCTTCTTTCTTCTGGATAGTGAGTCCTTTGGCAATGAGCCACCGGTCGTGAGTCTTTCTTTATCTTTCTGGGTAGCGAGGCTTATTGTATTTGGTGTTGTAATTCATATATTAGTGAGCTAATCCTCACCATTGCTTTTCCCTTCTTAGGTTTTCCACATAAATCTGGTGTTCTTATGTGTTAGATGTGTTTGCATTACTGCTTTGCATGTTTACATTCTATTAATGCATGTTAAGGGTTTAATGTGGGATAAGGGTTTTAGAACTAACACAAATCTAAATGTTAACGGGGATTTTTGATGTTTTAAAAGTATACAACTGATTCACCCCCTCTCTCAATTGTCTTGTGCATAGACAACAAGTTTATAGGGGGGCTACCCAATTCTTGGAGTCTAAAAAAAACTACCTTGCAATTGTGGTAGGGACTTAAGTTGCATTATAGTCCTTATTTTATAAAGATATCAATAACCTATAAGTTTAACCTAATCATTATATTAAACTGAAATCTTAGATTAAGAAAGATGTAGAACATTTTCCATATGTGTAATGTGAATTTTGGATAGCTATGTAGATGGTGTTAACATGCATTTTAGGTACCAATATTAATTAAATTCTATAAACTTATATGGTCAAACATCAATGCAAATTTAAGCATATCCTTGGAATTTATGTGGCTTTGCTTTTCCAATAATTACACTTGTGGGCAAGGTATCAAAAATAAATAAAAGTTATATTTTTAAAACTTAGAGAAGAATTTTTACCTTCTCAAAACTTTAAGCCTCATTGTAATAACAAAACATCTTATTCCAACACTTTAAATCCAATAAGGATAATATTCATCCCTGACAAAAGATCAACATAAATTTAAGTTGATTTTTATAAAACAAATAAAATATCAATTAAATTAACTTGTACATTATACTTTATGATATAATTATTAATTAAGACCTCCTTGACCGTTAGAACAACCGTCATCATTGAGATCCCCTCCTACTCTATTAAATTTACTTTAATTACATAAATATAACTACTTTTATTCAATCTCTACACTCTTACATTAACTTTTAAAACATACTTCCATTCTAACTATCCATATAAACTTATATATTATACTTTTATAATTTTTATATAAAAATACCCTATCACTTATTAAAAGAAACAATAATATAACAACTTAAAGACCTAATATGGTAGATTGGCCACTTAACAATGATTACATACATACGTAACAATGATAATAACATACATTATTATTATATGAAAAGAAATATATCACCTATTTAGTAGTACGTTCCATAATCATATCAATTTGTAATATTTGTTTTGACTGCTAATTATTGTTAGGTAAATGGTTTAATCCATAATTATGTCAAGTAGACTCAAACTTTCATAGATATGGCCCAAAATTCATTAAGATATGAATGATTATAAACCTTACACGTTTTAATGAGAAAGCAACGTACTTGGGAGAATATTCATGTGTAGGTGTAATCAATAATATAAGTACCTACTCAATGGATATTTTTAGTGTTTATATATAAAGTTTTAGTCAATTATTTTGGTTAATCTTTCACATTTCTATAATTTTGAATGTTGAAAAAAAATTGACTGGTAATTGAAGTTTATTCTTTTGTATTTATTGCAAACTTCGTGTGAATCAATATAGACATTGAATGATTTGACTAAAGTCAAATAAAATGATTATGTTCTATATCATAAATGACATTGAACGAAATTGAGTGGTGTAAAAGTCAATGATAAAATTACATCAACTCAATACAATTCATACCTAAAATAAAATGAAGTAAAATAAATAAGGTAGAAAAACGAATAACATTTATTACAATGTATGGGAGGTTGGACATCATAAGTTGTTAGAAAAACAAATAACATTTTTTACAATGTATGCGAGATTGGGCATCATAAGTTGTAAAAAATAGTATAGCAAATCTCACTGAAAATAGAAAAAAAAAATACAACTACTATATCAAATCTCATTGAAAATAGTAAAAGATTAGAAAATGAGATTTTGATTGATTTTCTTGCTATGGCAATAAAAAATGCCTTGCCCAAATTATAATTGTCAAAAACACCATGATCAAACCTATGGAAAATATGAAAATTTCCCATACTTCTCATCACTTTTATTCTTTTTCTTCTAGGTTTTGTTCATGGGACATATAAGTGCTGGATCATTCTTTTGAATTAAAAAATACCCAACATACATAAAGCAAAACAAGCCTTGTACAATATTTAAATTTATTTCTTCGCTACACATTGTTTTTTCACAGTGACTACATCAGCAAACCTCTTTACAAATAAAGGATTCAAAGCCATCTCCTTTGTTACAGATGACATGGAGAAGATTCTCCATGAGATGGAAAAAATGGACTCTAAGCTTTTGTAGAAAAACATTGTCAAGACATTCAAAGTTGTAAGAAAAAACTAACATAGGACCAAAGTAAAATATGATCATCAATTATAAGAAAGAAAAGATACTCAAAACATTCATCATGACACAATATTCATCCTAGGAAAATCCTTTAGGAAAAATGCATTCTTTAAATTATACCAATTGTATTTCTAGCAAGACAAATAAGGTTACAATACAAATGCAGGGTTGGGCCTTCTCAATAGATTACACCAACATGTTTATCTAGAGTGAATTTAACAACATAATGATATCCTACAAAATACACTATGAAACCTCTATCTTAAGAAACTAATACATAAGATAAGAAATCAATGAAACCATGAGTTTAAAACCCATAAACTATGAGCCAACATGTGAGAGGTTTGGTGCCTAAATTATTGTGGCTTATATTCTAATGCCTTTTTCCAAGTCTTGGTCTGCTGACTAAAAATAACATATTCTTTCTACATGTCATAAGCTTTTATAACCATCTCACCTACTCGGGTGCTATATTTTAGCTCCATTATCTCCATTAAAAGATGTTCTATGATGCATTATAGGTTGGTCAACAAGTCAAGTCAACGATGTAACTCCCCTATTACATGTTACATGCATCATAGAATTTCTTACACCCCTTACAAAGTCCTAGATTGGCATAGGTGTGCTTACAAATTTCACATGATAAGAGATTCTTGTACACATGTCATACCAGTACACACACATAAAAAAATGGTCATCATAGTGAGACACCCTAATACATGGAAGTTCATGAATAAATATTAAATAATAAATAAATCATACACTAGAATTGCAAGGTGTAGGACATACCAATGTATTTTTCATCACCCAAACATACTTTTTGTTTCTAAAACCACCCAGTGAACCCTTTATTGATGTTGTATGCACAATCACCTCCATTGTTGTACCTTCATGCAATAACAACCTAGAGCCACACACCTACAAGTATTTTCAAATACTTTATACTAAAACATCTTGTATGGGGCCTTGACTAAGGCAAGTTCCTAAATGCACAATAGACATCATTTTTCCTCCACTATTTGGACTTGATAGGTATTATAGAAGGAGATATAGGCACCCAAAGCATCATATTTTTATATCAAACTATATAGACGATGTGAAAACAAGTGTATTGGATATTTTCATTCTTGAAAGACACTTCACGCTTAAAGACACTTTTGTGCCTACAATGGCACTTTCATGGACCTAGAATTTTTTTTCACACCTACAAAAGACACTTCCATGCCTATGAGACAATTCCACAGTCCTCAATGCACTACCACACATTTCATGACACTATCCATTGTGGAATTTCCAATGTCCTAATTTCAATCATCCAAAATCTCCTCCTACCATCTTCCTATTTTTTTTCACTTCTACAACCTTTGTATTAGACATAAACTCACTTTCTCATATGCAAGAGCATCTGGGTTTAGTTGCAATCCTCGTCAACCAAAAAGAATTTCCCTATTCCTGTTGTTGTTTTCTTCCTTATTTTTGTTTGTAGGATTTGTTGATCAAGTTTTGAAGAATTTATGTTTGTTCAAGGTCAATTGATTGATTTCACCTTGAAGAAGAGCCAAAATAGTATCCACATTTCAATTTTGGGGAAGATTTGATAAAAATGGAGCAAGTTATGGAGTTGTGGAGTTTTAACCTACATCTAGATTTTGTGAAACTTTTGGCTGCATCTTAATCCCCTCTAAATCCTTGTAAGAAATTTTGGGCACTAAAATTCCGCATAAGACTTATCCTCTAAGGCATTACAAAAAAATTGCATGTATCAAGATTTCAAAACTTTAACTTGCATTTGAGCCTCATCTTGTTATCTTTTGTTTTCCCGCTATTTTTGATACCTCTCATTTTTTAGCAAGGTCGCCAAGTGTAAAAAAATTCCTTGCTCCTAGATCCATTTCAATGGTCCAAAATTCCTTACAAAACTTGTTGTTGTGAAACTTCTAATGCCATGTGGATGTTATCTATATACCCCTAGAAATTCTACTAGGTCCAGATGACTCCAACTTCCCCACATGACTAAAGGAAATTGTACTAATGTGAAAATTCTCAAGTCCTCTAGATACATCTTGATAACCCTTAAATTCCCACGATATCTAGATGCACTTGATTCTCCTACATGGTCAAAGAAGATGAGTTTTCTAGATGTCAATAAGTCATCCAAAACCCCCTTTAATTCCCATTTCATCATGATGGACATGGTTTCTCTACAAAAGAAGAACAACATAACTTTTTGTGTTATGTGGATATATCCATATACCCCTAAGATTTCTACATTCATGCCAAGAACTCTATAAAATGATAAATAGATAGTTATAATGGCTTGAAATCGGATCCTAAGGATCATTGAATGTCTGCCACATGTCCCATCATTTCTGAACGTGGGGTGGCTTACCTTTCTCCATCTCATATGCTATAAATATGGATTCAAATCTCATTTGGAAAGGTTCTTTTTTGGGAGGATTCTAGGAGAAGTTTCCACAATGTTAGGAGGGTTAAAGTTATACAAATTAGTAGAAGCTAGAAAAATCTTGCTATGTTGATGTGTGTGAAGTTGTAAGGCTTCAAATTCAAGTCCATTGAAGGAATTATAATGATTATATTCTTGCACATGAATAAAGTATTTTGGATGTATGACTAGGAAATCTAGTAAGACCCCCTGGTCATGACTACACCAAATGGTATTAGAGTGTGTTGTTTACTAGGAGGTGTGACGACATGCATTGCAAAGCACGATTTACTTTGGGGATGAGGGTAGTGTGAGAGAGTTGATTTTGTCAGAGTTTGTTGCAAGATTCATGCGACTATGAGGCTAAGTTGGTTGTCCTCTAGTAGAGATAAGGCTAGGTAGAAGGTATAGAGTTCCTTCATTAAGAGAGTTGATAGAGGAAGCATCTTCCATAATCTTTGTTGGGTAGGGGATAGGTTGTGTATGATGGTTTTGTTGTAGGTATGAAAGAGGACCTGTAAATATGTTTTTGTGAGTACTTGTAAGTGTGTGTGTGTAGGCTATATAGGTTGCATATTGTGTGAGGTTGCATGTGGTTGAAGATGGCGAAGAATAAAAGCATGAGGTTGGTTGTAGGAAAGACTTTAGGGATCTCAATCCTTGTTAGGAGAGAGAGAGGATGTACAAGGTTGGGATTAGTGAGATGAGAAATATGTTGAAATGGTTGAGAGAAACCAAAGCAATGAGGAAGAGGAAAGAAGAGGACACAGGTTTGATTGCTAATGAACTTATGTATGCAGTAGAAGAGGAAAAGGTTTGTAGTAGAAGGTGAATTATAGTTGCATGTCTTGTTGAAGGCATGGAGAGTGTGGTGAGTGAGGTTGTAGAAGAGGTATCTTTGAGTGAAGGTATGGAAGAACAAAATAAATAATTTGTAATTGAGGGTGGTGTTCCAACAAAGGTAGAGGAGAATAAAGATGATGTAGCAAAAGTTGTGGAATTTCCTTTGGAGAATATGAAGATGAAGGAAAGTATAGAACAACAAAGTATAGAGAGTGTGGTTGTGCAACAAGGTAAAGTAGATGACAAGTAGATAGAGGATGGTGTAGTAGAGGATGTTGGAGAGATGTATATAAATAAGATGGAAAGTGTAGAGGAGGTTGTTGAAAATATTTGGAAGATGAGGTAAGGCTATAGTGGCATGGGTCCATGAGAGGGAAGAGGAGAGAAGAACACATTGGGTGGAGGAGGATGACACTTATCCCAACCAAATGCTAGAAGATGTAGTGGAAAGTTTTTGATGAACCTACTTCATTAATGGAACTTGTTGTAGGTTGTTGGAAATCTGGAAGGGCGGTTCTACCATCCAACTCCATTGTGCGAGATATTCTCACAAATTTCTTACTCAATATGTCTGATGCACAAGAATTGAGGTCCACTTGCATTCCTCGTGAACCAAAAATAATTTCCCTTATTTTTGTTGTTGTTGTTTTCTTCCTTATTTTTGTTTGTAGGAGTTGTTGATTTTATTCCAAAGAATTTATGTGTGTTCAAGGCCAACTAATTGATTCCACCTTGAAGAAGAGTCAAAAGGGTATCCACATTTCAAGTTTGGGGAAGATCTTATAGTGCCCCTCATGTTTGCAGCTTGTTAATGTGAGAACAGTGTTTTAGCTTCACCATTTCCTCATGATTTTTGTGGTGATTATTTAATGGCTCTGATTGTGTGTATGAACCACTACATGTTTGAGATAAGATTACTCAAAATGTCAGTTGTTAGCATTTTTCACATTTACACGTTTGGTTATCATTATGCTTCAATTCAACGATATGCATTATTTATGTTGTGATTAAATGTAATCCTAATTATTGATATTTAAAATAAATGGTTTATATGGTAGATGTATAGATGTTATTTTATGCTTATGCTATGGGACATTGTTGGGATGATTATGTTGTGCTTCGATTACATATACATTGAGTAGGTACCCTTGATGTGTGTTGAATGGTTATAGGTACAAGGCTATTTCTCCACCTGGCTATACATTGGGCCTCCCTATCCATTCCTCAATCATACTCAAATTGAGTACAATATGTGTCATATTTGATCTTTTGTGAACCTAGATCCGAATTTAGGAGTTATTCTAGAATCCCTATGTATCATAAATGAGCAATGAATGCTTGATTTAATTAATGGTTTAAATTATTTATTTTTCCTATAATTGAAATATTAGGAATGTAAATGATTTTGATATTTATTATTAAAATATTCTCTGTGTTTCGAGAAAGGGGAAAATAGAATGAAAGTAAATTATTGTTTAATTTAAATTTCAAAAATTCCTCGAGTTGGGAATTGTGATTTATGTGTGATTTAATTATCTTGTTTCAATTCTTATTTTCGTAAATTTAAATGAATAATGCTTATAAGGATTTAAATTGTGAATTTAAATGATATATGTTATTCAATAATGAATTTAAATGTCTATTGCAATTTTGAGGAAAATTGGGAATCAAAGAAATAGAAAATTAATTTAATATTGTTTTATTTGAAATTTGGAAAAAGGTAAATAGAAAAGGGGTTCTATATTTTCATTATGTAATTTTAATTTGAGAGAAATTTTGAGAGAAAACTCTCTTTTGGGTGAAAATTTGATTTGTTGGTTGTGAGTGCATTATGTGGTGGAATTCGACAAGGTCAGATTCATTGGGTTAGGAATTAGTAGGGGATTATGCTTGATGATCCTTGCGAGCTCTCATTTGGCATGTGTGACATGCTCTTCATTTCAAAATTAGATTGTGTTTGAGGTATTTTACTTGTTTAAATTAATTTAGCCAAAAAAATTTGAATTTGAATATTGGAATCAGATTAGGGGAGTGTAGACACCTCCTAACACAATTCGTTTTGTAAAATTGCATGTCCATTTCATTATTTTAATTAAATTTTTGAGATTTTTCAAAATATGGGGTTACAATGCCCATTTTTTTGAGAATTGTGTAAAAAGATGAAGTATATATGAAAATTTTGTTGTTGGGTTGGGCATATCTATAATAAAAGGGTATCTTTAGATTTTTGAATTTTGAAAAAAATCTAATAGAAGATTTGGGAATTTTTTAGTTTTTGTCTTGTAAAATTATGAAGAAAATTTGTAAGTTTTTTTTATGAAAAATGATGAATTTTAATGTTTTAACAAAAGTGTCCTTTGTGATTTATTATAATAATGCTTGTAGAAAAATATTAGAAATTTTTGATGAAGTTAAATTGTGTGCATCATTTTTCGTGCCATACTCATTGGTGAGTGTGAAGATCTTAGGAATAATGTACTAGAAAGGGTTATGGGAGTGGCTCCCAATGTCTTCCCAACCCAAAGTGGCAAGTAGGTTGATCATAGGTGGGGATTCATCTAATCAAGTGATAATTAATTAAACATGGGCAATTAATTAACTAAGATGATGGATGCCCCTCTCATGCCTTGAGTGCTCGTATAGACTAAGGATGTTTGGGAAGACATGCTAGCTCAAGGATCTTGGGTCTTGTAAAAAAAAGCATCCTCATCTGTATGAGAGGATTACTACGTTTTGTGGGTGTCATACCTTTGAGCATTATGATGACACACCCTAACTAGCTCTCTAGCATCTCACCCTAGTGTCTTGTGTGTGTATGATGCACCATTTGTGAGTTGGCCCAATGATGATCTGTATAATACCTACCAATGATTTATCCTATGTGTTATGGCCTTGGTTTTTTTTCCCAAGGATGAATTCTTGTATGGCATTGGTGACTTGGACCAATGCAGATTGTGATGTAACATTGGTGAATTTTCCCAATGAGATCTTGTATTTGATCCTATTTATTTTTTATCCATCTTTTGTTTGGATGAGTGTTTTTATGATGTGTTTATGGTGTGTATTCTTTGTGTATGGTGTGTGTGCAATCCATCCCCTCATTTTTTTGGCATGAGTGATGTGATCAAGTGGCCCTTGTGACTATCTCCTAGCCTAGTGGGGGGTGGATCTTTTGATTCCACGAGATCGGGTGGTGTGGTAACCACCATCAAGGACTAGAGGTTCGTGGATCAAGAGATGATTCAACACCATATTATTCTAAGTTATATTCATGTATTTATATGTTTATTCATTTATATAATTATAATATTGATGACTAAGAACCTCTTTTGATATGTGTGTAAATTTGATAATAGAAAGAGCATTGTCTCAATTTATGTTTCTCGATGTTGGTACTGAGCACAATATCTTTATGTTTTCATTATCATGATATGGAATGGATAAAATAAACTTAGGAACACTTAATTTTGTGTTTAAAATGAACTTGAGAGTAAAAATTCATAGTTGGGTGGCCTATTCTTGCATCTAGGCAACCTTATCTTGCTCAAAGTTAATCCAGATTGACCAAATTTTGGATAAGTCTGAGTGAGCGGCCTAGTAGTATGTTGGCACAACTTGGTAGTAGTTGAGGCAGCTTGGTAGCTTATTGGGGTGGTTTGGTTTTATAATTTAGAAAACTCTAGTTTTTGCTTAAGTGTGTTGGGGTGACCTGGTCCTATGCTTGGGTGGCCTTTTCCCCATACAAAAACTAGAATGTAAACCCTCTTAACCACTAATATATAGAGATTTCTAAGCCTAATGTCAATAGTAAATAATTTTTATGCCTTTTTGTTTTCCCATTCAATCATTTTAGTTGTCAGAACCCTTCAAAAATTTAGTCAAGTTTCTTTGTTTTAGGACTTGACCTTTCTTATTTGTTTCGAGACCTCGTATGGGAAAACCATGTAAATGGAAGTTTCTCCTCATGGTCCCAAGGGTCTATTGGTGTTGTGTGCATGTTCTTAGGTGTTTTCATTGAGATCTTGTGGCTTCTCTTGACTCATTTTGTGTGCCTTCTTTCGAAGTCACTTGGTTGTCAAACCTAGGGTTAGGGAGATTATGCATCTAGTCTTGTGAAGTCATGGGAAGGTTGTAAACCTTTTTGGTTAGTCTTGTTAACATCCTCTACAATCCTAATAATTCATGGGATGTTGTGGAGTATTTCTTCCTCTTGTGTGTTGTCACGTTGTAACAAGATGCCTTATGAAGCATGAGATTGTTTGGAAGTGACTTGTCATTATTTATGTTTGTGGTGATTTGTGCCTCTTGGTTATGAATCCTCTTGCGATGGTTTGCCTCAATGTTTATATTTGTTTAGTTTTTCTATATTTGGATTTTAGGTTGATGATTCCCTCATCCTATCTTGGTGTGGTGTTGTGAGAGAACATGGTCATGGTTTAGTAACTGATTGTCATGTAGGTGTTGTCCCCTCTCTAATGTCCCAAGCCGACATACTTGAATAAAATTTGATAAAAATGGAGCAAGTTATGGAGTTGTGGTGTGTTATCCTGCATCTAGAATTTGTAAAACTTTTGGCCCTATTTGGATCCCATATAAATCCCTATAGGACCTTTTGGGCACTAAATTTGTGCTTAAGTATTATCTTCTAAGGTATTGAAAAACTTTAACTTGTATCTAGACCTCATCCAATTATCTCTTGTTTTCTCATAATTTTTGATGCCCCTCATTTTCTCGTATAGTCACTGAATACACAAATTTTCCTTACTATTAGATCCATTTTAATGGTCCACAATTCCCCATTGAACCTACTATTGCATAACCTATACCACCATATGGATGTTATCTACATGCCCCATAAAATTTTAGTAGGTCTTGATGACCCTTAGATTCTCAAAATGTCAAGATGGACTTGGTTCTCTTGCATGGTCAAGGAAGATGAGTTTTTAGGTACCGATAAGGCATTTAGAACACCCTTGGTTTTCTTGTTGCATCTTGATGTCCATGGTTTCTCTATGAAATAAGAATGATGAAACTTTCCATGCTATGTGGTATATCCACATACCCCTTAGATTTTTGTAATCATGTAAAGAATGTTGGAAAACGATAAATAGACAATTATAAATTCTGCACATAAATCTTAAGGATTAATGAATGTAATGCCACATGTCTCATCATACTTGGACATTGGGAAACAAATCTTGTTTTGGTAGGGAAAGTGGTGAAGGATAATTTGCTAAGTGGTTGGTCAATACTTGAGGCTTAATTATTTTTAAGATACAAAATTAAGGTCAAATTTTGTTAAGAAGATCACCCATTTAGCAAGACATCCTGATAAATTTATTTTTGAAAATAGATGTTTTAATGGATCAAACTTTACAATGACATGGATTTCAATATTTGAATAAAAATGTCACAATTTGTGTGTTGCAAAAACAAGAGCTAAACATTGTTTCTCCATTTTAGTGTATCAAGCCTCATAATCGAGTAAAGTGTGACTAATATAATATACATGATGTTTTATATATTTGCATCATTTTGTGCCAATAACATTGGAAGAGCATTACATGAAGCAGAAGAAATGGCATCCTGAGATAGGTGGTTGTAAAACAAGAAGATAAACCAAATATTATTTTATATCAAAGGATTTTTGACAATCCTCATTCCAATAAAATAAGAAGCTTTCTTAAGAAGAGTAAAAGGGAGAGTTTATTGCTCTAGTAATGAGACAAATTGGTGAATAGCCTGAATCTTCTCTTATAAATACAAAGTTGATATTTTTTTTGGAGGTGGCATATTAATTATAGCATCAATTTTCTTTGTTTCCACCTTAATACCATAATTTGACATAATAAAGCCTAATAATTTTCCACTATCCACACTAAAAACATATTTATGAGGATTTAAATGCATGTTATACTTACGGGTTTGTTCAAAGATTTATTGAAGGATTTTGACATGATCCTAACATGAGATTGACTTAGCCAAGACATCATTGACATAATCCTTTAGTGTCATATTTTTATGAATTTTTTATTTTTATTTTTGAATGATTGATAATTAAAGTAGGGATGACTTTAGATTGATCACTAGGAGTTGATGAGGATGAAACCTCATATTGGTTGACTGATATTTGATAATCACGAAGAGTCATGCATAGATGTGTAAATGAAGGATATATCTTTAGTAGAATCTTATCTCGAATGTTTGGTTACAAATTTCCAATGAAGACCCTTTACACATCGACATCTAGGGGAGAATATAAAATTTGAGAGTATAAGGCTTAGTTTCAAACTATAAAATTGATCGTTTTTCTTTAGCTTCTTGTTTAAAATGATCCAAGTTAGTTAATGTGACTTGGGGTCCAATGTTTTCTTGGAAGTTTTAAAGGGATTAATTGACAAGTTGTGAAAAAGAGTTGACTAAATTACTGGGTAATGAGAAAAACTAATCCAAGGCTACATTTTTCAATGACTGGGGAAAATTTTGGGTAAGAGAGCATATTTAAAGAGGAAATCACTACATAAAGTGTTAAATACAAATACTTGATTATTAGGATCTCCCTTCCCACTATCTTTTTGATAGCGCAATGTTTCAATGTTTTGTGGGATTGGTGTTTTTAGGATGGAAAATGATAATGGGCTATATGTAAGGTATGTTGGAGGGTTAGAATGGTATTGACCTTGATTCATGTTGGAAATTTGTTGTTATAATGAGGACATGTTTTGCAAGAGTTAGTTTATGATGGGATTGGTTGGTGATGTGTTTTAAGAGTTTGTAGAATGTGTAGGACTATTATGAACAATGGGTGGATTATTATTTTGAAGATTGAAGATTGGGTTGACATTTGGAGAAGTAAATGGGAGTGTCATAGATGGTGGAACAAAGTTATAAGGATTGCCACATGAAAGCCCCATACCATATTGTGTAAAAAAATTTATGCTTGGAGGAGTGAAAGTGGGAATATAAAATGTGATCATGGGAGTTGACACTTGTGGTTCAATTTGATTATGATCATCATTGAGGATTTGAGCACAACCAGCTTCCATTGGAATATTTGAATCCACTATATGAGCTAGGTTGTGTAACACTTCTAATCCTTGTGAACAATTTATCAAATTTCTAAGGTTATCCATAAGAGGGACAATTTCTCTAGCCAAAGATTCAGTACTCAAGTATAATGGGAAACTTTCCAAGTCCTTATATAGTTTTTGGAGTTTGTCTTCAGGAACATGTGTAATAGTGGTTTCCAAGTCCACATGAATGGATTGTGATGAAGAGGATATTAGTAAGGTAGGAATAGGAGTAGGATCAAATAATGATTGTGTTTTTGTGGTTCCTTGAGTGAAAGAGTTAACAACCTCGAGCTTGACACTGAAGCTAACTAAAGCACGATAATCCATAAGTCTATAAATTCATCTCACAAGAGTGTTTGATATAGAACACCAAGTCAAAAAACTCATAAATCAAATATAATCTTCAAGACACAAAAGTTTTCCTAAGATGAAAAGAACAAGAGGCAAGATAGATTACGCTATTACAAAATAGATTAATAGAAACAGAGAATAAATCTAGAAAAAAGCTGTTGAGAATAAACTGTAACTAAAATATGAGTTAAAATTGGTAGGATAGGGGAATTGGATGATTTTAAGGCTTAAAATATTATATAGATGGAGTTATACACGTAGGTCTTAGATTGTGCAAATTGAGCTCTAAAACCTCACTGAACTCAATCAATTTCAATTGAGGAAGCCCTAAATTATTTATGATAGGTACATAAATGTATGCATGTGGGGTTTTAAAAGCATTCAAAGGAGGAACTAAGTTCAATTTACTCCACACATGAATGTTTTCAGAATGTAAAACATGATAATCAATTGAATCTATTTTTGAAATACAAAGAAAAATGCTTTATGCTTTTATGCTTTATTTAAAAGGCTTGTGCATGCATATCATGTTTACATATTGAAAGTAAAGAAAAACTATTTCATTTACTACATACATTGACCAACACATTTTTATTTTTATTTAAAAAATATTTAATTTTATCTACATTGGTTACCTTGTTTTTAGTTGAAGAGTTATTTTGGTAATACACTTATTTTACTTTGATATAAATTTCAATTTTACTAGAAAAGATACCATTTATTATTTTAATAATTCTTTTGTTTTGTTTTCACTTTGGAAAGTGTAGTACACATTATATATACTTATATGCTACTTTTTAATAGCTTTATTTTTAGGCATTAATACATATTATAAAAAATTATGTGTTTTATATTTAAAGAATAAATATTGGCTATAAATAGTTTTTCTTTTTTCTTTCATAGTTACAACATCAAATGCTTCTCCCCTATTGCCATTATAGGTTATGTCTCTCAACATAATTATAATTAAATAGTAAAATTATAAAAGTGAATGCAAAGAATATTAATGACACTTAGCTCTAGAAATAAAGATGGAAGATGACTTTGAAGTGACTAAAATTGATTTCTCAAGACTAGAAATAAAACTTATCTATCTCTATTTTTCCCTGAACTCTATGAAAGACTTGTGTCCCTATTGAATCTACTTATAGATCACTTCTACATCTACAAATTTTTCCTCTCCCATATGGATTCAATCTTTCTAGTTGTATGTATTTGCTCTTTGCTTTGCCAAATTCCCTAAAAATTGCTTTGCTTTGAAGATTTATAATATTTAAGACCTTTGTAGGGTTGTTATATCACTAGAGGACAAGTCTTCCTAAGTTAACCCATAAAAAATTCTTTGTGGTTACATTGAAAATTGGAGATAACAAGCCTCAATCATGCAAAATACTCCTATTCAATTCAATATGCTAAATTATTTTAGTGCATCAATTTATAAGATTCTCACAATAAATTCCCTTTGAATGCTCCATGAAAGGAGACAATATTAAAACAAGAGAGGATGTGAAAATTAATACAATTGAATTCCTTTAAGTACATGCATAACAACCAATCAAATAAATATGTTTTTGGTTGTTGACACTGGCTATTGAAATGGGTGCAAGCAGGGCAAATTTTGAATTTCAATTTTAGAAAATTGGAGGTCAAATTTGTGAATGTAAGATCAATCTTGCAACCACTAAAGTGACTTAGAATAAAAAAAAACACTTATGCACATAATAAATGTTTGATCATTACAGGTGTATAAAATGTGGTATGCAAATAAAGGTGTGTAGATATGGTTAAGATATAGTCAAATATGTGGGAATGTGTCTATTAGGAATAGGTGAAGGCTAAGGGAATGAGTCCAACTTCACATAAAATTGTGCCATTTATCAACATACAATTGTATTAAGATATTATTTCAAAAAAAATAAAAATAAATAAATAGGAAATATCATGGGTATACAAATTTAACCATTATATTTTACCTTGATTTTGAGGTGCATGTGAATATTAAAATGATCACGTATCTCAAAGTATGTAGCACTTATAAATATGTGTGAAAAGTAAATATTCAAATGTAAATGACACATTGGATCCATATAAATTAATGTGCCCCACTAAATCTAACCTCTTCTTTGACATGTAAACTCCATTACCTACAATAAATAGAGGAAAAATACATAAATAGTTGTTTTTGTCTTACAAGTGAAAAGGGTATAAAATACAAGTTTACCCAACTATCTAGGAAATTGAAAACTATGGAAATGAGAAAGGATAAAATTTTAAAATTTTAAATCTATAGAAAGTGATGCAACTTGCTATCATGCAATATAAATTAGGCAATGCCATTCTATATGTTATTCTTCATCTAGATATGATGATGTGTTTGTATAACACCCACCACTACCAAAAAGCTTAATCATAGGAATGTTAGTGACAATATATGTTCCCCATTCAATTGGTTGCCTTTTTAAGAAATAATGAATTAGAGGAGAGGGAACAAGCCTACATAAAATATAAATGAAATCTAAGGATAAGCATTTATGCATGTGATATATGTAAAATAAATGTGGCATAATGTAATAAGCATGTAAAACGCCTAAAATAATATAGCATGTAAATCATAATGTGGGTTGAAGATGGATCTTGGAATATAAGTGTAGTGTCGTAAAATTGCATCCCTTGTAATTTTACCTACATTTTTGTATCCACTTTAGTGTCCACTCCCTTAGTATTTAGGCTCATTTTAGCCCCTGCATTAGCCTTTTCCCCTCTCAAGATGCTTTGGACCCCTTTTTAGCAACTACCTTTGTGTGTTAGCTTTGGGTCAACCTTGTATTTTCCTCGTTCCCACCATTTTGTAGTGTGATTTGTCTAGACACTGGCATGTTGCACAAAAGTCCACACTTCTACATGACGCGCTAGTGTCTCACGACATTTCAACATTCAAACGACCGTTTCTGAGCCTTTTTCCACCGGTCACCTCCTTTTGTCAGTGGTAACGACTCGGGAACCCTTGTAACAACTCAAGAATGTATTTTTCCCTCCTTTCTCTTTTAAATCTATCTTTTCAATTCTATTGCTCTCTTAGGGTCTTTTCTAGCTTTCTCTGTCATTTTTTCTTCTCTTTCTCTTGCTCTCTTGCTTGCACATATCTCTATAGCTTGCTACAATAGCACTCTCACATTCTTACGACACTCTTTGCAAATCTCTTAGCTCTTGCAACCCCCCCTCTCTCTCTTTAGCTTCCTCAAGTCTTGTAGGTAATATCTATCTCTTTTCTTATGTCTTTGACCATCTTGGGATTTCTCACATCCCTTGTATATGGACTTTATCATTGTTTCTATTATATTGTCTATTTGCTTTCTTGTCTATTATTCTATCTATCTATCTATCTAGCTGTCCATGGAGGTGGGAACACCGAAATGGGAGTTTGACTAATGCAAGCCCCCTAAACAACCACAACATTTTTCCTCGGTCTTATGTGTGCAACTATTGAAGATATTTTATTTGTTGGAGGCTTCATTGCTTGGTTGGTTGTGAGTGCTTTCCTTCCCTTCCTTTATTTCATTTAATCTACGCTTCACTTAGTTTACTTTAATTTATTTCAGTTCTATTATTCTCTATTACTTTCTTGCATTCTAAGAGTTCTTAGCAGTTAGTGTATAAGTAGTCATATTGTTGTTTTCTGTGACATTCTCTATTTTTCAGTCAGTACGAGACACCAGTGCGCCTTTGGGACACTAGTGTGTTGCGCTATTATCTATGTGTCACGCTGCCTTTCTTGGTCAAGAGCTCATCAGTCTATCTAGAAGACCTCTATGACCTGCTCTTTCTGGTTTTGGAATTCTTACCTTTTTACCTTGTCACTTGAGCTATGCTCCTTTTCAACTTATTAGGTAGTCTGAAATAGTTGAGGACCATTTTCACCTTGAAGATTCTTAATTGTCTCGAGACTCAATGGTAGAAAATATCCTCCTGTACAATAAGTTTCCCCTATCGTGGGAAAATGAAAATATGATGATATAACCCTTAATATCCATGAATGCTTGTGTAGGTACATAAAAATGCACTAGGACACACATATTTCTACTAGCATGAACACATAATGGTCAAGGTAAGACCATAGGTCCCTAGAGGTAATGTAGGTATAAAAATTATATCAAGGTCATGGCAAGGAAGGCTTGATGCCCTTAGTGTAGTATAATAATTATAGGAAAAAGAGGGGGCAAGCAAGATGTCCTCACTAAAAAGTGGTAGTTGTAAAAGCATGATATGCCCATGTAGGTAAAAATGATATGGAGGCAATCATGAGCATCCAATGGAAATGAGATATCATATTTTGAGGGTAAGAAATGATGTCCTTGAGTATAGTAAGATAAATCTCAAAATAAGATACAAAAATACAAGGTCAATAGGTATATTTGAGAGTGTTATATAACAATGTAAGATCGATATGTGATGAGGCAAGGCATGATTCCCTTGTCATACACTCATGTTTGGGGACACCCAAATGGTAGGGGGGAATGCATGATGACATTGGTGTAGATATATGATAATGAAAACTTGATAGTGAGCTTTAAAAGAAAGGTATGACAATTTAGGATCATAAAAAGTAAGAAATGGTCTCATGATAAAGCACAAGCATCATAAGTGTGTGTTATAAGTATAGAAAATATCATAAGAATATGCATTGTAATAAGCATGGGGAGTGTAAGTAAAGCATCACAACAAGAGAAATGCAATCAAGAGCTAACATGCCAATATGAGAAGCTAAAGTGATAAATGAATATCATCAAAAGAAAAAGAATAATACAAATGTGCAATACTAAGTAGGTAAAAGAGTAACTAAAGTGAAAATAATAGGTAGAGGCACAAGTGGCCAAAGAATAACAAATAAGGAAGATGAAAGCATGTAAAGGAACAAGGGTATGATGCAAATAAAAAATGGAAAGAAGCAAATGACCCTGAGTGAGGGAAAGTAAGTCATGTAAAAGAATAGAGAAGGTGAAATAAATATGTGACACACGATAAATAAAGCATAATAAGAAATACAAAATGTGAACTTGAAACAAATAAACAAAAGATAAAACAAGAAATCTAAGTTGTAGGTATAACCTTTCCTCCATAATCTCATTTAACAAATTATCATCTCAATCAAAATCATCAATTTTTTCTTCATTGATTCATTCTTGTTCTTCCTCTTTTCTTTCTTTTTCAATTACATGTGTCTCTTCATTGCATTCCTTTGTGCTAGGTAAAAACATATAATCCATTGGCATCACATTAGACACTTCCTTTCTTATCTATATTTCTTGTTTCTTGATAAGTGTGGTTGTGTTGGTATGATAGGAATTTAGTGCACCACAACTTCTTCCTTTGGTTTCCAAGTAGTCCTTTGAACAAGAAATTCTAATATTTGTGGCATATTTGTTTCTTTTTTTTTCTATTTTTTTAGTATCCTTTATTTATTTATTTTGGCACATGATGTTCAACTTTATGCTCTTTAGGTTTTTATGGAATATCTTCAATAATCCATCCTTTTTTTTTCTCTCCATTTGTTGCTATGGAATTTCATTTGATATATCTTAGAGACATTTATAACTTTAGTATAAAGGTTCATTGGGAGTAGGCATATATTTTTGTAAAGTAAAGTGGCTTAAATTTGCAAGGGGTTTATATGCATATTTTTTAACCTTAATAAATTTGTCCTCGTGAATGAAATTTACACATATATCCACCATAGAAGGAATTTCTCACAAGTAGACCAACCATAGCTTACCAAGTGAAATAGATTACCTATCCAAAATAGTGATAACATAAAATAACATGAGTGTTTCTTTAGGTGCAATTGCGATTGGCAATATAATATAGCCTAAAGTGTGAGTTAATAATCCATTAATCATTTTCAATGACATATTAGAATGTGTGTAATATCTACATTCTAAGTGACTTGCTATCAAGAGGTCTTTTGTGTATACATTGTATTAGTTATGGGATATATTAATATGTCCTCAATGATTGCATTCTTTATTACTTTGACAACATATAATGGGCTATAATGATTGGTCTACGAGATGTCCTCACTAGAAAATGTAGTGAGTGGAGAAGTAGGAGGAGATGATGAAGGTGTAAAATTAGCTTCAAGAGCTCCCATAAAAGCATGCTCATGTGATACAACATGATTTTCAACATCATCTTGTACCGTTGTAAATTGTCACCCTTGATAATTTCACTACATTTTGTCCCCCTAAATCATTGAGCCTAATTAAGCACATAATTTCATAAATTATGCATTACGAGACCCATTTGTACCATTTTTTGAGAAATTGCAAGCATTGAACAATGCATCCAATTGATATTTTGCCCCCAACACTTGACGTTCTGGAAAATAGGGCCATGACCCATATGCCCTCCCCCTTTTTTTTTGGGGACCAATTTTGGATATGTCAGTGTTGACATTTTAACATTCCAAATTCAAGTTGCAAATGTCGGATGTTGGGATTTAATTTTTGGGAAATTAGAGAAATGCCTATAAATACCTAATTGCATCATTTGAAATATATCTAGAAAACTATTGACAAACTTACGATCAAGAGCACTATCAAGCAAGTAAAGAGCAACATTTTAGAGCCTTATTACAACAATTCAAGACCCTGACATCATGTCAAATCCTATGTGATTTTATGCATGTTTATATTATCATTGCTTATGAAGGATAACCCCTGTTGTAGGTCTCCAAGCAATTCAAGCATTCAAGCAAGCAAGATCCAAGACCTTGAAGTGATGTGCATGACTTAAATCCTTTAAGGAAACCATTGAAGGGTGGTGAGTTGTAACACTTTATTTATTTATCATTCCTTCCTATCATTTATCCAATTTTATCATTGACATTGCCATCGTGGAAATGAAAACACTAACACGGGGTTTGACCAATGCAAGCCCCTAAATGACACACGTTTTCTTCTCTTTGTGAATGTGAAAATTTTAGGTTTAGAGAGGATTGAAGGAACTTTGAAGATAAATTGTTCATTATTGCATTTGAAGCCCTACATCTTGTCAACTCATAGAAACTCACTTACAAAAATATTCAACAGTGATTTGACATCCTTGCAATCGGAAATCAAAAGCTCAGATCTATCAAATTAGATGACTGCAAAAACAAAGCAGAAGCCTACAGGGACCCATACGCCCTTGGGCGACTCTGTCCCTATATTAAGACCAACAGTAACTTTTCAAGACAGGTATACATTAATCTGCACTTCCTGGAGATCAGCCTACAATTCACTATTTCAGTTTATCAATTGTTAGATTTTTGCATTTTGTATATTAGGTCATATAGTCTAATTAGGTCAATCATAGAAAACCAGTTCCAAGCCATTCCAAAACTCAATAGGATGCAGATCTAGGTCTAATTGGCTCACCTTCATGGTTGAAAGTCAATCTTCACACCTCGTTGATTTCCATCTTAATGAAACAATAGAAAAATACCCCCATGACACAACAAAAAGTTTGAATCCTAAGTTTACACATTAGACCTAGGGTTCCTTTTTTTCTTTGTTTCACATCCTTGTGTGTATCATCATGCGTATCATCATGTACCTCAACATTATTATGTGATGTTAAAAAAAATTCATGTATATTTTCAATTGACTATTTGTGAGTGCCAAGGAAGGATTTCCATCATTAGTGATAACATCAACTTTGATCATGTTGTTATCAAAAAGGTCACGTACCTTATTTTTAAGCCCCATGCATGATTGAATATAATGACCCTTAACTATATGATAGTTGCAATATGCTTGATCATATATGTCCTAATAAGTGGTTTGTTGGTATCCAATGGATGAATAAAAGGGGTTCTAATTAAATTACCACTCAACAAGCTTAGAAGAATATTATTCATGGATTCTTTAAGCTTAGTTAACTTCTTGGGTGTATTTGGTCTAAATAAAGGAAATTTAGTAGTAGTGACAACTTGATGAGCACCATGCTTCATTTTTAGCTTTTAAAACTTTATTTGACTTTTTATTCTTTGAGGAGTATGCTGATCCATTTTGATGTGTTGACCATGTTTAGACCATTTATTGTCAACATTTTGGATTCAATGATTTTTACATGTGCACAAAAGTCCATGGACGATGTAAATTTGTTTGGATACACTATATCTTAAATTGGTTTAATAAATCCCTTACTACATATATTTTATAATTTAAAATCATTAAGGGAATAATCATCTTTGAGCATACCATAGTCACTCATGTGTTCATTTGATTCGTGGGCATACTGAAATATATTAGAAATTGCAACTCTAAGGATCATGCTGACTTTGAATTTCTTTAGGAATATTAATGTCAAATCATCAAATGTGTGAATATAGCCTTGAGGAAGCAAAGAGAACACAAATCTTTTAGATTATGTGGAAATAACTTTGTTAATAGCTTATCCTCATATAGGAAGTCTACACATGTAGTTGTGAAAGATATCAAATGCACCTTTTCCATCATACATTGAAAATCACTTTGACATAAAGTCCATAGGGTGAGGGTGTATAACACTCTCAAGTGATAGTTGTATATGCTTAACATCCTTGAATTCCTCACTATCTTGTTCATTTGGTTTAATATCCAACCTCCTTTACCTAATTCATCTTGTGAATTAGCGCATTTAGGATGGAAGAGGGAAGGGTAACCAATGAATATTTGGTACCACTATGGTGTGTATATGAATTGACGTGAGAGGTAAGAGGGATGGTAGTGGTGATAGTTTAGGAAAGACATGCAAAAGATGAAAGATAATTAAGGGAATTCATGAAAATGGGTGAAGATGAAATGGAAGATAGAAATAACATGAGAGGTAGTGGTAGATGTAGTAGCAACATGATTAAGAGGGGTAATGAGAGGTGGGGTAGTGGTATATGAGCTAGGCATATAGGTGTAATACATCACAAGGGATGTGGAGTCTTAGGAGGTAGGCCATGAGAAGGATAAAAGGTGGAGAAAAGATAAACATTATGTGTGGAGGTACACTAGTATAAGTATGAGTGGCACTATGGAGATGAGTAGTGGTGGTGGAGGGGATAATGGTTGAGAGTGGGTTGATGGTAGATTATGTATTAATGGTAGAGGAGGGGGAGAAAGTAGATGTATTAGTTATATTGGATGAAGCAATCTTAGCACTAACAACTTGTAATATCTCTAGCCCAAATCACTTGTTGATGAACACGTTGTGAACTATATCACTTATTAACATTCACAAAAGTAGCAAGCTCATTTACAAACTTTTGGTTAGCCACTCAAGCATCATGATTATACACTTGGTTATTCTTAACACAAACATCCAAAAAACCTTAATCATATACCATTAGGTGACTTGAGCTTCTTAATGAAAGATTATGATTGTGAGTAGCCAATGACATAAACAAAAGACATGAAAATAAAGCTCAAAATTTTTAAATTTTAAAATAAAAATTATTATTTGTATGTCAGATTTAGTAATGAAACCCTAATGGTATAGTTGTGGGTGATAGGGTGTGTAAAATGGATAACAAACAATGAAGCTTAAGACCTTAAAAAGAAGATAAATATAAATAAAAGACACACAAAACCCTAGTAAGATTTGAAATAAGACATTGCAATAAGAAAAATGTAGATTTGAGAAACCTAAAATAATTAAGGTATAAATTATAAAGTAAAACCCTAGGGTGGTGTACAATAAGAGGGGTTCACCAAAATGTAAAGGGAAATGAACTTTCCCTACTTGATCTAGGTGCAAGCAAATACAATGCATACACATAAGTATAAACTAACAAAGATTAATTTATTAGAACTGGAAGAATTATGATATTAAGATAAATGTCAAAATTAGAAAAATGAATACAAAGAAAGTTAATAATGCTTAACTCTAAAATTAGAGATGAAAGATGACTTTGATATAACACTAAAATTGATTTATACTCAAATGAGAAATAAAACCTCCTTATTTGTTAAGTGCTATTATTTCTAGATTGAAACTGTGTAAATTTTTGTATCATCAACGTTTCAGATCACACTCGATGATCCATCATTAGGATGATATGCAAACAAAAAGAGAAAAGAATGTAAAAAGGTAGCAAACTTGGTAGGCTAAAAAGGTGAGGAGATTGAGAGGCAAGGGGAGGACATGCTGAAAAATGACAAGACAAGAGAGATAATAAAATATTAAAATTAATAAAAATAGGAAGAAAACTAAATTCTCAAAGAAATTGAACAAAGGAGAAAAAGCTCAATCACAACCCAAAAAACTAAAAAGATAAAAAAGAAACGCTGGCTTATTTATGATTTATCTCAAAATTTGATCCCTTCACTTGTGCACATTTACTCTTTAACGCCATGTCTCCATGTCATTGCTTAAATGTTTTTTATGCTTACAATTAAGTAGCTAGAATGTTCCCATGCATAAATTTTATTATGAAAATTGAAAATAAGTTGGTAGAAAAAGGGGTGGAGGAGGGCGAGGTGCTAGCAACAATTACATATTGCCAAAAATCCACGTGGCTCTACAAATTTCTTTCCTTCCTTTTCAATATTTACTTTTGATTTTTGCATAAATTATTATTATTATTATTTTAGATTGCACGAATCGATCGATCGAGTATCCGTCCCACTATAAATTGTAGTGCGCTTGGTAAACTTTTTTCATGTGACTGGTGGCACTGGTGCGACACACCCTCCAATACCACGGATTTGGGGGAAGACTAGACCTCATGATCTCTTGCTTGCAATAGGAAGCTTTAGCCAATCGAGCTAGGCCCTCGCCCCTATTTTTGCATAGATTATTATTAATACTATAATACAAATTTAAAATGATTCTTATTAAACATAAAAAATAAATATTCATGAGGCCACCAACTCCACCAATAATTCTTAAATAAATTGACTAGTGGCTGCTAACCAAAATAAACTAAACAGTCACATGAAGAACTACCCTAATTTCTTATATTCCTTATTGTCTTATTGTTGTTTGAATTCCACTTCCAATAAATTACTAAAACAATTAAAGAAATAAATATCACGGGCATGCAAAATTTACCATTACAATAACCGGGAGTTTTATGCTCTACCCGACTCCCCATATTGCGTGGCGTCTAACCCACCGTAAGTGCAAGAAGTTGACCATCCACCTTTCGTCGCCATGACTTGTAGTGGAGGCAAAGTTTCGCTTCTTCTAGATACTTCATCACTCAATCCCACTCTGCCTTGTCATTCACGTACAAATATTTGTTAATGTAGCTCCTCTCCACTTGGGATATATATCTCCCTCCAACTGCACATGTACAAGAGAGACAAGACATCAATGCTAAAATTGTAGCACCCTACAAAAAAAAACAAAACACTCCCATTCATTACAATTATCATATTAGTGCCCCCACCACCTAGTGCATTCATGCTAAAGTTAAAAGGGATCACATGTTGTCCACATTTTGGAAAAGGTTCCAAGGCTCTAGTGGCGGCCACAAGGGAATATGTATAGATCTCTTATCAACAAGCTTAAATTATAAGCCATTTAAAAAGAATGGGAATAAAGCTAAGCTTAAATTAAGGGCACAAAGATTGTTTTGGTTGATAATTGAGTTTTTAATTAAAAGATTGAGGGTATTTATTTGTATGGTTTTGGTTTTATTTATATTTATCGTATTTCGTGAGAATTTAGATCTTGGTGGATGGCACAATCAACAAAGAGAACATCACACTTATTAATTATACTCAACTGATTAAATTACGACTCTTTATTGGAAAAAGATATTTTTAATAAAAATTAGAGGATTGATTTATAATTGAATAACCGAAGAAACTGTACCTACCATGTTTTAACATTATTGTACAATTCACGTCGGTGGAACGCCACAAGCCTTCACCAAAGGCGTTGATGGATTTCCGACAGTGAATATGACTTATTTTATAAAAGCTTAGAGTCCGGAAGAAAAAGAGCGAGCGTACAGCAGCACTATGCAGGAAAACATAAAGAAAAACGCATTTTAAAGCATTACGGGAAATATAAACAGTGGTGCAATGCAGTGATAGCGAAAGGGGCGGAAGTTAACGGAAGGCGTCTCGCAGCTCAACAAAGAGGTACGTCGTGGTTTGGAGTCCCGTAAAGTTTGAGCACATTGTATGTAATGTGAACTGTGAAGTAGTTTTTAGCTCTGGATTTATGTTCTTTTTTGGATTTTTTCACTGTAAATCTGAGCTCCTGGACTTGGAAATTTTCTGGGCTTCTGTTTAAATACGGAGCGATTGTACGGCGGATGCTATTTGTGAAGTAGAATGGTTTGATGAGAGCAATTTGTAGTAGAATGATTTTAATTATATTTATTAGTGTATGGACTCGGTGATAAAAGCGGATGAGGTTTAAGACATTATTGCTTCTCTCGGAAGGTTGGATTTTCTTTTGAATGGAATTTTTCTTTTCGTTTGTTTATTAGAGTACTTTTTGCGGCGTTTTCAGAGAGCTCATTGATGTCTGCTCTGAGATATTTAGAAACTTGAAAAAAAATGGTTTGAGTTATAAAGCTTTTGGATAAATTTGTGCCAATTTTTGAAAGAAATTTCAGTATTGGCTAGGCATTCCATAATGAAGAACTGTTCCTCTGTTTTACTGCTCCTGCAGACAATATGCATGGATAATTTCTTGTTTTATGTTGAGCATCTTACTTTTCTCAAATCTGAGCTTGCGTGAGCGGCTTTTTATTTAAGCTATAGGTATTTTACTGTTCCTGATTTAACATGATGTAAGCTAGTAGAGCTAAATTATAGTCTAGCCCTGTCTATTTGACTATTCTTTCAATTTATTTGATATGATTTATAAATGTGCAGGGGATTGGAGGTGGAGGTTTAGTTGAGGACAGGAAAGTAAAGGAAAATTCCTTCTGAGGTCCCGGTTGCCTGGCGCCTTTTGCATCTAACTATGCTTGGATTGTGAAAGCATTTGGGGTTTGTTAATTTGCATAAATTTGAGTATATTTAGCTTCATTACAGAGATCTCAGTAAATTTGGCGGCATTTAATGAAATTTGCTGTAGCTGGGAAGAGGCGCTTTCGTCTGTTTTTTATATGCGCTTGAGCTTTTATGTAAATGCCCAATCCGAAGGCGTAGAGGATCGGAATGGATTAGGCGTCTTTGGCTGGATTTGAGGTGAGTGTAGCTTAAATTTCAGGTGCATTTGGTCACATTTTGAAAAACTTTCTGCAGTGATTGTAACTAAGAGTTTTGTTGTATAGAGTATTTGATCAGATTAGGAAGCATTTGATGAAATGTAACAGAGATACAGGGTGTTGAAGTATTATAAATGCTGTGTTGTTGAGGATCTGTTACAAAGGAGGCGGTTTGATTGTTTTGCAAGGGTTAGACTGATGAGGGCGGGAATTCCATGGGAACATATGGGCGATCTAGCCAACGTCGCACAGTTGACCGGGCTTGACGCCGTCAGACTGATTGCCTTGATCGTTAAGGCGGCCAGCAATGCACGTATGCATAAAAAGAATTGCCGTCAGTTTGCGCAGCACCTGAAGCTTATTGGGAATCTGCTGGAACAGCTTAAGATTACTGAGTTGAAGAAATATCCTGACACCAGGGAGCCTCTGGAGCAGCTTGAAGATGCGCTCAGGAGGTCTTACGTTCTCGTGGATAGCTGCCAGAATAGGAGCTATCTGTATTTGCTGGCAATGGGGTGGAATATTGTATTCCAGTTCAAAACAGCTCAGGTGGAAATTGATAGATATTTGAAGCTTATTCCTCTCATCACCCTTGTCGACAATTACAGAGTCAAGGTCATTTTCTAAAACTCTACTTCCCTATTATTTTATGCCATTATTTTTATTTTTCATTCACTTTTTAAGGTTAAACAGTATATGTGGCTCTTCATTAGCAGGAGTGAGAATGCATTGTTATCATGTAGCGTTCTATTCAGCTCCTTTAGAAAATTGTATGGGAGCAAGTTCTATGCTTTGCCGTTCACAGTTGCTTCAAAACCACCTAGATCCATTAACTTAAGTATAAGACGTGATTCTCTGGATATCTGGAGAGATTTGTTAATTTGTAGAAATGGAATAAGGCTTAATGGATTTTTGAGAAGCTTTTATTATAGATAAAGTCAAACAAACAAAGACTCTAACAATCATATTTTTTTAAGTCTCTGAGCCTTCACTGCGTGTCCACTGTTAGTTGTGATAGCTAGCACTAATATCCGTTCTTTTACCGAACAATTATGTCACATTCTTACTCAATTGTCTATCCAGAAAATTATTTGTAACCATGAAACGGTGCAGATGTATTTCTATATAATTAAAGTTGATTTGCACTGCTCCTGTTTTCGTAAGTGGTGTTTAAGCCTTGTGTTGCCCCCGTAACCTGGTGAGTAGTAGATGGCAGATCTTTCTTTTACTGGGTTGAACGATTGGACTTAGGTACCCACTGGATTAGGTATTTGTTAGTCAATATGACAATTTTGAGCTACTGTTGAACAAAATAATTATTCTTTCCAGCAAAGACTTTTGTTATGAACAGGCAGTTCATACAAATCTTTCATGGGTTCGAATTCCACTAACCATTTCTCTGAAATGGAACTGTAACAGCTCACATACGTTAGGTGAATGCCCACTTTTACCCATTACACACTTTCACAACAAACAGCATACGGAGGGGGTTATTATAGACCGCCATATTTGGTGTAAATTGCATTTTTTCTGACGCAAAAACATCCACACAGCTATTATGCATTTTTTCGCTTTGGTGTAAATTGCATTTTTTCTGACGCTAAAACATCCACAGAGTTATTATGCATTTTTTCTCTTTGGTGTAAATTGCATTTTTTCTGACGCAAAAACATCCACACAGTTATTATGCATTTTTTCTCTTTAGATAATCTCATTAAAATCAATCTTGGATGGAATATATGTTGGGTATCTGAGGAAGAAGGGATAGACTAACTGAAATACGCTTCCTTTTTAGCAGGTTTCCCTCACACTGCCTTAGTCCTAATCATTTCATTCTGTTTGACAGGATATTCATATTAGATATCCGTATTGTAAATTTGATTACTCCATAATAATGTCGGTGGAAGCTCCCTTTCCTTGTATTCCATACAAATGAACGAGTTACGTAATGTTGTTATACAGTTAAATGTTGCAACGGGGTCCCCGCTGTCATTTCCTCCGTCTATGGACAAGCTGATTGTCTACGCGGTGGGGCCCTATTGAGTGGATTATTGTCATTAATTTGTTCGTGCGACCGAGACCATTGTCCACCCTTTGTGGAATATTTTGACGAAAAATACAATCAATGAATAGTGCGTAACTACGTTGAAACTTTTCAAGGGGCCGTTTTGGATCCAATCTATATCCGAGGCTATTATTGAGGGAATGCTCCATATTAGGTGGCTTTTATTGCATGATGCATAATTATTGTTCTTATTTTAGCACGTCTTTTTAATACCTACTAAAATCCTCCGTTAACAAAGGGGACCATTACTGTCTGGTGGGTGCGAAACGAATCAAATCGACAGAGGCCTTTTTCTGGGCTCCTAAATAGAGTATGCGGGGGCCATTATCATCCGAATAGGTACCTATCAATGAACAGAAGAGGTTATGTACAGTCTGTAGGTCAGTCACAGTTGGCAATCTCTTTCGTACACCTGCCAATTCGACTATTGTATTGATCGGTATTTATTGACGAAATCATAGGAGGTTGGTGGGCTTGCAGCACGGGAATAGAAATTGGTGACAGACGGTCCTCTCTACTTATTAATAAGATATTTTAGATCGAACCTCGTACACAATTTAGGTGCCCTAAATACCTAACTATAGTTTTTTCACACATCAAGTGGTTATGCCATCATGGCGATAGAAGCTGTATTTGAGCGACTAATTGCTTTAATCATGTTGATCAAAGCTTTAGCAAGAGATTCAGTTTCAGGGTCATGTCACATGAGCATTTATGACATCCTAGTGTTTTACTAAGGATCTGGGAAAATAATGGTTGGGTTCAGGAAAGGAAAGGGAAGTATATTCGTAAAGATCCCCGTTGCCCATGCATCTGGTGCACAGGAAACCGCCGGTGCAACTGATTGCACTTAGACTAGGAGGTCTACGTGTCCTACCCTCTCCAGATTTGAATCTCTACCTTGTTGATGGAAACAAAAGGAAGTTTAAAGTAAATAGATCTGTAACTGGAACTCTGGACAGCAACTACTCCGTGCTCTGTTTGCTTGTTTAACTAGCTGTCTTCTTTCCCAGGGTTTTGGCATCTCAATGAAGATGAATGATTAGTTGTTTCAGTCATGCAAGTTTATAGTGACTGGTATTTCAAGTCAAACCAGTGTGTGGTATGTCCAATATTTTTTGAAATTACTAGAGCCTTCTTTTGAGAACTTGCATGACTCGAGTAATTTCATGATCACCCAGAAAAGTCTGAAAGTTGGGCAGTAATAAACCTCTCAAAAAATTCATTTTTTCACTTTCAGGCAGCAGGTAAATAAATTTACAGACTTTACTGGGTGATCATGAACATTAAACCAAAAATTTTGTGATCATCCATCTAGGGCTATTATTAGGTATGGTTGAAGATGATCAACTAATTGATCTAGATGAGATGGATCCTAATTTGGAATGCATCACAGCCGATGAGGAGCCTTCACTTAGTGAAGAATATTTGGATATATTGAATGGGGTTATGGATGATTGTGACCATGCTTGTTCGGAGAAAATGGTTGCGGATGTAGGGGCATTGGCTTCACTTTACATATCTTGTCATGGTTGCCTTATAGGCTATTTGAATGTTGTATTTTTGTAATGTCCCCTACTTGGAGTATGCCTGAATTTGCCTTAAGTGACAATTACATAACATAAAACTGTTTTACAGATGATATTCCATAGTAAATTATATAATAGATATTGAACTTAAGAATAAATGAACTATTAACATTTATGAAATAATGAATAACAAATTAAACTTGGATCCAATATATAGACTCTTTTCCAATAACCAATCATGGTAGGGATTGGAGAGAAACGCATGATAGGGTGCCAGAAAACTATTCATCATAATTAAACCCAAGGGCGTGCTCATACCCCCCTAGCCCCAAGTGGTAGGAACATCCAACCAAGACAATTCCATCCAACTTAGGGTGGTGTACTTAAATTGTGAGAACATCTAAGTGGCAGGAACGTCCAGCCAAGACAATTCCATCCAACTTAGGTTGGTGTACTTATGTTGTAAGAACATCCAAGTGGCAACCAAGACAATTCCTATACCGCCTCTCCCTACATGTTTCCTTGCCAACCCTACATATGATAGCTTCATGAAAATCAAACAAATAAGAATCTATTATTCATATTTATATTAAAGAACCATAATTACTTATATGGCTCAATAATTGCTGCAAGCATCATTATTGCATAATCGTATATAATATATATATTTCATAGATATATATATAATATAATTATTTCTAATTAATTTCAATAGATTCTTGGCAATAATACTTAATCCAATAGGATCTCTTATAATTTATTCCATTTCTTCTAGCTTCATGAAAATCAAACAAATAAGAATCTATTATCCATATTTATATTAAAGAACCATAATTACTTATATGGTTCAATAATTGCTGCAAGCATCATTATTGCATAATCGTATATAATATATATTTCATATATATATATATAATATAATTATTTCTAATTAATTTCAGTAGATTCTTTGCAATAATACTTAATCCAATAGGATCTCTTATAATTTATTTCATTTCTTCCAATCTGCTGCTTAATTCAGATTTCCAAGTGATTTCCATTCCATTTCTTATTCATTCCCAATTCCTTGGTGCCTCTCCCCACTCATTTGTTTCTCCTTTTATATCTCCCATGGTTGGGAGAGTCGCATCTATTTATTTAGCAAGAGACACTTCCCTTTATTCCATTGCATCCTTTGTAAGGATGCACCTCTTTATTAACCGCTGCCTTTGGCTAATTATAATTTTTGCCTCTTTACAATTAATCACTGGCTTTCATTCACATAATTATCTCCTCACTTATAAATCTCTACATACTCATTAATTGCTGTCCTTTTATTTAATGACTAAATAGTTGCCATACTATTGGCTATCACTTGCTAGATGAATTGGAGGATTTTAAGGGGTTGTTAGAGGGGACAGATTCTGACAACCAAGTCTGACATGGAATATCCTGTCCCCTTTGTGTGTTGTTAAGGCAATGTTAATCTATATTCATCTGGTCCGTAGCTTTAATTATTTGGTGTCGTACTCTTGTGAAGGACTTGCAGATTTAGAAGCTTATCTAACTCCCTATGAGATAGATGCCACAAGGGTTTAATATTAGTGCTGCGATTTAGGAAATAAAATAGGTCATCACAATTTTCCAATAATGTTTTGTATATGAGTTATGAGTCTATGACAATATGCACCGCAGAATTGGAAAATTGATACTTCAGGAGAATTTGAGAGTAATTGGCAACATTGGATGTTTATTTGTCTTATAATTAAAATTTAGACTTGGTTTCTCTTTCTACTCACTCTATTTGGCATGAAAAAGCATTACATTTTTTTTTTGGTTCCATGCTTTTTATGAGTATTTAATGTCTTAATTTGCTGTGTTTTCCTGTTTTAAACCCATGTAATTGAATTCTATTTGCACTGTCAGTTGCTGCAATTCAACTCCTCTATGTAATTGGCACAACATGGGATGCACTTTGGTATGCCAAGGCTTCTGTTGTGCTAGGTCTTGTAGGTGTTGACATGAAAGGACTTCCTGAGCATATATTTTCAATTGATGCACCATCCTTTCTACAAGGCAAATAAATAGGGAAATCAAAGATGAATCTATAGAGCCTAACTATAGTTTGAATAGTTAGAGCCTTAGGAATGCTTTCCTTGAAGCTTCAACTCTACTACAATACATATCTTCACTTTGAGGTGGGACCATCCAATCTCCAGGTTACACTAAGCTTCAATTTTCCTATAGTTTTGAGAGTTCCTATGGTACAATTTAGAGTTTGCTCACACCCCCTTTGCATAGAGACCAATCACCATATTCCTTAGGTACGTTATATTTGTCAGATTTGTTTGGTGGAGCATAATATAAAGGATCATTTTGTTTTTAGGTACTCTCATTACTATGAGATTAGGGGGCAATTCTTTTACTCTTCAAAGACTTGTATAACTCATTGTAGACCTTCATGGCTTATGAGGATTGAAGATGCTAAGCTCTTTTTTTTGAGAGATGTTTGATCTTTGCCAACGTCTAGGGTCTCTAGACAAAGGCATTGCTTCCACAATGCTCTACACTTGGAGGATTGTTTCTTCCATACACTTTGTTTCTTTTTTAGGAATGAGAGGAAGTGACCTCATGACAAGCTTATAGATATGAGGAGATCTGTGAGGCATGAAAGGATATTATTTGTCATTGAACTTTTACAGTCCCATGGGTCAATTTTGGCTTTCTATGGACATTAATATCATTATCATTATCATCAATAATAATAACTAAAAGAAACAAAAATTAAATAAGTATTATAAAGACTTTGGAAGGGATCATGGAAAGACACCGTGGAAATTAGAAAAGAGGATGAAAAATATTTGAGAACCTTGTTAACTGAAAATAAACAGAGGCATATGGAACATGATGAAATATTGGAAATTATCTAAACCATCCTATTAGAAGATGACACTGAATTGTTAATGCAATAACTGAATCCAAAGAAGAAATAAATGTTGTGGCAGGCCTAGGTGTAGTAGAATTCCTTAGATGTATATTAGGCATGATTCTTCCACAAATTTTGGCATATTGTAGGCTTGTAGGTAAGAGAGCATTAGAAGATTCTAGAAGAAGAAAATTTGTTTCGGAAGAATGTAAACATTGCTTTCCAAGGCTTTATCTCCCAAAAGGAGATTTTTTTTAACTCCCTCAAACCAATCTCTCTATGTAATTCAATTTATAAATTCTAGCAAAAGTAATGGTAAATGGATTAAAAAACATTTTACACAAGATCATTTAAGAAAAATGAGGTTTTGTAGTAAGAAGATGGATGCTAGATGGGATGATGTGGCAGGCATGACGATAAAACTACAAATAAACAAAGCTTATGACAGTAAATTTTTTATCATTGAAAGTTGCATATGTACTGCTACGTTTTCACCTTATGCTAATAACCATTTTATTGGATATTTTCACATATCAAGGGGTTTTAGGTAGAGATATTCATGCTCCTTTTACCTATTTATAGTAGTGGTAGAAGCTCTAGGAAGGAAAATAAAGAAGGAATGGAAAGGAAAAAGAATAAATCGGTTAAGCATAACCTCCTTAGTGGATCTAATAGCCCCCTATCAATTTGTAAATGATACTTGATGCGAGGGGCTTCAATTGCTCATGGAATATAAACTTAAAAAAATCATAGTTTATGAAGATGTTGCAGGTTAGGAAACTATGGAGTGTCAGATTCTTTTCCAAAATGTACGGAGTGAACCAGAAGAAAGAATTTACATAATTGGAGTTTGTAAGTTCTGAACTACCAAATGTATAAATTGAAATGCTTATGGAGTGATGAATTAAAGAGGCTTCCTAGGAAGCAATATACTAAATTTAAGAAAAACTGTACATTGAAAGGGAAATGATTTACACTAGCAAGAATAATTCAATTAACTAAAGTTTGTATACAAGAAATTCCAACGTACATATTGTCTCAATTCCAAGTGCCTAATAAAGTGGCTAGCTGTCAAAAGATTATAAAAAGTAATTCTCTTGGAATGGGATAGAGGAAAACAAAATTCCCCTACAAGGTATGCCAACCAAAAGGGAAGGAGGGTTTGAGTTTAAAAACCCATGAAAGTAAATATGGAAGGGGATATATAAAGAAAAGGATAGGCTTTAGAGCAGGGTGATTAGAGGGAAGATTTTGGACACCAAAAAGTCAAAGGCTATTCACTTTAGAGCCTCTTTTCAATGGTCCATAGGTATAGGGCATCATCTCAATTAAATAGGAGTTGAGATGTAATTTAAGGGAGGTTGACAATAGATTTGGGATGACATTTAGATAGAGTCATCTCCTTTGGCTTACATTTTAAAATGAGGAGCTTGTTGATCTAAAGGTCCACGTGGAAAGGACTAGGACTTGGTGACTTAGCAAAAAGGTTAAAAGCTATTTCATATATTTAGAGGGAAGAAGAAAGTGGAAGCATTTTGAATGGTCCCATCATTTTGATAGGGATAAACTGCAGTTTTGAAATATTTTTTAAAGCAAACTCCCCTTTGAATGTGAGAGGAAGTGATAAGATATATGCAACAATGCAAAATGAGGGGACATTTCAATTAAGGAAAAATATGAAAAAATCATGTGAAACGAGGGGAAGGGAGACTATCTAGCAAAGAATGTGTGGTCCAAGCATTGACTTCAACAGCAAATTCTTTTCTATATTCAGCAATTTTAGATAAGGCATTGACATATGAGGCTCTCATTTGTAGAGGATTTCCTTGCCTTCCAAGATGTTTTAAATATAGGAGCATGCCACAAGATGGGGATCAACTATTTTTTGCATTCTAATAGCCATTGTAGATTGGACAAGATTGTTTAATAAAATAGAAGGAGAATGGGTGGGTTTGGAGTTAGTAAGGAACTAACAAAAAAAAAGTAGAAATGGAAATCAATTAATTGAGATTTAGTAGAGCAGAGCTTGGGAAAAATGCTACTTCATTCAATGGAAAACAAAACAAGTTTTATTTTTTTGTGTATTAAAACTAGAGTAGGGGTTTACGGCAACAAGGACCTTCATTGTGAATGCTAGTTTTGGGTGTTAAATACCAAATGTTTATGTTGGGAGATCTTGTGATGCCCCTTTAGAAAGTTTTAGAGTTTTTTTTTGAATTATTTTCATATTGTAATAGGTGGGGTTGTAAGATGACACAAGGCCTATAGACATCAAATAAAATCACATTAGTGGGAGACCTACATGATCATCATGGGGTAAGACCAACATGATGATGGATAAAGGAGATGAAGTCTCCTCACAATTGATGATAGAGTGCTTGACTCTCATTATTAACACAAATAGAGCAAAGAATGGAAAGGACTAAAGCACACGCTATACACCCCTCACATATCCAAGCCTACAAGCAAACAAAGAATGGATTTACAACTCCCAAACATCCTTTTGAACAAGCCATGCATGGTAGGAGGTAGGTCGCAAGAAAGATATGACATTTGACTTAGGTCTCGCTAGAGACTAACCAAGCACACTCAAGAGCATGAGAACACTTTGATTTTGATAAAAGGATGACAAGAACACTCAAACACTTCAGTCTAAGATGAGAAGGAAGAGAAGACCATAAGCTACAACTCTATAAGATAAAATCTTTCTATAAATCACAAGCAACTACTCCCTGTCTTTGGATTGCTCACTTTGAGTAGGATCATTCCTTTTACCAATCAAAATCACCCTTGGCTATCCTAGGATTGCCCCTTTTACTAGTGAAATGGCCTTTGTTCAAAACATGTGACTTTGAGCAATGCACAGGGCCTTAAATGGACAATGGGGTTCCCAAAGACACCAAAGTCAACACCAAAGTTTCCAAAGAGATTCCCAACAAGCCTAACAATCAAAAAGGCATCTAGGCCTATATTTCAACATTAAGAAACATGAACAATAACACAAAACCCAAAATAGGTGCATGACTAAGTTAATGCAACACCAAAGGGCTAATGTAAAGCATGGCTTAGCTTTCTTGATTTTTGTGCTGTTAATGAATGGTATGAAACAAAATATTTCAATATATTTAAGCATCATATTCAAGGTTCTAAATTTCACAAAAGATGATATCTTAATTTAGGTGAATTTCTTTGGTACACATTCATATAAACCATGACAATAATGCAGCAAGAGAACATTCAACCAAGCTTAACTTTGCTAACACAATAACCAATAAAAACAGCCATCCACCAATGAATTCAAATTACTCCAATATCATAATATAACATAAAGAACATCTATAAATCACTTTCCAACAAGAGTACACATGGTCTATATGTCACACAATTAGGACTTACAAACAATGATATTTCTAGAACTCAAGGTACAATCTCAAATCAAAAGACAATTATTACATGATTACAAAGTTGTATTTGCATCCCAAAAATGGATAGAATACACTCTAATACAATAACGATCCAAAAGTGCAATTACAAGCTAATTCAAGATTACAACTTTCTCAAATATAACATGATATTGTAGTACAAAGCCACAAAGAGCTATAGGATCCTTGCATGAACTCTATGATACTATGCCATGATTCTAATGCGAAATCCCACTAGTGATCAACACCACTCAACTATGTGGGACCCTAAGGGCTACCCCTTTGTCCACCCCTTTGAACTAAGAGACAGTTACCATGGATGTAAATCACACACATGCCAAGCACTCACAAATTGGCCACAATTAAGAGAACATCACACGGAGGTATCTCATTCACAAGGTGGACTACATGAGTCCAAACAAACAAGGAAGATGAGGCTAGTCTAGGCAAGGAATGGTATCCCTCAATTCTCCAAAATTGAGCTAGGACCAATTAAAACTTTGGTCCCAATAGTAAGTGCCCCTTTTGGTAGTACTTGTCCAATGCAATACGTCTTTTCAAATGTCCTTGCATACCAGCCAAATACAATGTGTCTTTTTACACATCCTTGCATACTTAAGTTCAATTCTTTGTTAAGATGTGACATGTATTTTCAAACATGCCACCCTTTTAGTCTTGTGTTTATTATTGTTATATAATACACCCATTGTATTGCATAATTAAATCTTGTGTTTATTAGTATGATGTTGAATGTCTTTACAAACTTTGCATCCCACAATTAAGATATCATGATGTTGCACGAATTTTCAAATGTGACATCTCAAATGTAGATCAAATTGCTTGAGGCCTAATGCAGACTGAATCTGTGTGAGTTTTACCAAACTGGCACAATTTGCAGCTAAGCAATCACTTGAATTGACAATTGCATTTGTCAATCAAAATTTAATTCAAACTGTATCATATTTCAATCCATTCAACAATAGGGAATTCATGCTCACATTCATGTTTACAATAAAAGATGGAAAGCAATTCAGATTTTTTATTTATTCAAATTCAAGTCCAGAGATCAATCTTTAACCATCTTTATTACACCAAAAGCCACACACATCATCTTCCTTCTCATTCAACCTAGTATTCAATTTCTTATCTGCACTTCCACTTTGCAATGTTTATTTTATCTGCACTCTTTGCTGATGTTGAGATTTTACCGATGCTTGTACAGTCAAGTCAAACATTACACACATTTGCCCAATCTGTAACAATAGCTGAAGCACAATAAAATCAACCAATATTGCATTAGTCACATTTCAATAATAATATTTCAATTATGACAACATCATAATAATATGATCAACACAAGATTTAGTCATTTATCAAATAGGTCCTAAACACTTCCTCTAGCATAAGCATAATGAAAATCTTGACAAGCAAGAGTTAACCTAGGCGGGCTTTATAGGGGGAATATCCATATCCTTGGAATGTCATAGGGATATGGGAATTGTTAGGCCATCTGCAAAAACACGCATAACAATGTGACGTTTAGAGAAATGTTTCCAAGATCAAGGATAGGTTCCAGGGACCAGCAGCTAGAACTTTTAGAAAAAAGGGATGGGATATTTTGGGAAGTCCTTGGGGACACATCCCCAAGGTACAATGAGAACTAGAATGCGCCATGGCCGAAAAGCTTATGGAATGAGGTTTGAAGGTCATATAGACAATAAGTCCAATAATTATGATTTGGAATCTATGGCTGGAAAGAATTATTAGTTTTAACTTTTGGAGACAAGGAAAATGGTCTAAAGAATATGAGAGAAGATGTGATGGGAAATTCCTAGGGACACATTCCTTGGTTACATTGATAACCAGTGAGTGGCATGGCCAAAAATATTATAGAAGGTTTGAAGGTCATTCAGACAATAAGTCCAACCATTATAATTTGGAATCTATTGCTGGAAAGAAACTCTTTAAGTTTTAGGGACAAGGAAAAAGGTTAGAAGCATGTTGGGGTAGATAAAAGCTTCATTGTAAAACTTCACCAATACATAGAATCCTAGATCAAATGAGTCGTCTGAAGAAGATGAGGAAATTCTAGATGGAAGTTGATCAAGATACCCATAATAGATTTGGTAGGAATAGAAAGAAGAGCACTATGATTGCATGCAATAAATCTTCTAGAGATTGGGTTAAGCTTAATTTTGATGGATCTGCAAAAAGAAATCAAGGATTAGCTAGATGGGGTTGGAACTTTAGAGATTTATGGACAACCTCCATTAATATATTTCTACTCCACTTGGGATTTTGGTAAAAATAATAAGATACAAACAATGGCTCTCATAGAAGGACTAAGAGGAAAAGGTAAAAGAATGGGAAAACCTTTAGGTGGAAAGAGATTCAATACTAATTATTGAACAATAAAGAGGGGGTAGTGCAATGAATGGAAAATAAACAAATATCATTGAAGAATTTAGAATGGAATCAGGGAATTTCAAGATCTTGTACCAATTTATTAGGAGGCTAGGGAATATAGTGGGAGATCTAGTAATTAATTGTGAGCAGAAGGTTGGCCAAGATCGTCTACTGTCATCCCTTTCTCTCCATTGAAACACAACTAATATGAAAAGATTGCATTGAAGCAGAAGGGCATGGCCTTGTGTACATCAAAAATTGCCTATGACTTTATATATGACCAATGGTGCCCTTTGATGTTTGGATTAAAGAGATGAGAATGATGAAGAAAGAGTGTGCTGGATAAATGAGCAAAGCCACTAGCTTTTACTCCCACTTTCTAGCAGGGGATATATGCTTGGAGTTGAAGAAAAAATGTAAAACTTAGGGTCAAAAAGAGGAAAGACTTGTTTCTTACAGCTTCTATTTAAGATTTTGCTAAAAATAGATAAATCTCATTTTGATGTGAAAATCAATAATATAATGTGTCTTACAACCTGTGTTTTGATATTCATAGCTCACTCAGTGATTCCAAGCTATAGTGTTTCAAGAAACAATATTATAAACAGTTCTGTGATTGATTACAATGTGAAAATAGTTTGCAACATGTTAGCATTTCACAGAATTGAAAATACAGGTATGGCCACTTATCTAATTTACAATTTTTATCACTTTTCATCTGTACGTGCATATTGTTCAATCTAATTGGATTTGCATTTTCAGAAAAGTGGATATAAAAGTGAAAAATCTGAATACAATCTTAATCCATCTAATAGAACATTATTAATTTAACTTAATCCTGTGCTGACCATAAAAATGTGTGTTCACAGGAACGACTGCAAGCTATTGAGAAGGACCAGCGAGAATATACCCTTGATGAAGAGGAGGAGCAAGTTCATCAAGCAATCCTGAATCCAGAATCTTCAATAATGAACAGTTCAATGTTGCAGAAATCACTCTCCCATAGGTATCCTGACTTGGGATTTGAGGAGGCTCTTAAGAGAGAGAGTGAGAAACTGCAAGCTGAATTACGAAGATCACAATGCTTGAACAGTGATCAATGTGATGTGATTCAACATCTCATTGAGGTTACCGAGTCTGTGGTAAATATTCCTTCTGAAAAGAAGCATTTGCGTCATTCAAGTTGTGAGGAAGATAATCATCCTTGTGCAGATTGTTGTGAAGAACAACCTTGCCCAATGGATGGGAGTTATCTTCAGAAGCAGGATGGAAGGTTGGTATCCCATCAAGATTTCTAAACAGAGATAATTTGAACCTTAATGATTTTTGTTAATCTTTGATAAAGTAAATTTACTAAATTAATTATTAATGCTTCACATTTTTAATAGTTATAGAACTTTAGAGGCATCTTATGTTAGTGAAGATATGAGATAATGAGTAAGTCTTCCTGTGGTGTACTGTTAGATCAATTGGCATTTGTGCATTACTGACAATATCATTATTGTACCATGAATAACATCAACAATAGATTCAGAACTGCATCCTTTATCTAAGCTTGATATTGCATTTTCTGTAAGATTTGAGTAAAAGCATTTTAGTGGATTTAATTAGTGGGACTCTGAGAATGGCAAGTGCTTGGAAAACCATGGGCCGGTTCATGTTAATACTGATTTAGAGACATACTTCTCCAAGAATGGCAAATTCTTGGAAAACCAGGGGCTGCTACATGTTAATGCTGATTTAAAGACATACTTCATGTTTAACAATAATTTCATGCTCATCTAGAGATCAGGAGATGGGAATGTGGGTGGGGATGTCATTTCTCAAAAAATAGGATACAAGGGGACAGGGTGTGTCACTAAACAAACATTTTTAGATTTATAAAAATTTAGTAAAATAAATATTATAAGAAGATTAATAAATAAAAATTCAAAAATTTGAAGTGATCTTTAAATCAGAAAAAAACATAATATGAATGGTAAGAAGAGATAAAAAAACTAGCTGATTCAACAACTTTCAAACAAAATCAAGTAAAAAGACTTTGGGCTTCACAAGGATTCTGGATGCATAACTCTAATCCATAGCTTTAAAGATTGTATGTCTATGATTGTTCAAAAGAATTATTTAATATTTGGTCCCACACTTTGTTTTATGGGACAGTCCTACACAAACTATACTGTTGACAATGCGTGATAATCTTCAAGGCATTGACAAGGAATGAATAATCTTGAAGGCGTTGACAAGGTATGAAGTATGAACAGTCTTGACGGTGTTGACAATGGATGAATAATCTTGAAGGCATTTCAGGAGAAGCTGATAATTATAGAGAATTCCTTTATCCTGTTTTTCTATTTGTTTATAAAATTTCAATTGCAAGATAGTAAAAACAAGCTACTAATATGGAGTACTGTCTTTTTGCACCTTGCCAATCGGTAATAATTCTATACATGATCATGTAAACCCCTTTTATTGTTTCCTCTTCTTAGAGGTACTTCTTTGGTCTTGGATGATAAAATTCTCTTTTGCAACATATGCCAATACATTATCAAGCAAAAATAAATGTCAAAATTTTCTCTCTTGTATATTTTTTCCAACAATTGTTAGCACAGAGGAAGACAAAATATTACAGTGTTCCACGGGGATGCATCCTGGGGACTAGACACCTATCTTGGATGTCTGGGATGTTTGGAGATGGGGACAGAATGCACCCCTGCTCTCCCCTGCCATACTCCTTTTTGACGAAATTGGGAGGTCCTCATATTTTTCCTACAATTGGGGTCTTGTAGGATTGCCCTCATATATTTTCCTAAAATTGGTGTTGTCAAGATGTCATAGGGTCCACCCCATACCTGCACCTTTTAAACAGAAAAAAATATTGTGGAAGGCTTCCTATGAGCATTTTGTGGCTGAGGTCAAGCCTTCTGAGGTGGAGTAGAGAAGAGAGTGAGGAATGGGTCCCTCCATGCCTGCATCTTTTACACAGAAAAAATGATATTTTGGAAGGCTTCTGGTGAGCTTGTTGTGGCTGAGATAAAGCCTTCTCAGGTGGACTAGAAAGGAGAGTGAGGAATCTAGGCCGTCCTCCGTATTTAGCTGAGCTAATTTGATAGTGTTCACTTGCTGAAATTTGTCACATGTGATTCCAATCTTTTTTGTTCCTTATAGAAAATCTAGTTGAACCAAGATGGATTCACAAACAAAAGGAAGAATCAACTCTTTGGCATCCATCTTGCTATACAAAAGCAACGAAATAAACAGGAGAGCATTGCTGGCTAGGTACTTGTTGATAGGAAATCAAACTTGTGATCTCATCTTATTGGTAGTGGTCAACTTTTTATTTGAGTAACACTTAAGAGACATTTTGTAGATGGAGGTTAAATTGACATTAAACTGCTAGAGCACGGAAGGCTGTCCACAAGAAGATATCTGCATTCTGGAGGAAATACATTGAAACGTTCAATCTGTCTACAAGACTAGATAAATTTGCACCAAGTGTGAGTTCACGGACATCATAATCAAATCTGTTTATAGATACATGAGCACAAAGCACAAAGATATTTGTTCTAAATATTATCAGTCAAACATGGATCATGGAAAAGAAAATGAAAAAAGAAAATAACACATTAAGATGGGTTGTCCTCCTGCAAATCAAAGAAGCAACAACCACAGTTATGCATTGTGTAGGAGGAGCAACAACAATGGACGAGTGTAAATCAGAGGAGCAGAGTAGATACATGGTGTTGTCAAGGACCAATATCTATTGGGATTACATATGGATGGATGGATTATCATGGATGATGTCCAGTGTACACAGATTTACAGAATTCTATACTACCCTTCTATTTTCAAAATTTTGAGAGTGAAACAAATTAAGGGGTGTGGAATGTTATAGGCCTAAAGAAATAACTTGTAACTATAGCTATATTCTGATAGAATAGGCACAAAGGGTAACTGATGTAATGGATCAAATGGATAACTTGTGAAATAAGTTGTATCTAGTTATTAGATGGTCAATGGCTGAATGTGTAAAGAGTTACTCCCCCTATTATTTGGTAAATGGTTACATATAGGGGGCATCTATGATTGTAGATGGATCATTGATTATCCTATCGAGTAGCAAAGGTAGAGTAGGATAGCAGGTTTGGATCTGATTATGAAAGTAATCTTGGAGTTATATCTTCTTAAGGACTGTTTTAACATATAAACTTATCTTAAGATGTATCTATTTCTGAGTATATTGAATATCAGGGCACGTTGGCCTACAATATTTCTCTTGTACATTGATGTAAATAAATATCTTGCAATAGTTCGGTACATTGGATATTTGTTTCCCAATGTTAATTATTTTCCCAGGTGACCACTTGAACAAATTAATGAGAAATATGAACACAAAAATATCTTTCAGGAGAACTGCATACAACCCCAAGAAGATTAACCAAACAGACACTATAAACTTTGAAATATGGGAGGACAGGTGGGATATTCACTCCCATGTGATAATCAAATAAGAAAACAATTAGTAGTGGAACAAGAGAACCAAAATATGTGAGCAAGGGAGAAGCCATTAGAAGTTGAATAGAAGCACTACATGTATGATAGAAGGAGAGAGGGAGAAATGAGAGAGAGGGCTATTTAAAGAGAGAGGGTAGCACTATGGTCATGCCCCCAAGGTAGAACTTGAGAGGGAGAGAATCGAGAGAGAGGTATTTAAGGTAGGTATCTAAGGAGAGAGAGAGAGAGAGAGAGGTTAGCTCAATATGATAGGAGAGAGGGAGAGATGAGAGAGAGGCTGTATATAAGGAGAGAGAGATTTCTATAGCTTAAATGGAAGGCTCCTTATTATGAATTTATGGTAAAATGAATGGTTTATATTGTTAGCTTCCTTTAAAGAGAAACCAACTAATGTAAGATAAGACTAATAAAATGAAAAAAATCTTGCTATTTTATAACACAAAATAGTAGTTTTCACTTCAACCTTATCAAATTTTTAATTTACTTAATTAAGACACGTTTTATTAAGCAAACTATTGAGTTGAGAATGAGAAATGTTAAAATAACTATTTAGATATAGAGACATTTTTAAGCCCTTCCTTGGCCACTCTTTGAAGAATCCGAAGGCTTGCAAACATACAGAAAATGAAAGAAAAGTTTGCTGGGTGTCCTTTGATTTTATGATATATGTGAACACTTTTGAACTTTACAGCAAACAACAGGTCATCTTTAATCATTAATAGTAGAAAAAGATTCAACGAATTAATATACTCCAAAATATTCAAGAAAAAGGGAAAATCAAGTTAGCCATTTATATGATTGAATTTCCAGGCAGTAAATTCTGACCAGCTTTCTTGCCCTTGAAGATTCATTTGACTCAATTACCATGGCTTATTAATATCTGTTCCATGAAACAACACATAGAAGTCACTAATATTGAAAAGTTGCCTGAGTATTCTGTGCCCATGTTTTCTTGCATGTTATGACTTCTAAATGGTGCTTTTTTGGTTTTTATGTGATACAAAATATCCTCTTTTACTCAGGATAAGTTTATTCAATTTGGCCAAACAAAAATTTCACAACTGCGTCTGTTGCATGCTTGCTAAATTTTCAGAAAGTATGAATATATCAGGATTTTAAAATGTTTCAGTTTTTTTTTCAACAAATATGTAAATGTTTTCTAAACAAATAATAGAGCCAAAGCTGATGGACTATGCAGTGTTTCTGATGCAGACAGGATTCGTTAGTTTCCTCAGGACGTGATTTGATATCTGAAAGAGGTTCCCATCGGTATGGAGAATGGCAGACAGATCTCTTTGGTTGTTGTATGGAGCCTTCTTTATGTAAGCCCTTACTTCGTTGCATGTATGATCCCTTTGTCTCCTTGGATTTTTAGTTAACTGTTTTGTTTCCATCCATGCTAGCAAGACAACTTTTCATTTACAGTTTTCGGCGCACAACATGGAACTCATCCCGTTTCTTGAGAATTAGTGCTGCATCTATGTTGAATAATTTTTCAATTGTCATTATATTGAATTATAATGTCCATGGTGCTGGCATTGTATGTTGTTCATTTATTTGATTTAATGAATCTGAGTATGCTTTTTTAAATATCATGTACTATTAAAGTGTGTTTTTCTTGAAAATGAGAAGGAAATGAGTGACTAGATATTCATGATACAATAAATGAAATTAGTAAGTAAAAAGCTTCTAGTCACAAAGCCTTTTGTCACATCAATCATACAAATGGTCTCAACATAGCTACGGAAGTAAAGAATAAACCTCTATTCAGATGAGGAATTTTCTAGCTTTTTTACTACTTTGAGATTTCAGGGTAAGTTAAAATTAGACAATAATGCCACTTTATACAACACTTCCAGTGTAAATGGCTGCTGATGTATTACACAGTAAAAGCAGATGGACAACATTGTCCAAGGAGAAACGACAGCCATATCTTTTGGAGATAGCACATTCTAATTTGTGAAAGATTCTGCCACTTTGTCTGTGTCAATTAGTATTGCAAGTCAAAATGAGAGGTTAATCAAGGAAATTGATTAACAGCTGACTTGACTTGAATGCAAAATTATTACGGATTTCATAGTCCTTCAAGATTATCTGATAGGATTTTGGTTAACTTATTTGTTGGAATGAATAACGGGATTACTATGTCATGTAAGGTTACCAACTATGGTAGTTTTTTACATTTCCACCATTATTATTCCATAAAAGATGTAAAAAGTGGGGCCAAGTAGTCAACAAAAGTTTGAACATTCAAATATGATAAATTATTTAATATAATATAAGTTTAGATACAAAGAGGTAAAGGTCATTTAAATAGATGTTGTGTATGAAGGCCAAAAATTGTTAATGGCACAACATCAGAGTAAGAATTACAACTTGGTTATTGGTTATTGTATTCAGGATATTTTCACAGCCAAAAAACTTGTCTACAGTCTATAAGAAGTTTTAGGAAGAATATGAAGAATTGTAAGGATATGCAAATGTTAATATGATTGACATTAAAGTTCGTATTTTTTTATTATTTGTATTTCTAAAAATTCAAATAATTTTACATTATTTTATTTATAAATTTTAATATATAATTTACTGTTTTCTTCCATACTTGTGTTACTTTTCCAATTAACTGTTTTTTTCCCATACTTGAAGTCTATAGAATAATGCTCCTTATGAACACTGCCACCTTGATGTCATGTAAGAAGATAGGCCACATATACTTGGAATGAAGATCAAAGTTTATTTCATCCAACTAGAATGAGTCGTTTTTGACATTTAATCCAAAGAGAAGGGAGTCATATTAAAAGAAAGTCAATAAAGTCCCAGGTAAACAATTAACAGCTGACGTGTCCTTCAATCCTGAAGCAAGGATCGAAGGCAATATTACTAATTGTATTCAAGAAATTACTAGATTCAAATGAATCAAACAAATGGATTGATAGTAAGGAAAACTTATCTTACAAAAGGATGAGAGAGTCTATACATTGTTCTCAAACAAGTCGCATGGTAACAAGCGGTTCAACTTCTGAATCTTCAAATAGTTAAATAGGGTAGATAATTTGTGTGGTTCAGATTTAATCAAGTTTTGAATTTTCAAATGCCTTCATGGATATTGACTACTTATTTTGGATGGCCGCTCTTGGTCTAATTGACGGAATGTGCTATTAAGTTTCCTGCCTGAAACCATAGAACATGCTTACTGAATATGCAAGGATCTAAAAAATGACTACGTTTTAAGGACTCTTACTTTTTTACTGAGCAAAGTATCAGCCCTCTTCATCCATGTTTGTAGCATACACAGCTTGAAAGTTGAAGTTGTCTTAAAGGTGCATAATAGCTGCATATTTACACTTTTGCAATCTGTATGTTGTCCGTGTTTAGGAAATAACTAAATGCATGTAAAAGAATTATTTTATTTTGAATTTACTTAGAGATTGAGATTGAGTGTGTAGAAGCTAGGGACATAAAGCTATTTGAAACTTGTAAGTCATTGTATGTTCAATATTTCTAATGTTGATTTTTTTGTTCTTGTCAAACCTTGTTACAGGTTTTAGAACTTGCATTTATCCATGTGGAACATTTTCAAATATAGCTGCAGTGGCCTCAAATGGGAAAATTTGTAAGTTTATTAACTCTGCATTACAGGACATTTAGTGTTTGTTGATTTTATAAACATATTTACAGACATCTTTGCTCCTTGATATTGTTTTCCAGGAAGTGTGCTCCTCTTCCCCTTAGTGTAAATAATTTGAATTTATGAATAAATCTTGAATACTGTACATTGCTATATCTAGAGCAATGCAAAAAGCTCTCAAATTGCCCTTAGGATTGCATCTGTCTCTTATATGAGACACATTTTGCTTCCAAGAGCTTGGATTCAGAGTTTTTGGATTCTTATTCCTGAATATTACTATGTAACATGGTCTACCAAACCATCATAAGGATGATTAGTGATGGTTAATTGCTTGAAGCCAACACTTCCTCAGCTTATCTCTGCTCATCAAGGGGGTTCCATGGAGAATAGGCAAATTGATTATCAAGTGAAAAGTCTTACATGCACTAACTACATCTTGGCACCCTAATATGATGGTACTTAAACTCTTTAAGTTATCAGTTCTGGTATGGATCCTGGTCCAGGTTCGTGGATCCAGAAAAAAAAAAAATTGGGGCTGGCTTTGTTTTGTGTTCGTGTGTACAAAAAAATGATACTATAAAATAATATAAAAGTATCCATATATAAATAAACATAATACTATAAAATAAAGGAATAAGCAGAATATTTCATCAATATAAACATATAACTATCCATCCATGTTTATTTCATCAATATAAGCTTCATCATTTAAGTTGAATCGGGGAACCCCTACAGAGGATTGAGTTTCAAATAGCAATTGAAAGTGCTGGAAATGGCATTGTTCTATGAAAAATAATCATTCTTTCATTTGTTTCATAGCAGCAGACCTGTGAAATTTATTTTCATGCTTTCAGACTACAGCTGTTGTATTTTCATCAGCGACTGGCATCTGTCAGTTTTTATGCAGCATCGGACTTCTTTGTAGAAGGTGTAATCTTCATCAGGTCAGCAGAGCAGGGCCTCATTAACATTGAACAGAGCAGCAGCTTCCAGCAGGAATGAATTCCTTATCAAATCTCCATCAAAAGAACTTGTTAGCAGCAGCAATGTTGCCAGATTTCAGCAATGTTGCCAGATTTCAACAGATTTGTGTTCTTTTAACACATTCCAACAGACATTTGACATCAAAAAGGTTTCCATTTTCAGGAAATCCAAATTTTCATATGAAGGCAGTGATTAGGGTTCCTCTTTTGACGCCAGATGGACCCACAGGGTACTTGGGGTACCAGACCAAACCTTGGGTGAACCCCAGGCTGTCTGGGGCCCAAACTGTTACCCAGACTATATTTTTTTAATTTGACATCTGTTTTCAAAGAACATGGTAACTTAGTCCTTAAGAGGTGGAAATTTAGGAACATTTCATATTAAGTTGTGCAGTCTATCATTAAGAGACTTTTGTAGGGAATTGCCATATTTTTTTTAGAGTACTCTTATCATAGATGTACAGCTCTTCTATGGAAGAGATAAAGACAGGTATCAAAAAGGAGATTCTCCTGGGCCTACTGGTCTAGTTCTTTGTCTGCTCAATCCTAGTTCGTAGTTTCCTAGAGCTTTTTACAGCCTCCCTTGACACATGACAAACACAGTATAATAATAAGACCAATCGAGTACTCCTGTGCTAGTTAGGGACCAGCTTTCACCATCAAAACACTTAACTAGAACATGTTAACAGCTGGACACCTGTGCTCTGAGTCCAGGTCCTACAGTCAAGAATTCCTCTTCCAAGAGGCCTTCAATCCTGAATGCAAGGAGAACAGAGTACACTTTTACTTCAAGGATAGCAATACTGGGCTTCTATCAGCCCAGCCACTTGTGATCACAATATCATTCTTTATAATGCAGAGTTACAGACTATACTGTGGGAGATGATTCGAGTGCCCATTCCCTGTACAGATCCTATTTTAGGTTATGATGATGATTACATATCTTAGTTATTGATAGCTTCATTTCTTGAAGAGTGTTCTTATAGATATGATATTGCTATTCATTCTTGTACTTTTTTTTTTGGTTGTGGTTTACATTCTCTTGGTAAAAGTTACCTGTATTTTTGTTTGTACTGCTCATTTCTTTTACAGTTTGATGCTTCCTTATTTGTTATTTCCTTCTCCATCTTTACTGGGTGTAAATCTGTTTCAATTGGTAATCTATGAATACTATTATACTAGTATAATTTTATTTCATTTCTAATTTAGAAATGCTGATGCATTAAACTAGGTCTGCATGGTAATTCTAAAAAAATGTTTCTGAAAACATATCCCTTGCCTTGTTTGAAGCCTTGTCCTCTAGTAACATCTTCTCTATTATGGGATTCAGTGTAGTAATTCTATTTATTGTGTGTTTTAGATGTGATGACCATATTGGTGATTTTGATAGAATCACGTTTTGTTTATTTACTGTATTGCAATTGCTATTTTTTGAGCATAGTATAGGTTTGATTCTTTGCAGTTCCAATTATCACTTGTCATTTATAGTTAAATGCACTACATTCTAGGTTAAATGCTTTGTTATATAAGGAAAATAATGCCCTTGACTCTTTACCTTTTTCAACAGCTCCAGAGCAGGCTTGCAATGATCTGATGACATATTCACTTGTATTTGGTTGCTGCTGTTATACATGCTGCATCCGTCGAAAGTTGAGAAAATCATTGAACATTGCGGTATATCTTCTTTTCTTATCTTAATTCCTAGTCTTTATTTGTATTGTGAATTCATTTATCAGAGAAGAAGCTCTTGGACAAATTAAGTTATTAAGAACTACAGGTTGAGAAATTTTAAGTTTAAGAACATAAGCTTTTCACAGTCTATGAAAGATTTTCTTGAATGGCTGACATTCTGAAACCAGAAACAGGTTACACCAAAACGTAACTCCTAAATGAATTTTAGGAAGGTGTTGAGTTCCAACTTCCAACATACCAATTGGCTAGAGTCTGCCCAGTTATAGTCGTAAAAATGGAAACACAGTCTCATCTCATATCAAAACTTGACTAAAGCTGCACATATTGTCATTGCTACCGTTCATTTTTTAAACAACCACCGCTATTCAACATTAACATGGGGTTAAGATTCAAAATTTAATAACACAATATCATCATTCCTAGTAGCAATGTACTACGAAGAAACTATTGAGTGATTTGTAATTTCACAATATGAAAATAGCTAAGTTGCCTATTTGAGTGATTTGTAATTTCACAATATGAAAATATCTAAGTTGCCAGTTTGGGTACGCATTCAAAGTTCAGGTATGCAATGTGGTGGATTTATTTTTCTAGGGTTGGGGTACAAATCGTTCTCTGTCTCTGTCTCTATGTATGCATTAAAAATTAAAATATATAAAAATAGTAAATACCCATTAATATATAAAATATAATTATACATATATAATTTTAAAAACATTATATTAATATTTTTATTAATATTAATATAATAATAAAAAAAATTATTATGCCTAGAGGCATAACTCCACAATGGCAGCAGGGCGGCATATAGATGGTCAGCAGGTCTGTGAAAGATTTTAACGCTTTCAATCTACAGCAGTTGTATTTTCATTAGCGACCAGCGACAGTTAGCTTTTATGCAACATCAAATTTCTTTGTAGCAGGTATGATCTTCCATCAGGTGAGCGGAACAGGGTTGCATTAACATTCAACAGAGCAGCAGCTTCCAGCAGCAATAAATTCTTTATCAAATTTCCACCAAAAGTATCTATTATCAACAGCAGTTTTCCCCAGATTCCAACAGATTTGTGTTCTATTGAGCAGATTCCGAGAGATGCCTAACATCAAGAGGATTTCTATTTTCAGAAAATCCAGATTTTTATTCAAGGCAGCACGTAGGCTTCTTGTTTGATGCTGGTTCCCTATGGACTCGTCCATGGTTTGGCTTAGGCACCCTAGGTACTCCAGGGTGCCCAAGCTGAACCCTGGGGGAACCCCAGACCGTCCCGGCCCAAACTAGTACCCAAACCATATTTTTGCAATTCATCACTTGTTTACAAAGAATTGGATTACTGAGGACAGTAGTTATATACTTTAGACGTGCATAGCTTAACATTTGAAATTAGCATGTGACTATTTGCAGGATTTACCAACCATAGTTATCACAAATCACTAGCATAGCGAGTGAGCCCACACTGGCTTCTTATCCAATAAATAGATCCCTTACAAGATTTGGGATTTGGTTCATCTATTAAACCCTAGTATTACTACAGTTATCTGAGTAGCAAGATACCATCAAGGAAAGAAAAACTTTTTAGTCCTAGTATTACTATAGTTATCCACTTAGCAAGGTACCGTCAAGGAAAATAAAAGCGGTTTAATGAGTCATTGCTTAGTTTCATAATTCGACAAAGTTCATACTCAGACATGCATGACTTAAAAACACTGGCTTCTTATCCAATAAATAGATCCCTTACAAGATTTGGGATTTGGTTCATGTATTAACCCTAGTATTACTACAGTTATATGAGTGACAAGGTACCATCAAGGAAAGAGAAACTTGTTAGTCCTAGTAATTTGACATAGCAAGGTACCGACAAGGAAAGTAAAAGTGGTTTAATGAGTCATTGCTTAGTTTCATAATTAGACATAGTTCATACTCAGACTGTCAGACATGCATGGCTTAAAACAAATTTGGTAACTTGATTTTCTGATTAAATTAAAATGATAAAAGGAAAGTAAAAGTGGTTTAATGAGTCATTGCTTGGTTTCATAATTGGACATAGTTCATACTCAGACATGCATGGCTTAAAACAAATTTAGTAAACTTGATTTTCGGATTAAATTAAAATGATAAATTGTATAATACTTAAAACGTGGTTTCTTTCACAGTGGATTTGTGCTTTATTTCCAACAAAAGCTGACAACCAATATGATTTTATTCCTTTCAAGGCATTAGTCTTTTCTAGGAAATTGGTTTAGTCTCTTAACAGAAATGTTTTACTGTTAGAATTTAAAACATTTGCTCTGCTTTTTACTTGCTGCATTCTTGTAGGGAGGCATGTGTGACGACTTCTTAACGCACATGACTTGCTGCTGCTGTGCACTGGTTCAAGAATGGCGTGAAATTGAATGTCGGGGACTGGATGGTAAGTGGGGAAGCTCTTAATGAATTCTTGCTTCCATTCATATCTTGAAATTACAAATCACCCTAAGAAGTCCGACACCTATAGGTCTTACTATTGTCTGGTTTCACAGATTCGTACAAGAGAAAAATGAGTCCACCACCTTCCCAGGAAATGGAGTCATGATATTATCTTCACTGCCCATCTGATAAAGCTTGATCAGATATTGTTAACTGATCCAGAAAGCATTCGTGAATTCTGGTATATTAGAGCTCTTTCAGATAAGCAAATGATATGTACATTTTGGTGCTGCTAGTTCATTGGTTTACAAAAAAGAAGAAGCTCTTTTTAGGAAATTCTAAATCTGTATACATGTATGAGCCAAATAATGACATTTCTAAGGCTGGGCAATAAATAGAAAACTCTCGAAATTTGTATCATTAGTATTTTGTTCCTTACTTTGAGGGTTTCTTTTACCAGGACATTCTTGGATTGTTTGGGCAGGGTCTAGGTTATCATACAGCTTCTTAGAGTCTCCTCCCCTTTCTGTAAATAAATGTCTTGTAGGAGTTGGGCAGAATTCTGTATACAGAGATTTTGTGTCAAAGATTTTACATTGATTTATATGAACTAGTGTGATTTTCTGTACCTTTTGACAAAGTTTGAACTAGATTATTTGTAACGGTTAATTGCTTAGCAGAAATGATTGGTTGCATGTATTAAGTGCTATGGCTCTTAGATCTGACGACAGAAAACTCTTTTATTAGTTATCGTAATTCCATTATTTTTAGCCTCTACCATATCAACTGTTAAATATAGATGCAGAAGAAGAGAAAAAAAAGCCTACGTAATGATAAAGACATTAAATTGCAACAGTGTCTCCGGATTCCTTAGTTTACTCTACATTGTCTTTCTTTTTAACTTTTTTGCTTCTAAAAGTTGCATGGTTTTTCCATTTAAATAGAATACTGTCGTATAAAAATGTGCAACATTAATGCAAATATATATACTTTGGTCTAAACATTACGACATATTTTTAGGGTGCCAACAAAGAGACGTTCATTAAGAAAGTAATGGACGTGATATATCCGAGGGGGTGTCTGCCGTACTTCTAACCAAGGTATCTCGCCCTAATTAACAATTTGTTATGTTAATAAACGCTATCGTTCCAATGGAAGTATTGCGTCTCATATGAAGAAAGTTTGGGTGTAAAAACATTGAGTGGAACATGAAAAAAGTAGTGGATGTAAAATATTGAGTAGTGTATTATCAGTAGGGCTTAAAATTGATGGCCATATAGCTGTATTTAAATATTTTTGCCATAAAATACAACCAAAATTTTAGGAAGAACTATCACACGAAGGGGAGATTTTGGATAGACCGTCAATATTTAAAGAAGAATTATTCTGATATATATTTGATTTTTAATATATAGCATTTTTGAAATAAGGCGTCTCTTAATATTTAAAGAGCCAACTTGATTAACTAGCTGTTACAAATAAAATTGGGTAGACAAGTAGGGTCGATCATTAATTTTTGTAATTAAAGAGCCAACTTGATTAACTAACTGTTACAAATAAAATTGGGGAGACAAGCAGGGTCGACCATTAATTTTTGTAATTTAATGGGAAGGGCCCCATGGATGGGCATACGCCAAAGTTGTGTTACAACATAGTGTTATTAAGTATAGACTTCTTATTGAGTAAGAGTAGCTGCAGAAATCTTCTAGTATTGTACAACCATTCATACGGTGATACATGAGTTGTACTCCAATGGGATAATGCTTTTCTAGTGTTAAGTGTATACAAAATGTATTTTCCCTCTACTTTAGTTAAGAACATCAATTTAAAATAGTAATTTAATTGTAAAATAATCTTATTGGATGTACTTCTACATTTGGAAATTGTAAGATATTAATTAAGATATGACTATGTTTTAGTTAAGAACATCAAGTTAAAATAGTAATTTAATTGTAAAATAATCTTATTGGATGTACTTCTACATTTGAAAGTTGTAAGATATTAAGATATAACTATGTTTTAGATTTACTCAAGTAAATTGGCATGTGAGAGGTGTTGAGGCTACACAAACACTAAATATAAAAGAGGATAGAGCTAGAGAAAGTTTCTTTAATTTCTCATGGATGTAGAAGGTTGGGAAAATGATATGGGGACATTTTAGGCAAATGAAATCAAATTTTAGAAACATGATGGTGTAATCTTTTTGGTGAATTGTTTTTGTGTTCCCTCAAAATTGTGTCCTTGGGATTGGTTGACATCAAAGGCTTCCAATTGTTAACTTTTGTCTTGCTTGATTTAGAACTCGTGAAATTTGAAAGAAGGGGAAAATAAGATGCCAATGACACATTTGGGACTCTTCACCAATCAATCCTTGGTGTGTTTCAACATGATGTAGTTGAAGTTGTAGATGTGTGAATCGAATTGTAATAGTAGAGTTGGTGTGCACAAAAAATGAAGGATACTCTACATGTTTATAAAAGAGGAAAGTGTGTGCAGGTAATAGAGAGTGAACGATGGATCCTTTTCATTTTCTTTAATTCTCTTAAATAAGCATGCTTAGGGATAATATGAATGTTAAATATGAATTAAGGTTAGGGTTCTTGGTTAAAAGAAAGATGTTTAGGCAAGAAAAACAAGTTTAATGTGTTGTGCTAATGTCCAAAGTGACATGAAAGTGCGAACATGGATGGAATTGGATTTTTGCAATTTGAAGGGTCATGTCCAATTTGGTTGATGCATTTTGGGGGTCATTTGTGCTTTAGGAGGGTTGAAATTAGTCCAAGTTACACTTATTTTGAATAGATGGTGAATAAGTGCAAAGTATGCAATTTTTGTTTATACATTTTATGTCCACTTTAGTGTTCGTGTGTCCACCTTATTAGTAGCTATTCTAGTGGGAATAGCCTCAAACCCATTATAAAATAATCTATTGCTACTAGAATCCATCTATATATTGCTCTAGATTATTTAGTGATATCCCCAATAAGATCTATTCTCCATTGATAAAATGGAACTTCTACTATCATAGATCTTGAAGGAAATGCACTTGATCCCTTAACTTACTTTGAGAACCTTTGACATGCATCATGTCCTCTTATCAATTTGTGTACATTAGCAAATAGAGTTCGCCATCAATATCTAGCTTTGAGAATTCTACAAGCTAGTCTTTTCTATGAAATGACCACCACATATGCTATTATACATCTTTGATAATACTTTGTTAGCTTCCTCTTCTAGGAATATTAAGAGAACTCCATTGTTACTCATCCACATTAGATTCCCATTAACTTTTGCATACCTTGAAGCATGTAATTTTAGTGTCCTTTTATGATTTTAATTCATCTTAGTAAGACAAAATTAATAGTTTATAGGGTTAATTAGGTAAGACATAAAATCATAAATCAAAATATTTTCCCCTTATATACAATAACACATCTTTTTAGATGACATATCTTCGTGCGTGCAACTTCAAATCTCTTCTCCATTTATCATCTACAATTGCCACAGAAAGGAAATATACAATATCGTGATACTAAGTATTAATTGAGTCAATGAATAAAACCATTTGCAACCCTAATTATTCTTTTAATACCATAGCATTTTATTTTTTCAAGGCACTATCCATGGAAATGAACTTGCAAAAACCCATTCCTCTTATTAGTTGTTGGTTGGTTGAATGTCCAAATCATATTGTTGAATTTATGCAATCCAATTGCCTCTTTGTACCTAATTATAATGTTGAAAGTTGGTTGTATTTAACTTTTACCTAACATTTATGTGATTTTAGTTGTAAAATGTTAATTTATAAGAAAACAATTATAGAGCCAAAAAACTAAAGTCATAACTATACATAGAAGAAAGAAAGGAACTTGGCACCAAAAGATGAAGCTCATTTCCTAGGACACTATTGTGATATGTGGATGTTCATGAGATGCATTGCCATCCTTGCTATGCACTGCCATACTAGTCTCACATTTTCATCCAAAAAAGTCACAAAATTTTCATTAGATTTTGAACTCACCTACACAATAGGAAACAAGGAACATAAACAAAAAACGAGGAGATGTCATGATACACATAATTTTTAGAAAATAAATCTAATCTATGTGCTTTTAAATGAGAAATATAAATGATAAGAAAAATGAAGGAGAAAATGTCCATGTGACAATTGTAGTCTTCCAAATACATATATCTAGGACAACAAAATTGTTGGGATTGTTTGGGAGCTTGCCAAGAATGGTCAACCCTAGTTTGGTCTTTCAACTTTCATGGATAGTCAATTGGAAAAGAGAAAAATATTTGTGTGCTTAGCCTAAGTGCATATAAGACTATGAACAATAAATAAAAGTGAAGCTATAAATATCAAATCCTATGTCTACAAGGATTGATAAACTAATGTATGGGGTAGGAAAAAGGAGGTGATAGCCCCACAATGCCAAAAGAAAATACAATGCTAGATAGTAAAAAAGGAGAGGAATAAATAACACCAAACCAATCTTCATAATAATAATGGAGTATTCTCACATAGCTAAGGAGGTGTAGTAGGATGTTGAAATGATACGTGTTATAAAATCAAGGAAAATGCTAGAAATTTTAGTAGGGAGCCCAAGAGTGTCCAAATTTACATAAGAGAATGCATGCTCTATTTTTGGAAGAATGTATGCTCTATCTTGGAAAAATGAGAAGGAAGCCCAATAAATGCCCAAATATGTAAAGGCAACCATTAAACTTTCAAAACTAGGTGTATGACCTTTACAAAAGAATATTTGGAAGCAAAACATCACTAACAAGTCAAAAGTGTATGAATTTATAGCTAAGGGATGTTAGCATGTTGCATGGATGTCTATCCATTACACTAGATTACAAGTAAAATACACTCAATAACTTAACAAAACATGAACAAAACATAATATGAATTTAAAGGAACACATGGAAAAACATGAAACATGGTTGAACATAATTTAAGATACAACACAATGGAACTAGGTGTAGGTAAAAGGCCAAGGTTGGGATAAAATGATCCCTAAAACATGTTAGGGTAATAGAAACAAAAAAGTCCAAAACATAACATGGAATTATAAGGGTATGTTATTTTTGATGTTATGTTTTGCCCCCACATTAACAGGTTGATGATACTAGGTGATAAACTATGCTAAAGTACAAAAAATAAATAACCAAAAGTAAATATAATCAAAAGAATACTTTAGAAGGATAATATAAAGGATGCAAACCAACTCTTCAAGTAGAGGAACTATGCTTCCAAATAAGATCTACAAAACAAACATATTAGACAAGGAAAACAACACTGAGATGTTAGAAAAACATAAGACTTGTATCACAAATACACTAGAAGGAAATAAACCTACAACACAAATATGTTAGAAACACATAAAATGTATTAAAAATGTCAAAAACAAAGAAATAATACATGAAAAAAGGAAGAAGGCACACAAAAAAAAACACATTTTTTTGGGTTAACATGAAAGAGACCTAGATGTCAAAATTATTTCAATACCATCATACCTCATATATAATGATGATAAAGACAAAAAAAAATAGAGAAATTATTATACAATGAGAATAATTTAACAAGTTTATAGATTGCTTGAGAGAGTATAAACTTATGCATACAAAGAGAAAGGGAAGAAATCAATAAGAATGGTAATACATGACTCAAAGTCTAGCTTATTCTATTGCTCGGGGTCATGAGGAGAGAATGAAGGAAAATTGTTTTTTTAAGTGGAACAACATGATTGAAGGTATAGCTTACCATATCTCCAAGAGTCACAAGAAAAGAGGGTGAAATAAATCACTTGGACTAGTGTACTCTATTCATAATTGATTTAGTCAAATCAAGATTACTTGGACTAGTGTGCTTTATTGTTAGATGTTCGAAATGTTTGATTAATGTAGGATCAATTGTAATAGGATTCTCTATTTCTAGATGATCCAAATGTTTGGTAAAATTTTGGATCACTTATACTAGCATGCTTGATTTGTAGGCGATCCAAACAATAGTGGTTAATCAAGTGCATCTCACTAATTCATCACCATGCTTGTGCTTGAATTTGGAAAGTATACTAAAACTATGAGTTTGCATGTATGAGTACAAATGTGTATTTGTAAACATTGGAATAGATGCCCCCTTAGAATATTTGCATGTATAATATTAAAATATTGTTAAGTAGTTTGAAGGGGAAAAAGAAGAGAGAGCATCCTTAGGAAGGTGTGTGACCCCACGATGAGTTGTCCAATCCCCCCATAATGTAGGCAAGGAAAACAAAGAGGGAGATGGTGGTGTTGTTACTAAAGATAGGAGATTGTGGCTACACCTAAAATTATAACCCCTTTAGTGTAGAAAATTGTATAACCTAACAATTTCACATTATGTTTTGTTCCCCCTAATTTATCGGACTTAATTAAGCTTCTAATTTTCCAAAGTATGCATTCCAAAGCCTAATTTATATCGTTTTTCAAAGGTGAACAAGTATTGAATAAATACATCCAATCATTAATTTACTCCTGACTTTGAGTGTCTTGGAAATTTGGGCCAGGACCCATTCGTCCATGGGCGAATGTGTCCCCCTTTTTAGCCAACCCAAATTTAAATATGTTGTTGGCAGTATTTTAACATCCAAAATTCAAATATGAAGTGCCAACTTTTGGAATCCAAATTTTCAGGAAATTGGATAAACACCTAGTTATTTAATCATTTGAAATCTAATAGGAGATATCTAACACTAGGGCACAAATTGAGCAAATATTATTGTCAAGAGCAATTCAATAGCAACACTATTACAGTTTATTACAACAATTCAAGATCCAACATCATGCCAAGGTTTATTTGTGTTCATGTTATCATTGTTTTGTGAAGGCTAACATCTTCTTGTAGGTCTCCAAAGCATTCAAGCATTCAAGCATAGCAAGATCCAAAGTCCTTGAAGAGATGTGTATGACTTCAGTCCTTCAAGGAAGCCATTGAAGGGTGGTGAGTTGTAGCGTTTTGTTAATTCATCATTCCTTCCTTTCAATTATCCATTAATCATTGACATTACCATTGCGGAAGTGGAAACACTTACACGGGGTTTGACTAAGGCAAGCCCTTATATGACACAACATCTTCCCTCTTTGTGAATGTGTAGGTTACGAGTTTGAAAAGGATTGGAGAGAGTTTGAAGATCTATTTTGCATTGTTGCATTTGTTGTCAAGCCGCAAAAACTCAATTTCAAAATTTACTAATGACATTTTGACAAGTTTACAACTAGGAATTAGGAGCTCAAATCCAACACTAGAGGACTATAAAAATAGTTTCAGGACCCCTCATCAAGGACCCATTTTCCTAAGGGTGACCCAATCCTGCTACAACACTCAGAATCAAATTTTGGTGACAGGTACACATTTGTTTGTACTTCTAGATCTACTTGCAAATTATTGTTTCCATTTTTTTATCTTCAAGATTTTACATTTTACATATTAGGTCATATAGTCTAAGTAGGGAAATCACTCCAAATCATTTCCAATCCATCCCCATCCTCAAATAGATGTAGATCCAAATCTAACTGACTCGCCTTGGAGGTTGAAAGTCAATCTATGCACCTTGTTGATTTGCATCTTAATGAAATATTAGAAATGATGGCCCCATTTACCTTAAGTTGTGGTTACTAAACTTAGGGTATCCACATTTTTATGTTTCAACTCCAAAGTATGAAAATACACGAGTGTCACATTGGGTAACAACACAATAGATAGAGAGACCTAAAATCTCATGAGAAAATAGAAGAGAAATATAGAGGTAATCTCAATATCATGCACTAGTGTTTGAAATGATGGAGGTAATACATATGAGATGATATAGATGGTTCTCATAGGATAAATGTGATCTCTATATGTAGTCTCAATTTTATTTATCATGTGAAGAAGAGAAGAGTGCATAGAAAGGAGGAATAATGATGAAACCTATATCAAGAAGGTTTGATATTTTATCTTACAAGGCTCAACATTTATTGGTTGCATGGATAAGTACTATATGCTATGCATAAGAAGAAAGTGTTGTCTAGATGCATATAGGAAATTTATTGCATGTGGAAGGATGAAGAGTGATCAAGTGGAATTTTGTGAGCATAAACAAAATACTTTTAGGATGATGAGAAAGTTACATGTAGGATTTCTTTTCTTGTTTATATGGGGGAGGGTTGAATATTTTGAATGGGTTAAAAATAAGTAGATTGAGGATTTAATCCTTTCTAATGAGGAGAAAGGTACAAATAATGAAAAGAAGAAGCCAAGGAGACATTGGTAGATGAAGGAGATGTAGATAGAGGAGAAGAATGATAACTTAAACCTGTAGTAGAAATTTGTAGTGTAGGTTCCATAGGGATAGTCATTTTTCCATGCACCCAAGACCATTTATATTATATCAATGTTTAGAAAATAATTTGAATCCAAGCCCATCATTTACTTCTATTTTAGGAGGCTTTACATAATTGACCTTGTCAAAATAAGATATGTTGCCGCATGTTGGAGAAGTAGAAGTATAATTGATAGAATGTGAAGGAATGATTCCACCAAAAGAATGTGGATCTATGTTCCATAGATGGATGTCAAAGTGGGAAAGGTCAACCAAGTTATATTGACTAATGGAAGAAGTAAAATATGAGGATTGGAAATCATCACAAAGACATGCATTAGAAGGAGAAGAATGATGAAGAGGCACAATATTATAAACAAAGGATGATGATAGTGTGGGTAGTTTAGGTGAATGAGATAATGAAGATTAAAAGATGTAGAAGAAAGTTTTTTGTGAGTGATTAACTAAGAGTTCTTGTAAGGGATTATGATCAACTTTTATTGTGAATTTTTTTACATTATGAACATATGTAATAGATTGATGCAAGGGTAGATGGAACTGTAGCCATTAAATGAATCCATGATCTACCCAAGAGGAGATTGTAAAATTTCTTGACATGAACCATAATAGGTATTTTAATAGGACCTACCTCAATAAGCAATGCGACAATGCCTAGAGTTTTGTGAGTGATATTACCAACACCTCCAATACAAATATTTGATGAAGAAATAGAAGAGGTATCAATGTTTATGTGATTAAGTAGGTCTAAACTACAAGCATTTAAATTGAAATCATTATTGATAAGGGTTTGCTAATCCCAATAAAATTAATACAAAAATAATCATAAGAGGATTATCTTGTTTTTGAACTATAAGAGAAGGAAGTTTTGATTGGAGAAAAATAGCATCAAATGTATTTGTATAAATGCACTTGAGAAGAGAAATCACCTTAATGATATTCATGGAAGATAAAATGGATATATTTTGCAAGGTCTATTGAAGAAATATATGATAAGAAGTTGAAGTTTCAATTAGCTCACAAAGGGGGATCTTAGCTTGAGTAACCTACAACTTTTTCAATAAGATCATAATCCTTAGTGTTCATGGGAAGATGGGAGAATGGGAGGATATAAGTTGATGGAGGAAGAGAAACATGGATAGGATTAACCTATTTATTTTTTAATGTTATAGATATGGTCTATTGCATGGAATTTACTAGCCACGTGTATATCACACTTTATAGGTTGAGTAATGCAAGTGTATAAATTAGAAGGATGAGGACTATCAGGGTAACCCAAGCAATCATTATAGGAAGAGGAGGTGGGGGAAATTTAGGTACCACATGCATACTTCTTATGGTAAGTATAGGTGAATTTATACTATTGATAAACTTATTAAGTGTCACAAAAGTAGGTGAAATAAGTTTATTGGAAAATCATGCATGAACTCAAGAAGTTTCTTCATTATGGTTTAGAAGAAAAAGTTGAATGTGTATGTTCAAAATATATTTGCACATTATCTAATGTAGGATGAGAGTCTATAGTAGACAATCCTTAATCAAGTAGGGGGAGAGCATTGGCATGAAGACAAGTTAATGTTAATAAAGTGATCAATGATGTTGTCATCCCCTAAAGCATCCTTATTAGTATAAGGGGTTTTGAGAGAGAGATCAAGAAAATAGAGCAACATAGGAAGAATTAAGTCACTATCACATGCATGGAATGAAGTATCCTCATCATTAATTTTTTGAGAAAGGTAAGAAAGTGATGTAATAAGAGAGGAAAATATGTCCATTGCAAAAGATAAAATAAGGAAATTAAGAAATTTATAGATGGATCCAACTAAAGGCCTTTGTTTTCCTCCTTTATGATATATGGAATGAGGTTTGGGGTAATGCCCCAATTTTTTTAAGAAGGAAAACATTATTTTGTTTTTGGAAGAAAACTAAATGGAAGATAAGATGTTTTAGGTGTTGAAATATTAATTTCACCAAAATGTAAATGATGAACCAATAAAGTTAGGTGGACGTAAATGGTTTTGAGTTCACCAAAATGTAAAAGGTAAAATTAAATGTACAATTAAATTTTACCTTAATATTGTTACTTAGAAATTCAAAGCTACTTTGTAATCACGATCATCATATTTACACAAAGCTAACATAGATCTTTCAAGTTTTAATTGAATTCTTTGAATGATTACAACATATATTTTTATTTTAATTGAAATTTTGGAAGTATAGGAAAGATTCAATTCCTCATTAACTACACACAAGCACTAAATAATTTTACTAACTTTGAATTTGAATGAAGTTTCCTACAACATAAGTTTGACATCAACTCATTTTTTATACCTTCTAGCTAGAGATTCTTGAAATTTCAAAAATAAAATAAAAATAGTTGCTTTAAAATAAAGTCTATCCTAATCCTCTAAAAATAATATAAAATATTAATTTCTTTTCATTTTTGCTTCACATCTTGAAAACCCATCTAAACAAGGGCTCTGATGTTTTGATTTTATCTTTAATTTTCTTTAACTAATCTTCAATCTTGGCTTGGGTGTCACTTTCAATGAAGGGTTAAAGTTCATCATTTTTTCTCCTCTATTTCACTTAATTTTTCTCCCAAATTTCACTTGAGTGCATATACTAACTCAAGTGCCAATTTTCCTTTGTTTATCTATCCAATTTAGCAAGAAAATCATGTTATTTTGGTCTCTAAAAGAACTTAGGCACCCAATTATTATTTTTTAAATATGATTTTTATTGAGGATTCTAATTTTATGGATGTCAATTTTGCATTACTTTAATTTTAAGATTCATTGGTGATTTTCCTTGATGAATATTGAACTAAGGATTTAGTCCACTTAATGCCAAATTGGTGTTCAACAAGAATTTTACATAATGGATACTAAATCAATAATTTGGATAGACTAACACCAAATTGGCACTTATTATGATTTTCCATAGTGGATGAAAATCAAGAATTCCATGCCTCAAATGTTAAAAACAAAAGCTAGCACTCATTGAAGATTTCCATTGATAGACAACAAATCAAGAATTTCATGTCTTGAATGCCAAAAACAAAAGTTGGCTCTCATCAAGGGTTTCCCTTGATGGATGTCAAAGTAAATAATTTAATGCCTTAAATTCAAAAAACAAAGTTGGATCTCCTTAGGGGTTTTCCTTGACGAACACCAATTTTAGGAATTTCATGCCTCAAATTCCAAAAGTAAAATTTGGTGCAAGAAATGAATACAACATGAGTGCTTGGAGTACTTTTTGATGAATTTTTGAAATATTTTACTATTTTTTTTAATCTTTCATTAAAACTATTTCATTTATCTATTCTTGAATATCACATCATTAAACCTTTGATTTCAATGAGTTTCCATCATTTTATTTCCTCCAAAAACTATTTTCTCTTGATGAAGCTTGAATTTGTATTGTTGATCTTCTATAAATTTTCACCAAAAAAAGTAGAAAGATAAAAATAAACTTTCTAAAAATAGAAATTATTAACAAGCCTTTTGTGATCAATACTAACCTTAAAGAAGCCATCCATACCATGGATAACAATAAGGATCTTAGGTATGATAGATTCCCTTGTGAATTTTATAAGGCCCTTTGGGATTGTGTTTGTGATGACCTAAATAAATTTTGTCTTGAAGCCTTCCATTCCAAATATTTAGGAAAAGTTATCAATAAAGGGAATATTAAATTCATACCTAAAATTGGAGACCAAAGGATATTTACAATTGGAGGCTCATTATCTTGCTTAATGTCTTATAATATCTTTGCCAAAGCCTTGGCTCTGAATTTGTGCCATCTCCTTCCTTGAATTGTGAGGCCTAAGTAAATTGGTTTCATTAGTTCTAGATATATTTTAGATATATTTTAGTTTGGGAAGTATAAAATGGGATTTGTGCTCTAATCAATAGGATCTATTCATAAAAAATATTTTTTCTAAGGTGTATGACCACATCGAATGAAATTTTATCTTGGAAATGTTACAAGCTCTAGGATTTGGGCCTCAATTCATTTAATATATTAGTATACTTTTTGTAAATGACTTTGATTATATTACTATCAATGGTCAATAATCTAGTGGCTTGAGATTTTTAGGTCCATTCAACACGGTTTTCCTTTATCTTTGGCTCTATATATGCTAGCCATTGAATGGTTTGGTGAGCTTTTGATTAATTTTGTGTCTCAAGGGTTGGTCAAAGGTATTTCTCTACCTAATTCCTCAACTCAACTTGTTAATGGTCATTTTATGGATGAACCTTTCCTCACTCTCTTAGAATACAATAAAAATATCAAATAGACCATGCATTGCTTGAATAGTTTGTGTAAAGCATTTGGTTATACTATTCAATTGCATAAGACAATGTTATAGACAATCCTTCCTCCCCATACCTTCTTGGCTCAACTCCTATGGTTGGAAATTAATTAATCATGGAGAATTTTTTAGATTTTTGGGTATTCCTTTTGCTTTATAGGCATCTTAGGCATCTTTGTGGTAAGTTGTTTTCGCTGAAATTGAAAAGATTGGCTTACTAGGTCACAAAAAATTATTTCTAGTAGGGAAATTACAAGTTTGTTCTAATATTATTACTGCCACTCATGTTTACAACTCTTCATGTTGGGTTCCTTCTATGAATTCCTACATAAAATTGAAAAATATTCTTTGGGAATCTTAAGGGAATCATAAGGGATTTCATTGGGTGGCTTGGGAATTTTGCTACCTCCCCAAGAGTTTGGAGTGTTGGGATTATTATGAACTCAACATAAGGGTTTGGCTATTTGCAATAAGTGGATCATTCATTCCCTTCATGGTAATGAGACCTATAATTTTTTTTATATGACATTGTATTTCTTTTGGTCATCTTGTTGGGTGACCCACTTGGAATAGGATTGGGCTTCATACACTTTTTATCATGAAAATTTATATTCAAATCCAAGGGACTTTTACGATAAAAAATATTTGGAGATGGTCCCCTATTTCTAAGGAAATATCTATTTACTAGCAAGGATGACTTGGGTTCATGCCTTGAGATTTTGTAGAAAAGAAATTAAAAATAATCAATATTTTTTCTAGGGCCTCCATGAGTCTCCTCTTATAGAATGAACCTAAGGAAAATTTTCACCTTTCTAATCAAGATTATGAAACTTTTGACACAGTTACAGTGCCCATTTGGCTAATATGATTCATAAAATTGGTATCAATTCTTTAAAATCTTGGTGGAAAGGTTAGAAGTGGTGTCTAGACACCAATTTATAGAATTATAAACCTCGAAAATAATATTACTAACTTTATCTTCATTTTCCCATGGTTCCCACCTTGAATTATTAACTTGACATTTGTATAATCCAATTTTTTTTTGGAAATGCATATTTTAACCATTTTATTTGTAGTTCTAGAACCAAAATTGGCTCACTTTTCCCAGTGTATTCTTTTCCAAGGAAACAAGCATCTCTCAAACACCTTTTCTAGTTTGTTTTGGAGCTCTGAATGTTTGGACCCAAATACAAGAATTTTCAAGTCATTCATACTATAATATTTTTCATGGAACATATGGTTATTTTAGGAGATTGGCATAATATACCTCAAAAGTTCACTTAGATTTGACATGCTTCTAGGGTGGAGATTCTATTCAACATATGAAAAGATAAAAATTCTACTATTTTTCCCCATTATTTTATGGATCATCATGTTTTGTTTTATACTAAAGCTATGATTTATTATAATGTTTTATTGCAAATCCAATTGAAAGATAATAAATTTACACTTGATTTGTCTCACTTATAGGTGCTTCTTGATCACTAGGGTAATTCCCCTTGTATTGTTGCTAGAGTTCCTCTGTCTCCCTGTTCTTCTCGAGGTTGCTTCTCTTTTCGTGGGCATCATCATGGACATAGCCTCTTTGCTCAAGGAAATTGGGAGAATCACTCACATGCTGCTCCCCCATATGTGAGAATGAATCATGGTTAGTGAGGCTATTTGTGAATTTCTCTTTAGTTCTCTACCTCTTTGTTTCTTACAAGAGTAACTTCTAGGTGTCTAGTGGGCTCAGTGCTAATATTTGGTTTGATTCCAACAAATTCCCTTGGCTAACTCTTTCTATTTCTCTTGTTCATGCTACTAAAAAATAAGATAAAGAAAAGATACTAATGGGTGGGACCCTACCATGGACACTCAAGACCCACTGATGTATGGGGAAAATATGAATACTGGGAACCTCCTCCTACTCCCATTGCTAGTACTCTCACTACTTAGCAACTTTGTTTATATGTTTATGTTCTAGGTTGTTTCCCCCTATAGACTTTAGGGGTATGACTATTTCCACCCACTTTTTTTGTGAATATTTGTGACAATATTTTATAAATGGTAAATACACTTATTCATCAAAAATAGAAAGCTATGATTTTTATGCTTATCTCTTCAAGTTGGGACAAGACTTTTTAAATTTTTTTCTAAAGATAAAATTTTGATCTCTAGAATCAATTGAAACTATCTATCTTGAATATTGGACCCTATGAAGTGACAACTTTATGATTGGAAGACGGTGCTTATATATGATTCTATCTCAATGTGCTAGAGTAGATTTGTCTTAGCCTCAATAATTCTTTTGTGTGCCAAGCATTTTTCATTATAGTCTTTCTTTAAACTTCACCCTTTCTTTCCTCTACTGATATTAGAGTTGAATCATCGTTTATGATTCATATCATGTTAATCTTTGTGATGAGAAACCTACATACATTGTTATTAGGCCAAGATAGAACAATGCCTAGTGAATTAACCATTTTGATAGGAGATATAACATAGTTGACATTGATGTGACAAGAATGACTTGACATTTGATTATATATATGATTAAAAATAAATTTTTAGGAGTAAAAAATTTGGGTGCCAGTAGGTCTATGATAATAGACTCATCAATGAGATCCTCTATATATTTTAAGGTGGCATATATTGGCAGAATGATCTATCATCCTATAATATACACATGAGGAAAGTTTTATATGACCATTCTTATGAGATTTCCTATATTTGGGAGGGGGTAGAATGATCCTCTTTTTTTGTTTATGGTGTTATGTAGAAGGTTGGTTTCTTGTAGAAGGATCACCATGATGGGTTGTACGTGGAGTGGGGAAAGAAAGGTTACAATAACTGAGGAGATTAAGTGATATTAAATTTTTCTCAACTTGGATGACTACCAAAGATAAGTAAAAGAGGATATATCTAAAGCATGAATATTTATTGGAAAATTGACACAATATTATTCATGAAAATAGTCTAGAGATGGTTATTAGGGAATCTAAAGCTCATTTTGACAACATGAAAAAAATATTTAACATGTTAATTGGTAGGTTTCTTGCATAGTAATGACTATGTAAGGTTAATCTTAGGGTTAATGTTGAATTTAAAATGATGTACACATTCTTTCCCTAGGTCTAAAAAATAATTTATAGAATCATCGACTAAGGTATGCAACTAATCCAACACATAATTTGTTAAGGTGAGGAATTAAATTGGTCAATATTTTGTTATCATTTGTATAGTTAAGCATAGAGTAATACTTTATTTAAATAGATCAATGAACCTTCTCTACCTTTATAAAACTCAAAAAATATTGTCTCAAGGCCTCTTAGAGAAGGATGGGCTAGGTTGTAAGATGAAAGAGGATGTTATAATAGTTGTTGGGCATAGCTAGGGGAGGGAGTTATGTTATCCAATTAGGTTTGAATCTCTAATGTTTTTTAATCCACATAAGCTATCACTTGAGAAAATGAAATGGAAGGAGGTAATATGTCAAAAAGAGGATATGATGCATAGATGAAAGTATGGAGAGGAGAAATAGGAAGCAAGTAGAGTGGATGTCATTAGAGGAGTATATGAATATGGGAGGTGGAAAAATGAAAATATGGTGTAGGTGGGAAGAGATGTCTTGCATGGATGAACTACTAGGGTGAGTTGTGAGGCCCACCTTCATTTAGAACTTTTTATTTGCACTTGATAATTGATACTTACACATTTTCATATTTATGTTTTGAAATTGATTATGATAATGGTTTAGTATAAAATTATACCATGTTAAGAATAATTGACTTTCACGAGACTAATATGATTATTTAATTTGTTGATGATTATAGTACATTTAGATTATGCACATATAGTGGATTTGAAGTTATATATTCTCTTTTTATGAATTAATTATATCATTGATTTTGGTTATTTTATGGTGAATTGTTAACTCAATTTTAAATGTGAATTATACGTGTATAATTATGATAGTTGATTTTAATTTATGATTTAATTTTATTAGAGTTAATTGTGTGGAATATGGGTTCATGTAGTAAATGATGTGTTTATTTTTTAAATTTTTTTATTGGGTTTTGTTTAATTTTATTTTGATAAGATTACCATTTATTTATTTATTATTGCTTCAATTGTTTTATGGGATATATCTACCATTGTTGGAAAGTGTGTAGGTGATTTCCATGACATGAAAAAAATTTAGAGGTCCTAAAGATTTTTTTTGTGATTCCTTAGTGATACCCTAACCTTAACCCATAGGGAGAATGAGGTCTTTATTAGTGAAAATGTCTAGTAAATGTTGAAGTTATTATTTATATTTAATTTTTTAAACCTCGTTTTAAAGTTATATGAGTGGGAATCTTGCGCTGCAAGTCATTCTTGTGACAAAATTTATTTTTGATCTTAGAAGGGACTTAAAAAGGTCTTAAAGTGTCCTCTTTATTTATTAAGTGAAAATAAACTCCTAGGGTTACCTAAGAGATGGGTACTTCTTGGGACACAAATTTTAAGTTTTGGACAATCTTTGGTCCTCTAAAAGTCATTTGAAAATAAGATTTGAATTAGTGTTATGCATCTTCTCACACTAAGTTTTGTATGTATAGTTCTACTAAAAGTAGGTTTCTTATTTATATCCCTGTTGATAATATTTTAGGGTTCTTTTGGAATTATTATTTTGTTTATTGGGAGAGACTCTGGAGTCTTGAGAGCATAGAGATTAGAAGAGAGAAATATTGGAGATGAGTCTTTTTAAGGATCTTTAGCAAGGAGCGTTTCTACCATTTTGGAAACCATTAGAGGTAGGATTCAATGCTTTCTTTGTAAAACAATCTACTAGTATATGTTGTCATTGTGTGTTTCATATGTGTATTTTACCTTGGTTGTGGATTTCTCCTTGTTGATTTTTTTTTGTGTGTTGTGTATTTGTTTGGAAATGAATTGTGATTTTGGGTTAAAATCTTCCAATTAAATTAAGAGAAACCCATGTGTTGAGATCGAGAGGAGAGGGGACCCTCCCTTTGGGAAAATTATGTATTCCTTGTGAAATAATTTTGGCATTGGTTTCCTTATGTGTTTTTCATGTGATGGGAGAAATATGTATTCTTGTGAAAGAACTTTGTCCTTAAGAGATTATGCATTTTTATGTGATGTTATGATGGAGGTGTTATGTGGGGTTTTGTTGTGATTGTGGATATGAGAGAATATTGGGTGGTGTGGTGGAGGATGTTGGTGTTAGAGGAAGAGTTTTGTTATGGAGTTAAATTATTGATGGTTGATGGAGTAATATGTGGATTTTTTTATGGAATTGATATGCTGATAATGGAGGGGCTTGATTTGTTGATATTGATGAATTGGCATGTTAAAATTATTGTATACTTGCTATTTGATATTATTTTTCCCAAGCGATTAGAGTATTTTTTATGAATTTATCCAAATTTATATGCGATTTTAAGTCAATGAGTGTTATTGTGTGTGTTATTTGTATCTTGTTGTTATGTTTTGTGTGTAGCCCTTTGTTGTGTTGTATAAACTAATTTATAAGGACCTCCTAACTTAGGGTTGGGCTTGTAAACAAGCCCTATGATTATGAGGTGAGTGAACCTCCATTTTCCTAGATGAAAAGATTCATTTTGTTGATTTGTGAAGATGTATGAGATGACTAAATGTGTTTTTGTGAAGGATTAATTTAGGGTTGGAAACCCTCTTCATGAAGCCAAAATTCATGTAAATTTCTAATTATGAGGATAAGCTATTTGTTACATGTTTTAGAAACCTCTTTGTGAGGGTGTGTTATGTATTTTCTTAGTTGCGCATTTATCATTTTCAATAATTATTAGTGAAAAGGGATATATTATATAAATGAATCCATGTGTGTTATTGTTATGTAATTTTTGCCAAAGAAAATATAGATGGATATTTGTTGAGATAACAAACTTTTAGATTTTCCTTTTTGCTAGAAAATTATATATAACTATTTTTTTATCCAACAACACTTTGCTATGTTATTGAAAACAATTAATTAACATTTTAATTTTATTATTGAAATATTAATTTATATTTTTTTGACATGAATATAAAAATGTATATGTATATGCATAATTTATATATTTCTTTGTTATATATATATATAATGTATGACAAATTAAATTATATAAATTTATTTGTATATAAGCCTATACATATGCTAGCCAAGATTATTAGAAACTAGAGGGATTGAATTTAGTTTAAGAGTTGAAAAAATATTAATTTTAGTTAGCCAAAATAAATGTATGGTATTATGCTATCAATGGCAGAGCAGCGGAGGAACCAGGGTTTTTGCGGGCATAAGGGTCTGCATTATGAAGGAAACCATGTTCGTTGGCCTTTCAACAGGAGGAAAAGAGGAGGCGACAACAATGCAGGGAGACAAAATGTCCATACCAAGGCTTGGCAGGCTCTGGCTAAACAACAGTTTTGGTATGGAAGATCTGGGAGTTTTTCGCGTCCTAGTACAGGCGGTAAGGAGAGAGGCGAAAGGTTTTATTCAGCTTATCAGAAGGGGAGAGTGGATTTCAGAACGCTGGAGAAAAAATTTTGGTGGCCAAAGAACCAAACTGAGAATGGAGAGTCAAGTCAGGTTCACAAAAATTTTCTTCACACTACTATGGTTACCCTTTTGATAGATAATAGTGAATGGAACGACTCAGTTAGTACATTCAAAGCTCGTGCTTTTTTTGAGCCCTGGGGAGGGCATTGGCCGGCACTTACAAAAATGAAAGATTGGTGTGATGTTAACTGGGGAAAAGGTTGTGATGTTAAAACCTTGGAAAATGGTTTCTACTTGGTCGTCTGCCAAATTGACCGAGACAAAGATTGGATTTTAAGGAGTGGCCCCTTCTCCATGGAAGGTCGAGGCCTTTACATTTTAGATTGGACCCCAAATTTTGATCCGAAGAAGGCAAAAACTGAGGAGTCTAAAGTTTGGGTTAGCCTGAAAAATTTACCACAAGAATACTGGGATTAGGAAACCCTAAGGAGCATGGGAAACAAATTGGGTCATTTTGTTAAGTCAAAAATAGCGGTGGAAAAAGCGGACTACAGTATGTTTCCAAGAATTTGTATTCTTAGACAGATAATCCACCCTCTACCGAAAATGTTGGAACTGAAATCTGGTGAGGGTATGTGGTGTTAGAAGCTGGAGGTGGAGGATTACAGAAGGACGGTAAGTAATGTGATGATTTCTGGGTTAGAAGGGGTTTTGGGGGTGCAGTGTGAAAAAGGAAAAGTTGTTCAAAATTTGCTTGTGGAGGAGGTGATAGCTCTTTCAGAAGCTGCGTCTTTTGAAAGCTGGTGTGTCTCCAAGGAATGGGGTTCTTTGGAGGTTTTATTGGAAAGTTCAAGGAAAAGTTATGAAGTAGTCTCAGTCTCATGGGATGAAAGCAGAAAATAGGAAATAACTTTTTGTCATGTGAATGAATGTTTGTGGGATTCTCAAAACCTAAATTCTGTGGGATTGAGGTTTAGAGAGTCTACAACTTCTGAGTTGGGTGTGGAAACGGAGTTAACTCTGGCAACTCTAAATAAAATCCCTGCGGCTCTATCCAAAGTGCAACTCTCTGAGGTTGTGGGGTTTTCTAAAAATTTCCCTTCTATTTATGGGGAAGAACAAACTAAGGTTCTGGAAGAGGTTAATGTGGTTAGTATTGGGCCTGGGAGCTTTGAAAACCTTGATAATGGCTACCCCCAGTTTCTCGAACTCGTTGAAAGCAAGGAGCAGATGATTGAAATGCAACAAGAGGCTGGTGAGAACCAAGATGAGTCTGATGGAGTAGTTTTTAAAGATATATCAATATCTCCTATCCAAAACCTAGATAGTGCCTTTGAAGGGGTTAAAGATAGTGGGGGCTCTCTGGAAAGGTCGGGCTCTGTTTCAGCTACAGATTCGGAGGAGGAAGATGATGATCTTTTGGGTCTTTCTGCTCAAGTTGGGTTAATGGAGAAAAGGTCGCTAGATCAAACATCTGCTCAGAATAGCAAGGTTAAGGTAGGAGAGAAATGAAGGTGTGGTCCAAAAACAAATAAGATGCGCCTTGAAATGGCTGGGAATGTTGTAGGTCAAAGCAAGTTGAGATCGGGAAAAGGCTATACCTTTTCCCAGCAGCCATGAAAATCTTATCGTGGAATGTCAGGGGCTGCAATGCCTTTGACAAAATCCATTTGATCAAGCGGTGTTTTGATCAAACAAGGCCGAGTATTGTTAAGCTTCAAGAAACAAAGATCAAGGAAAAGGATTTTGACAATTTTCTAAAATGTTTTGGCAGGTGGAAAGGATTCCTCTCTGGGGCCATGGGGGCATCTGGTGGCCTTGGGATTTTGTGGGATGAAAATCTAGTAAATGTCAGATTGGAAAGGCAAGATCGTAGTTGGCAATGGATTAGTGTGATCTCAAAACAGCTAGGGGCTTGTTTTGATATTCTCAATGTTTATGGCCCTACTGGTAGTGCTCAGAAATTTCATTTATGGCAGGAGCTTTCTTTGGTTTTGAACTCTGCAAGAGATAGAATTTTTCTTTTAGGGGGTGACTTTAATGCCATCCTGTAGCCGTCTGACAAGCTGGGTGGTATTTGTTGGGCTAGTCAAAACCAAAAAGATTTTAGTAATTTTGTTTTACAGAATGGGCTATTTGAACTTCCTTTCAGAAATGGGGTTTTCACTTGGACAAATAGGCGCAATGGTTTTCTGAACATTGCGGAAAAACTGGATCGTTTCTTTTTAGCTGGGGATTGGGCGGACCAACATTGGTTATGTGAAGCAGAGGTGTCCCCTATAATAGGCTCAGATCATTATCCAATAAGTCTGAGAATCCAAGAGGAATCAAAGCCGGCACGATGTCCTTTCAAATTCGAAGCAATGTGGATGCGAGCAGATGGGTTTCAGGACCTAGTGGCAGATTGGTGGAGAAATGCACCGGTAAATCCTGGTCATAAAGCCTTTGTTTTTGTTAAGAAGCTTCAATTTTTGAAAGAACAATTAAAAATATGGAATAGGGAGTCTTTTAAAAAAAAAAATTCTGAGAAGTTAAGGTTGGAGGAGTTAAAGATTCTTCATTCTCGAGTCATTGAAAATGGGATGTTTGAAGAAGATTTCAAACTGGAAAAATCTCTAAATAAGTCCTATTCCAAGATTCTTGCCCGTGAGGAGGTCTTTTGGAAGCAGAAATCAAGGGAAAGTTGGCTTAAAGCTGGTGACAGGAACACTAAGTTTTTTCACAATTCGGTAAAAGTGTGCAGAAATTGCAATAAGATTTTTGAAATCAAGAATAGTGAAGGCATTTCATTGACAGATGAATCTCTTATAGCCAAAGAAGCTGTGCATTTGTTTTCAGGGTTATGCAAGGAAAACATAATTTCTAAAAATCTCGACTGGAAGATTTTGGAGAACATCCCTAAATTGGTGTCTGATGCACAAAATGCCATGTTAATGGAGAAAATAACCTAAAGAAGTTAAAAAAGCTGTCTTTGGGCTAGGGGGAGACAAGGCTCCAGGTCCGGATGGCTTCCCTGCCTTTTTTTTCCAAAAATTCTAGAATATTTTGGCACAAGATATATGGGAAGTGGTGGAAGAGTCTAGGAGTAGTGGGTTTGTGTTAAAGGATTTGAATAACACTTTTATAACGCTGGTTCCTAAAAGGAATGAATTGGTAACCTTTGATGATTTTCGTCCAATTTCTCTTTGTAATACCATTTACAAAATAATATCAAAAGTGATAGCCAATAGGCTGAAAAAAGTTTTACCATCGGTGATTTCGGTTGAGCAGAGTGGTTTTTCTCCAAATAGATCCATTTTTGAGGGTTTCATTGTTCTTCATGAAGCGATACATTCAGTAAGGTTGGCAAAAGTGGAAAAGTTTATGGTGAAACTGGATATCAAAAGGGCTTATGATGAGGTGAATAGGAGTTTTCTTGTAAAAGTCCTTGAAAAATTTGGTTTCTGCAGTGAATGGGTGGCCTGGATTCAGAATTGCATCAGTACTCCTCGTTTCTCAGTCCTTTTAAATGGGAGCCCCCAAGGTTTTTTTGAATCTAGCAAAGGTATTAGGTAGGGAGATCCTATTTCTCCTTTCCTTTTTATTTTGTTAGCAGAATCTTTGGGGAGGTTGATTGTCAAGCAACGAAACTGACAATGGAAAGGCATTGCAGTTGCGGAAGGGTTAGATCCGATCTCGCATCTACAATTTCCTGATGATACCTTTCTCATGGGGGATGCAACCATTAGAGAGGCTCGGGTGATGAAAGCCTCTTTAGATGAGTATGGGTAGGCATCTGGACAATGCATAAATTGGCGAAAATAAGAGATTTTCTTTTTTCAAGTCCCCATTGCAAAACAAGTTGAAATTTATAGGATTCTGGGGATGCGCGTAGGTTCTCTTCCTAGCAAATTCTTAGGTATTCCTTTGTTTGGGGGCTCTAACAAAGCTGGTATTTGGAAGGATTTGGTAGACAACTGTTTAAACAGATTGAGTGGATGGAAAAGCAAATGGTTAACAGCTGTTGGGCATTTGCTATTGTTAAAAAATGTGGTGTCAGCTATCCCTGTTTTTTCCATGATGTGTTTAAAAATTCCGAAGAAGGTGGTGAATTCTATTGGACAGAGAATGCGAAAGTTTTTCTGGAATGGGGCTAATGATCATGATAAAATACCCTTGCTAGCATGGGAGAAAATCTGTAGTTCAAAAGAGAAGGGAGGGGCTGGTTTGAGAAATTGGCAAGTAATGAATGAAGCCTTAGGTGCGAAGTTGGTCTGGAGCATTTACACAAACCCGAATCTCTTTTGGGTGAAAATTATAAAGGCAAAATACTTAGACTCAATGGAGGATAACCAGATCTTTACCATTAGAAATCCTGTAAAGGGTTCGGTCATTTGGAACTTTATTGTTGATTGTAGGCCTGTGATTGTTGATCACATTACATGGCAGATTGGGAATGGGTTACAAGCAAAATTCTGGGATGATTCATGGAATGGATTCCCAATTCTAAAGGAGGCTGATGGAAATCAGGATCTAAGACAGTTTTTTATTCAAAAATGGGGTGATAAAGTTTGCAACTACTTAGATCTTAAACCGGGCCCTTTGGGCCAGGAATGGGTTTGGAAGGATGTCAATTGTGTTGAGCTTTCTGAAGTTCAAATTCATAAAATGAAGGATTTACTGAGGGGGCGTCAAATTCTCCTCTCAAACAATGCTGATAAAGTTGTTTGGTGTGGTTCTGTAAATGGGAACTACTCAGTTAAAGTTGGATACCAGCTGTTGGACTCTAGTATGGGGGAAACTTTTTGGGCAAAAAATTTGTGTTGGAGCAAGGAATGTTTACCCAAGGCTGGTGCTTTTGCGTGGCTGGTAGTGAAGAGTAGAATTCTTTCAGGGGAAAGAAGGAAGCGTTTGGGCTTGATTGGGCCTACGAAGTGTGTCCTCTGTGAGGAAGCAGAGGAATCAACAGATCATTTACTTCTACATTGTAAAATGGCTTCCTCTTGTTGGGAAGCCCTTCGGTTAAAACTTGGTTGGCATGGTCCCTGGCAAAATACAATCAAAGGTGTGTTTGAAGGGTGGCCTCGTCTTTATGGTGCTTCTTTCTTCTCAAGTGTTTGGGTAGTAAGCCCATCTTTAGTGATCTGGGAACTCTGGAAGGAACGGAACAGACAGATTTTTGAGGACAAGAAGGAATCTATTACAAGAATAAAAAACAGGATTGATCTTGCAATAACTGAAGTTGTAAATGCGGCGGTGTCTCTTTCTCAAAACCAAAAGCTATCTTTTTCTGGGGAAGATAGCAGGTTACAAAAAATGTGGCCAGGTCTTAAGGTTCAGTTTGGGAATGTGAGTGTGGAGCAAGGTTTTACAAAGCCTTCTCAGAATTTGGTTGATTGGGAGAAACCGAAGGATGGGTGGGTTAAGGCAAATTTTGATGGAGCCGCAAAAGGCAACCCTGGCCCTTCTGGAGTAGGGGCTATTATCCAGGATAGTCATGGAAATTTAGTTGCCTTTGGGGCTCAGAAGTTGGAAGATGGTTCAAACAATATTGCAAAGGCAAAGGCGGCTCTTTTGGCTGTTGAATTAGCTCATTCTTTGGGAGTCAAAAACTTACATTTAGAGGGTGATTCGCAGGTTATCATTCAAGCAATTGTCAATGGCGGCGCTTTGGCTTGGCATTTGCAACTGTATGTCAGTGCCACTATTAGAATCTTAAAGTCTTTTGACCTTTTTGAAGTTAGTCACATTCAGAGATCGGGTAACACTGAAGCAGACCGCCTATCCAAGTGGGCCACAACTTTTAATGTCATCGGGGAATTAAGAAAGGAGGACTTCCATCAGGTGGAGTTTCTGGTTTTTTAGTTCCTCATATTTTTGTTTTCGCCATTTTCTGGTAAAGTTCCCTCGGTTTTTGAATGCAAGTTGTCTTCTTGTGAGTTGTGTGGGAGGATGGTTTTCAGTGCAACGCTTCTTTATGTTGTACTGTGGAAGGACATTCGGTGTCAATGTTTGCTGTAAGTTTTAATTGTTGTTTCAGTTGGGTGACATCGGATTGGACATCTTGAAGGATCTGCACCGACGTTTGGTTTCTCTGGCTGAGGGATTTTTCTTTGTAAAGGTTAGGATGGAATTAATTTCCTGGTACACGCCATGGGGAGTGATGTCACCAGTATTAAGTTTTGACAGAGGAAGGACATATGGGTTTGTATTGAGTTTTTTGGATACAAAAACCTTTTAAATCATATGGTTGTTTCATTTGTTTCGCATTCCTCTCTCCATTCTGGTGTGAAAAGTGTGAAAAGTGTGAAAGGGTGGTGAGAAGTTGGGATTATGGAAGCAATGTATGGCTTTGCAACAAAACTTCAACAGCAAGGCTTTTTTGGCCCAGTTTCAAAATTTAGGTTACTATACTTGTTAAAAAATCCGCAGGAAGAAGTGTTAGAAGCAGTATTGGACTCTTTGGGGCCTCATTTCATGGAGGCCACTCACCGTGGACGCTTAAATACTGACATTGCGTCGATGCTGTTTGCTTGGGGTATGGAGTTGAATGAGGATGTTGAAGTTGTGAAATGGGTTTTGAGGTCTCTTTTTGAGGAACTGTTGGGGAAATTGGATTCACTGGTTGAATGGGCTGTCCCGGGAAAAGGATATGATGTCTCTGAAGGGATAGAGGATATGGATGAAGCTACAGAGGAAGGGTTGATCCCGTTTGTGAGACGGCAGAGGCAAGTGGATAGGGAGGAATACAAAATTTCAATCTTTACGGCCTGGGAACACTTAAAATTTGTGTTGCGTTAGCAAGAGGAGGAAGCCAGGCGGGGGAATGGTGGTCAGTCGAGCAGACCTCGAAGACGCAGATGTTTTAGAGGCAGGGGTCGTGGTAAAAGAGGAAGGACTGCTAGGTAGGTTTCGCAGTTCGTATGGTTTCAGATGCAAAAATGATACTGATCTTTTGTGAGTATGTGGTTCGTGTTTTTGTTGATGGCTCTGGCTGGGAGCTGTGTTCAAATTATTATGGTGTCTCTTTCTGGTTTCGGGGTGGCAACCGTAGGGGGTGATGGCTTTTTTTGCTAGAGCAGAATGGGGTGCTGAATGGTCTTCGCTGTATTTGGTGGTAGCGTTTTTGGTTGACAGTGTGGAGTTTGAAAGCTTTTAGAAGCAAATGAATTTATTCCCAGCACTGTGATATATCCACCTGAAATGTTTTTCTGTGCTATCCAAAGCTGAATGTATTTCGGGTTTCTTTTGGATGTTTTGGTTTCTTTGTCCAATCAGGGGTGGGCTCGTCAGTATATTGGCTTGAGCATTTTGTTTCTTTCGCACAGGGTTACCCTGTTTCATGGCGTTGTAATTCTCTGAATCCTTTTTATTTTAATAAATAATATTGTTTTTACCGACCAAAAAAAATAAAAATATATTAATTTTTTTTAAAAATATTTATATTATATTCTTTAAAAAATTTTGTAATGCTCTTAAAACTAAATTCAATATATATAATTTTATGGAAACCTTGTTAGGCCACAAAATTCTTAATAAAGGGGTACCCACCCCATAGTAGTGGGCCTTGCCATGGTTGTGTGGTGAGGCATCGTGCCCTTGAAGGGGTTGAGTGGGGTCAGCCTTGGTAGTGCATCCTTCCCCTCAAATAAAAAATTATATAGCATTTTTTAATTTTTCCTCTTATTTGTTAAAAATATATAATTAAACAAATAATAAATATTTAAATTATAAATTGTAGTGTCAAAAAATGCATATCCTTGCAATTTCACACTATATTGGGTTCTCACTTTAGCCCTCTAATATAGAATACATTAATTACAAAATGCTAATACTTAATCTCATATTAAAAGCAATTTCATGACGTTCTTAACTTTTTGAGTCTAATTTTTTTGGATAGGAGTATTATGCATAAATGTTCGTGTGATGCGTCGGTGTCCTATAAAAAATCACAATTCCAGTGGTTGTTGAAGTGTTACCTTCCTACATATATTTTAGAATTAACACTCTTGCATGCAGTCATGTTGAACAAAACTCTTCCAACTTACCATATTGAAGGAAGGGAGTTGATTTTTAGCTTTCAAATGATCAACTTTGCAACTTTTGAAGAAAATCCTTCCTTTTCACTATCTAGAAATATTTTTCATACCATGCATGCCATTTCTTGAAGCTATCTAATTATCATTGTCATGGGATTGTGAAGAACAACAAGGTTGAAGAAACATCTTTCTTGGAGGTTTTCACAACTTCCACGTGATCTTGTTCTTATTTTGTTGTTCTATTTATCCTTTTCTTATCATTTTATGCTTTCATTTGAAGATTTCAAGTTTTAGCATAGTGTCCTTGAATAATTTTATATCACTAATTATTGCATTTTCATTTTGAAGCAATCACATCTTTATTTTTCATTATTCAAAATTATGGCTATTGTAGAGGTTAGAGGACTAAAACAAGGGTTTGACTGAGGCAAGCCCCTAAAAAAACCAACCAAAAAATATTTTTATTTCTGTGCAGATCTTATTTTGAAGAGAGAAGCTTAATTTGGTGATATTATTTTGAAGTGTCTCTTTATTACTTAATCTTTTGTTTTAGTATTTAAATAGTTAATCTCATTGTATTTTTGTTATTTTGGATATCCTACATATGCTTTGAGCCTTCTATTTCTTTTTTGCACATCCAAAAACTTGTTCTTGACCATACAACACTTTTTATTTTACATCTAGGCCAAGGACAATAACATGATGCAAGGACATCTACACAACACATTGGTGTTTGTGGTAGAGACCTCCAAAAAGCTAGTACAAGTTCTCTAAAGTTAATATTTTCTACTTCTATTAATTTTACATTGTAATTCATCTCCAATTGTGAGATATTTTCACCAATTTTTTTTAGTAAAATATTCAATTGTAAACTTGTAATTTACTCTTTAACTATAAGTTTCATTTGTAATAAAAAAGGATAATCAATTTGTTTAAGAACAAATGATTCATCCGGATTTAAGGTATAATATTTAATTTCAAGAAACCTTATTATTCCTCTATAAGAATAAATTTTATTCAGTACATAAATAAATAAATAAGTTTTAATTTAAAATTAATTCTAATCTTTAGAACAATCCATTTGAATGAGCTTGTTTATAATTTAGGATATTCTAAAATGGAAAAAAACAAATGGAAATTGCTAGGAGGGTTTTTTTGGCGCTCAAAAACTCTGGTAGAAGGTGGTTGCAACATACAGACTTATGGGAAGAGCAGTCAGATGATGAATCGTTGTATTCAAACCCCAAATTAGGATTTGGCGCCGCCCACCAATCTTGGCACTCACATTCATCGCACCCTGCAAACAAATTCAGGAAGCCAACGTAAAGATAAAGTGTTACCTGAGGTTGCAGCGTCGAAACCCTAGATCAAATCCCAACCAAATTTGGAGTGAATTTCGATTGCTGGAGGAAAAAAACTCTGAATTGCACAAACTGAAGGTCTAATCAGAGAACGAGAGGATAGGTGTTTCGATGTAATGTGGAGAATTGCATACCCTTAAAAACTACATTCCAGACATATTCTTTTGTTCATCTGTCATACCTTATAATATCTGTCTTTCTTCAACCCCCACTTTCTACTCTGCTCTAAACGTGGTCATCTACTTTTTTCTTCTACAAGCCGCAAAGAAAACTGAAGGGATCCTTCTATTGGATACACGATTCACAGAAGAGCATCATTTATTTGTGGAGAAAGTTTCAAGTTGGAGAGCATTTCCAATACCAAATTTCAAGGAAGAAGAGGACATGCATCAATAGAATGGAAGAAGGCACCATCCAGTGGAGGAAAAGGATCTGAAGGCGGACCAGGTTAGCGACAAATTGACAGGAGAAGAACGATTTTCAGGGAGGGGAGTGAGTGAAGGGAGCGCGCGGGATGTTTTCAAGCTGTGGCAATGGCCGTGGGCCATTAACGGTTCGGGATTCTAACCATTTCTCTCTCCTTTTGCCTTGCCTCTATTTCTCCATTGATTCATTGATTTTTTTTTTTTGCATTTTCAAATTTTCAAATCTTCAATAAATTAATTCAAGCTCTCGTCTTAATTTTTCTTTTTTTTCCTTCTATCCTCTTAAATTATATTTAATGGTTTGACGGTGTAGTTGCATTGGGGTTTGGGATAATTAATGGGGGGATGGTCTCGCCCCCATTGAGCCCTTGAGGCATCAAAAGGGGCAAATGAGGGTATGGGAGTTAATGTGGTGGTGGGTAAAGTCTTTTAGGATATTGTTGCATATAGTGGTGAAGCTAGGGTTCCAAAGATTGCAAGCTTCGTGATGGTGGGGTTCGTGGGGGTCACTAACTTTGCAGTGGTAACTGTAAGGGCCTTATGGGTGAGCTTGGAAAGTTGGTTGTTACTTCTATCTCTCAAATGGAAAGTGCTTTAATTAGGGAGGAATTTAAGTTAAAAGATGTTGCCATTTTCTTTGTCACCCTTGATTGTAATAAATTGCCTTCAAGAAATTATTTTGATGAATGGATTACAAATGTGTGGAAAAATAAACTAGGCATCATGGTTTCATTCTGTAGAATGGTCCAAAGGGGATTGTTCTTGATTTTCTTATAAGCCACAAAATGTAGGAAAATGTAGCTATGAAAGAATTCTAGAATTTGGGATATTTTATGTTTAGAAAAATAAAATGGTCATCATAGATGATTAATGAGGAAATAATGGTAGTATCTTACCCTAAGTGGTTGATTGTTAGAAACATGCCCCCTCAACTTTGGGCTTTTCTACCTCAATTACTCACCCCTCTTGGAAATGTCCTGAGGGTGGAAGAACGCAAAATAACTCTCTTGCACATGAATGCAAGACTCCTTATCGCCTTACTCTAGGGGTAGATATCCCTAAAGTGGTTGAAGTTGAAACCCCCAATAAGATAATGTCCTATAAAATTGAAATGTTGGGGGATTTAATGCATGTTTTTTGTGTAAATTGGAAGGGCATATAAGGAGAAATTGTCCAAAAATAAAAGTGGAAAGTGGGGTCCTTAAAAAAAGGGTCAAACCCTAACTCTGAGATAATTAAAGAAAGGGTGGAAACTATAAAAGATTTTAATAAAGGGGATTGGGGTTCGAACATAACATCAGATCTTAAATGCAATTCAGAAGTGGAAATTGTAGACCCTATTATGGAAAGTATAGCATCATTAATACCGGTGAAATACTTGAAAACCCAAAAGAAGTAGAAATAGTGGCTATCCAAAACATAGTCCCTAAAGAGGGTGTAATTGATATCTCTAAGAATATATACATAGTAACTAATAAAGAATGCTTAGAAACAATGAAGGAACACGTGTTCCCTGGTATGGATCCCCCACATCCAAAAATAACCTACACCAAGGGAAGGACAAAATATTATTCTAGGGCACAAAAAAATAATCCCAAGAATTAGTAATGGACAAAATTAAGCAAAGAATTGCCCAAAACAACATTGATAAAAAATCCAATTTGAATAAAATGGAGGATCATTCATCTATCATAGAGGATATTTTTTATAGGGAATATTAGTATAATGGTAAAAAAGTGGTAAATGGAATTGAAAAATTAAGGCTAACAAGGAGAAAAGTACTCTGAATAAGGCTAACAAGGGCTCATACCAAAAAGGTTAGACCTTTAATAAATTTTCAGTAGAGAAAATAAGAATTCCTAAATTGTTGTTGTTGTCTAAGACTAACAATGAAAAAAAAAATGCTTGCTCAAAGCTTAGCCTCAGACAAAAACAAGAGGGTAAAATAATAGAAAAGAACAAGGTAAGTAGGGATAGTATAGAGAAAAATCCAAAGCCCAATGAGGAGCCTTATCCTAGTATACTCTGCTTGTCCAACTCTAACCTCGGGCATGAAATAAGTGTCAATGGATTAATGACAGTAAAAAGGATTGAAAAGTGGGATTGGTTTAAACAAGTGGATCCAAAAGGGGCCATGGGGAACTTAACAAATAAGGAAATCAAAGAGGGGTAGGTGCTAAAAGAGGAAAGTATCCACCCTCTAAATGAGGAAAGCAATATCCCTAATAATGAAGGGGAGCCCTCTCAAGGTAAAGAATGGGTTAAAACAAAAATGAGGAGAAAACGAAGGAAAAGTAGAAAAGGAGTAGGTGAACCCTACCCAAAGAGGAGAGAGAAAGAAGGCACGATTCCTAAATACTTTGATAAGTTTAGGAAAAGTGAGGAGGATCCCCAAAAAATGAAATCTAATGATCTTTAACTGCTTAAGCTAGAATGTAAGGGGACTAGAATCCTTAGATAGAAAATATATTTTCAGGAGATTTCTAAATTAGGACTTGGCCAAGGATGCAATGTTGTTACAAGAGGTAAAGGTAATTAACTTTCCCTTGAAACAAATCTTAAATTTATCTGGAAATACTTAGGTTAATATTGTACCAAACATGAAAAAGGAAAAGGTGGCTCAACCATCCTGTTATCTAATAGATGGAATCAATTTGTGACAAAATATGGAGTCTCACCATGTAATAGGGTAGTTTGGTTAATTATAAGAGAAACATAATTAGAAATTTGTTTGGTTAATATATGCCTCAAATGAATACAAGGAGAGGATGTATTTGTGGAAAATGGATGTACAATCTACAAGATATTCCATGGATAGTGGGAAGTGATTTCAATATGATTGAAAACATTGAAGATAAGTATGGTGGCTTAAACATGGGTTGGAAAGGGGAGGAGAAACAATTTTGGTATACGATGAAAAGAAAACTCAAGCTCTTCAACCCTATGGAGGGAAAGAAAAAAGAAAGAAATAATATTTGGTTTACCTGGTGCAACTTTCAGAAAGGTAACAAAAGAATATACTCTAGGCTGGACAGGGTCTATGCAAATAGAGAATTCTTCAACTTTGATATAATTGAAGTGGGTGATAGAGTTAGAGTGCATCTATTAGAGTAAAAGGTATTTCCTAATTAATTATTTACTTAATTATTAGGTCACTTTTCACTCTAGTTACTTAAGCTTAATTAGGTCACGTTCTTTTTATGTCTCATGTTATAGGATGAGGACACATGTCATGATCTTGTTTTATCCTCACCTTGGGTTTCTAGGTTTATTATCCCTTTATAAGGATTCTTTATTGTATAATCATTAAGATGCACATTCTTAATGATTCATGATTTTATGGATCAATAGCTCTTGGCCTCCATATATTTGCTATTCTCTCTTTCTGTGACAAATGTTTGATTGCAGGTGATCTTTGGGAGATGTAGAGTTGATGAATCAACTCCAACAACATCCATACACATTGTCAGACCACCACCCTATCAATGTAAAGATCATAATCGCAAAAGAAAATCCCAAAGAAATTAGGAAGGATGGTAAGTTTATGCTAAATACAAAAATGTTAGAAGATAATGATTTTAATGAGGCATCTTTACTTTTATGGAAATTAACAAATAGATTCTAAAAGACAAAATGACAATAGAAAGATGGAATAATAATGTCAAAGGCTAGAAAACCATCTTCTAGACTAGAGGAAAGAAAAAAGCTATGAATTATAGATGAGAGGAAAATGATTTGCAAGAAAAGCTCTTCAATTTGGAGGCTAGCTTGCAAAGAGACCCTAAAAACGAAAATTTGAATGATGAATTAAGTTTTGTTAAGAACTCATTGAGAAAACTCCAAGCCAATAAGATTCAAGGACAAAAGATCAGGGACAAAATGAATTGGTTGAATAATGGTGACGAAGGATCCAAGCTTTTTTAGAATATTAAAAAAAAAAAAAAGTGAAACAGAAAGGGTAGGCTTAGTTTGGGTAGAAAACAAGCTTTCAAATGATCTGGTAGATGTAAAATTGTAATTTTATTAATTTTATAAAAACCTTTTTACATCTGAGGGAGGCAACTTGCATAATATTTTAGCTAGGGCTAAATGCAAAGAAGTAATCCCTAAAAATATTTCCAAAGAGGATGAAGAAAGACTAAAAAAGAGATAACCAAGGAGGAGATTATGAAAGCAATTCAGATTCTAAAAAAGACAAATACCTAGGGGCAGATGGTCTACCTGTGAAGTTTTTCAAAAAAACATAGATTGGGTAAGTGATGGCCTACAACAAGTCTAGGATGAAGCCATTAAAAGAGGATCTCTTGGGGAAGATATTAATAAAGGTTTAATTAAACTATTACCTAAAGGTGGTGACAAATGCTTGATTTAAAACTGTAGGCCAATCACCTTACTAAATGTCTCATATAAGATACTAGCAAAATTCGTTGCATTGAGACTAGTAGATATCCTTCCTTCATAAGTAGCACTTAGATGAGATTCATCGAAGGTAGGTATATACTTGAGAATCTAATAACAAGTTGGGAGGCTATGGAATGGGAAAAAGGGTCCAACCAAAACATAGGTATGTTGCTTCTTGATTTCAAAAAAGAATATGACATGATTGAATGGATTTTCATATTGATGACATTATAAGCTTTTGGATTTCCAAATGAGTTTTGTCATATGGTTAGCACTTTGATGTAGGATGTAGTTGCTCAAGTGGACATAAATGGAGTATTAACAAAGCAATTTTTACTACAGAGGTCAATAAGGCAAGGATGCCCTTTGGCCCTAGCATTCTTTGTGATAGCATTTGATGCTATATACTATCTCTTAAGAGATTCATCTAAAAGGGCCAAGGTTAAAGTACTAACCTTTCCCAATGGGGAAGATCTCTTGAATATTCAATTTGTTGACGACACAACATTGTTTGTTAATCTGGAAGAGGAGAATTTTGAAAACTTGATGCATAAACTAAACATATTTTGTGCAGTATTTGGAGCAAAGATATCAAAGGAAAAATCAATCATGTTAAGTTGGGTAGACACTCCTATTTGGTTCACCAAATATGGATTTCAATGGGGGGGTCTAGGAAAACAAGTGAGATACTTGGGTATCCCATTTGCTATAAACCCATGTTTGAAATATATGTGGAACTGGGTAAAAGGAAAAATTTGAAAAAAGATAGATAAATGGAACAAGCAATACTTATCAATGGCTGGGAGGCTGTAAGTTTGTCAAAAAATTCTCTCTTCTTACAGTCTATATTATTCCTTTGTGTGGTTATTTAATAGCTACCAAATAAATGATATCCATGAATCAAATAAAAAGAGAACCCTAGGTCTTATGTGTAAAATCTAGGATTCAAATTTTGTGTGGTGGGTTTTGATGTATGTATTTTTTTTCTAATGTTTCATTAAGATGGAGATCAACAAGGTGTTTAGATTGACTTTCAACCATGAAGGTGAGCCAATCAGACCAAATCTGCATATTTTAGGGCTTCAGAATGAATTGGAATTGATTTTCCTTGATTAACCCAATTAGACTATGTGACCCTAATATGAAAAATGTAAATTATCAACAATTAACAAATTGAAACAGAGAATCACAGGTAGATCTGGGAAGGGCATAACATTGTGTACCTATTCTAATAGTTTGATGTCAGTCGTTGTAGGAGGAAAGATTCATCCAAGGGCGCTTGAGTCCTTGTAGAGGTGTCCTACTCTGCTTTTTCAATCCTCTGATGCTAGATCTGAGATCCCTGCTTTCGCTTGCAAGCTTGTTGGAACATTGTTGGATAATTCTATAGGTGAGTTTCCATGAGTTGACACGGTGTAGGGCTTTGAAAACAACAATGGACAAATAATATTTAAACTCTTTTCAATCCTCTCCAAGCCTAAAATCTACACATTCACAAAGAGAAGAAATATTGTGTCATTTAGGGGCTTGTCTTAGTCAAACCCTGTGTTAGTGTTTCCACTTCCACAATGGAAATGTCAATGATAAATGGATAAATGATAGGAAAGAATGATGAAATCACAAAGTGCTGCAACTCACCACTCTTCAATGGCTTTCTTGAAGGACTGAAGGTATACACATCACCTCAAGGTCTTGGATCTTGCTTGCTTGGTTGCTTGATTTCTTGGAGACCTACAACAAGGGTTAGCCTTCACAAATAATGATAATATAAACATGCACAAACTCACATAGGATTTGACATTAGCTTGGATCTTGAATTGTTGCAATAAAGCTCTAAAATCTTGCTCTTGACAATAATAATTGCTCATAAATTCTCCTTAATGCTTTTTAGATTCCAAATGATGCAATAACCAGGTATTTATAGGCATTTATTCAATTTCTTGCAAATTAAATCCCAATAGCCAACATTTGTAATTTGAATTTCAAATGTTAAAATGTTGACACCGATATTTTCAAATTTAGATCTTGACAAAATAGGGGGACTGGGACACCCAAGGGTGTAATAGTCCTAACCCTATTTTCTAGGACTTAGGGTGTCGAGAGCAAAACATTAAATTAATGCATTTGTTCAATGCTTGTAATTTCTTAGAAAATAATAAAATAGGCTATAGGATGCATAATTTAAGAAATTAGGAACTTAATTAGGCTCAATAATTTAAGGGGGATAAAACATAGTGTGAAATTTTCAAGGGTAAGAATTTACGATGCTACATTTAGCTCCCACTTTAGTGAGAGTATGAACTTATGCTCAGACTCACACTAAAGTTGAAAATCTATGTCAAAAGGGGTCTGATTGTACGAATGTTGAAAAGATAGGATGACTAAGGATCTAGGAGGAGTGCACAAGCCCTCAGGATCCAAGATCCCATGGAAAGCCAACATAAGCACAAATGAACACACACATGTATGAAATGCAACAAGACAACAAGCACAAACATACATGTTGGAAAACATGAAGCATACACAATGAAAACACGACATAACATAACATATAACAAAAATGAACACAAACACGATGCAAACATGAAGAAGACACAAAAAAGACAAGGTTAGTACTAAAGGGATTCAAATCAGTAAGCCAAAGAGACCCCAGTCTTAAATTGTCTCAAATACTAAACACCATCCATTGAATAAATGTTTTCTCCCATGAGGACTAGCAAGTTGCATTATGCCAAATCACTCATGAGCCACATGGATCTATTAGCTAGCAAGTTGTGTTATGCTAGTTATCATGCAATATGATGAGTTTCACAAGGCTAGCAAGGTGTGTTATGCTAAGCACTCATGAAATACAAAGGAAAATCAAGTTGTATTATGCATGTTAAGGCATTCATGACTCACACCATAGAAAATTCCTATATTTTCTAGGTGAATCATAAATAGAAGGCACCACGGGCTAGTGAAGTTTGATATTCACTAGGTGATCCCTCAAGACAAATGAGAAACACACTAGGTCTAGTGAAGTTCACTATTCACTACTTGTATACCCATAACAAGGTAGAAAAATGAGAAACACACTAGGTCTAGTGAAGTTTGATATTCACTAGGTGTGCATCCATGTCAACCATAGAAAAAATTATAATCTGTGATAACTTTGATAAGGTGCTACAAAAATGATCAATATGCTATGCCAACACATCACTGAGTTCAATTCCCGTGAACAAAGTGAAGCAAATATTCCAAACTCACCTAAGGAGGTACAAAAACTCGTCTAAGGAGGCACATAAACGGTGATAAGATAAGGCCAAAACCTCAAGGGGTGTTAACAAAACCACCACAAAAGGTGATTTATAAAAACAAGAAAGGGCCTTTTCTCAATACATGAAGGGTCACACCTTAGGGAATACTATCCATAGTATTACCATAAAGGGGACCATCTTATGCCAAGAAAATTCACACACTCAGATGATATCAAGTCCAAAATCACCACAAATAAGACACAACATAGATTAAGAAAGCCACACTTTCATTTCCAAGGTCACACTTCCTAGGAGATGTATGCTATCATCACTAAAAAGGGACCATTTCACATGCAAAAATAAATTGGGAACCATATGACCCCCCTTAAAATGTTAGTGTACTTGCTACACTAACATTTTACGGAGATATAAAGGGATCCCTTGCTAGAAGGAATGCACCTTAACATAAGGCTACCTAACCTCTCGCCTCCCAAGTGTAAGGACAAAGATGAGCCTAAAAATGAATGATGATATGTTGCTCCTTAAGAAATGAAATGTAATTGCATAAAACTTAATTTATACCCCTATGCAAGGTAGTGAGTATTATGTGATACTACAACTACCATATAGCAAGGAGAAAAGCATATGAATGTTAATCTATCATACATTCAACTTGGTTCCCGTAAGGATCAAATTCTCTCAATTTATTCTTTAAAGCACAACATTCATCAGTAGTATGTCCAAATATTCTATGACATGCACAATAAGATGTATTTGTATTCGTTTGTTTATTGTCCTTTCGTTCATGCATTGGCGGTAGTCTAATTAATCCCAAGTTTAATAGTGTAGCCAGATTACTCTCAGTTTTTTATAAAAGACACAAAGAGGGTAACACACTTTTCTTTATAGGACCATGGAATTTGTATCTCTTGGTTGGTGGAACAAATGTTTGACTTAAAGGTGGAGGACCTTGGTAACCTAATCCTTTTGTATCTTCAAGTGGTTTTTTTTCCTAAAGGGAGTGGATCTTATGTTCATTCTTTATGTCACATCCTTGTTTTGTCAATATATTAAAGCCTTGGACCCATAGCTTTGCTCCAAATTTACAGGTGTGTTTATAACTTTATACTCATATGATGGAAGAGTGGTTGATGTTCTTTCCTTGTGATTGTTATTGAGAGGTGTTTCCATGTACATTGGTTGAGGTATGAATTGCAAGTCACTTTCGTTATGTGATGTGGAAAACATTTCAAGTGGTGGTATGATAGGTAGTGTTGGTTGTTGGTATGGGTGATTATGCAATCTCATGGAAGGATAAAATGTTGCATTATTCTCAAGGTTGTGTGAAGAATTATCTATGAATTCATTCATGCTCTCCTCACCTTATCCCAAGATATCTATATCATGAGGAAATTCATTGGGAGGTGAAGGTTCATGAATATTCTCATTGGAATTAGAGTCATCACCAAACACACAACTTGAAACATCAACCAAGGACATCAAAGAAGTCAACATCTTGCCAAAACATTGAGCCATCATGATGATGCTTTTACTAAGGTTCAAAATATTATGCAATAGATAATTGGAGGACAGACAACAAATCTAGATAGAGGAGCCTGAAAAAATCTATCATAGAAATTTTTAAACCAAAAGGAGTGGGATGACACAGTTGCCCAAGGGCATCTCTGTCCTATATGCACGGTTTCAAGAAATTAAAAAGTTGATTGTGTAATTTTGTTCAAGGATTATGGGTTTGGTTGCAGACAAGTTTGACAGTAAATGTGTTTATAGAATTTGCTCTATTTATGCCAATGCTAGTGTGTAAGGATATGTGAACAATAAATGACAATTTTGAATGCAATCTTTCTGATCTAAAATGCAAAAATTAACTGATTCTAAGATGTAAAAGTATGAAAATGATGATTTTGATGCAATTTTAAAACAAAACAATGTATTTTTTTTTACTTTTTCTGCTTTTTGAGCTATATGAAAGATGCCTAAATGAATGCAATTAGGAATTCCAAAGCAGAGATATGCAAGCATACACAAATTGAAAACACAAAGATAGAGATGTGTGCAAAAGTTGGTTGATTCAAGTGTAGGACATAGATGCCCAAGGGCGTCTATGTCCTTGATAGGGTGTCTGAAACTAAAAAATTGAATGTTTATTAGACTGTCTAAATGCTCTATTTTTGTGTGCAAATAGTTCTGAAAGTCACTATTTCTCCAAAATTTGCTCAATTTTAGACAATGTGACTTTGATGTAAATGTGTAACAATGCAAATGACAATTATGAATGTAATTTTCAATGTAGATATGATCTAAATGACTTAAATGAACCTTAATGCAACCTATGATGCAATATGACATGCATTTAAAAAAAAATGTGTCCTTTATGATGCAAAAATGAAACCCTAAATGAGAAATACAAAACAATGCAATGAAAAACCTAAATCTAGGGTGAATTTCAAAAGGTATATAATGTTAACAGGTTAGGTTCACTGAAATGAAACAAATAAAAAGAGAACCCTAGGTCTTATGTGTAAAACCTAGGATTCAAATTTTGTGTGGTGCGTTTTGAGTGTATGTATTTTTTCTAATGTTTCATTAAGATGGAGATCAACAAGGTGTTTAGATTGACTTTCAACCATGAAGGTGAGCCAATCAAACTTGGATCTGCATCTTTTAGGGCCTTGGAATGAATTGGAATTGATTTTCCTTGATTAACCCAAATAAACTATGTGACCTAATATAAAAAATGCAAATTACTAACAATTAATAGACTGATACAGAGAATTGGAGGCATATCTGGGAAGGCCAGAACATTGTGTACCTATCCTAAAAGTTTGATGTCATTCACTATAGGAGGATAGAGTCACCCAAGGGAATTTGAGTCCTTATATGGGTGCGTTGCTCTGCTTTTTCAATTCTCTTGCCAGATCTAAGATCCCTGTTTCTGCTTGCAAACTTGTCAGAACACTATCGAATCATTCTATAGGAGAGTTTTCGTGAGTTGACAAGGTGTAAGGCTTTGAACACAATAATGAAAAAATGATATTTAAACTCTTTTCAATCCTCTCCAAGCCTGAAATTTTTACATTCACAAAGAGAAAAAATGTTGTGCCATTTAGGGGCTTTGTTATCTCTTAAACTTTGCACCCTGAATGAGTTGTAAAACTTAGTAAGCTAGAGAAACATGGGAGCATTCTCAGGTTGTGGGTCACCCAAAAATGAGAATGAACCTCCAGGATAGGCCAACTTCCTAGCTGGTTATCACCTAAACACTACTGATTTTTTGGGAAAAGAGAAGAAGGATAACTTGAAAAGAAAATATAAAACATGAAAATAAAGGGGTGATACACCAAACTAACAGGAGCTATGAAACATCCAGACTGATAAACACTTGAAAATTGATGATAGCTATTGCACTGCACAACATATTACTCTAAGTTTATGCATAAATATTTCATAAATAGGTTTGAATTGCATATACTTTCAAAAAGGAAAGGTAGCTTTCACAAACTAAAAGATTTATATGTAATTTTAAAACACTATTCATAACCTGCATAATCTTACTTTTGCAGAAAAGGCATAATATATGAGACAAAGTTATAGAGAAAATGAAAGATTTCACAAACAACTTGATCAATCACTTGAAAATGCACAATGTTTGCAAGAACAAGAAGGAAATAAGATAGAATCATCAATGGTATCCAAGGTAAACTATGTATATCATACTCCAAATGAGTTACAAAACATGCTCAAAACTAAGAAAGGATTATAAAAATCACTAATTTCAGCATCTGCATAGCAAGAACTAACTCAATAATGAGTAGCAAATGTGATTAAGTAGCCAATACCCAAGTTTCTCCACAAAACAAGGCTCTAAAAGCTTCATGAACTTGGATGTCTTCAAAACCCTAAAATTTAGCAACAAAATCCATCCTCAAAAGAGCTCATAATGGTTGAAAAAGTCATGCAAGACTTAATAAAACTATAACCATCTCTAAAAATGCTCCATACTAAGTCAAAAGCCTAAATTTGCTCCATATGTCTCCAAAAACCCCTAGATGCTCTCCACAAAGTGATGACAAGATACCATAACATCTCCATATGTTTGTAACCAACTCATAAAAAGATTAAAATGTTCTCAAGATGATAAGATTACTAATAACTACCTCAACTAATCGACCAAGTCACTCATTTTGCATTTAAAGATTAACAAAATGAATTAAAGGTTTATAATAACACCTCTTAACCCATTTGTTACACAATGATTATAAATGCAAAGTAAAAACTCCACTCTATAGAAAATGAACATGAAAGTAGAATGAGTCAAAATCATTTGTGATGTGGCATCCACATTGGCATCGACCACATGTGGAATATGATATGGCACATAACATCACAAAATTTACAAAAATTAACCAAGGCATATAATATGCAAAGGTTACATTATACTTTTTCAAAAGCCATGGCATCATTTGGCAGATTATTTGATAAATAAAGTGATAAAAATCACTTCACTCATATCGATGGAAAAAATAGGGTTTTCAACCCTAACCCAAAAGCATATGCGCCACCAGAGAGAAAACCCTAGCTGAGTTTTCATGTTGGAAACTTTCTATTTTGCACACCATTGAAAGATTACTCTAAAGATTTAAAGTAAAAGATATAAGGTAAAGTTTGATCTTTTCAATATCTGGTTTTTGTTTTAAGTTTGAAGCTCATTAAGAGCTTACAGTCGTGACCTAATATTTTTCTATTTATTTCATTTCATGTTCTATATTTATTTTATCTGGCCATGCCATTCACATAAAATTCTTTCTTAAATCTTCTTTTGTATCTCAATATATATATGGTTGTGATGGGCTTTGACCTTCATGTAGAAAATCATGAATATTTTACATACATTCTAAAAAGAATGAGTAAAAATCTATAAGAAACCATTTTGGGCCGCGGCTATAGAATTTTATTTCTGAGGTTTATTCCATCTGAAAGCTTAAAATTTTCCTTTACATCCACCTGTAGAAATTCTTAGATACTTCTATGTATATTCCTTTTCTTGTTGTAAATAGAGGTCTGGTTATTTTCATGGTCGCGGTCCTATGCTTGTAGGAATTTGCCTCCTGTTTTCAGTTATATGCCTCCCACACAGCCAAGCCGTTTTCATTTTCTTTTGTATATAGAGTGTCATGTCTTAGCCTTTTTCACAAAACCCTAGTACTGAAAAGGGCTTCTCTTCTTTTCTTTATGGGCATATGCTATAACTCTATGTCGTGACTACATATTTAATGTGGCTACAGGCTATGTCTATTTTCTCCTGTTTCCATATCAAGGTTTCTTTAAAACTATAGCCTTAATTGATACTCTTGAAGTGGAATTGAAAATGAAGGATTTCATTTTCCTATAGCAGGCTTTATAACTATCTATATTACTTATGGTGCATTCACATTTGCATTGATAAAATAGACACTGCTTTTGTGTAAAACAAAGCTTCAGCTTATTAGAGCCAGAAATGTGAGAATTTTTGTATAATCTTGAACCTCTTTCATTTTCATTCAACAGATTTACTTCTGGAAGCTCAAAAGCTACATAGTTACTTTATGAATGGCACTGCTTGCTTATGATAATAGAATTTCTGTACTTTAAAGGTATTCTGCTTTTGTATTCGGCCTTTGACAAGATGAGGCTCCATTCTTGCTCATGTATTATAGCACGACCACACTTTTATGCTGGTCAGAAACTCTTTTCATGGATTTTGTAGAAACTTCACTTAAACCAAGCCACTTATAGAAAAAAACATGAATACCTTCCTATTTTTCATGATTTTGTAGTCATACTATACTGAAGTAAAATTTGAATATGGTGCTCCAATTTAGTTTTAATAAAGTTATGAACCTACACTCACATTTGGCTCATAATAAAACTTTCACTTTGCTATTTGTAGTATTTATCACTCCATAATTCTATGCACTTTGATGCTATGCCATTGGCTTTGAGAAAACTTTGTCTTTTATGCATAAGAAGATGAGGGTTTCTATGTCATTGTATCTAATCTTAGATTACCTAATTCAGATGTTGCTTTGTTTCTTTATTTCATGTGAAAGTTTCTTTCACTGTTAGCTTGACAATTCTATTACCTACTTTGATTTGAATTAATCATCTCACCTTGCTATCTTGAATTATTTCATTTATGTGATGACTTTCATTTGATATGAACATCACTTGATGCATCATGCTCTTGATAAAAACTCAATCCTTGAGCAATAGTTATTTTGTATACTTATGACTGTCACCATATTTGATCTTTATTGTTTCACTGTGGTTCCATTGAGCAATGGCTTGTTATTTAGACCAATGAATTTATCAATTCACTATTGTGAATGATAAACCCTTTTTTATTGGACTATCAAGAAACAAGAAAGATCTCGGTCTCTATTTTTTGCAAGCCTACTATGAATCTTTCCTCATGATCTGCACTGGCACTGTATCTCCATTTAATTTTTCAATACTCACTATTTCAATGAGCAAATATTGTTATTGTAATCTACATTGAATACACTTAAGTGTACTTAAAATTTGTGCATAAATAATGATTTGGGCTCAACCCTTGTGGGAGCCACATTTCCACCACTCATTTGATTTGAAAATATGATTGCACCTGTAGTTGCACATGAAGAAAACAAGTTAGAAAACATAAGTATAGTTTGAGATACAATTTCGATGGCTTCAATGTTTTCTGTGGGATATTAAGGATATTTGTGTTTGTTTAATGCAGATTAAGATCAATTTATACATGAATAGGTAAATGATCATGTATGGTGTGTAACTTTTCATTGCTTAGAGTGTTGCTCTAACATATTGCTTTGATTTATTGTAGGAAATAGGAGTCTTAAGGAGATAGGAATAGACCAGAACAACTCGGGCCGCAGCCAGACAAAAGACTCATAGAAACCAGTCAATCTCAAGAAATGACTGGTTACCCTCTCTACATGCATATTATTTTTCATTCTTTTACTTATTCATGTACATGTTAATTTTTATTTGCATTGAATAAGCAAGCAACAGTTAAAGTCACGACTTGTGTGATTTAAATGAATATTTCTATTCAATAAAATAACTTTTCAGAAGAAATTTTCAAAATCTTCTTATGTTTCCTTTTTTGTATAAATGTAATGATTTATGTTTCTGTAATCTATCAATTTATTTCACTTATATACATGAATGTAGTGTAAGGGGAATAGCAAATGCACCATTTTCTTTCTTCTTTGTATCAATGGGCTCTACCTGATTGACCCATGGGTGAAAATTTAACATTTGGCAACATCAATTGATGTTTGCCTCATAAAACATATAAACCAATAGCTCTAGATTTGTCCATTGGGCATGGAGTCACTTGATGTCTCCTAAGGTGCACTAAAATAACTTGCTCATAATTGTAACTCAATTTGAGACTAGTCGTAATAGTGTGTAGGACACTCTATTGAAAATCAGGAAAAAACTAAAAATGAAAACTTTCCTCACCTCGCTATGTTGGAACAACACTTTAGAGAATGAAACCTACAACTAAACTATAATGCAAGAGTTAATTTTATTGAAAGCATAAACCTAACCTAATATGTGTAATAATAAGTCATACCTCAAAATAGCATTTGAAGTGAATCCCATTAACTGGGATTGGCAATATTTCTCCATTCATGTTTGATAACTGGAATGTGTTTTTCTCCTTGCATTCAGTGATGATAAACGAGCCAGTCCAAAAATGATCAAATTTTATATGCTTACCTAGTCCACTCTTTAACACATCCCACTTGAGAACAATATCACCTTCCTTGAAAACTTTGGTTGTAGCTTTATTATCAAAGGTTCTCTTTGTTTGGAGTTGATAATACTCCAAAGTCTTCATTTCCTTCTCTCTTGTCTCTTCAAGCTCCATGAGCTCTACATATCTTATGGACATTGGGTCCTGCTCTTCAAGCATCTCCAACTGATGTAAAATATCTAGAGCTGGTAACTCTACTGATAGAGGTAATCTTGCCTCCTTTCCATAAACTAGAACATATGGTGAATTACCAATTGACCTCTTAGGGGTTATTCTATCTTCCCAAAGTGCAAATTTCAATTTGGTGTGCCAAACTCTTTGATTCTCCTCCATGGTTCTTTTAATGATTTTGATCAGGTTTTTATTTGTACTAGCTAAACTATTACCTTGTGGGTAATAATTTGAGGTGAGGTGTTCAAATGAATTCCATGTTTAACTACCCAACTGGTAATTCTTAACCCAACAAATGTAAGAGCATTATCTAAAATGATGGAGTCAGAATTCCAAATCGTTACTGCGTTCCTCATAGAAATTTAAAATCAAGATTCATTAGCTTCCTTCAAAGCTAATGTCAGTTCAATCGTAAAATAGTTAGTGGTCAGTAGTACCCACTTATGACCAAAGACTGAAGGAGGACTATTGTTCCAATAAAGTCAATGCCCCATTCATGAAGGGTTGCTCTATTTGAATTGGCTATAGAGGGCTACTTGGAAGCTTCTCCTTTCCTACAAATAAGCACATTTAACACATTTCTTTGACCATGCATAGCATCTTGAACGTTAGCCAATAATAGGTAGCTCTCATAATTTTCCAAGTCAGTTCTTGAGCAGTGACCTCCGGAATTCCATCATGAATTCATGAAGCATTTTTTTCAATTTGATCAGTATCAATACACCTTAATAAAACACCATTTAGGTCTTTTTCCGAAAAGGATATTATCAATAAGCACATATGAAATTGATTGTAACTTGAAGTATCTTCTATTTTGCTCGGCTTAGACCTAGTGACATCTCACCACTTGTAGAAAAATGGGTCATATCTTGAACTCCAACTTGTCACACGTGTGCAACATTCTCAAACTCATTGTCATTGACTAAAACAATCTCGATTCTCGATTTTTGTACATCCTTAGGGATTGAGGCAAGCTACTCACAAAGTCCTCTACCTCTGACAAGTTTTGTGATTTTGATGTCAACATCGAACTCCATAAATTTTGTGATCCACCCAACTCTTTTTTCATTCAGCTCTTTACTCAATAAAAACTCTTTTACAGTAGGGTGTGCAACTAAAAGATGAATTTTCTTGTTGGAGATTAGAGGCTTAAATTTCTTTAAACTCCTAATTATAACAAGGACATGTTTTTCAACAAATGTATATTTCTACTCATAATCAGCAAGACCTTGACTAAAAAAGCCTATTGGCTACTCTAAATTATCATTTTTTTCTAACTAGCATAGCAGAAATAGAACTAATGCTGCCAAAAGCATATAGAATGAAGTCTTTAGAAAAATATGGATTTACTAGTGTTGGGGTTGATGCTAAAGCTTTTTTGATTTCTTCAAAAATACATTTGGCTTCTTTAGTCCAACTGAAAATTACATTCTTCTTAAGCATAGCAGTCAAAGGCTGTAACAAATTTGCAACATCAGGTATGAATCTCCTCAAAAAGTTGATTCTACCTAAAAATCTTTGCAATCCTTTCTTACGATTGGGTAATGGCAGCTCAAGTATAGCTTTGACCCTATCAGGGTCAATGGTAATTCCTTCTTTTGACACTATGTGACCTAACAATTTACCTTCATGAACTACAAAGATAATCTTTTTCAGATTGAGAGAAATACCATACTCTCTACATTTTAAAAAAACTTGCTTGAGATGTGACAAGTGTTTGTTTGCATTTTTGGAATATACTGTAACTTCGTCTAGATAAACAAGCAAAAAAATTTGAATTAAACTCTGAAACACCATATCCATGGCCCACTAAAATGTGGCACCAATGTTTGATAAGCCAAAAGGGATTCTCTTGTAGGCTATAGTGCCCCACTTTGTTGTAAATGCTATTTTATATTGGCCCTCTTCCTTGACTAAAATCTGGTTATAACCAAAATACCCATCTAGAAGAGAAAATCTCTCTGAACCAACAACAACTTGAAGAATCTATTCCATTGAGAGTAAGGGGTAATGATCTTTTAAAGATGCTCTGTTAAGATCTCTAAAATCTACGCATAATCTTATTTCTCCATTCTTCTTTCTAACTGGAACAAGGTTAGAAACCCAAGATGTGTGTTTAATTGGAAATACAATACCCCCTCAACTAACTTGGTCAGCTCCTTGGTCATTAAAGGTTCAAGCTTGGGGTTCAAAGGTCTCTATTTTTTCCTAATAGGCTTGGCATCAGGTTCTAATTCAATTGTGTTTTGTGCAATATGAGGGTCGAAACCCTTTAAATTAGAATATTGCCAAGCAAAAACATCATGAAACTCTTGGCATAAAGCAATAAAAGCTTTTCTATCTTTAGTTGAACATATTTTTCCTAACTTAAGAAGCTTACCTTTAAAGATTTCAACTTCTTCATAATGGTCTTCTTTCACTTGAATGCTAACTTTACTCTTCTTGAGCTAGTCATCAGTGCTGAAAATAGACTCTAAGGTAACCAAACCCTTGGGTAACTTGTTTGTCCTCGGCTGTATGAGTTGATCATCATACTGTTGTTTAAGCTTCTCTTGATTCACTACAGAAAATTGATCTTCTTGGAGTAAAAAGGATAAAATCTTCTCATCACTATCAAATACCTGCCAGTTGATGTTGTTATCAGGAATTGATGGCCTGATTACAACTTTTACATACTGATGTGTTTTCTCTTTTTTGATATCATTTGGGATATCAAACTGTGCTTCAATTGCTGCAAGTCTGTCAGCATGTTTATCCTGATTTCTTGGAAATCAGATTGAAAGCATCAAATTCCTCTATTATATTCCACACTCTATTTTTGTAGGACTTTAATGCATCATTCTTCACAACATTCAAGCCTCTAACCTGATTAATGATCATTTCACTATCTCCATAAACTTTCAGGCAGTTTATTCTTCTTTTTCTTGCCCATTCAAGACCTTGAATAAGACTCTCATACTCAATGGTGTTATTAGAGAACGCAAAAGAAAAATGAAAGGCTGAAAAGTACTTATCACCTTGTGGAGAAAAAAGCATTGCACCTCCACTAGCTCTATTTTTACTTCTGGAGCCATCAAAATTGTTTTCCCAAAGATCATTTTGTTGTTCCAACAATTGATCTATACTCTTTTCAAGGTTTGGAACCTCTGCATTAGGTTCATGAAGCACGTAATTACCCATTCCACCATCTTGAATGAGGTCTTCAGGATTTTCCAATACATTTTATGCTACCCATTCATGTAACAACACATTAGGAACACTTTCTGCTTGCAACTCTTGAGTAGCAGCAAGCTCACTATCAGTAGAAATGACACAATTTGTGTCTATAGCAGTAGGAACAACATTGATAACACTTGGATTGTATGGCTTGATGTGATCCTTGGCCAATTTTTTAGACTTAATGGTAACCTTGGTTCCATATCTTGTTCTAAATAGCATATGTGACCAATCAACTGAAACATATCCTCCTATCTTGGCTGTAAAGTATCTTGAGAGACACAAAGCAAAGAAAGGTGGGAGATCTATGACACATATGTCTTGGGGAACTAAAAAAATTTCACAAGCATGAAGTGTAAGGCTTAATCCCTTTATAACACCTAAAGTATTGAGTAAGGTTCCATCTAATTGAATCACTCCTTTCTCTAAAGGTTGATATTTTAATCCAAGTTTATCTACTACTTGCTTAGGAATTACATAACCGCTAGCTCCACTATCCACCATATAGTTGTGCACTAATTTGTCACCAATAATTATAGACACATAAAACGGAGGTGGTTTGATGTCATTACTCGTTTCTTTGCTTATTTGTTGGTTCTCCTGAGGGGTATTAGTAAACACGGCCCTATCTTGACCTACTAATGGTTCTTCAAACACTCTTAGATTTGACAAAGCGGACTACAATGTATCCTTTTGACCTGGGATAGCTAAAGAATCCCACAGACATAGACACACTCATTTTTTTCATGTTCTCAATAATATTATAAGGCACAGTCAGATTTACCTTCTAATGTACCTTTACACCAACATGATCAGCTTGCATGTGTGGCTACTCCCTAGCAACTCCTTCTGAATTCCTCTATAGAATGTGAGGCATTTGCGATGTAGATGGTTCTACAGTTGTTGTTTTTCCTTTATCAACTGCTTATTGAAGTTCAAAGGCTCTTTTCTTTTCTCTAGTATTTGATGCAACTAGAGAATCATATGCATTGACTCCACATAATTCTTCTCCTTGCTAGTTAAGTAGAGTAGTGTCATTTATAAGTTGCTCTTGCTGTTGTGGAGTTGCATCATTAGGTAGATTTTGCTGTGAGCTTGCAACACTTTGCACCATTAATTCCTAGTTTATCACTCTATTAGAGCATGTGGCTTGATTATGTGGTTGGTTGCATGGATAACACCACTCATAATCAACAACAAGGTTATTTTGAATAGGGACAAGATCCCTAGCTACACTAACAGGTGTTGGATTATATGCCTGAAAAGGCCTTGTAGAAATATTTTATCTTTGACCTTGGTAATTACCTTGGTACTATTGCTTGCTGCCTTGAAACTGTTGTTGTTGACCTTGAAAAGGTTGATTTGTAGGTCTATTATATGACTACTGCTTCTCTAAATTCACCAATTTGTTCCCAAAAGTCTACAAAATGTTCTCTATCTTTTGCTGACTTTCTTTAATTTCCTGCAACTCTTGAGATTGAATTGGGACTGTAGATTCTTGTTTACCAATAGCTAGTACTACTGGTACAATAGGTAATGGTGCAAAAGGTGGTATTTGGAGTGGCATATTTGGCTATATTTTTGGAAATATAGGCATTGGTGGCCTGGGAGTAATCTTCCTTGCTTGAATCAAACAATTTTCTGCTCTAGTTGTTGTCTCATAAGCGTTTGGTAAGGATACTCCTCCCATAGATTGTGTCATAACAACTATATCATTGTTAAGAGCCTTCAAAAAGTATAAAAATGCATATTCATGAGGTGGCCTCATTGTTGTAGGGATTCTATCCCAAGTCCTCTGAAATCTGAAATTGAAATCATTCATTTGCTCTTGAGGAGCTCTCTTTATCGTTGTCAACTACTCCAATAAGAATAAATTGTTAGATCTGTCCTAAAACTGTTTGTGCAATTTATCTCCTAACTCATCCCATGTTGCAATGGTGCCAACTCCTAGACTTCTAAACCATTGTAAAGCCCTCTCTTTGAACGATGCAGCAAGTAACCTTACAGCTACGTCTTCTTGAGTGATGTGATGTACACCACATAAAGAAGCAACATCCCTTATGTGCTCAATGGGAGTTGTTTGATCTTCACCAGTGAAGATTAGCAACACTCACTCTTTTTGATGATCTACCTCTTCTTGTAGCCATTAGAGGTGGCTGAGATAGATGAACTTGAGTATGAAAAACAACACATGAAGTTGCAAAACTTGAAATTATAGGAACAACAACAAATGTAACTATTTTTGGGCTGCTTGAAGGAGATGCAACAATTCTGAAACTTGGTGAAGTAGAATGAGAAACACTCACTCTTTTTGATGATCTACCTCTTCTCCTTGGTGGTGAGAAGAAAATTTCCTACTTAACACCAGGTGGTGTTAACTGAACTCTTTTTGATGGAGGAGTTATTTTGGTTGTCCTTCCTTGTCTTTTGGGTGGTGATAGTTGAAGATGCTCAAAATGTTTAGAACTCCTGAATTGTATTCTTTTCCTGTGTTGTAACAACACTTATTTTACTATTCCTTCACCTTAAGGAGTCACCAAATATGTTGTAATAACCTCTAAAAGGTATGAAAATGACTGGTTACACATCAAACCAATGAAAGGCATTGAGGGACATGTCCCACTAGGTGTGCCAAAATTGTTAACTACTGAAGTTGAACCCTAACTAAGCTGTAAGATTTGAAAAGTCAAGCTGCAGAACTTAGCTTTTCAGTGAAAACATGGGATGACCTCTAATGCTGCAAGCTACTTACGAAGAGAGGTCAACCTCCGGAGAAGGCCGACTTCCTCTTGGTGCTCACCTAAACTACTAATTATGTTGAGGAAAAGGATATAAGATAACATAAACTAAAATGACTTATCTCTATGGTGATGCACCTAACTGTTAAGCTAACTTGTAAATAGTTTACAAACACAAGTTAATCAACTGATAAAGCTGAACTCACACTACTCAAATACTATGCTTTTTGCATAAGTGTTTCATAAGGAGATTTAAAATATGTTAAACTCTTAGAGGGAAAGATAACTCTCACAACTATAATCATTCACAAATTCTTGACACAGCTTATGACCTGCAATATACATATATATTTCTACAAAAGGTGCTAAGTTGGATAGAAATTACAAGAAATTAGAGAACATTCACAAGTAATTTCAATAGTCAAACACATGCACACAATAAAATAGAAGAACTAAGAAGGTGAAAAATCATCTTTATTGTTTATCCATGATATCTACTATTGTACAAGCCAAAATATTGAGTTACAAAAGTTTGCAAAGCTACCAAAGGACTTCAAAAGACACTAAGTGTAGAAACTGCATAATCAAGAACTACTCCATAACGAGTTACAAATGATAATATATCAACAAGTTCAAGTAGATCCACTAAAAGGGGCTCTAGAAGCTTCATGAACTTGGATGGCTTCAAAAAGCGAAAAATATAGCAATTAGATCTTCAACAAATAAGCTTTAAATGGTTGAAAAAGTCAAGCATGACTTGATCAAACCATAACCATTTCTAAAAATGCTCAAATGGAGTCAAAAAGCCTATATTCTTTCAATAAGGTGCTGAATCACCCCTAAATTTCCTCCTCATGTTGGCAAACAAAACTCAACTTCCCAAAATACCCTCCAAGTCATAACTTAAAGCATATCTTCGTCTCTTGATGATTTAGTCAAATACACATATGCTCACTTTTCTTGCATTTAAAAGTAATTCTTTAAATTTAAGTAAATTATAAGATATTACCCAAATTTAAGCATTCACAACATTATTCTCCATGCATTCGGTTAAAACTTCAAATCAAGATATTACTAAGTCAAAATACTATTGAACATGTCTTATACAAGGCATATGAGAAAGCACAAGTTTTACCCATGGGGAATTAATTCACAATGTTTTTTTTTTTTTTTTAAACATAAAGCAAAATGCTCAACTCCATCAGCCAAAATTAGGGATACAAACCCTAAAAACAAAGATGAAGAAAAATCATTGTCATTCATCTTGCAAGAAGCTTCAGGTTGAAACTCGAATGCCGCCATGGGGAAAACCCTAAGCCGCCACAAGCTAGAAATTTTTGTATTAGATGATATTGTGAAGTTTATTCTAGAGGTTTTTTAGGCCATGGCTACTGCATTTCTTCTCATTAATAGATAAAGGTAAGTTGTTTCTATCATTTTATTGTGATTTCTAAAAAGAAAAGAGGTTCAAACTTGAATTTATGGTTCGACCTTTGTGGATTTGCTTTAAGAAAGAACTATGTTTTACTGTAGTCGGCCTTTGTCATGATGGCTCCATTTTTTCCATTAATCTGAAAAATGTTAAGACTTTGTCATATATCTAGGCTTTATTCCTGAATATCATATGTAAGTTTGTATATGATAGGCCGTGGCTTTGCATTTGATTTTCATCATTTAAATAAAAAATTTGTTGAATATTCTTTTGTATTCTCCACTCGTGCTTGCAGGAAATTGAAGCTTCTTAAACTCTACATATATGATTCGCTAGATTTTTTTGAAGTTTATCATACCTTCATAATCCTAAGTTGAGGGTTTGGTGCCTCTACAGGCTGTGTTCTCCACATTCTCATTCATGTTCCATCTTGCATTGGATATTTTGTATTTTACTCTTTTGTATTTCCTATATGCTTTTAATGCTATTGTTTTCTTGTAGGTGCCTTCTAAGAAAAAGAGGGAAAACCCCATCTCTGTGCTCGGCCCTAATGTCATAATGTCTATCTCTTTGTGCCTGAAAAACCTTCCTAAAATCTCTTCTAAAAACATTATCATTCATGTATTCAAAACCGGCCCTAAATAACTATCACTGTAACTATTCATGAGGGTTATCAAGCACTGCTTCATTTATGATCTGAATCTGGCTCAAAAAATTGATTTGAACACTCATTTAATTATGATTGTTGCACTCACTTTATACAGAAAGCTTTTGTATTTTTCATTCAACTATAGTCTTTATGTTGTCATTTTAACTTTAAGCACATAAATTTCATACCCTGGGATACAATGCAAAAACTACCCTTTAGTGCATAAATGTGTATTTATTTTTCCTTTCATAAGGTCTTCTTTAGCACTATCTTTTATGCCTTATTTTTACTGTGTATTCCTATCACTGTATGTGCTTCAAAGGACCCCCATTTTTCATGGCACAATCATCATTGTGCTATTGTTAAATGGTTGGGCTCCCACCTTGAGCTTTGGGACTATGTCCAATTAATATCATTTGATCTTTGATTGTGATCACAAATTGGCATTTGACTTCTTCACCTAAATGTTGCCTTGTTCTCAAGAATGCATACATTGTTTATATGACACTCAACCTTGTCATGAATGACAAGTGCTCTTTACTGGTCAGAATAAGAATGTATTTCATTTTGTTGCTACATGTTCATAATCAGATGACTGATATTCACCATGACTTTTACTGAGTTTACTTTTCATATTGAACCATATGTTGAAATTATGTTGCTACCATACTTCCATAGTGTCATTGGGTGGATTACAAAAACATTGATCTACCTCTATTATGCATTTCCTTTTGTGATATAGTGGTTTAAATTATGCATCATACTCAGAGACAGTGTTGCTCTCTTGATGAATCTTTGAAATTTTTCTTATTGTCAATGAGCAATGTAATCTTTACTGAAAATTGTTTTATATGAGTTGAGCTCAACCCTTGTGGGAGCCACATTTCCACCACTCATTTTGAATTAAAACATGATTACACCTGTAACTGCACATGAAGCAAACAAGTTAGAAAAACATGTATACTTTAAATATATCTGATGATTTCACTGCTTTCTCTAGTACATTTAGGATATGGATGTTTGTTTAATGCAGATTAAGATAAATTTATACATGAATGTTTAAATGATCATGTATGGTGTGTAACCTTTCATTGATTAGAGCATTGCTCCTATACATTGCTTTAACTAATGTAGGAAACAAGGGTATCAAGGAGCTAGGAAAAGACTAGGACAACTCGGGCAACAACTAGACAAGAAGATACAACAGAACCAGTCATTCTCAGGAAATGATTGGTTACCCTTCCTACATGCACATTCTTTTTCTCCATCTATTTATTCATGTATATGTTTATTTTGATTTGCATTGAATAAGCATCAATTAATACTCATGGCTTGTGTGAGTTAAATGAATATTTATATTCAATAAAATAACTTTTTAGAAGAAATTTGCAAAATATTCTTATGTTTCATGCATATGTATAAATGAAATGATTTTTGTTTTTGTAATCTCTCAAGTTATTTCATTTTTACACATGAATGCAATGTAAGGGGAATAGAAAATGTACCATTTTCTTTCTTCTTTCTATCAATGGGCTCTACCTGATTGAGCCATGGGTGAAAGTATGGTAACAAGAAGATCGACCCGGAGTGAAGAATCCTAAGTCTTCCCCTTCTTCTAAATCAAATGCATGTCTTGCTAATGATTGGGGGTCCTTGGATTTCTTTGAATTCTTCATTGGAGTACAAATTTGATCCTATTCATCTTGATATTTCAATATTTTCATACACCTCTACCAAGAAAGATGATTGTCCTCCTATTGAGAGAAACAATTAGAATATTGCCAGGGACAATGATTGTACCTTTGGTGAGGAAGATAATCATGCTTTTGCTAAGGAGGCTAATTTTTTTAGTCATATCAAGAAGGATAAATGTGATCTTGTAGATGCGTATGATACTCATTGGTGGAGTGATTCCCTCTATGTAGATCCACCCCCTTCTTAGGATTTGCAAACATGTTACGGCCCTGGATATAAATTGGTTTCTAAATATGGTTATGGACATAAAGGTTGTGGGCATAACGAACAAGGAATCCAAGTCCCTATACAATGTGTTCCTCGTAAGTGTAATTTAGGGCTTGGTTGTTCCCTTGAACAGTCTAGGTGGAAACCATTGTGGAGTTTCAACATGAATTTTGTTGGACCTCTTGATCTAGTTCATCCTAAACTAATTGAGAGTAAAGTAGAATCTAATGAAGTTCCTTTAGATTTTTTCTCCTCAGAGGAAGCGCTGGAAGAGTTCTTAGGTGTATACTCCCATCTGCCTTCTTATCACCATAAACGATGATTCCCATATCGCTTGCATAAAAAAGTGTACTTTAGAGAATCTATTTTGAGTATGGATGAGGAGGCTTTCTTATCTAACGTGGATGTTAATGTTCCTATTTCCCATCCTAAAGACCATAGTTCTCTCCTCAAAGGGGATACTGTTGGGAAAATGTGTCTCAACCTTGCAATCATATAACAATTTATTTTTGATAGGATGTATATATATATATATTTACTTGTTACACCAATAGGTGTATACAATGGCATAAGGGGGGCAGAGTGGGATACGTGTAAACAATTTTTTGTTAACTTTTTTAGGAAAATACGAAAATGTCCGACATATATTAGATAAATGATACATTATAAATCTAGACCATTAATATTAGGTTTTAGATCTAATGATGGATATTTTATTGGCTTGTCTTGCCCTAGATTGTAATCCCATTTTATGAGGGTGTTGCATTATGGCTGCAGTAGGAAAAGACAGTGATGTATTTTGAGAGTCTGATAACAGTCATGTTGTCTGTTGATCTATGAGTGGTGATACTCATGTGAGAATCTTGCTCTGAGTATATTGTAATCTTTATGATTTATTGAATAATATATTGGGTGGCTTTTGGAGTGTGGGGATTTTTTCTTGAAAGGGTTTTCCCCATATAAATAGTTGTGTCATGGCATGCATGATATTTATGTTTATTTTTGTTTAAGTTTTTGTAACTATTAAACATTTGTAAAATTTTTGCATTATTCTCCTCTCAAGATTAGTGTAGGAAATTGTTCTCCTACCTTAGCTTCCTTACAAGTGGTATTAGATCTTGATCACCTTTGGTTTTAGTTGTGGGTTGCTGGGTTTTTTGGACTAATCTAGGTTTGAGTGGGAGCTTTTGTAGAAGATACTTTGTGATCTTGTTGCAGGAATTTTCAGATGACAAGCTCATCAGGGAGAACAAAGGTGGATATATTTTCTAGAAATAATTTTGAAATGTCGAAGCTGAAGATGTAGGATCTATTAATAGATCAAGATCTGTGGGATGTTGTTGATGAGAATGTTTCAAGGCCTATAGATCCTAATCAGGCTACTCAATATGATGTTATGGATCGTAAAGCCAAGGGTCTAATCAGATTGTGCTTGGACGACTCTATTTTAATTAATGTCCATGAGGAAACCTCTACATAGAAACTATGGAAGAAGCTTGGTGAGATGTATCAGGCAAAATATTTAGTGAACAATATTTTCTTGAGGAAGAAGTTGCATTCCTTGAGAATGGAAGAGGGTGGATGAATCACATACCACCTGGAAGCAATCAATATACTAGAGGCTCAATTGGCATCCGTTGGTGTCAAATGGATGAGGAGGAGAAATGTCAAATCTTGCTTTGTTCTTTCCCTGATTCATGGGATTCTCTTGTTATGGCTATTAGGAGTACTTTTGTTATTTTGAAGACTGAAGATGTGGTGGGCTCTTTTCTTTTTGAAGAGATGAGGAGGAAGGTATCCATCACTGCCAAGGAGGCCCTATTTTTTTGTGGAAGACCTAAGGAAAAAGGAAAGAGTAATGAGAAGCGTGACAAATCTAAGTCCAGGAGGAGATCTAAATGTCCTGGAAAGTCCAAAGTTGTTTGTTGGAATTGTGGTAAGCCTGGACATGTTCGTAAGGAATGCAAAGAAGAAAAGAAGAAGAAAAGGAAGAAATTTGATTATGATTCTGAGTCTGAGAAGGAAGATGGTGCTGCATTGATTGCAACTTTGGCAACTTGTGTAGGTAATGATGCATGGTTAATTGACTCAGATGCATCTTTCCATATGACCTTTAATAGAGATTTTTTTTTTTCTGAATATGAAGAATTTAATGGAGGTAAGGTGTACTTGGGTGATGATTCTCATTTATAAATTGTTGGCCATGGTAAAGTTAAAATTAGGTTTCCTGATGGTAGAATAAAAAAGATTAATTATGTGTTGCATATCCCTAGTTTAGCATGAAATTTGTTATTTGTAAGAAAACCAATAGATGCAGGTGTGCAAGTAGTATTTTCTGATGTAGTGTACAAGATGGTCAGAGGTTCTATGGTGATTGCTAGAGGTGTTAGATATGGCACACTGTATAAGATTGATGCATGCACTGTTGAGTACAATAGTACTTTTGTGAAAAGCAAGTCTATGGAAGAAGTGAGGGTTTTTCCTTTAGCAGATGGTCATGGATTTTGGGTACCCAAGGGTTCTCTTTCTTCTGAGACAAAGTTACCTGCGAAGAAAACTATGTTATGGCACCATATACTTGGCCACATTGGAGAAAAGGGCTAAGGACCTTAAAAAGTAAAAACCTTGTTGAAGGTTTGTTTGACTGTAAGCTTGAATTCAATTTCTGTGAGCATTGCATTTATGGAAAACAAAACCACGTTCAACTTTACTTGAGTTCTCATAAATCTTGTGGTGTATTGGATCTTATTCATTCTAATGTGTTTGGTCTTGTAGATGTTCCTTTGATTGGTAAATCCACATATTATGTTTCATTTATTGATGATTATAGTAGGACATGGGTATATTTTCTAAAGAGTAAATATGAAGTTTTTAGTCGATTTAAAGAGTTTAAAGCAATGGTTGAGTTGCAGACTAGAAAGAAAATAAAATGTTTGAGGATTGATAATGGTGGTGAATTTTTCTCTAATGATTTTGATATATTTTGTAAAGATTGTGGTATTCAAAGATAGAAGACAACTTTGTATTCTCCACAATAAAATGGAGTTGCAAAAAGAATGAACAAGACACTGATGGAGAAGGCTAGGAGTATGTTGAGTGGTGTTGGCCTAGAACAAAGGTTTTGGGCTGAAGCTATTGCCACTGCCTATTACCTGATTAATAGGTCTCATACATCAGCTCTTATTGATAAGACACCTATAGAGGCATGGTCGGGTTGCAAGCCTTCATTAATATATCTTAGAGTATTTGGTTGCGAGGCATATGCACATGTGCCAAAGGAGAAGCGAACAAAGTTAGAGAACAAGGTTGTGAAGTGTATCTTCATCGGATACAATTATGGTGTGAAAGGATACAAGCTTTGGGAACCTGTTGCACAAAAGGTAATATATAGTAGAAGTGTTATTTTTAGAGAAATTAAGCCTTCTTTTGTTACATTATAGCCAGAACAAAGTAAACAGGAAGATGTGATTCAATTTCCTTCTACACCTAAGAAAGTTGAATTGAGACCCAAGGATAGACAAGAAGTTGAGTAGAGCTAATCTAGCTCTGCATCTTTAGAAGAGGAGGAAGAACCTCCAACTCAACTTGTTCATAGGTCTACAAGGAATAGAAACCCACCTGAAAGGTATACATCTGATGATTGTAGATTTATTTTTTCTTTGGATACTAACATGGGTGAACCTAAATCTGTAGAAGAGGCATTAGGTATGAATGATGTAGAATCCTAGAAGATTGCTATGGATGAAGAAATGGCACTTTGAAAAAGAATTAGACATGGGATCTTGTACCATTTCCTGAAGGACAAAAAACATGTTGGTTGGAAATGGGTGCTCATGAAAAAGATTGGTTTAAATGGAGGTATTGAGAAGTACAAAGAAAGGTTGGTTGTGAAAGGTTACTCTCAAGTTGACGGTGTTGATTATGGTGAGATATTATGTCCTGTTACAAAAATGGCATCCATTAGATTTTTGCTTGCTATTTATTGTTGTTGCTTATGATTTAGAGGTTGATAAAATGGATGTGAAAACTGTTTTCCTTCATGGTGACTTGGAGGAGGATATTTATATGAAACATCTAGAGAACTAAGTGGTGAAAGGTAAAAGTCAATTGGTTTACAAGTTGAAGAAGTCTTTGTATGGATTAAAACAAATCCCTAGGATGTGGTGGGTATGTGCAAGATCATCATGGAAAAAACAGGCCCTTAAGTGGCAAAAAATTCAAAAAAATCAGAGTTAGGCAACTTGACGTAAAAATTTGAATAAGTCATCTATATTATTTTAAAAATATGTAAGAATAGAATCTGTACAAAATTGAATGTAGTTTCTAAGCTACTAGGTTTATTTTAAAAAATAAAAAATCTATTTGATGAAAATTTGAAATTTCAATGTAGTAGTACTTAAATTTCAAGGAAAAAATAAAGTAGGTGTGTCTAACCATCCTAACCACAATAAAATGATAATATTTTTTTATAATATTTTAGATATAAGTAGATGACTCATGTCGATGTGATGCATATTTTTTTTAAATTTCCAAGTAAATAATTAATTATGAATTTTTTATTACAACTTTTAAAAAATATAAAAACTCATATGTCTGACCACCCTAACTTGGTCAAAACTTCATGATTTTTTTTTTTTTAATCCTATAGTATGCAAAGCATAGAATGTAATAAATGTTTCAAATTCAAAAAATGTGATACCACTTGAAAGCTATAGATTTTTTTCAATCAACCTATCAATCAGGACTTTAGTCGTAATTCAAATAGAAAATGAATAATAATTATTTATTAAATTCAAAGTTAAGCATAATTTATATTGGTGGAAAGCTGAGAATCTCCTTTAGAAACCCTTTTCGTTTCATCAATTTTGGGTAAAAAAAAATTTGTTAGCCACATGGGCTATCATATCACTTGCATATCGCCACTTTTTGGCCCATCATGATCCTGCACATACCCTAGTACCAAAATTTTTATTCATATGTGTTGAGTTTGGAATTTGAGCATTCTAAATCAGATTATTGTGTTTATTATAAATTTGATGGTGATCATTTCTTGTTTATTGCATTATATGTTGATGATATGTTATTTATTGGCAAAGGGAAAGGTATGATTTTAGAATTGAAATCTCAACTTGCTGCTAAATTTGAAATGAAAGATCTTGGTGCAGCTAGGCACATTCTTGGGATGGAAATTGAAAGAGATGGAGTGAATAGAAATCTATGGCTTGGCCAAAGTAAGTATGTAAATTTAGTTTTATAGAGATTTAACATGCAAGATTGTAGAGCATTGTGTGTTCCCCTTTCTGTTGCAACAAAGTTATATATTTCAAATTGTCCAACATCTCCATTAGAGATGTAAGACATGAGAAGAGTGACTTACCAGAGTGTAGTTGGAAGCTTGATGTATTCTATGGTTTGTACTAGACCAAACATAGCCCAAGCAGTGAGAGTTCTTTCTAGATATATGCCTAATCTTGGTAGAGTTCATTGGGATGCAGTTAAAATGGTCTTCAAATATTTGCACGGTACCTCAGATTACTCCTTTTGTTATCATAGTAATGTGACATAAGATGAGATTTTCCTTGATATTCATGGTTATGTGGATTCAGACTAGGCAAGTGATATTGATAGCAGGTGATCCACCAATGCTTATGTGTTTACTTTATTTGGTGGTGCAATCAGTTGGATGAGTAAGAAATAGGCTATGGTTGATTTGTCTACTACTAAAGCAGAGTATATGGTAGCTACTCATGCTTGTAAAGAATTCATTTAGATTAAGAGATTGTGTTTAGATATTGGAATAAAACAAGGTGCAGTGATAATTTATTGTGATAGTCAGAGTGTGATATTTCTAGACAAGAACTCGACATTTCATGCTAGGACCAAGCACATTGATGTGCACTATCATTTTTTTTGAGATATGGTTGAATATTTTAGGGTGAAGCTAGTTAAAGTAGGGACTTTGATGAATGTTGTTGATTCTTTAACTAATATTGTGAGCACAAAGAAGTTTAGATGGTGTTAAGAGATTATGGGCCTTTTAGCCCCTAGCAATTAAGAGACAATGTTTACTTCCTCTCATTGATCTTGCAAGGTGTTTGACAAGTGGGAGATTTGTTGGGAAAATGTGTCTCAACCTTGCAATCATATAACAATTTATTGTTGATAGGATGTATATATATTTATATATATTTCCTAGTTACACCGATAGGTGTATACAATGGCATAAAGGGGGGAGAGTGGGATGTGTGTACACAATGTTTTGTTAACTCTACTAAAATGGTTGACATACATTAGATAAATGATACATTATAAATTTAGACCTTTAATTATTAGGTTTTAGATTTGATAGTGGATATTTTGTTGGCCTGTCTTGCCCTAGAATGTAATCCCATTTTATGAGGGTGTTGCATTATGTCTATGGTAGGAAAAGATGGTGATGCATTTTGAGAGTCTGACAACAATCATGTTGTCTCTTTATTTTTGAGTGGTGATACTCCCGTGAGAAGCTTGCTCTGGACGTATATTGTAATCTTTGTGATTTACTGAATAATATATTGGGCGGCTTTTGGAGTGTGGGGTTTTTTTCTTGAAAGGGTTTTCCCCACGTAAATCACTATGTCATGGTATACATGATATTTATATTTATTTTTGTTTAAGTTTATGTAACTATTAAAGATTTGTTAGAAAATTTCATTATTCTCCTCTCAAGATTAGTGTAGGAAGTTGTACTTCTACCTTAGCTTCCTTATAGATACTACTAATGTTTCCATGGATCCTAAATCTTCTAGAAAGGTGATTAAGATTGGAAAGTGTCTTTCTTTAGAAGAGTCTAAACAACATTCTGACTTGTTATAATCTCATCTTGACAACTTCGCTTAGTCATATGAGGACATGCTTGGTATTGATGAGTCTTTGGTGGTTCACAATATCATCCTATCGCCTGATGCTAAGCCTGTTAAACAAAAGATCAAAAAGATGAATCCTAAGATCATATTATTAGTTAAGACTGAGATAAAGAAGCTATTAAAAGTAGGTTTATCTATACTATTAATTGTTCACCTTGGATATCAAACATAGCTGTTGTTAGCAAGCCTGATGGTCGTATTCATATTTGTATTGACTTTTGTGATCTTAATTTAAGGCTTCTCTTAAGGATGATTTTTTGTTGTCTTATATTGATATGATTGTAGACTTGATTGTAGGCCATGCATTATTTTCCTTCATGGATGGCTTCTCGGGATATAATTAGATTCATATTAACCCAAAATATGAGTCTAAGATAACCTTCACTACCCCTTGGGGTATCTTCTATTATGTGGCCATGTTGTTTGGGTTAAATAATGTAGGAGAAACTTACCAATGGGTGATGACCCTAATCTTTCATGATTTCATTCACAAAATTTTAGAAGATTACGTTGATTACATCTTGGCTAATTCTATAACTCATCAAGGTCATGTAGGAAATCTTCATCTTATTTTTTAAAGGATTCGACTAGATATAAGATGAGATTAAATCCTATCAAGTGTGTCTTTGGTGTTGACACAGGAAAGATTTTAAGATTTATTATTTCTCACTGTGGAATCAAAGTTGATACAAATAAGATTGATGCAATTATTAAAATGCCTCCACCTAGAAACTTTTCTCAATTATGTAGTTTGCAAGGGAAGATTCAGGGAAATTCATAGATTCGTGTCTTAGTTGGTTGATCGTACCCTTCCCTTCACATGTCTATTGAAGAAAGATATTTAATTTTGATGGGATGATTAGTGGGAAAAAAATTTTGATTCAATCAAGAGTTATTTGGCCAATCCTCCTATCTTAATGCAAGCTATGTAGGAAATGCCCTTTTTTCTTTATATCTCTACATCACCTGATGCCTTAGCATCTTTTTTGGCTCAACATGATGATTATGGTAAGGATAGACTGGTCTACTACAATAGTCATATCATTCTTGATTATGAAACTCATTATTCTTCCATGGAGAAACAATATCTCACTCTCATCTTTGTGATGTAGAAGTTACACCATTATCTTCTTCATGCTAAAACCCATGTCATTGTAAAAAGTGATCTTCTAAAGAATCTGTTCACTAGAACTGATCTTTTCAGGAAGGTTAGCGAAATCGGTAACATTTCTCTCTGAGTTTGACATCAAGTTCATTACTTAGAAAGCAATTAAGGGTCATTTTTTTTCCAGTCAATTGGTAGAAGCTTCCTCATCTCACTCCTTTCCTAATCTAGATTTATTTATCGATGAAGACCTTTTTGCAACTGACAATGAGATTATATGGTAGATGCATTTCAATGGATCAAGATGTCAAGTTCGATATGGAGCAGGTGTAGTTTAAATCTCACCAAAAGGAAAGTTAGTTCCTCTATCCTTTCGATTGGAATTTCAATGGACTAATAACATAGTTGAATATGAAGCCCTTATCATTGGTTTATGTGTCACGATTGCATTAAAAATTAAACATCTTCACATACATGGAAATTTTGAACTCATTGTAAATCAAATTACAAGAACATATATGTAGCGTAGAAAAATGTATCCCTTTACATTTTCACACTTGTCTAGGCCCTCCCTGCTAAAAATGGGCTTCTTTATGCCTTATTTGGTCCTATTTTGCATCCACAAGCCTTATTAAATGCATCCTTCTGAGGATAATCTTGACTCATATCTAATAATTGTGTCACCAAAAAATGTATAGTTGACATTTTTATGCTCACTTGAGTCTTTCTAGCAGACTTTGGCTTGATTTTGCATATATTTAATGTTGTAATGTGGCCAAAACGTTCACATTAGGTCTTGGACCCTTATGAATCATTAAGAATTCTAGGTTGTCTTGTAAAGGTGTTGTGAAGTGTTGTAACCCACTTTCACACTTTTCTAAGACCCTTTTATTATAATTTACTTGAAGAACCTCTTTTTAACACTTACCAAGTCCTATTTTAAAGTGTTGTGAAGTGTTGTAACCCACTTTCATGCTTTTCTAGACTTTTCTTCACTAATTCAACCCTATCTCATGTTTAAATGGTTGCTTAATGAACTTTTTGGCCATTTTTAAGTATATTTTTGAGGATATCCCCATTGGACAACACTTAATGCCCCATAATTCCTGACACTCACTTACTTTACTTATGTGGTACTAAGTCTCCAATAGGGTGATAGTCCTTTTTGGCACAAAACTAAAAATAATTGTAAATTTCTAGCAGGATTTTGTCCTCTAACCCTTGAGGTCAGCCTGTGATGTGTTACTTTTGGGAAATTTTAGTAAAATCATGTATAAATAAGGGTTTTTCTCTTCATTTTACATCTCCTAGCTCCTAACCTCATACAATCTCTTTCATTCATTTAGCATACAATTTTACAAAGCATTCAAGCAATCAAGCATTATCAAGTCAATCCATTGGAGCACTTCATTGCATATCTTCAGATTTTGGAACATCAAAGGTGTGGTAATTTTATGAAATTTGCATGTTATCTATTTATCATTCTCCTTTCATTTTATTTCATTGTTTAGGGTTTGATTACCAAAGTGGGGTTTGACAAATGCAAACCCCTATTCTCTAACCCTCAACCATTTTTCCCCTTTTGCATGTGTGTTTGTAGACTTTTGTATGTAGATTTGTCAAGCAATAGGTGTTGAAAAGTGATCAAGAAGTCTTCAAATTCAATCAAATCAACACAACCCTAATTCAAGCTTGGAGAGAATTTTTACCCTATTTTCTGCAGAATCAAGTGTGGACACCTATCAGAAAAGAAAGTGTAGACCTAAGGCTACAAGATTCTGTCCTGAGATTCCTAAAATATGTAGGAGGACTAAGTCACCACTAGTGGTAGATTAGTACTACTTCCTGGCTTGAAAAGTGATTTTGACAGTTTTGGGTACCCATTTGGAAAATTCTTATTCTGACAAAGTTTCTAGAAACTAGGACTAAGTCGCCCAACCTAGCGTAAGTGTCCCAGTTAGCATTTTTAGTCTAAATTTCAGGATTCCAAAATCTCCCAACATCAAGTTTCAGATTCTAGGTGCACCTTTTTCATTTTTTTCTGTTATTTCATCATTTAGTTACATTTTTAGGCATTTCTGCATATCACAATGTTTTCCAACACTTTACATTTTCTAAGTTTTGCATCATTAGATCATTTCATTTTCCGATCAGAGCATTAGAACATCATAATTAGGCATAATATATCTCATTTGCATTACTCTTAAGTGTAAACCCTTGAATTTTGGACCTCATTCAATCCCCTTTCTCCCTTTTAGGTGAAAAACCCTAGGAGTAAAGCATTGTTTGGGTAATCCAAAATCATCGTTTACATTTTGGTGAACCTAAATTTTGAACATTATTCATGTAGATACGTAAAATGTTCTGATTGACATTGCACATCTGATCCTGATTACTAACATCATTTTCATCCTGAATCATCCCTCTGTCTAACCATTTAATCGAATACCCTTATTTGATTAAATTCATCAATTTCCTCTCTTAATTAAATAAATCATTTATTTGATTAAGTCATTCTATTTCGTTAATTAAATCAATCAATATGATCTAATTAACCCTAACTCTTTATTTAATTAAATAAATCAATTTTATTTAATTAATTTCAAAAGTATATCTCATTAAATTAAATAAATTAAAACCTTATTTGATTTAATCTAACCAATCATCCTCTTTAGTTAAATAAAACAAAATATTTATTTAACTATTTCTAAATCACATTCTTCTCATCTTTGATTTAAATCAACCCATAAATCTAAGTCAAATTTGTCACATCATCTAATCCCTCATTAAATTAATTTAATCCTAATCCATGTCCCATCCTCTAGCTTTTGTCACTTACACATGAAAATAGATTTATTTCATTTAATTATATCCCTATTTTCTCTCAACATGGCATAATAGAGGAATATTCCTTCAAATTTGAAATCCCTCCAAGTGGACTTAGTCCTTCAAACAAGACATTTATTTCATCTTACAAGTCCTTTTGCATTGAGCCAAGTGGCCATTACTCCATTTGACTCTTCATCCACCTTGTCATTTCACAAATTTCAAATTTCAAATAAATGCATTTATGGGCACTTTCATCAAAATGTGCACATCCTCCACCCATTCATATCTTAACAAGTGGCATCTTGCCATTGGTTGAAAGTTAGTCTCACATTGCTTCATTTTGGGCATTTCTCCATCTTATCATTCTATAAATAAGAGGTTTTTCTCCTCATTTGATCATCCAAAATTTGAGAAAACTTACTATACTCAAATCCATACTCAAGCATAGCAATTTTATCCATTTCATCAAAGTCATAGCTACGTTATGTAGGTTTTTCATCTTGGAGCACACTTGAATCTTCAACAAAGTGGACCAATCATCATCAAACCATCAATAGCTTGCATAGGAGTTGGGAAAGGGCCAATTTACACATCAAATTGGCACCAACTCCCCCATAAGATCAAGAATTTGCATGCTTTTTAATAGGATTCAATCTATCTTCCTTGTTTTTCATTGTATTCTTGCTTTCATTCCTATTTTGAGCATTGTTAATGGATTTTATGGGGAACTTAGATCTTAACTTGCATTTGAATCTTCTAATGTGTTTGTTTATTGTGTTTTGTAGGTACTAGGATCTTGGTTCTACATTTTGGCGCTAGGAGGGAAAACCAATAGTTTAAATCACATTTTTTCATCAAATTCTGTGCTTTTTGTGTCTATAGGGAACTCCACTGCTAGCAAACCAGAGTCGCAATACATAACTGCTATAACTCTAGTGTTGCTATATAGCCCCGCTTCAAATTTCAAACTAGGACATTCTAGTGTTCCCGCCCAGAATTCAATTTTTCAAATTGCACCGCTGGGTCTATATTCACTCACTGGAATTTTTAAATTCCAAACTGCACCACTAGGCTAAATAGTGATGCCATCACACTCTCTGTCCACACTGCAAAATGATGCTGACTGGAAAGAAGCACCATATAGTACCACTGGAATCTTCAAACTGCACCATCTGTGTAGACTCCACCCGCTGGAGTAAAGTAAAAAGTGAAATTCAATTTTTTTATGACGTGCCTTTTTAATTTTGATCACTTAGGTTATTACTTGCTTTTTTGACCTCTATTTTGTAGGTCTAACTGGTTTTCTTGCAGGTTGGCTTGATCAAAGTTGAAGGAGAAAAGAGGCATGATGACATCACTCTCTCATGATACCAAGTGTTTATTAACATTTTAGTGTTTGTTTAACACTCTTAGAGATTCACAATTTCTCTTACAAATTTGTTATCTTTCATATGCTTAGGACCTACTAATTTTCTTTTGGGATCTAAAAAGAACATTTCAATTTCTTGTTACAAAAGGGCTAAAATGAACTTTAGGACAAACTCACTAGATTTGGTTTGAGGATTAAAAATTGAACAAGAAAAATTTTCACATTTCCTTTGGTGTTCTAAAAAGAATCAAATCATTGCTTTGTGGATTTAAAATGAACAAGTGCTTCTTTGTTTTGTAATTTCTTACTCAAATTAATACCATCGAAAGGACGTATGCGCTTCTCTCACACCTCACGATGATTTTGAGAATCAAAAGGCCTTTCGGTGATCTTAAGTTGGGTAAAGTAATTTCCTCCACATTTCATTTGGGATTGAAATTGAACAAAACATCTTGTGAGTGTGAGTGGAGGGTATTGCGTACATTCTCTCTCTTTGTGTTGCAACAAAGATTGATTGAGTTATAGATATTACTTGCTCGCTTTTGTTTATCCTAGAGGGCTTGCCTTGTGGGAAAAAGTAATCACCCAAGGGAATGAACCAACTGGTAGCATGCTAAAGCCAAGTGTATTTCCAACCAGTATATAAGTATGGATATTGGAACAAAGGCCAATATCACATAGTTGATTCTGACGAGAACGGAAGCAATGGTCTCTCACCACATAGATCAATCCCTATGAACAGAAAGTCTAAATTAAAAACCTTGTTTAGATGGCCAAAATCCTTAATCTATTTGTTGGTGCAAGAATGATCATTTTGAAGCCGCCCCACACTTTTATGGTTTTTAGTAGAAATGGAAAGTATTCCATGGTAATTTCATGGGTGTTGATGCTTGGCTGCCCCATATAAGTGAATGTCGTGGAGGGGAGCCAGTGGGGTCAAGCATCTAACCATTTGCTAAAAATAAGCGTAGTTGGACTTGTCCAAGTGGGGACTCAACAAATACAATCTTTCATAGCCATAGGGTTGTACTTGTTCTTGGTTACAAAACACTTTTCTTTTTCATAAACATTTGGAAACAAACATTCAACATTGTCATCAAAACTTCAAACCTTTTAGGAAGCAAATATCTTTGACAAGATTCATGTGTTATTGATTTCCCTTGGGATTTTATCCTTAGAGGTTTCTAAACACTTGGATTTATATCTCATTTTTCTTACTAAAGTCAACAATAGGTAACCCTTGCCTTGATTTCATCAAATTTCCAAATAACATATCTTGTGGGATAAGAAGTTAAGACATTGGACATCTAGTTTCAAAAGATAATCAAGAGATTGTTTGTGGTAAAAAGAAGTCACTAAGTAAAGCTAAGAACAATTGAACCCCACACATGTGTCTCAAATGATTTCATGCAAGATCAAAGTCCGGAAACCAAAATCAAAATCTCTTAGTCCAAAAGAACATCAAAAGTGTCTCTCAATGCTCTACAAATTCAGACAAAGATTACTTTTCAAATTTTGCAAAAGAGCTTCAAGAAACAATCCCGGATTGTACTCATTCTATTATTGTCAAAATCCAAATCTCTTTCGGGAGTTTGAGCATCTTGTCTAGAGTAATGTATGTTCTTCAAAACTGAGGTCTTGTAAACAAGATTCCTTTTAGGTACACCTAGGATCAAAATCAAAACTTTTATCCATCTTTCAAAACATCAAACCAAAATCATCTCACCAACAACCCTTGAAAATCTTGAAACCATCCTTCATGCTAGGCTTTTTTAGCAAATCAAAATCATCAAAATCTTTGAAACAAATCAAAATCCTTGAATCAAAACATCAAATCATCTTTAGCTAGGTATATGTAGATGCATCCATCTTCATGTGCTCAGTCAAAATTATCAAATCATCTTGTTTAGCTAGGTATATGTAGATGCATCCTTCTCCATATACTTGGTTGAATTATCATCTTGTTTGAGTAGGTGTGGTTAGATGCATCCTTCTCCCTACACTTAGTCAAATTATCATTTGGTGAGCAATTTTATCCCATAGATAACATCCAACATCTTGGGATCCATTTGTTCATTATCCAAAATAAAATCAATCCAAAATCAAATCAAGGTCAATCCAAAAATCCAAGATCAAAATCCAAAACAAATCCAAGAATCCGAAATCCAAATCCCAAAATTATAGCATCTCCCTAAAGATATTTTAAGAGTTCAATCATCCATATCATTCATCTTTCAAACATTTCACCATCACACCTTTTGATCCTTAAACATCCTAAATTTTCTCTTTTGTACCTAAAATTAGATCAATCCAAAGAATTAGAGATTCACCTCCCACATTCTTGAAAATTGATCCCTATTTTATGGTGCAAACTAGATCTCAACACAAGAGGAACATGGAATCAAACAAAGAAACATCCACTTCAAGTGACCTAAGTCAAACCAATTTCGAAATGAATCCCATTGGATCAAGCAATCCTCTAGCTAAATTTCCTTCATCATCACAAAATACACAAGAGGAAGGTCAAGTGGAGGATCATACCAATAATCCCTTTGGGATGTCACAAGAGGAAATCATTGAGATGGTCCAAAATCTTGAGAATCATAAAATTATCAACATCATGATGAAACTAAATCCCTCACTATACATGCTCAAATTAGTAAAGCAAGGGGCTAAACTCTCCTCCGATTTTGATGTGAGCACTATTATGGAACCACCTTTTGGGGTCATGCCTCCAATTTCATCCACACTCCCAATCTCATCTACACCTCCATTTCAAAGCATCACTCAAAACATCCCCCAAATCACATCATCTATTGCTCCAACACAACCCATTGTTAACAAGGGAAGTGTATTTCTCAATGCATTGCAAACACATCCCCTTGTAAACAATCAAGATTTGGACGCAGACACCATCTTGGGACAATCCATACCCAAAAATCCATCACATCCATATGTCCCCCTCACCTTTCATGATCCTAATGACCTATCATCATCATTTCACCCAACACCTCAAACTTCTCTCCCCATAACCTCGCAAGGGGAAGGGGAATTATTTGGACTAGGGGGAATCTTTGACACCACATCTTCATCATTTCCCCAAGGAAGTATGCCACTCACATTTCCACCACTTCCACCATTGTCATCAATATCCATACCACCTCTTAGTTTAGGGCTCCCCCCTTTACCAAACATCAATCAACAAAATCAAATCAACCTACCGATCATCAATCAAAGCACCATATCAAATCCTAAAATCTTGTCATCAATATAGCAACAACAGATGACAACCATCCCGATAACACAAACCACCATCATCACATCATCAATTATCCCCTAAATATCTCAAAACATGGTCTCTCAAGGACCAAGCATATTGATCGCACCATCCCTCACCATCCCAATCATCAATATGATGGTACCTCTGATTACCACAATAAGCACCATTCCAACCCATCTCCACCACCACCACCGCCAAATTCAAACACATCAAACCAATACGCCATTGCATTTCAAGCCACTCAGTAGGTTTCCTATCAGAAGGAACCTCAACAAATCCAAAACCGACAAGCTGCACAATTAGCCGCACAACAAGCACAACAAGTAGCACAAGCCAGTCAAGCAACTCAAGCTGCTCAAGCCACATAGCAAGCACTACAAGCACAACAAGCATAGTAGGTTGTACAAGCCCAAGCCTTATTGCAACAACAACAAGTTTCTCAAGCCGTACAAGATGCATAAATTGCACAAGCTTCCCAACAAGCACAAGCTCAAGCCCAAGCCCAAGTACAAGAAAAAGCTCAAGCCCAAGTCCAAGTGCAAGCTCAAGCTCAAGCACAAGCCCAATAACAAGCTCAACAAGCACAAGCACAAGCACAATATCTCACACAACAACAAGCAGCCCAACATCAAGCATATCAGCAAGCTTTGAAACAATACCAAGAGTAGCAAGAAGTAGCCCCATTAGCAGCACAACAACAAGCTCAACAACAGGTACTATTAGCACAACAGCAACAGGACCAACAACAAGCATTGTTGGTACAAAAGCAATTGCAAGCATACCTGGTGCAACAAAATGTGTAAACACCCACCAATCCACCCATCCCACCAACAATCGAACCATAAAAAAAAACCTTCATCCCACCCCCTGATTCGCAAAATGATGTAGCAACACAAATCAAGTTACTCTCACAACAAGTACTTGATCTTCAATCAAGGAAAACCATAAAAAAATGCCTAGTAACTTGTGTCCTTAACCATTTGACAAGAGCCTTGTAATCAAACCATTCCCAAATGGATTTGATATTCCCAAATTTGATAAATACTGTGGGATGGGAAACCCTGAAGATCACATCAGGGAATTCCAGGTTCATTGCATGGAAGTTGCATATGAAGATACCTATCTGATGTGGCTATTTCCTAGAAGTTTGGCTGGCCACACCATGGAATGGTTCTCTCGCCTTCCTCCAGGCATCAAGAAGTTCCAAGAAATAGTAGACGCATTCAATATCGGTATGGATGTTAGTTTAGAGGAACTATTGACTCTGAAACAAGTTAAGAATGAATCATTTGCTTCTTTCCTACAATGATGGTGATCTTAGGCCAATCAGAGAAAATGGATCATGCCAGAAGAACAACAAGTGTGCACTATCATATCCAATCTCAATGGATCCTTGGCATTCCATCTCAAGGTACAAGGGATCACCACATATGACCAATTGATCTCCAAAGAACTCAACATCGAATGAGCCCTTATTTCACAAAGAGGATCACCCACATATCCTGAACAACAAAACAATCACCCATCCAACCACTATAATGAGAAACCTTGCACATTGGAAAGGGAAAAAAATGTCACAAACAATAGTATGGTTGATGTTAAGGTCATGATCAGTGCTCCAAGGCAAAACACCCAAACCTACCAACAACTGCAAAAAAATGATCAGAACAACACCCAAACCAATGTGGTATCACAACAGCAACCAAACAACAATCAAGCAATAAAAAACATCAATGATCAAAGAGAACCACTCCAGTGAAACAAAAACTCCTCCAAGCAGAAGTACATTGCCCTTGGGGAACCACTCGAGGTCATCATGAAGAAATTAATAAATGAAAACCTCATCAAGGCTCCCACCTATGAGAATTACCAGGAACCAAATGTGAAACCACCCTGATACAATGAAAACCAACTATGTGACTTTTAAAAAATCAAATGGTACACCACTAACAGTTACATGAGGTTGAAAAATCTAATCTAAGACCTTATTGATAAAAAAATCATAAATATGGAGCAACAAGCAGGAAATCAGGACCTCAAGATATTTATGAATCTGATGCCTAGCCACAATAACAAAGGGAACAATAACATAGATAAGGGGAAGGGCACCTTCAAGAATGTGAATCATGTGTATGACCATTTCATTGCCTCCCTGGGTGAATATTGTGCTACTATCACCATCAAAGGAGCCCATGTTGATTGTGGAGTCACCACAAGAGGCAGGAAAATTATCATTGCAGGGTCATCTCAGCCAAACAGAGCACCCACTTCCAACTCGAGATCTATTCCCAATGGGTATAATGTCCTCGATCAACTAAAAAGAACCCTAGCACAAATCTCCATCATGGAGTTGCTAAAAATTTTATCCACCCACAAGAAAATCCTTGAGGAAGCATTGGCTTCATCCACTGTCCCCGCAGATCTTGATGCGGGACAATTCCAAGCTATGGTTAGAAACACCATTACCTTGAATATCCTTACATTCTTCAATCAAGATCTTCCCGCTCAACCATCTCACAACTGGGCACTCCATCTAGAGGTCCTAGTGCATAAAAACAAAGTCAAGAGAGTCTTGGTGGATGGGGGTGCAGGCTTGAACATTTGTTCCCTCAAGCTGATAAAAAATTTGAAAATCTCTGAGGATTCCATCGACAAAGGTAAAGGCATCACAATCAGGGCATATGATGACCAAGAAAGAGTGTTCCAAGGCACAATCCACATCCCTATTCAAGTAGGGCCAACAATCATAGAAACCACCTGTCAAGTCCTTGACCTTGATCTGCCTTATAACATTCTCCTAGGATGTTCATGGATTCATGCAATGCAGGCAGTAGCATTAACCTTCCATCAATGTGTCAAATTCACATATGAAGGCCAAGAGGTCACCATCCATGGGGGTCCTAAACCATTCTCTTATTGCAAGAACCTAGAGGCAAAATACTACAAGATCCCTCAAGACCCTAAAAATGATGAAGGCCCATCAACACCATACATTGATCCAACCACTCTCGCTTCCACTTTTGCAACAGAGACACCCACCACCCCCGTCATCCCCACCATCTCTGATATCAAAGTCATCATCCAGGACAATGGTTTCAGAAACTATACAATTCCCAAAAATGCTTTTGTGGTAGGAGAGTTACCACAATCTCCCAGATCACGAGGACGACCGCAATCAAATGAAGCCTCCACATCCCAAACATCCCCTGAAGGATATTCCAACTTCAGAAGTTGGAGAGATCCCGGCTGAGAAGTAATAGAGGAGGACCTATCCCATCTCCTGTACCAAGACAATAGATTGGCAATCGATCTACCAATGGACGATATCAACAAAGGTTTGCAAATGATGCTCACCATGGGCTATGACAAAAACCAAAAATTGGGGAAAAATGACAATGGGCTTCTAATACCCATCATTCTAGAGAAGTGAATGAGAAATCTTGGCCTTGGATGTACTCCTTTGAGTATAACCATACATGGCCAAAATCCCCCAGTTAAGAAGGTCAAAACTCCTCAACAAACGACAGTCGCCCTGCAATTGCCTGTATCCACAGGTCTGCCCTTAGACAATTTTACCTTTGACATCACTGAGGTATGTAGTAGTGAGGATGATGAACCCAAGAGAGGTATACCCACACTATTTGAAGACTCTAGCCTCTTTATGATCAACACCCTATCCTATGAGTCTGAGAACCAATCACATGAGATAAAGCTAGTCTACGCCCAACTCATCGATTACGACCAATGAGGACCGCCAATTCTGGACACATTCAAAAACAATGAGGCACTCTTAGAATTCATGGGACTACAGGATAATATTCCATGTGGGAATCATAAAGCAAGATTCATCATTGAGCTAGATACACATGCATATTATGGGGAAATGATTGAATCCCTCAGTCGCAAAAGTGAAAAACTGAGAATAATCTCTAGGTCCTTGAGTGAAAACCACACTGTGGCACTCTCTGACCTAAAAATGGTAAAAAGAAAGGACACATCTGACAGTGAAAACCTCTCTGAGGTGCCCGAGGATGGGCGATTCAATCTTCCTCTCGGAGCCCTACACCAGGAAAAATTAGTGGTTCCAGCCGAAAAATGCAACCCAGTAAATTTGGGAACAAAAGAGACGCCGCACATCACATTTTATGCAGTCATTGTTGTCAGAAGAGCAGGAGCCTCAAGCCATCTTTTTGAGAGAATAGAAAGTTAACTTTGCATGGAGCTATGTGGACATGCCCAAGCTCGATCCAAAGATTATGGTTCATCATCTAGCAGTCTACCCTGAAGCAAAGCCTGTCAAACAAAAATTGAGAAAGATGCATCCCCAAATAGCCTTGCTAGTCAAAATGGCATTGAAAAAGCTACTTGAAGTAGGATTCATATGACCAATTGACTATCCTGAGTGGGTATCAAATTTGGTTCTTGTTTCAAAACTAGATGGGGGCATCCGCATATGCATAGACATCAGAGACCTAAACAAAGCATGTTTGAAAGATGATTTCACGTTGCCTAACATTGACATGATTGTAGAAATGATTTCTCTGGTGGATGGTTTCTTTGGGTACAACCAAATAATGATTTCCAAAGAAGACCAACACAAAATGACCTTCACTTGTCCATGGGGGACCTACTGCTGGAACATGATGCCATTCGGCTTAAAGAATGTTGGGGCCACCTACCAAAGGGACATGACGTTAATCTTTCATGACATGATCCACAAAACTATCAAAGATTACGTTGATTACATACTAGAAAAATCTAGAAAAAGGAGAGATCACATAGCAACCTTGAGCACTAATTTTGATAGGCTGGAGGAATACAAGGTCCACTTAAATCCAAAGAAGTGTGTCTTCGGCGTACAATCAAGAAAGCTACTAGGATACATAGTGTCAATGAGGGGTATTGAAATAGATCCTACCAAGGTAAAAGAAATCCCTAAGATGGAGGCACCCAAAGAATTGAAACAATTGAGAGGCCTCCAAGGCAGGCTTCAGTCCATCTGTAGATTCATAACACAACTAGTAGACAAGAAAAACCCATATTCTCACCTACTCCACAAGGGAGTAGTGTACAAGTGGGATGACAAGTGTGAGGAATCCTTCAACAAAATCAAAGAATATCTACTCACACCTTTGGTCCTCATGCCACCGATCCCAAGAAATCCACTAATCCTCTGTGTATCAACAACAACAGCAGCCCTCAGTGCTCTCCTAGCTTAGCACGATGAAAATGGGACAAAGAGGCCCATATATTACATTAGTCGTACAATTGTCAGGCATGAGTTAAACTAATCATTCATCAAAAAATCATGTCTAGCAGTAATGTTTACTTTACATAAATTCAGACACTACATGTTGGCACACAAAATCAAACTCATCACCAAAATCGATCCTCTCAAGTATCTTCTCTCAAAGGAAATGCTCACCGGAAGGATGGCCAAGTGAGTCATGATACTATCATAGTACAACATTGAATACATAGATCAGGAAGCAATCAAAGGGCAAGTCATCACAAATCAGCTTGCAGAAGCACCCATCTATTCATAGAATCCATTCATATCAGAGTTTCCAGATGAATCCATCTTCAATCTCAGCATAGTTGACCACTAGAAACTATAATTTGATGGTTCCTACATGCAGCATGGATCTAGAGCTGGTGTCTTCTTCATCACCCCACAGGGGGACTGTATACCTAGATCCTACAAATTGGCATTCCCCTACACTAATAACATTACAGAATATGAGGCTTTAACCATATGTCTCAGAATAGTAGTGCAGTGGCACATCATGGCCCTCAGGGTATATGGAGACTCTCAGCTAATAACCAACCAAGTGAATGATGAGTACCAGACAAAGGATGATAAGCTAACTCCATACAAAAAGTTGGTAGAAAGCCTCAAAGAATCATTCAATGATATCACATTTGAGCAGATTCCCAGAGCAAACAACAAAGCAACAGATGCCATGGAAATGATTGGATCCCTACTAAATATCCCTCGCAATGTCCCAAAGCATGAATTCTTGGTAAAGTAGTTTCTCATGCCCGCATTTGAGGTACTAGAGTTAGAATTCACGTGCGAAATCGTTGGTCCCAATGATCCTTGGTACCATGAAATTTACACTTATCTGAGAATAGGAGTTCTCCCAACTAACATTTCGTCAAATCTCAAGAAATCCGTTGTCAAAAAAGAATCTTGGTTTGTCATCCTAGGAAATACCTTGTACTATAGGAGCATAGAAGGAACCCTATTATGTTTTCTAAACGAGTAAGAAGCCTTGACTACTTTAACTAAGGTAAATAATGGGATTTGTGGTTCACACTCAAGCATAATGACCTTTGCCAAGAAATTGTTGAGGATGGGGTATTATTGGCCTACTATGGAAAAAGAAGTACATGACTATGTCATAAGGTGTCTACAATGTTAGCAACATGGGAACCTCATCCATGCTATAGCTCAAGAACTTCATCTGATTGTCACACCATGGCCCTTTTCATAGTGGGGGCTCGATCTCATCAAAAAATTAACTCCCACCTCATCCAATGGTCACAAGTTTATCATAACCGCCACTAAGTACTTTACAAAGTGGGTGGAATCCATACTAGTGACCTACATAACTGGGATGCAGATATCAAAGTTCATCCTAAACTATCTCAAATGTTGCTACAATGTCCCACAAGCCATTATCTCAGATAATGGGAAACCATTCAAAAATCAAGAGGTCTGTGACTTATTCGACAAATTCAAAATCCAACATCGCTTCTCCACACCATACTATCCCCAAGGAAATGTCCAAGCAAAAGCCACCAATAAAACCATCTTGAAGATCCTTAAAAAGACAATCAATAATGTAGGTCATGACTAGCATCTGCAGCTGAATCCCACCCTCTGGGCCTATTGAACTAGCATCCACACACCCACCGGTACCACCCCATTCTCCCTAGTCTACAGATCAAAAGCCATAGTGCCCATCAAGATCGAGCTCCCATCACTGAGAATACATTATAAAATCTCATCACGGATGAAGAATACAAAGTATCAAGACTAAATGAGCTGGAGCTACTAGATGAGCAATGTATGGAAGCATTAAACCATTTGCAAGTCTATCAGAATAGACTCAAGAGGAGCTATAACAAGAAGATCAGAAGCAGGACCTTCTAGGTCGGAGAACTTGTGCTAAAAGAGAATAAGAAGAATATCCCAAATCCAAACAACACAGGAAAATTTGAACCCAACTGGTTGGGACCATTTGTCATCACAATGAGCTATAAGTCAGGGGCATATCAATTATCAACACTCAAAGGTGAGCCTCTACAAGAGCCCATGAATAGCTCCCATCTCAAAAAGTTTTATGCCTAAATCCTTCAAGGTATAGAACCATAAATCCAAAAAAATTAGAAAATGTCCTGAAAAAATGGTCACCTTGATGAAAACCTAGCAAACAGGCATCTTGGTGACAACAAAAAAATAAAAAAATAAAAAAAATCCAAAAAAATTAGAAAAAAGGATCAAAAATAGTAAAGAGAAAAATCGTCCTCTAGTGAAAACCACTTCGGTTGCGCTTTGGGAAGGTACCTTGGTGAAAACTTGGCAAACAGGTGCCTTGAGTAAATAAGAACTATCCATCTACCAGGATCTTCATGACTTGTTCTGCATCATCCATCCATTACACATCCATCATCCATTCTCATCTGCATCATAGATTGGTCTTATGTTCATGTCATGATCCCCCCTAGTACTACTCGACCCATTCTCAAGGTTAGTTTGTCTTGCCTCTATCAGAGTAGTCTATTGCATCACACTAGGGGTATGATCTCATTGGATTGGATTCGTGTATATTTAGAAATTTGGAAAATCCAAAAATAGCGAAAATCCAAAAATCCAAAAACATTCAAAACATACCAAAAATCCAAAAATAGGTCAAAAAAGTCAAAAATTCAAAAGCAGAATCATCTTTTCGAACTACGGGTCTCTAAGCCTTGAACGTAGGCAAGGTCGATCTTTGATCATCCCCCAAGACACTTAGGTCAGTCCTCTAAGAGTCCATCATAATAAACTGGCAATCCATTTGTTCATATCTCATCAATAATCGAGTTTGTGTCAGTCGAACTATGTGTTCTCTGCATGTATAATGTAGGGAAGGGTAATATGTCGATCAGCCCCCAAGGCCCCTAGGATAGGTCTTTAGGTTAGTCTCTTGGTCAAAATCTCATAAAACCCCAAAATATTTCAAAATTCAAAAAATCAAAACATTTGAAAAATCTCAAAAATATGAAAAATAGCCTCAAAACATTTCGAAAACTCCAAAAACATCCAAATATTTGAAAAAATCCATCTCATCTCACTTGCACCTGAAATAAACATCACTCATAATAAACAATCGTCACCCTCAACCTTTTGTAAAACAATCAGAAACAAGTCTAGCAGATTGAAAGTGAAAACACAAACGTCAAAATCTCAAGTCTAGGTCAATACGTAAACAAGTTAGTCAACTCTTTGTGTCAATAGCCTATCATCCAATCAGTCCCATATCAAAAACATATGATATCATCATGTCCTAGGATGCATCCTTCCTACAATGGACATCAACATCAGGCATCACCGTAGTTTAGTCTTGGCTAGCGGTATTGAAGAACATTAGCTTGTTTATTTACTTTATCTTTATCTTTTGATTTATCTTGTTGCACTCATTCCAAGGACCACTTGATGACGTCCAAACAAAAGAATTTAGAGAGATAGGAATGGGGAAATGATCATTATCTTTTATCTATTGTGCTTGTTGGATATTCTTGTAATATAACTTGGTCATGTGTGCTTTGTTTAGGTGTAGAGAGGATGTTTTAGATATCTTATTGACCACATAGGAAGGATTTCCTTTCTATGTTTTGGCCCGAGATGTTTGAAATATCTAAACTGCATTTTGAATAAGGTTCTGTATGCTAGGTGTGAATAGGGGTACTCCTATCTAATTGTCGAGTCAAAAGTCCATCACACTAGGTACAATGCCATCCTGGTTCTTTATACCTTGATACATTGTACCTATGTGTGTAATCAAACATAAGGTAATTGGCCCTTTGAAAATACCAACTCCTCGGCAAGAAAATCATCATCTCATTTCTTGTTGGAATCTCTTTCTTTTCACGCTAACATGTTACCATGACAATTAATCAAATCATTATCGCCATTGCATTCACCCTGCATTCACAAACCATCAGCACATTGCACATTGCACATTGCTTATTGCATATTGCATATCATATAGGAAACATTAAAATCATATCATAACATTGCATTTCCATTATACATAATTTTATTATTCTAAGCATCTCATGAATCATTAGATTGCATTCATTTCACATAAACATAAAAACAATCATCCCATAGCATTATAAACATCTTCATCATCATAGTATCATTTGTATTCATTCTATCATAACGTTGCATAATCATCCCATAACACATATAAGCATCCATTATGCTATCACATACATATCATACATCATTTTCATCCATTATATCATATCATAGATATCATCATAATATTCATAAACATCATGTACACATATCATAATCATATCACATCATCACAAGTGCATATCATACATAGAAAATTACGCACATCCTATCATCCATTACTGCATAATATAGATTTATTAGTCTAAAGCATTTGCACATCATAAAATTTTGCATACATCATTAAAAATGCATAAGAAAAAGGTACTGAAAAAGAAATACATCCATACATCATAACATCATAACATCATTGCATCACATAGCATATAGAAATTAAAAAAGCATTCATATAGCATAAAGTAAAGATAGGACATATCATATCGCATCAAAACATCACCATCTCATATCATATATATCATCAAAATATACACTATCATGGTACAAAAAATTGGATCAATGTACATGTAATGTCAATAAATACAAAATGGGCCATGGGGCTATCAAAAACAAGTCGATCGAGCACAAAAAAAAAGAATTTTGTCTCGATCAAAATAAGGGCTAACCCTACTGGCTATTGCCCTCGCCACCTGCTCTCTCCATGTGCTCCTCTATCAACTTCTACCCTATCCTTTGTGAAAAATCTGGCACTCAAGCTGCCCTCGACATAGCTTGGTAGTAGTATAACCTATAGTAATTGGCCTCCTGGATAGCCTCTCTATATGCTCAAAGCGATACTCTACTCTGGGAAGAGGATGCATCCATGCTCTCTAACTACTGTCGTCGACCCATCTCAGCCTCTGCTTGTAGCTCTGTAGTCTGTCTCTGCAAACTGGCCTAGTCCCGCTCTAATCTGGCCTGATCTCTCACAACCATTAGTGCCTATACCTGGGCCTACAACTGCAAAATCTGCTAGTCTCTGGGATCTGGCTGTAGAGGTGGTTATATGGTTGGCTGCTCCTGATCTCTATCTCTAGGTGGCATCGAGATCCTATCCTATTGTCTTGGATCATGCTCCCCATCCCTAGGTGGTGTCGGAACCCTATCCTATCATCCTGGGTCTTGATCCTATCTCTGCTCTCCCACCTATGGATCTTAGTGTGGCTGATCCTAGGGTCCATGATCTTGAACCTGATGAACCGATGGTGGCCCACCACCTCCTTGATCTTGATCTCCATACCTCCGGCTCCGTACTACTCCCTTTCCTCTAGCTCTCCATCGAGCAAATGGTGTCCTTGGAACGATAAGCCTCAGCAGCGGCCTGAACCAATCTTTGTAGGCCTGCGTAGTCCCTGAATCTGCCTATCCCTGGTCATATGGCCATGGCCTAGCCACCAGCTACATGAAACTCTGGACTGCCTCATGGGTAGGTATATAGCGGCCCCAGGAGCTATGGCTCATAGTCAACTCAAAAATGGCCATGTATTGCTCGTCCAACCTATCCTGTGGCTCACCGAGCTTTTTTTGAACCCTGCCCAACAAGTACATCTTGAGCATTGTGTGCTCCTTGCCCTACATAAGTCTGTCTTAGCGGGTGAAGAAAATTTGTTGTGCATCATCAAACCAAGCCGGCTGCCTAAGGTATGGCCGCCATCTAAACACTTGAATATCATCAAGGACCCTCCTCCAACGAGGAATCCCATGTTGTCTTGTATGAGTAAAAGAGAGGCCTCCTCTGTATCTCCAAACCACTGGATCATCTGGCTCCATCAAAACTAGAACAACTCTCGGATGAAGCACAGGGATGTGCTCCCAAGCCCAGACATGCAGAAAGGTAACCCCCACCCCAAGTGCTATGTCATCTAGATAAGAAAACTCATGAAGACCTCTATAAAGAGAGGCTAGCAGAACTGACCCCCATGCAAATAGTGTCGGTCGCCACCGGACCATGTGCTCCCAAGTGAGCCCCCATCTAGGACTGAAGTATCGGCACCCACCGATCTGGTGTGATGAGACCCGATATGATGGTCGCAATGACTAAGTGATAGGGTGATATAATAGGCCTATGGCACTCCAACTCATTCTGGCCCTCGCAGAATACAATTTGATCAGTGCCCATAACGTTGTAGGAGGCCTCCCTCCTGGCATCCATATCATAAATAACCCACTCACCATTGATAGGCAATCTCAAGATCCGCCACACATCCTCTAGTGTGACTGTGGCCTCGCCCGTCACAAGGTGGAATGAGGAGGTCTCATTGTGCCACATCTTAGCAGGTGTTTTCATCATGCCCAAGTGTGTCCACATGGGCGATGCATAGGCAATGCACCAAAGTCCCCTCTCTCCTAGGCGTTCTTGTTGACGGTCAAAAAAATCATTCAAAAGGTCAAAAATATCTTGAGACCTGTGCTCACGTGAGTATATCTCTCTCGCCTCCTCCTGCATCAGGAAAGTCACCATCTTAAAATTTATTGAAAGAAATTTTGATCATGGCTTGTCCCGACATTCCAAAGTAATTCCAACATCACTACCTGTGAAGGCGGTGCAGTTTGCAAACTTCAAACTACGCCACTAGAGTCTTCAAACTCCTAAATTGCACTGCAGCATCATATTTTACAATGGCGATCGAGTTTAGCATGAGACCCTAATTCTAAAGGGCACCGCGGTGGTACACTTTATGAAAGCGCCTTAGGTTGGAATTGGACTCAAAATCCAAATTGCACCACGGCGTCGCTATTCATGATGGCGGTGCAGTTTGACTCCAAGTGGCGCTATTTAAAAAACTGAGTGACGCTATTTAGCACCGCTCCTAGAGACCTAAATTCTTAATGCATTAAATGAGCAAGAAAAATGAAAAATAGGCTTGGGTCAAGTTGACTTATCGGTGGTCTAGTTCTAGGAAGCCTCTGATGTGTTTGTACCCTGTCTGAAATGTGCATGGGGAGCTGTCGTTGCGCCATTTCTCCAAGGTGTTAGAGCTCAAAATTGTAGAATCTCTCAAGGCTAAATGTGAAAATGAATTGGAAGTGGCCCCTCAAGGCCTATTTAAGCCTAAAAATTAGGGTTTGTTGACCTTGTTTGGCCATCCCGCCAGGTTTTTGGACCCCCAATCCCATTTTTGTTCATCTGAAGGTCGTTTTGCACCATTTTTTGTGTTTTATCTCACTTTTTGACCTCCTGGAGCCTTTTTGGACCTGTCGGGCACCTTGTCCCTCTTTTTTCATGAGATCACCCAAAAATAAAAAAATTTGTCTGATCTCTCAAGGGGGCAATATAGCAGCATGTTTTATCTGTTGGGGCAATAGTGGAGCAAATTTTGAAATCAATTTTTTTTTTGGCTTTTTATCGAGAGAGTTTATTCTTTGAAACAATGCAGCAAGTGCATCGCTTCAAAGAGGGGCAAAATGTAGACATGTAAAATGTACTGATTGACATTGCACATCTGATCCTGATTACTAACATCATTTTCATCCTGAATCATCCCTCTGTCTAACCATTTAATTGAATACCCTTATTTGATTAAATTCATCAATTTTCCTCTCTTAATTAAATAAATCAATTTTATTTAATTAATTTCAAAAGTTTATCTCATTAAATTAAATAAATTAAAACCTTATTTGATTTAATCTAACCAATCATCCTCTTTAGTTAAATAAAACAAAATATTTATTTAACTATTTCTAAATCACATTCTTCTCATCTTTGATTTAAATCAACCCATAAATCTAAGTCAAATTTGTCACATCATCTAATACCTCATTAAAATAATTAACCCTTGATTAATTTAATCCTAATCCATGTCCCATCCTCTAGCTTTTTCCACTTGCACATGAAAATAGATTTAATTCATTTATTAAATCCCTATTTTCTCTCAACATGGAATAATAAGGGAATATTCCTTCAAATTTGATATCCCTCTAAGTGGACTTAATCCTTCGAACAAGAAATTTATTTCATCTTACAAGTCCTTTTGCATTGAGCCAAGTGGCCATTACTCCATTTGACTCTTCATCCACCTTGTCATTTCACAAATTTCAAATTTCAAATAAATGCATTTATGGGCACTTTCATCAAAATGTGCACATCCTCCATCCACTCATATCTTGACAAGTGGCATCTTGCCATTGGTTGAAAGTTAGTCCCACATTGCTTCATTTTGGGCATTTCTCCATCTTATCATTCTATAAATAAGAGGTTTCTCTCCTCATTTGATCATCCACAATTTGAGCAAACTTACTATACTCAAATCCATACTCAAGCATAGAAATTTTATCCATTTCTTCAAATTCATAGCTAGGTTATATAGGTTTTTCATCTTGGAGCACACTTGAATCTTCAACAAAGTGGATCAATCATCATCAAATCATCAAGAGCTTGCATAGGAGTTGGGAAAGGGCCAATTTCCACATCAAATTGGCACCAACTCCCCCATAAGATCAAGAGTTTGCATGATTTTTAATAGGATTCAATATATCTTCCTTGTTTATCATTGTATTCTTGCTTTCATTCCTATTTTGAGCATTGTTAATGGATTTTATGGGGAACTTAGATCTTAACTTGCATTTGAATCTTCTAATGTGTTTGTTTATTGTGTTTTGTAGGTACTAGGATCTTGGTTCTACAATTCCTTTTTGATTTTAAATGCATCCTAGGTTTCATTTGCATTGCATATTGCATTGATTAAATTGCATCCTAGGGTTTTAAAATTGCATTAGTGAAAAAGCTCAAATAGCTTGCATTTTTGCATCCTCTTTGCATTGAAAATCACAAAAATCCTACATTTACATACTGTAGTTGCATTTGTGCATTTGAAAGACATAGAATTGCATTTAAATTTTTTGAAAAAACACAAAAAAAATTATCAGTGGGACTAAATCACCACCCTGGGTGACTTAGTCCTCTAGTTCATTTTGCACTGTATTTTCTAGTAATTTTTGGGTATTTTCTATACTTCTATTTTCTGGTACTGCATTTCTATCTCACTTTACAAAATTACTGTTATTTATATTTTATTTGTCCTAGATTACATTTTATTTGCATCCACCTCATCTCTTGTGGTATTTGTATGAGTGTTTGGTGCCCTATTGATAATACTTTAGTGAGACGAAGTTCCCGACTCATGGCATCCCATGATACCACACTCGTATAGGACCTTGGGTTGTCTCGAGCTTCTACTCTTCGTATGGAAAATGGTGCATTAATCATGGATACTACCACTAGTATTCCTTTACCTTCACATACTATGCATGTTAACACAAACATTAATGCTCACATTCTACAAGCAAAAGTAATTAACATTCGTGAAGATCTAGAACATTTGTAGCAAAACTTGTGTCTTGAAAACATATCAACCATTGCAATTCCTTCTATAAAAAATATCCTTCGAATGCTTGAAAGTGATGAGGGATTAGATGTTATGAAACAAATTGTTGAGATATACCAAAAGCATGCCTCTAATACATCTCAACCAACACACACTATGGTTAGCCAAGGAGGATCTCACATCCCTCCTTGAACTATAGCATCCATACCCACCTATACCACTCCTCAAGTGACAACAACTATGCAACAAGTTAGTCAGGGGACTCCTTTTGCTATTCCAACTAGCATTCCTAGTTCTTTTGTGGCATTGAATATTTCATCCTCCACCACCTTCACCCCTATTAGTGTCCCCTTCACTTGTCCCAACATTACATACACTCCATCACCATTCTCTCTTCCACCTCATACCACTTACGCTGACCCTCTCATTACGCAACTCTTCCACACCGTTTCCTCCGTGCAACAACAAATATCCACCATTAACCAAAACCAAACCGCACCACCCACTTACTATGTCCATAGTAGTCCATTATCTTTAGACATCTTAAGAACCCCGATGCCACAAGGAATTGAAATCCCTAGGTTTAAGAAGTACGAAGGTAAGGAGACCCTACTAATCATGTCAATGCTTATACAACCTTGTGCAGTGATTTTGTCCTTGATGATAAACTATTAGCTAATCTATTTCCTTAGACCTTAAAAGACACTGCCCTAGAGTGGTTTTTCCACTTACCTAATCATTTAGTAAGATCATTTAATGAGATTTTTGATGCCTTTATAAGTCATTTCGAAGTCCATATGACTCCCAAAAATACAATGGTGTATTTAATGTGATGTAAACAAAATGTGGATGAAAAAGTAATTGATTTCAATTCATGCTATCAATCATTGTATGCTCAAATAGATATCAAGGTTCTTGATGCACATCTCCAAAAGATGTTTATCAAAAAATTTCAAAGTCATATTCAAGACAAATTGACTATGATGAAATTTTTGTCTTTCTTGCATTTATGCACAACCCTCTGTGACTATCACAACTTGGTTACTAGTTGTGATGAAAAATCCACTTCTAGCCGAGCTGAGAAGAATGAACAAATCAATCAAAACAACTCACAAAACTTTAGAAAGCCAAAAAAAGGGTTTTTACACTTCAACCCCCCACCTCCAGAACCACCTCAACCTGTCTGTTAAAGTCGTGATCCCTTACAATTATGGAGACCCTAAACAATAGTTTACACTATTACCCGATTCCCTTCATAACACCATGACCCAACTTATACAACAATAAATGATTTTTTTACCTCATGTTAAACCATTAGATACAACCAAACCATTACCTTCAACCTTCCAACCTTATGCTTATTTCCATTTTCATAGACAAAACATACATGACACAGAGCAATGCAAGTGCCTTAAACACATAGTGCAAGACCTCATCGATTTTGGTCATTTATCTGTTTCCAATGTTAATGTTAAAGGAAATGCATCTGTTGCCCCACCCAACCAAAATTTTCAAATCTTTACCAACCCCATGCCTAAACATAACATGTCATTTGTCAAGGCCAGCGAAACTAAAATCAATGATGTGATTATTGTTAATAAAGAGACTAAACATCCTGATACACCCTCTATTAATCCTATGGATGAAATGGTAGGAGAGATAGACATCATCCCCCGTAAGGGCCCAACTAAAAAGAATCTTGATATTACTTTCACTTCCAAAGATGTTCTTCCAATTCTTCCCGATGGTCTTCTTTACGTAGCTAGACGTATTTACGATAAACCCATTAATGGGATACTCATAGATCCCACTTGTGGTGAGAATGTGATCACGGAGGAGTTTTTGGTCTTACATGATCTTTATCAAGATAACTATGACAAACCCATAGCATGGATTAAAACACATAATGGGTTTGTGTGCCCTACGATCGGATCGATTATTCTTCCATTACAAATAGGACCTAAGATACTGGATATTACATTCTCTATCATTCCACAATCTGATCAGTTTCGCTTATGGTTAGGTCATCCATGGCTTCACTCGATGAAAGCTATTCCTTCCATCTTACACAAATGTTTAAAGTTTCCACATGAAAATTACATATTTACTATTAACCATAGTGGCTTTAACCCATTATCTTCTAAAGGAAATTTCACCTTAGAAGCCTATTTGCCAGAGCCCATGGAGCCTCGTAAAGATTTCTTTTTCATTTCCTATCAAAAGTTTAAAGCAAAGAAATTTTTTGAGTTGTCCCTCCACAACCAATCCCAAACCATTTCCAATATTCCCATCCTTGATGAGACAATGCTTAAACCTAACTCCAAACACAAACAAATAGTGCACCCTCATGAGCAACCAACAATAAAAACTTCACCTTCATTGTTTAAACGTCCAAGAGATAACGAAACCAACCCTGTCATGCCACCTCGCATTAAGCAAGTTTATAAAGCCAAATAGAAATTGATTAACCCATCTCCTTTTGTTCCTTCCATTCTTCCTCCTCAAGAATAAAAGGAACCTATGGTGGATCAATCCGCTCTTACACCCACACAACTCTAAAATAGAATCAAAAGAAACCATGGTGCTAGGGAGCGTAGATGTCATCATCATCTCCTTTCTCATCAAATGAAAACTAAAAACAACAATGAAGACCAACCCCCACCTTTGACTGAAGCAATAAATAATGAACCTCCCCCTGAATCACAACAAAATGACCAAATACAACAACTGCAACTCCTAATACACCCCTCATTAGAAATTACCCTCTGTCCTCCTGTCGTGATTAATTTGGGTGATGATGATGAGGAGGAGATATCTAAAATAGATGAAGAGTTGCATAATGATTTGAATTCTTTATTTCCTCTTCCATGAGCTTAAAAGATAAATCTTCTACACCAAGTGATGAACCTAGTACTTCCCCTAGTTTGACACTTGTCATTCTTTCTTTGGAAAATCAACTACCCTCGCAATACACTAAACATGATTGGGAGGCGGATGACTTGTTAGATGGTTGAATTGAATTTTCCTTGCTAGCATTTTATATTTTCTTTTTCATATGTGTATATTTCTCCCCCGTCATGTGTATCATTTGATGTTTTCTCTCTCTTTGTATACTTCTTCTATTCATACCTCTATTCTTCTATATGTCGTACATTTTTTTGTGTTTTCCTTTGGGGATGGCGCAAAGTGTCGAGATGCCTTATGTCTCTTCCAGGTTGACCCAAAAGTTTCTTTTTTGTTTCTTTTTTGTTTTTTCCTTTTGGGGATGATGCAAATTGTAGACACCCTATGTCTCTTCCATGTTGACCCAAAAGATCCTTTTTCGCTTTTATTTTGTGTTTTCCTTTTGGGGATGATGCAAAGTGTAGAGACACCCTATGTCTCTTCTGTGTTAACCCAAAAGGTCCATTTTTGCTTTTGTTTTGTTTTTTCCTTTTAGGGATGATGCAAAGTGTAGAGATGCCCTATTTCTCTTCCATGTTGACCCAAAATATCCTTTTTCGCTTTTGTTTTGTGTTTTCCTTTTGGGGATGATGCAAATCATAGAGACACCCTATGTCTCTTCCATGTTGACCCAATCAGTCCATTTTCCTTTTTACTTTTTCTTTTCTTGTGTTCTCCTTTTGGGGATGATGTAAGGTATTGAGACCATAATGTCTCCTTCATGTTGACCCAAAAGCTTTCCCTTTGCTTTTTCCTTTTTGTTTTATTTTCACTTGTGTTTTCCTTTTGGGGACGATGCAAAGTGTTGAGACTGCAATGTCTCTTCCATGTTGACCAAAAAAAGACTTTTCTTTTCTTTTCGCTCTCTTTGTGTTATTCTTCTAGTTCTATGTATTTGGGGAATGATGACAATTCAGAGCTCTTTCATAAAAACATTGTAGCAATGAACATACTGACCCCAAATCCATAGATCCCTTATGTGTTTGGTGTGTTCCTTTTTGGGGGCAACCCCTCTTTCTTTTGCTTCTTTTCTTTTGCATGACGCAACCTTACTCGAAAACATATGACTTGGCATAGGGGATTTCAAAGTTGGCTCTCATGTCTTATTTCTTTTTGCATCTTTCTTTTGCTACTTTAAAGTAATTGCTCACAAAATAGTGTGTAGTAATTCCTGTAAAGTGGGGGCATACATTGGTATTATTCATTTTCATTTTTCTTTCTTGGTTCTTAGTGCAGCCTTATTGCTTTATATGATGTGTTTTTCACCTTGTGGATGACATTGGGTGTAATTTTCTTCATAAGCATGGTCTATCTAAGCTTATTGCATTCCTCTTGGTGGCCTGATGTGACACACCGCATCCCCTAAGTTGTGAATATTATATTCTCTTATTGGTCCTCTCTTGGAGACATTAGACACAATGTTTCCTAAGTTATGTACCTCGCATGAATTTAACAAGACTCCTTTGAAAATTTCTTTTGTATGTTACATTTTACATGGCCACCTTGCATAGCACAGCTTGCATGCCTATGGTACCTTTGCATTTTTTTTATGAGTTCTAAGCATAAGAAGCTTTGATTTTCTCAAGAAGCACGAATCGACATTGTCTTTGTGGCATTTTATTAAAGTTATCAGGAGGTATAACTTTGATATGGTTGAACGAGAAGTCCATTCTAAGACATGACTTTCCCCATTTCCACCTTTTGGGATTTCTCACCCCGCAGACAACCAGAAGTTTTATGGCCCCAGAGTGAGTATGTTGTGGATTTCTCACCCCGTGGACAACCAAAAGTTCTGTGGCCCCAGAGTGAGTATACTTGGGCCTTCTCACCTAGTGGATAGCAATAAGTTTTGTCACCCCAGAGTGAGTACACATTTCTTATTTCAAATAATCAACCTAGATCTAATCCACAACGAGCTAGACAAACAATCAAATCTTTCATTCCATTTCACCATCATGTGTGTTCCTTTGTTCTTATGTTCGGTTTGCCATGAGATCTTGATCTTGGGGGCTTGATCATCCCTCTTGATTATTGTTGTTTCATCTTACCAACATGAGTGCATTTGGATCCCTCTCGATGTGCATGTTGGGCTACTTTAGCAAGAGTTTGAAGCAAGTTCATCCTCTCACTAAAGTGGGGGCTTAATGTGTCGCCAAAAATGTATATTTAAAATTTTTATGCTCACTTGATTGTTTCTAGTGGACTTTGGCTTGATTTTTCCTAGATTTAATGTTGTAATGTGGCCAACACGTTCACATTAGGTCTTGGACCCTTGTGAATCATTAAGCCTTCTAGGTTATCTTGTAAAGGTGTTGTGAAGTGTTGTAACCCACTTTCACACTTTTCTAAGACCCTTTTATTATAATTTACTTGAAGAACCTCTTTTTAACACTTACCAAGTCTTATTTTAAAGTGTTGTGAAGTGTTGTAACCCACTTTCACACTTTTCTAGACTTTTCTTCACTAATTCAACCCTTTCTCATGTTTAAATGACCCCTTAATTCACTTTTCAACTGTTTTTAAGTGTGTTTTTTAGGACATCCCCATTGGAAAACATTTAATGCCCCGTAATTCCCGAAACCCACTTAATTTCCTTAAGTGGGACTAAGTTTCCAATAGGGGTAACTTAGTCCTTTTTGGCATAGAACTCAAAATAATTTTAAATTTCTAGTGGGATTTTGTCCTCTAACCCTTAAGGTCAGCCTGCAATGTCTTACTTTCAGGAAATTTTAGTAAAATCATGTATAATAAGGGTTTTTCTCTTCATTTTACATTTCCTAGCTCCTAATATCATACAATCTCTTGCATTCATTTAGCATACAATTTTACAAAGCATTCAAGCGGTCCAACATTATCAAGTCAATCCATTGGAGCACTTCATTGCATATCTTCAAATTTTGGAACATCAAAGGTGTGGTATGTTTATGAAATTTGCATGTTATCTATTTATCATTCTCCCTTCATTTCATTTCATTATTTAGGGTTTGATTACCAAAGTGGGGTTTGACCAAGGCAAACCCCTATTCTCTAACCCTCAATCATTTTTCCCCTTTTGTATGTGTGTTTGCATACTTTTGTATGCAGATTTTTCAAGCAATAGGTGTTGAAAATTGATCAAGTATACAAAGTCAATCAAGTCAACACAACCCTAATTCAAGCTTGGAGAGACTTTTTACCCTGTTTTTTGCAGAATCAAGTGTGGACACCCGTCAGAAAAGAAAGTGTAGACTTGAGGCTATAAGATTCTATCCCGAGATTCCCAAAATCTGCAAGAGGACTAAGTCACCACTAGTGGCAGATTAGTCATGCTTCCAGGCCTGAAAAGTGATTTTGACAGTCTTGGATACCCATTTGGCAGATTCTTGTTCCAACAAAGTTTCCTGAAACTCGGACAAAGTCGCCCAACCTAGCGTAAGTGTCCCAGTCAGCATTTTCAGTCTAAATTTCAGGATTCCAGAATCTCCCAACATCAATTTTTAGATTCTAGGTGCACCTCTTTCATTTTTTCTATTATTTCATCACTTAGTTGCATTTTTAGGTATTTTTGCATATCACACTGTGTTTTCCAGCACTTTACATTTTCTAAGTTTTGCATCATTAGATCATTTCATTTTCATATCAAAGAATTAGAACATCATAATTATGTATAATAAATCTCATTTACATTAATCTTGAGTGTAAACCCTTGCATTTTGGACCCCATTCAATCCCCTTTCTCCTTTTTAGGTGAAAAACCCTAGGAGTAAGGCATTGTTTGGGTAATCCAAAATCATTGTTTATAATAACCAATCATAATTTAATGATTTTGGATTGTATGGCCTAGATTTAGTGATCTAGGACTCATATGCCACCTTGGGCGTATGGGTCCCACCTAAGTTTCAAGGCTTGATCCTGAATTTGGCATAGAACTCAACATTTATTGAGATTTGTGTTCCAAGCCTAGGCTACTGGGACTCATACACCCCAATTGGCGTATGAGTCCCTCTTAGCTTGGACCTATTTTAAATTCAAATTATTGGTGGGATTTTATTTTCCTAGATCTAATGTTGACTTCTAGTGTTGTAATTTTGAGAAATTTGGCATAAACAAGTATAAAAACAAGGTTATTTCACATAATTTTCCTAGAAGTTTTATGCAATCTTTCTTGTAGAAATTTTATGAGATCTAGAGCATACAAGAGCATTCAAGCATTGATTATCAAGAATTTTGGAGTTATATTCAAGAATCAAGCATCATGTCAAAGTCATCATGCATCATGTTTTTTTTTAGCTAACATTTATGATGTAGGTTCTTATGATTCAAGAAAGCATTCAAGTCAAGATTCACAACATACAATCAAGATTCAAGATCTACATTCATGCTATCCATTTCACACAAGATTGCAGCCTTTGTTCCAAGGGTCTGGTGAGTTGCAACATTGCATATTGTTCATTCATCATTCCTTCATGTTATTTGATTTGATTTCAAGGTTTGATTACTAAAACAGGGTTTTACCAAGGAAAACCCCTATCCACTAACAAAAAAACATCTTTCCATCTTTTTGATGTGTGATTTGAATATTTAGGCTGAAGATCCATTGAAGAGAAAGATTGGAGAAAGTTGTCAAAGTTGTCATCTTTCTTGCAAGATCACATAAAGTAACCTACAGGTCATAATTCAGAGTTTTAGATTCAGAGATTGGAAGGGAGAGAAGCTATAGAAGATCACTAGAGGATATCAAAGTTTCAGATCAACCCTAATACTGGGACTAAATTGCCACTTGTGGCGTATGAGTCCTAGTATACCATTTTTCAGACATTTTCTATAGATCTCGGTTTACCAGTTGCAGATTATGGTTTCAACTTGAAACCCTAAACTGGGACTAAATTTCCCAACTAGTGTATGAGTCCCAGTGTTCTTCAAAAGTCATGATTTTAGGATTGCAGACCTTGTTTCAAGCATCTTCAATTTTCCAGGTGCCCCTCTATTCATTCTCAATCTATTATTCTAATTTTTAGTTTCATATTCTAGGTTACATAGGTTTTTCATGTTACTTACATTTCTTGTCATTCTAAGCCTTTTCTTAGTGGTGAACCCGCTTTTGTATTTAATCGCACCCTAGGAGGCCTTATAGCATATCCCTTCTCTCAATTGCACCTTTAGATTGATATCTCTAGGGTTTCCTTGAATGAACTTGAGTGAAATAGGAGGTCCTAAAACCCCTAGGTTCCATCTCCCAACAGGTGGAACCCCTATTTCCTTGGTTTTAGTATCAAGCCAAGAAGAATAAGCTATCTTAGTATCAAGATTTGGCTTTATCCTTTCTTGGTCATTTCTTCTCTTTTATAATAGACATTTTTCCTAGGAGAGAAAACCAACACACAGATACAATGGCGAGTGCCACCTCCCTTGTATCTTTGAATGAAGGTAAGGAAGACTACCACTTCGTGGTTTACATTCTCCACTCTCCTACTGTCTTCGATCAACCCGAATCTGATGTTCTTATTTTTATTCATGTATACTCAGAGGAATGGTATTCTAACATTTATAATCATCTAATTATTGGGAATTTTCTTGACGATATAATGAAGAACACTCACACTCAAATACAAAAACTTTTAGTCTGATACATTATATTGTCAACTATTTTTTATTAGAAATCTTATAATGGCATTCTTCTTTTATTTCTTACTAAAGAAAAAATACCCCTTGCCATTCATGAAGCTCATTGAAGCTCTAGGGGTGGACATTTTGGTAGTAAATCCTTGGTACGTAAATAGATTCACATGGGATAGTTTTGGAAAATAATGGAGCAAGACTCCTATGAATTTGTTAAGAAGTGTTTGCAGTGTTAATAACACAATAACCTTATTCATGCTCCTACTCAAGAGCTTCAAAATTAGACCTCTCCTTAGCTATTCACAAAATGGGGGTTAGATATTATTGGTAAAATATTACCTCCTTCATCTAAAGGATATATCTTTATCATTACTGATATGGATTACTTTATAAAATGGGTCAAAGTTGTTCCACTTCAATCCATGAACATTGAAGAAATTTGTAGCTTTCTTCTAAACAATATCATAGCTCATTTCAGATTTCCTTCTATCCTTATTTCTAAAAATGGTACCCCATTTAAGAACAAAGAGGTAAAGCAGTTTCTATAAAAATTTCACATTCGACATTGCTTCTCTACACCATACTATCGTCAATCTAATGGCCAAGCCGAAGCATCGAACAAAACTCTTGAGCTCATTCTCTGAAAAATAGTAAATAAACATGGTAAATATTTGCACATCAATTAACATATTCCTTGTGGACCTATCACATGAGTGTTCATACGACGACTGGCACAACACAATATAACCTCGTGTATGGTGTCAATGCTATCATGCCTTTGGATTTGGAAATTCCATCTTTGTGAGTTTCCCTTAAAGGATTGATTGATGATGACACTTACTGGGTGCTAATCATTTGTATCAGCTTGATTTTCTCAATGAGAATTGATTGCAGGTCCTCAACTACCTTCAAGCTTATTAATGATCACTTTCTAAACATTATAATCAGAGTGTTCTTTCTAGGATTTTCAAGGCAGGTGACCTAGTTCTCTATGAGAATCAACAAAATGTAAATGCACTGCCTAATCAAAAGGGGACGTTCAACCCTAATTGGTTAAGCCCTAACATTATCATCTCCATGTATGGTTCTAGTGCTTATGGACTATCATCTATGGATGGAACATCTCTAAAAGAACATGACAATGCAATGCATTTTCGTCAGTACTATGCATAGTATCCATGTGTCATGTGTGTAATGCTCATCCCTTGTGGATCACAATTTGTTATGCTAAATAGCATTCCTTCATTAACACATTATCTTATTATTTTGCGTTATGATGTAAACATGTGTATGTGATTAATTTATTTGACCAAGAATTATGAATACATGTGTTTTATTATGCTATGTATTTATGTATTGCATTTGATTAAACATTTTAGTTAAGCAATTAGATCATCGGTGTATTTAATTAACATACATCCATATGTGTTTATTAGATCGTGATAGCATTTAATCTAAACATACAACCATAAGTATAACATCCATCACATAATCATACATGAAAGTGAAAACATACACATAAAATGAATACCATGATATCGAAACCAATATCTCATGTACATGTACCACACCTCTGTATCAAAATGTGGTGACTGTATATATGTCTATACATCAAAATAATGCTATACAAAATGATAACATCGATATAAAATGGTACATATACAAAAAAATGCATCTAGCCCCTAGGAGCATGGCTCCTCGAGCCCTCTAGTCTTGGTGGTGATCAAGTTTGAGGATGGAATGATGTGATAGAGTGCAATTGATGTGACCATGACAAGGATAATTCATCTCATATTCCTCAAATCTCTCCCTGCAACTCTATAGCCTCCATCTGCAATAATACCTCCCACTCCCAAATCTGTCGTAGCTCCTCTTGAAGCTACTGTAGCTATGGATTCATAGTTGGCCTCATAGTTTTTTCCTACCCACCGAGGTCATCAAGATGGCTCTGCAGAGCATCACGTGCCCTCTTGGCACTCTCAGCTCACATCCTCACCTGGTCTCTCCCGATAAGGGTTGTGCGGAGCTCGACCACCTGCTGATCTCTTTGCCTAGTTATAGTAGTGGTATATGTGGTCCTTTGCACAACCTTGACTTGTGGCTCCTCATAAGCAATCCATAGATGTGCTACAAACTTAAAAAGGTGGACATGTCACCCCACTAAAGTAGGCCTATAGGCATCCAGGATTCTCCCTTGAACTAGCATAGCTAAGGCCATCTCAAAGATGCACCACCCAATAAATGTGATACACTCTTGTGTGTTCACTACAACCACATAGTAATAGACACTATCAGTAACTGATGATATATAAAAACATGAGAATATATATATACATGAAATGAAACTGAAATACTAAAAGGAAATAACATGAATCACTCTAATACTTGGATCCCTGGGTTGCCAATGTGGATCTAGGGGAGGTGCAATGCTAGGAATAGTGTCTAATGTTGTTATTAAGGGGACACTAGATGCTATAGGTGGTGCCACTAAGACTAGGATGGCACCTAGAGGAGATGAAATCCTTTTCCATTGCCTCAGCCTCTCTGACGCTCTACCCATCGCCTCTCCCCACTGGCTGTTATTTTCATTTCCTCGATCCTCTCCTCCCCCTCCTCTTGGTGCTACTCCTACCTACCCCTATGCATTAACATCACCCCTAGGGGCATCTGCTAGGAAAATTGAGGCAAAACCATGTATAGTACACTAGGTTTGAAAGCCATTTGTGATCCCTACGTCATCCGCAAGCAGCATCGATGATCGATCATCATTGTTTGACCCATCGTTATTGAGAAAAACATCTAATATGGTCAGATGATGATGATCACCTAGTCTAACCACACTCCTAGCTACTCATGTGTATGTTGGGGTTGTCAGGGGAATGATCCGTAAAATCCATAATGTGCGAGCAACCATGTGCTAGTAATATGGCATAATAACATAATTTGTACGAATCTCTAGGAAATGATCATGCTACATATGTCATAGTTGTTGCTTGTTGGAGGCCAATCACATACACTGATACGATCACCACCTAACATCATCAGACCATAATATATCAAACTGCAATCACCAAAACTATAAATCTCTAAGTCTCCAATCATGTATCAATGGGTATGTGTGGGCCATTCATGTACCAAGGGTTGTCCCCTAAAGATACCCAACTAGCCGAGTGCAAGTGATATGTGCAAAATCCCAAACCTGTAGTAGTGTGCAAGTTGTAAGGCTATAATACTCATAATGTACAAACCTTCCCAACTCATGGTACAAGTGAGCAAGCATTCTATGACCCCAAGAAAAAATGGTCCATCGCTCCTCCATCTCTCTGATGGTATGGACAAGGCCCTTGTGTAGGTGCAAGCCTCATCCATCCATGGTCACTTGGAGGGTGAATATAACCATCATCACCCTCCTCAACAATGGGATTGCCACACTTTTGTGCTCAAACCATCAGATGTAGTTGCATCCAATGGGATCGTCAGGGTCGGTGTGCCCAACGCAGTAGTGTTGGCCCTCAAGCACCTCTTAGGGAAACCACATGTCATCATGGATCACCCATCATCTATGAATGGGTAGGCCTGTGATTTGATAAATGGCCTCTAAAGTAACTATCATCTCTCTTGACAAAAAGTGGAAAGTAGATGTGGTGGTGTCCAAGCACTCCATGAGTGTCATCAACATCCAATCATGGTAAATCATCTCAGGCAACATGTAGACCCACCATAGGCCTACCCGTTAGAGATGATCTTGGTCATTAGGATGGATAGTTCCTATTAGACACCTTCATACATGTCAGACACATCCGTTGCGATAAAATTGAAAAAACTTTTAAAAATACCTAAAAATGGACACAAGAGGTTGAACTAAACTTACCTCATCAACCTCGTCTCCCTAGGCTATCGCTCAACATAGCTTCTCAATCTTCAACTCCTTGAAATATCATCTGTGAGGCATTTTCTAACTTTTCTCTAAAAAAAGTCAACAAATTACTTGTGGTGAATAGTGCAAATGACCCTTCTGTGGGCCCTCCCAGGTATATATAGGCCATTTAGGGCCCATTTTTCTGACAAATGTGGTCCTTCCATTCTTCTTGTTTTCACCACACCTAACTAGGGGCACAAACAAGAGGGTGCATAAACTCACCTCTTCATCAGGTTTTTCTTTTGAACCATCAATTTTTTCTTGAGCATTCTTCTCACCGTGGTAGCTTCTTCTGAATTTTGAGCTGACTTAAATTTGATTTTTGCATAATGGAACTTCACGTCTGATGTTGTAGTTTCTCATTGAGCTTGATCATTGGGGGCATTGTTATTATCTACTTGCTTGACCTATGCAACCTATACAATGTCCTTTTGCATGCAAATCCATAAAATTTTCAAATTTTTAGGCTTTTACTAAAGTTCTCTTTTCTACTTTAGTGTAGCTATTTTTTCTCAAAAATTAGCTCACTAAAGTGGGGCAAAATGTAATGTCGTTAAATTGCACCCTATGGCAATTTCACATTTTTGCACTTGCCCCCTTGCATTTATGGTGCCTAGCCGCATTTATGGCACCTATTTGCATTTATGACAGGAACCTTGTCAATCAAAATTTCATGATTTCAACTCCATAAGGACCAATGATGAAGCAACAATAGTTTGCCACCTCATTTCTCATAAAATTATAAGTTGGACGTTTGCACGTGCGAACCTCTGCACAACACTCTAGTGTCCCTGAGCTTTGCGAGTTCAAATGAGGAATCTCAAAAATCTTGGCTCGTGACACATGTTCTCATGGAAAAATTATGAGCGTAACATCACTTCCCACCCATGTAGCTTAACAAAACTCTCTTTTTCACTCTCATTTGCAAGAATTATCACTCTCTCTGAATCCAACTTGCTTCTCTCTTCTACATCACATCTCCATGACAAAGCTCTACTAGATTGAAGTCCAACCGATAGAAAAACCTCTCTTGCAAGAACATCATGTCTATCAAGCCCAATTGGTATTGCTCTCTTTCTCTCTTGTCAATTTGCTAGCATATTTACTATGTCACTACTTTGTGATACAAGTTATCCTTCATAGTGAGGTTTAATTTTATCACTCTTGTGTCTAATTTACTTTGTTTCTTTTACTCTTTCTATCTATTTGGATGTTTGTGGAGCTGGGAACACCAAAGAAGGGGATTGACTAAAGCAAGCCCCAAACAACCCCAACACTTTTCTTCGTTTGCCTTGTGTGCAGGTTGCTCATGTGAAGCTTTTGCAGGAATCTTTGAAGCACAAGACCTCTTGTAAGTTAATATCTTACCCTACTTGTCATTTATTCACATTCTTTCTCTCTATCAAGTTAGTAGAATAAACAAACCTTAGATTCTAAATAGTTAGTATATTCCCTGAGTTATGTGCCAAAGGATTGGTTCTCTATCATATGAGATGCTTGCATGTCGCGTTGTCATCCCACTCCTGTCCAAACTTCCTTTGGCTAAGAGCTTGTCCTCTTGTCCCAAAAATCTCTACAATCTACTATTTTGAATTCCAAGGTCCTTTATTTGTGATTGTTCTAGAAACTTTGTTCTACGTACATTTTTGTAATCTCTTTCATCTTGATCCTTTCGATCAATCTTGAGGTAGTCTTGAGGTGACGAAGGGAAATTTTCTCCCTTTAGAACCTATCTTGGGATTTGGGAGTAGAAAATCCCCTCCTTCACAGATTCAAGAATTGTTTATCCTAGTAAAAATGTCTATTCATCTCTAGTGGTTATGGTTAAAAAGAAGGTTTCAACTCATCAAGAATGTGGCTAGATTACGAGGAACTCAACAAGTCACTCTTAAATCTAAGTTTCCTATTCTTGTTATTGATGAATTGAATGGTGAAGTTTCCTAAATACTAAGCTATATTTTAATTTATTTTATCATGAAATTTCAATAAAGGAAGAGGATATACATAAAAATGTATTTAAAACACATGAGGGTCATTATGAATTCTTATTTATGCCATTTGGTCTACTAATGCCCCACCAACTTTTCATAGCCTCGTGAATTTAGTGCTTTTAGAAATTTTATTTTGGAATTTTTGTTGGTATTCTTTCATGAAATCTTTATCTACACTAAAATATGGGAAGAACATTTACAAATTGTAGGTAAGATATTATAGGTATTAGAAGATAATCAACTCTATGAAAAATGATCAAAATGTGTCTTTGGGGTGAAATAAGTGGAATACTTAGGACACGTGGTGTGACATGAAGGTGTTAGGTAACCACAACAAGATTTTAGCAATAAAAGAGTGGTGAAAACCTAAAATATTAGAAGGCTTACAAGATTTTTTAATAATAATCTAAGAGGATACTATAGAAGATTCATTCATAACTATGCTCATATAGTAGCACCCTAAACAACATTGTTAAAGAAGGAATATTTTTCATGATTAGAGAAAGCCAACCAAGCATTTCAACAACTAAAAAAGCTCTCACATCCACTTTTATGCTAGCTACCCCTGAATTCTCTAAGAATTTTTGGGTAGAATTTGATGCTTTCAAATATGGTACAAGGGTAGTATTAATGATAGAAGAGTGTCCCTTGGAATTTGAGAGTCGACAACTCAAATGAAATAACTTGGTAAGGCCAAAATTATGGAAATAAATGTTATATATTAATTATGAAATTAAATAATAAAATCAATATTTAATGGGAAGGCATTTAAAATTCAAGAAACATCATGAGATCCTAAAATATTGATGCAAGAGCATCCGGATGAACGTGGAATCCTACGTCATCCAAAAAAATAGTTGTTTAAGGAGATTGGTAAGGTTTCATGGAAAAAAAAAATTACATGTAGAATTTAGACTCCATTTTGGATTTGATAGTGAAAGTTTTGAAGTCGAACAATTAATAGTTTTTGAGATTTGACTGTTTCACGACTTTGGATGGTCATTTGGTGAATATTTAAAATTTTAAAATCTATGAGGTTTGAGGTAGAGTGGCTTGGTGGGAAGTTGGATAATGTCGATACAATCATCTCTACAAATTCCTAGAAGAATTAGATCTACTAGTAAGAAACTGCATCAAACTTGGTTTTAGTCCAAGCATTCAGTTCATAGGCAATAGGATGATGTTATTGGTATGTTGGCACTATCAATGCTCTTAAGGTAAAAGTAATGTGTTTTGATGCATTCTTGGCATATTACTTTTACTCCAATTTTTACTCCCTCCAAATTGAAGTGATAGGGAATTCATCTTATCTTCATGATTGATGAGGGATATTATTCATATTAATGGTTTGATAAGAAAAAAAGAAAGATAAGATAAATGAATGGGTGTGGAAAATAAACTAATAGGTATGAGAAGTTCAATGGATAGGAATATGAAACAAGAGCTGCAGAGCAGCGAAGTTCTTGCCAGAAAGTTTTAGAATAGTTTTGTTTGTATTTGTTGAGTTTGTTGTCTTTTATGAACAATTTATCAAGATTGTCACCTAAATTTAGGAATTTGATCATTGATAGAGTCAAATTTCTCTTTCATTAGAAAATGACCCTTATAACAAAAGAATTTTGGTCACTTCAAAATTCTGAGATGCTGTGGTTGTGCTTTTAGGCCATGAAGAAAGCACAATTTACATGTTGTAAGCATTATTTAAATATTTATGAGGTCAAATATTTCCTTAACCATTCAACATATATGATAAAAAATCCTCTTTAAAAAAACAACAATCTTTAGAACTTTCATTGTACATAGAGTCATGTATAACCACCCTGCTTAAATGTTACAATTTTCTACACAAATGAAAATGAAAGCATATAGTTCTAAGTCCTCTTATAGATTCCTAATGTCTGAGTTTAGAAACTGATGAGCAAAAATATGAATGGATTCCCTCTATCAATATTTATTGTTGCATCTTTCTAATTAGTGTTGATCACTATTTTCTGTCAAGTATTAATCGAACCTCATTTAATATACCTGAATTACAAGCAAGAAACCACTAAAGGTTAGCATGGGAAACCAAGGCTTTCCAGCTGATAAATGGATTGTTGTTCAAGCTGGGGCCCAACCAGGTATTAAAGTGTGTGGTGCGGTAAGAGATTGGGAATGTACTTCAAGAGGCACATGAGAATCTTATTGGAGGTCATTGGAACTTCAAGTTCATGCCGGAACATGCAATGTACTCTTAGCAAGTCTATGGTGGCCTTGATGCCAAAGAATAGGTAAAAAAATATTGAATTGGAAAACCATTAAAACAAGACTTTATGCCCCTTTGGCATCCCAACCACAAGAAATATTTGAAATATTTGGCATATATTAGAGCCAAATCATGCAATGAGACTATAAATTAGTTTATCTAAGGGGTAGATGAATGAGGGTAGAATTAGGCTAGCTCAATATTTTTAGACTCTTATTATTAATTTTTTTTATATCAACAGAAACCAAACTTAATCAAATATAACTTGATTGGCTTTCTCCTATCCTAAACTACCTTTCCCAACTCAAAAATCTTGACGATGCAAACCATGTCTTCAAGCTCCAACAAAATTCATGCAATTTGGATTGAAATTGATAGATACCTTGTCTCTATTATCTAGAGATTTTAGTTTCTAGCATGCCAAAAGCAAAAACAAAGGAAAGAAGACACCCCACCCCCTTCTTGCCAATATTCATAAAGAAGACACCCCACCCTCTTCTCGCCAATATTCATGCATACTGTTGATAGAAAAATTTCCCTTGAATCCCTAATTATAGCAATCACTCCTCACTTCCCAAAAAGTATTCCCTTCATAAAAACATATCCATTTGTTTACCACACCATCTATAGTTAGATTCACAAAAGTACATAGACATGTTGAATTGGGAGGAAGCAGATAATTTTCAAGCCTACTTATAATCTTCATTTATATTCATGCAAATTTTTTGGAGGAAGCAAACAATTTTCAAACCTACTTCTAATCTTCCTTTCTATTCATGCAAATTTATACTATGAAGTCAGAGAGCAAAAAAAACCACCAATCCTAACTCATTGGGCCTAGCCAATGTATGAAGAAAAAAATTAAGATTTTTAAAAATTTATTTAAAAGAAACATAGATTTTTTTTTCCTACCATCTTTCTAATATCATACATGGGTGGAAAAGGATAAAAAGGGAAAAGGCATGATTCATCCATCCTACTAGTCAATTGATGATAAGCCACTATCTACTTTCAAGTGCAGTGAAATTAAAAAATCGATTTCTACTAGAAACTATCCATCTAAATGCTCCAACAAAAATAATGGGAAAACACAAAAAATGAAATGTAAAGAGAATTTAAGAAAAAAACTATTTTAATTATTAACCACCAAATTTAAACAATGAAAATAAAAGCCATGATTCTCATCCATTATTCCACCTTTGAAACAAAAAGAATGGAAATGACAACAAAAAATCAATTAAATTTTAAAGAACTCAACAGTAAAAAAAGCTTCTATGCAAAAAAAAGGAATTGATGTCAAAATAAGTAAAAAGGTTACAATGAAGTAACAATAAATTTGAGAGCAAAATGTAGTTGACATAACCAAAACCATTAAAAATAAATAACTGCCAAACCGTTGAGAATTTAACTAAATGGTTTGAATTAACTGGCCACATTTTCCATGGAGCCCGAGATTTGTGCAGATAATTTTTTGTATTCATGTTATGAGAAAAATTATTTGAAAAGTAGAAATTTTTATTTAAAATGATTGAGAACCATATTTAATTTATAGATAAAACCAAATATTTATCATTTTGTATGTTAATTAAATTTCCCTTTAAAATAATAAATTAAGAATTTAGATAAAAGCCTTATCATGCTAAAAAAACCTTTTGAAAATCACAAATTAAGAATTTAAATAGAAGTTTATATTAAAATTTCAAAAAAGAAATTTAAAATAATAACTAGAAAAAATCATAAGTTTATAATTGTAATAGAAAATAAGGAAAAAAAATTGGTTGTTTTTTTAAGAAATATTTGATAATAGACCAATAAACTTTAGAATGATACTTAAATTAAATGGATAAGGAAAAAGATTTAGTTAATTTTTTCATTATTTAGACATAGATTTTATTTATCTAGATGCAAAAGTATATTAGTTAAAATTTTATTTTATAAAGGGATTTATTATTTATTGACAAAGTAAATAGATTTAGTAAATTTATTTTTTAAATAAAATAGATCAAACTAATTTAGCATTTAATTTAGTATTAGCAAAAATAATATAGTTTAATTATTAAAATAATCAAATTATTATAAAAGTAATTATATTAAAACTATCTAGAAATTAATTATTTTCATATTGTATTTTTTTAAAAGAAAATTAGTTTAGTTCAATTTATCAAATTTCAAAAGATATTAGTATTAATTGATTTTATATTATAAAAATAGATTTCAAGAAATATATTTTAATTTATCAAAGGCAAATGAAAATTAATATAACCAAAAATTAATCTTAAAAAATATAGTTTGAATGTATAGATAAATTTATTTAACAAAAAAATAATCTTCAAAAAATTAGCATACTTGAATTTATTAATATCAAGAATTAACAAGGTTTGTATTGCATAAAGAATTGAATAATTAACCTATATAATTTAAATTACATAGAATATTTAAGAAATTAGTATAGGGGAATATATAAATTACATAGAATATTTAAGAAATTAGTATAGGGGAATTTATTACCATTTAGACTTAGTTAAATTTAGATTACAAATGTCAATAGAATAGTTAACTTTGATAATGGATCCGGGAAAATCGCCCTTATCGCTCAAAAGTTTTGAGCCAATAATATTCAAGAGAAATAATTTTGAAAATTAGAAAAGTTAAAAAAAATGCATTTAACTTTAGAAAAATAAATAAATATAATGTATAAAGGAAAATAATCAATTTTGATTGGTTAAAGTTCAAAACATTAATAACTAGTTAAGGAAGAGGTGTGCCTATAGTTCCTTGGTAGGAACTAACAAAGTGGAGCAAATTAAATACCAAAGAATGGCGTCATGGGAGGGGGAGATGGGAGGCTATGTGGGTAAGGAGAAACCACGCCAAGGAGGGAAGCTCTCGTGCAGCCCAAGATGGGCAATGAGAAGAGGCACACTACTTATTTACACAGTCAATTCAAAATTGCAACCCGCATGCAGATAGGGGAAAAATTAATGCTAGGAGGAGAATCTTAGAGAATGCAGTTACATTATCAAACAACCAGAGATTGCGATGGGAAAATTAATTGCTAGTATGAACAATTTGGGAGGAGAGAGAAAAATTTGCCATGGATAGAGCAAACCCACACCACAATAAAGGACTCGTGTATGGTTCTAAAGGTTATCCCAAGGTTAATGGTTTTGTTTTGTTTTGAATTCTTATTTCATCAAAGGTTTCTATCTAAGAAGGGTGTGCCAAAGTGTATTTGCAGATAAGATAGAGATGCATAGAACAACATGCATGTGATGGATGATTATTAGTAAATAGAAAATAAAAATAGATTGGAATATAATTAGACTACACCAAGAGGGGTTAATATTATACCCTGGTGATGAAACATTAAACATGCATAGAATGAAGAAGATGCTTGCACCTGTGGTAGTTTGGGAGGAAGACAAGGGGGATGGGGGCTATGAGAGCATGACAACATGTTTTTTGAAAACGTGAAAGAGAATACTAGAGAGTAGAAGAAGAGAGGCTCTAACACTCGATAATAGAATTAATGGTGGCAATACAAAGAGGAGAGGATAGTGAATCGACCAAAGGTAGAGGGACAGGATAAATCAGCGATGGAGTTAGTTGAAATAATTGTAATGTATGTTCTGTGTAATCTACATAAATAAATATATTTGATTTTCTTTCAAATTGAGTATAAAGTTGAGAAATTAAGAATTGATTAAATCAACACATGTAATGGTCAATTTTAGAGTCAATAATTTATGGAGTCTTTTGTAATCTAAGTTTTGTGAAATTGGGGTGAGAAACTGGAAGGGTGGAGGTCTCTCTTCATCAAATGGTATCAAAGCCAGAGGTTCTAAGTGTATGGAAGACTGTTAACCATGAGGCAATCTACACCAGGACTTGCAGGTGGAGAGGGAATTGAGAAGAGATTTTGGGTGCATAAGCAGATCATTGAATGTGAAGCAGCTTATGATGGAACGTGTGGATTGAGGAAGCATGGTTAAGAACTCAAAAGTATTGTTGTGGGTGTGTAAAGTCCTGAGTGGTTGAGAGCTAGAAAGTGCAAGGAAATTTGTTGTGGAAGATGAAGATTATAGCAGACGAAGTTGGGTCTTTGTGAGGATCGAGGTATAATTGCAAGTGATATCGTGTAAGGAGGTTGTGAGGGCTGAGTTGCAGTGAAGAAATGTCATGCGAAAGACGTGGAGAGAAGAAGATGAAATATTTGGCAGAGGAGGTCGGGCTATTAGTGATGGAGTTTTTTGTAGATTGTTAGCAATCTTAAAGGATGATCCTATTTCCCAACTCCACCTTTGTGAGCCCATGCTCACAAATTTCTTACCCGACGTGTTAGATGTAGGAGCATTCGAACAAATGTGCAACCCTACATCATCCAAAAAATAGTTGTTTCGAGAGATTGTTAAGGTTTCATAGAAAATATTTTTGCATGCATAATTAAGAGTCCATTTTGGATTTGATAGCAAATTTTTTGAAGTCAAATAGTTAACAGTTTTGGAGATTTGATTGTTTCATGACTTTGGCTGTTCATTTGGTCAAAATTTAATATTTTAAACTATGTGAGGTTTGAGGCAAAGTGTCTTGGTGGGAAGTCGGATAATGTTGATACGCTCATCTCTACAAATTCATGGAAGAATTCAAGTTCCTGGTAAGAAACTGCATCAAAACTTGGTTTTAGTCCAAGCATTCAATTCATAGGTGACAGGATGATATTATTGGTATGCTGGCATTGGAAATGTTCTTAAGGTAAAAATAATATGTTTTGATGCATTCTTGGCATGTTCTTAAGGTAAAAATAATATGTTTTGATGCATTCTTGGGATATTATTTTGACTCCCTCCAAATTAGAGTGATACAGACTTTGTCTTCATGATTGCCGAGGGATATTATTGATATTAATGGTTTTATAAGAAAATAAGATAAATGAATGGGTGTGGATAATAAACCAATAGGTATGAGAAGTTCAATGGAAACATGGGAGGGGAATATGGGAGGCTATACAGGTAAGGAGAAACCAAAGCTAGGGAAGAAAGCTCTTATGAAACCCAAGATGGGTAATGAGAAGAGACACACTAATTTGCAGTCAATTCAAATTGCAACCCGCATGGGAATAAGGGAAAAATTAGCACCAGGAGGAGAATCTTAGAGAATGTAGTTACATTATCAAGCAACCAGAGATTGTGGTGGGAAGATTAATTGCTAGTGCAAATAATTTGGGAGGAGAGAGACAAATTTGGCATGGATAGAGCAAATCAGTGCCACCATAAAGAACTCATGTATTGTTCTAAAGGCTGTGCCAAGGTTAATGGTTCTGTTTTGTTTTGAATTCTCATTTCATCTGGGATTTCTATCTAAGAAGGGTGCAACAAAGCATATTCATAGATAAGACAAAGATTCATAGAACAGTATACACGTGTTGGATGATTATCAACAAATAGAAAATGAAAAGAGATTGGAATATAATAAGGTTGTAACAAGAGGGGTTAATAGTATACACTGGCAGATGACACATTACATGCATAGAATGAAGAAGAGGGTTGCGCTTGTGGTAGTTTGGAAGGAGGAAGACAAGGGCGACGGCGCTGTGAGAGCATAACAAAGCATTTTTTTTAAAACATGAAAGAGCATACTAGAGAGTAGAAGGAGGGAGGTTGCAACATTCAGTAATAGAATTAATGGTGGTAAGATAGAGAGGAGAGGATAGTGAATTGGCTAGAGGTAGAGAAACAAGATAAATCAGCGATGGAGTTATTTGAAAGAATTGTAATGTATGTTCCATGTAATCTGTATAATTAAGTATATTTGATTTTCTTTCAAATTGAGTATAAAGTTGAGCAATTGAGAATTGATTAAATTGACACATGTAATTGTCGATTTTAGAATCAATCATTTATGAAGTCTTTTGTAATCTGAGTTTTGTGAAATTTAGGTGAGAAACTAGAAGGGTGAAGGTCTCTCTTCATCAAATATTTTTTGGAAAAAAACTATCTTTAGAAGAGAAAAAATGGGTTATGAAGATGCTAGGGTATGAATTGGAAAGTATTTAAAAATAGGTAATGAAAATATTATAGTCAATACCCTTTCTCAGAAAGTAGAAGAAGTAAATATTTGTGTCCTTTATTTATTACAATTTGATTGGTTAGAAGTTGCATGAGAAGAGTGGGAGCATGATCCTCCAATAAGAAGCTCATTCAAAAACTTCAACATGACCCATATTCTTGAAATATATATGTTTGGAACAAAGATTCCTTATGGTACAAAGATATGTCCTTTTTATGCAATTTTTTAATTTGAAATTTAGCATATTATCTCAAATACGTGATTCATCAATAGGATAAAATTTGGAATTTTTAAAGACCTGCCATCATATAATTAAATATTTCTTTTGTGAAGGTCTTAAGGTAGATGTAAATAAATTTTTGGTTGAATGTTTGATATGCCAACTTAATAAAAGTAAAAAAAATAAAATATTTAGGCCTCTTACAACCATTAGGCATTCCAACACAATTTTTGGGTGAAATCTTAATGGACTTCATTATGGGGTTACCAAAATTAAATAATATTGATGTAATTTTAGTTGTTGTGGATATAATCACTAAGTATACACATTTTTATGGACTCTCTCATCTATTTCATGCTAGTACTATATCAAAACTAGTCATGGAAAATATAAAAAAATCTCACAAAATTCCCAAATCATTGTGAGTGATTGTGACCCTATTTTCACTAGCATATTTCGGACAAACTTATTTTCTATATGGGGTACAAAACAATAACATAATTCACATTTTCATCCATAATAAGATGACCAAACATAAATTTTGAATAAATGTTTGGAAGGATATTTATGTTTTTTTCCTTTGACAAACAAACACAATCATCCAAATGGCTACCACTTATAGAGTGGTAGTATAGCGCATAACTTCACACATAAAAAAATCACTACATTTGAGGCTCTTTGTGGATACCCCCACCATCTACCAATTTTTATTTACAATATAATTCTAAAGCTCATATAGTAGAGGATCATATTCAACACCAACATTAAATATTACAAATTGATAAGGAGAATTTAGTTAGTAAGTGCAACATCACATACCTCATCATGACTAGAGCTTAGACATGTAATGCCCATTGCACATGATGCTTGAACAACATTTTCCCACCAATAAGCCATGTATATACTTGTACCTGTTTAAATTTTAGGGGATGCAAAATTGCACCATGGTGAAAATATTTAACATATAAATCAATGAGCACACTTTCTATAGTCCTACACTCACTTGGAATTTTTGTAACAATAACTACAAACTTGGTGTGAAGTCCCAAAGTAGTTCTCCTTTCTTTCTAATATATTTTTTTTTTGTCAAAGTTATATCAACACCAATCAACTCATCCTCATGAGGTCAAGTACATGTAGTAGGGTCATCATGTTGGATAATTTAAAGATCAAGAGCATGAAACAAACTTCCATAAGTACAATCACTTTCCCACTAAATAAAAAAACTCGGCTCTGCTCTGCAACTTTCCCGCTTCCTTAGTTTTTTGAATTCCTTATGTGTCCTACTCTTGATTTGACTATCACATGGGTCGATCAGGCAGGGAGCCCAACAAGGCTCCCTAATCCTGGAATGTTGCTCCCAAGCCTAACGTGGTGTCGATTTTTGTTGTTTCCAAAAACGTTGATCCCAAAATTGGTACTCCTTATGGTACCACTATCCCTTCTTTTGTTGCACTGGAAGTTGGTACAGCTAGCAAGTCACCTCTATCCCCTTCCCTAGGATTGGAATATTTTTTTCTCTAAAGAAGAATTAGCTTCATTTGTGGATAAATTGGTGAGTGGTAGCTCGCCAGCTTCAGTTAGATGAACATGGAGGTTGCCTCTTATTCAGTGATTGGTCAAGAAATTGATGTTCCTAAAGCACTAATGATTAAAGCTATGGACAACCTCAAGCTATCATTAGTGGGAAAATTCTTGGCGTACCATTCAAACATAGAGTAGGTAAGGCACTGGGTTGTCTCTGTTTAGAATTTTAAAGGCAGTGTTTCTATTAGTGTTATGTCCAAAGGTATTTTCCTGTTCTCCTTTGTTGTCTATGAGGACATGTTAAAGGTTCTTATGGGAGGCCCTTGGGAATTTGATGTTGGCTTTAATAACTTCCTCTCATTGTGTAAATGGAATTTGGGCTTTGACCCTTCTATTGACCTGGGTGCTACTGCTCCTACATGGGTATGCCTACCTAGACTACCTTTAGAATTTTGGGATATTGGAATCTTCAAGGGGATTTTCAACTCTTTTGGAAGCATTTTGGTTGTTGATAAGATAACCCAAGAAAATTATTGCTTAGTTTTTGTTTAGATTTGTGTTAATGTGGTTGTTAACACTGTTTTTCCTACTTCAGCGCTTTTGAAATCAAATTTTGGAAGCTGGTCTCAACCCCTAGAATATGAAAATGCTAGACTGCTTTGTCAATCCTACAAAAAACTTGTCCATCTAATTGACTTCTATAATAAGAGGCCTCAAAGTGTGTCAAGTGAGGTACCTTTTCCTGTAATAAATTCTACAGTAATAGAACCAAAGGATGTTGTTGGTGATTCCCCACCAATGGTAAAAGAAGATAATGGTGATGCTTTGGAATTCTTGAAAAAAAATTCCTCTAAGATTGGTGAAATCTCTAAGACTCAGGAAGTAGCTCAAGAAGTCCCCCCACATGTTTCTTAGGACATGGGGTGTAAGTTAAGTTTGGAAGAGGCCCCTTGTGAGGGCAGCAAAATTAATTCAGAAGAGCGGTCTACTTTGAAGGCAACAAATGAAGAGGTGAAGAAATTTGAACATTCCCCTGAGAAACTGGAAATTAATCAAGGTTTGGCTAATATATTTGTTCCTAGATTTGAAGAGAATAGTGATTTTGTTGAGGAAGGAGAAATTGTCTCTCAGGTTGCTAAAGTTTCATTAGCCCCCTATATAGCTCAGGGAGATATCTTTCAAAAAGAAGGGAGGAATATCAAGGAGTCAATGGCTATGTTGGGTCTCCCATCTTCACCCTCAAATGAGGTGGCTAATGAAGACTAGATTCAAGCTAATAGAAAGTCAAAAAAGAAAAAGAAACCATATGCAGGAGGAGGAAATAAGGCTAGAAGACCTTCCTATAAGGAAACAAGAAACAAAGACACTGTGCGCGATGTGGCTTCAAGCAGACAAAAGACTTTGGACTCAATTGTGGGTCCAAAGTCTTAAAAGAAGGGAGGTTGTTTCCCCTCCCTTTCTATTTCTTGGTGAATAAGTTTCTTGTACCCCTATTAATAAAGATTATATCCTAGAATATTAGGGGCCTTAATAATCCCTATAAACATTTTTTGGTTAAAATGTGCCTGTTGGATAACAAAGTTGATGTTCTATTACTTCAAGAAACAAAAATGAAGAAGGAAACTTTTGATAAGATTATTTTGAATATTTGACCCAGGGCTAATTATTTTTTGAGTGAGGCTGAAGGTGCTTCGAAGGGTATTGTTACTCTATGGAACCCCTTGAAACTTAAAGGCTCTATGGGATTCTCTAGTAAAAATTGTCTTATGGTTTCCTTTGAAGAACTCATTATCTCTAAAAAATGGAATCTGATTAATGTTTATGCTCCTAATTCTCGTAGTGAAAGATTGCTACTTTGGGATTTTTTGTATGACAGTATAAAAAGTAGAAAGGAGGATTTTTGGATGCTTGGAGGAAATTTCAACTGTCTACTTCTACCTTCAAAAAATTTGGGGGGCCTTGTTGACTATTCTGAAAGTATGATGGATTTGTCTGGATTCTTCAACTCCGTGGGGTTATATGGTGTCCCCTTTCTGGGCACCCAATTTACCTGGTCCAATAGGAATCTTGGAAATCAGCTTATTCAAGTTAAATTAGATAGGTTATTGATTTCCTCCAATTGGAACATCTCTCAACACCTTTCTCTCTTTGCCCTTCCAAGAACTGGATCTGATCATAATGCTATCATGCTAAAGAGAAATGTTGACTCTATTAAAGGTCCTTTTCCCTTTATATTTAAAATAATGCGGACCCTTCACCCTAATTTTTTTCTCTAATTGAAAAATGGTGGAATGAATCCTCGGTTGGCACCCCTATATTTTGACTTGCTAATAAATTGAGAAGAATTAAAGAAAGAGTGAAGGGCTGGAACAAGCTTACCTTTGGTAACATTTTTGAAATAAAAAATTCCTTGGGTGAAAGGATTAAGGAAGTGTAGGATAAGATGGAGTTTGGGATGGTGGATGAAGATATTTGTAACCATGAATGTAACTTGAGAACCCAATGGTTTAAGATCAACAAACAAGATATTTTTTGGAAACAAAAATCCTATGTCCAATGGCTCTAGGATGGGGATCAAAATACCAAATTCTTCCACCAATCCACTATGAAACAAAAAAGTAGGAAAAAAATAAGATGGCTTAAGAAAGAATATGGCAATTTGGTCACTACTGAAAAAGAAATTTCCAAATAAATTTTTGCCTTCTTCTCCTCCTTCCAGAATGAACCTGTGGCTGCCCAATAGGAATTTGATGATATCCTTCAAGCTATCCCTAAGGTAATTTTTGATCTGGGTCTCTAGGAGATTTCTAGAACTATTTCTCTACAGGTGATGAAAGATGTTGTTTTCTCTTTTGGTGCTTACAAAGTCCCTAGACTTGATGGTTTTCCCTCGGCCTTCTTCCAGCTATATTGAGAAATTGTAGAGTCTAATCTCTTTAATATTGTTAGAGAATTGTTCAGATATGGTAGGCTTCTAACCAACTTAATTCTATTTTCATTTCCCTCATTCCCAAAGAGGTAGAGGTTTCTTCTATGCATGAATTTAGACCCAACAGTCTTTGCAACACTATGTATAAATTTTTTTCTAAGATAATAGTGATAAGATTGAAAGTTGTTCTAACCAAAATGATAGTTTGAAACTAGAAAGGATTTTTTCAAGGAAGAAACATTTTAGATGCGACTATAACTACCCATGAAATTCTCCATTCTATGGACCTTAGTAAAAATGTGGGGATGGCTTTGAAACTTGACATTTCTAAATCCTATGATAGAGTTTCATGGTTGTTTTTATTTGTTGTTCTCAAGAAGTTTGGGATTAATGGAAGATTTCTAAAGCCTATCACTACCTATGGTACTACCCCAAAGTGTTCAGTCTTGGTGAATGAAATTCCTCATGGTTTCTTCTCTTGTGGTCATGGTCTTAGGCAAGGGGACCCTCTCTCCCTATACCTCTTTATTATTGTTGTTGAGTTCCTTGGCAGAAACATCCAAAAAATTTTGATTCTAAGGTGTTGAAAGGTGCCAAGGTTGCTTCATCCCTTCTGCTTGCATCTCATCAATAGTTTTTTGATGATACTATTTTGTTTGGTGAAGCTTCGGTTGGTGAAGTTGGTCATTGCAAATGCATCCTAAATGACTATGCCACTTCTTTGGGTCAACATATAAATTACAACAAGAGTAAGCTATACTTATTTCATGCTGACCAAATGGTAGAAGATAGAGTTGTTTGAATTTTTGGCTATCAAGAAGCTATTTTTCCTCCTACCTACCTTGGCCTACCCCTAATCTCTAAAAATATGGATAATAATTATTGGAACCACATTATTGAAAGAATTCAAAATAAGTTGGTTGGTTGGAAAGGAAAACTTCTAAGTCAAGTTGGGAAGCTCCAACTGTTAAAATCCTCGCTTCAAAATATTTCAGTCTACTACTTGTCTTTGTTCAACATCCTTGCCTTTATTGTGAAAAAAATGAACAAACCCAAAAAAATTCTTATGGTCTAGAACTGAGGAAAGAAATACAATGGCGCTTGTTGGGTTTGAGAAATTTTGTGCTCCTAAATGTGTTGGTGGCATGGGGATAAGGAGAATTAAACTCTTTAATAAAGCTTTGATAGCTAAATTAGGATGGAATTTTCTAGAAGGAACCAAAGACTAGGTCAAGATCCTTAAAGCTAAATACCATAGAAACAGAGACCAGGGTTGTTTTCTGACTTCTTTTGATCTACCTTATGGTTCTGTCTTCTAGAACCACCTAATTAAAACTAAAAGTGTGCTAAGAAAGGATGCAAGAATGCACATTGGTAATGGTATGGATACTGACTTCTAGAAAAAAATTAGAATAATGGTCCCCCTATCTCATCTTTAAATGACCTCAACCCCCTGAAACAAAGATTGATCAGAACCTATGGCAAGTAGGTTGTTGGCTATATTAACTAGGAGGAAGTTGAGCCTAGGTGGATGGACTTTAACAACTTTCTCAAGGGAGCTAACTTGAGAGGTGATAGACAACAAAACTAGGAGCCTGTGATGCAAAGGATTAATTGCTCAATTAGGGAGGCCACTTGGTTCTCCAAAGATAGGAAGGATGAAAGATTGTGGATTGATAACCCCTCAGGCCTTTTTTCTATCAAAAATGCCTATGTGGAATTAGAAAAACCTTTAATAGAAATAGGGATCCTTTGTGAAATAAAGCGTGGATAAAAAACTTGACTCCTACAGTTAACTACTTTTGGTGGGCTACTTCTCATGGAAAAATCCTAACTATTGATAACTTGGTTAGAAGGGGGTTCCAGTTGGTTAACAGATGTGTTCATTGCAATGAAGAGGAAGAGACAATTATGCACATGTTCTTCCATTGTCTATTCTCAAGAGAAATCTGGTCCTTCCTCCTCCCCTTGTTATGCATTGATTGGGCTTTCCCTCCTTCAATAAAAATGTTTATTGATAGCTAGTCCTTTAGCCCTTACTCTCACAAGATCATTGTGGATCTTTGGAATCAAGTCCCCCCTTTCATAACATGGGCGATCTGGAAGGAGAGAAAAAATAGGATCTTCAAGGAAACTGAGAGAAACAACAATGAGTTATGTATGGCCATAAAGACTCAAATTAAGGAAAATGTGGAAGCAGGAGGATACAACTACTCTAAGTTTATACCTTCATACAAGGAAATGAAAATCAAACAATTATGGAGTCTAAAAAAGATCTTACTAATATTAACTGGACTACTTATCTTTCAAGGAAGATTACTATTTGGAACCCTCCAGAGAGGGATTGGATTAAATGCAATTTTGATGGCTACTCCAAAGGTAACTCTGGCCTGGAAGGGGCTAGCGACCTTATAAGAAACCATCTTGGTGACTGCATAGTTGGTTATGGGAAAAATGTTGGAATCTATTCTAACAACAAAGCGAAGGCCATGGCTGCTTGGGGAGGCATCAAATTGTTAAGAGATTTAGGTTTTCAAAAAGTCATTTTGGAAGGAGATTCTAAACTATTTGTTGATATTTTGAAGGGTGTTAGTGTTGTTCCCTAGGAAATAAGAGATATAATGGACAACTATAAGATGCATATGCAATTCTTCACTCACTACATAATCAACATGTTTATAGGGAGGGGAAATTTCTCCATAGATATTGCTACTAATGATGATCTTAAGTGTAGCACTTGGTCCCACTAGGAGTATGGTCAATTACCAAGGGAAATAAAGGATAATGTGTTAAAAGAAAAATTTGAAAATGACTACAACTTATAAGTTCTAGATAAGTGGCCTGGGCGGGGTGACAATTAGATCTGGTGATAGAATGAAATTAAAAATTAATGATTATAAGATTGGCATGCTCCAAATCAAGGTTAATGATAAGAAGATTATCATCGGGAAAATAATTAATGAGGTAATCATTCTTGAGCACTCTCTGTATCACATGTTGAATTGCAACTACAAAGCCTGGGGCATTTCAAAAATCTTCAACATGCTAAATGTATCCTCCCACAACATTTTTGAGGCTTGGCTTGAGTTTGATAATCTAGTAGCATTTATTATGAGGAAGGTTAATCATTCCAATTCTTTCCTCGACTTTGAGTTTATGTCCTCCCACATTTGGTAGATTTGTGTAACACTTTAAACAACAACCTTCTCCCCATTAACTCTAAGTGTTTTCTTTGCAAGTTTGGAGTCTATAGTGGAAGAGTGGTCATCTTTTGGGGTGGTACGAAGAGAATTGTTAACCAGAAGAAAAGTTTCAAAATTTGCAAACTTCTAAAATTATAATCTATGGGAGATGTTTAGAAGGGCATGCATGGCTTCCTTTTTTGAAGCAATGAAGGGCTATAATGAAAATTTGACAACCAAGTTCACCAATTCCTGGAAAAAGGGAATGTGTTAATTGGGGCAGTGAAATTTGAAGTCACGACATAGTTTATAGTGGAAGCTACTAGTTTGGTAAATGATGGAAGAGAGGTGGTGAAGAAAAGTGGTGTGAATTATCAAAAAAATTGCAAAAATTCTTGCATGATGGTGAAAATCTAATGAGGTTTCAGAATGGATATGTGTGGCTTGAACTCCCTTCATCATTTTCCCTACAAAACATTGAGAATGGGGCGTCACCCCCTTTGCACCAAGGTTTAATGCTAGCCCTTTACAAATTTTCCCTTGAAAATAATCCCCATGGCAACTTGATGGTTGTTAGGTAGGATAACCCACACCAAAATGATGAAGAGAAAGAGGGTTTTCCTCTGGCTATTGAGAATATGAACCCAGTGCCTAACCCTAGGTCTACAACCCATCATTTTGATTTACAGGAGGGATCTCCCTTGATTGCTACCCCTTTTGCCATCTTTGGTTCCAAATCGTCTAGCTCTAAACCTCAAAAAGCCTCTGTGGAGAAATCCCTTGAGTATGAGTTGCTTAAAGTCACCCCATAAAAAAGAAAAAATTTGTTGTTGCTGCTTGAAATCCCCAAGATTTTTTTTTGAAAAAAGATCAAAAGAAGAATGGGGAAGTAATAACAATTACTAAAGAACATGTCAAGAACCAAAAGGAGGAAGTGTAGGATTGGTAGATGGGTATGATTCCTGGAGGAATAGGATTGGTGAGGTTATCCAAGGTCACGTCTGTGGATAAAAAAGGTAAACATAAAGAAATTGAGTTAGATGAAGAGGAACAATTGACTGTGGAAGATTTCAAACCTTAGGTGGATGAGGAAAGTGAAGATATGGAGTTTGAAGATAGTTCCTATGAGATTGGAGAAGAATATTTTGAGGAGGATATTGATGACAAGGAGGAGGAAGAAATTGAGAGGGAAGAAGATCTTGGGGTTATGGAGAAGGAGGCCACTGAAGTGGAGGACAAATCCCAAGATGTTACTATCCCTAAAGACACTAATGTTCATTTCTTGAAAAGAAAAATTAATCACCCACTTTTTTTGTGAATATGTATTCTAATCTTTAGTTTAATATAGATTAATGCCTATTCATCAAAAAAAAAAATTTACCTTTTTGCATGTTCAGATGGAAGATATGGAGAAAGTGATCATCACTTTGATGAAGGTGATTGATGGTTTGATGCGGCGTGCCATGGTGGGAGTGATTACTGGTCAAACTAAGATAAAGAGGAAGCTGAAGAAGATTAGGAAATAGGAAGAAGAAAAGGACTTGGCACACAAATCTTTCCTAGACTAGAGATAATTTGTTTCCTAGATTGGTGAAAATTAGGAACTAATTGCTAAAGCCAGTTAATGGATTTGTTGTTATGCTTTGTTCTCCTTTTTGTTTTGGTCTTATGTTTTCTCTTAAACTATTGGTTCTCTATATGATCACCCTGGACTATTATTTTTTGATGGCTATGTTATGGTTTTATTATACTTACACTGATCTTGTGGATGCTATTATTGGTTATCTAGCCAATGAGCCACTTATGACGAATTAATAGTAATATTCTGAACTTTCCCTTTTGTTGGGTTTGGCTGGTGTTGTTTCCCCAACCTATTTTGTCATATGTTGTTTTGGCTACTCTATTACCATGGGATAAGGGCTCTTCCCTACTTATCTAATATAAAAAAACTTCCATAAGTGTAAAAAAGTAAGCATAATAGTATGTCCATCAATATACAAAATGAAGAGTGTATAATATAATGATAAATCCTTGCATATATAGGTAAGGATGAAGAGGTGAGAAGGTAGGAGTGAAACTCTGATTACCCCTCCATAGATGGGGCACTTGTGAGCTCACTTAACAAGTGTGTAAGCAAGTGTTAATAGTTGTCTCAAGTGATGAGGACACATGTCTCACCATATGAAGTGAGAAAAAATCTTAAAATTCCTAAGTAAACTTAAGTTATGAGTGTGAATAGGTCAAATCTAGAAAGGTGACTAGCTAAATAGTGATACCATGTTGGAGAATGCTAAGATCAAGAGCATGAAACAAACTTCCACAAGTAAACAAAATAATCACAATGGTATTTCTATCTTGATATAAAAAATGAAGAGTGTATAATACAATGATCAAGCCTTGCATACATAGGTAAGGATGAAGAGGTGAGAAGGTAGGAGTGAAACTTTGACTACCCCTCAATATATGGGACACTAGTGAGCTCACTTGAAAAGTTTGTGAGCAAGTTTCAATAGGTGTATCAACCATATGAAGTGAGACAAAATCCTAAAATTCCTAAATAAACTTAAGTTATGAGTGTGAATAGGTCAATCCTAGAAAGGTGGTTAGATAACTAGGAAAATAATGACTCTATTTACACTAATACCCCCTTAAGTACAACTTAGGGAGTAATGTATAAACTAATGATGAGTCCTAGGTATGAGAACATGTTAGGTACTAATGTAAAAATTTGTCATAAAGTGGAGAAAAGGATAAAACAAAGTGGGAAATAAATCTCCTCTCCAAAAGAGAAATGATGTGAATTTACAATAAAATATGCAAGTGAAGAATAAAGAAGGACTCATGATGACCCCTAAAGGAATAATTGTATCACATAAGTACAATAAATTTTTCCCCCATAGGAGAGAAAAGAGAGAAGGTCTACGTGACCCCCCAAAAAATATGAAGTAATGAAGTCCATGTGAGTAAATTCTTCCTTCCAAAACTAATAAGAGAAGAGAAACCATGATCCTCCCATCAAAATACTATTTGTAGTGCTATTAGATGCTTGACACTAGATGTTGAAGATGGTCCACAGTCACTAAATAATCTTTCTCCCCTTAGGAAGAAACAACACCAAAAATGTGTGCAATATGACTTTCCATTTTGAATAGGAATATGCAAGAAGTAAGATGAATGTCTTTCAATGTTGCACATAATCCAAAGATTGAAATGATGCCAATGATGCCTTCAAATGATGCTCAAATATCTCCAAACCAATGTTGTGTGATGAATGTTGATAAGATGAATTAGGTACCATATGGGATTTGGAAATAGGGACCATAGATGCATGGTGATAGCTGGACTAATGTGAATTTGGTACTATCATAGAGGATGCCAACATAAATGATGACTGTGTTGGATAGGTCAATTCATGAATATCTACACAATCTATCACAATAGAAGCTAATGTAGGTTAGGCAAAAGAAAGATCCAAATATGGCAATGGTGATGCAACTTCATTGAATCTAACATCAAAGAGAAGATGTATGTCCTTAATAGTGTCATCCAAATATGCAAGGTGTAATTCTAAAAACAAAGATGTGATGTCTGGTAGATGTACATCCTAATTTGGTGGATATAGAATAATAATAGTAATGTCCTAATGCAAAGAATCATTAAAACTCATGGAGATATCAACACTGGATTTAGATGTAGCAATAGGTAATATGAGAGATGAGATATTAATACAATCCATGTGATTGCATTGTTCATTCCCAAATGATGGTGTCTCAAAAGATATTTTAGTGAGATTGGATGGTGTTTTTGCATGTGCTAGAATTAGATGATCAGGTAAGGCAGTACCATGATCAAGTAGAAGTTGCTTCATTTCAACACTTTGACATTGAAGACAGTCTTCTATTGTATGCCTTTTCATCCCATAATATCCACATTTGAATTTTTATTTATTAGGAGAATTACGAAGAATACTCAAATGGAAGGGATTTATTATGAGAGAATGATCATATGAACCAACAAACTCAAAAACAGAAATAAAATGCACGACGAAAGATAGAAGTGCACAAAGACACAACTCAAGACACCCCCTTGATTCAATACTTGAGAGCCCCCCAAAATTTTTCACTTTATAATTTAGTGTTTCTTACAACGTAAGTCTAATGGATTGAAAATGAAAAATATGACATTTTGAAGAAAATGACACTCAATTTTGAGTTACCGATCAAAATTTATTACAATTTTTTATTTTTCATCAATAATGGTCTAAATATGTCTTATTTACTTTTTCCAAAATATACTTACTATATGAAAAAAATAACAAATACCCATAATGTTTTATGATACTACAATCAAAACCTAGAAAGTATTTTTCTTTCCAACATGTTGAAGATGCAATTTGATCAAAAAAACTTCTATTTGTAGGAAAAATGGTCACGTTGTGCTATTTTGATAGCATTTTTTGCAAGATTCATTTACTTTTTGCAAAAACTAACATATACCTAGATGTTTTTTACTGTGAACAAAACCCAAAAAAAAAATTGTCTGATGTGCAAAAGATGTGAATTTGATGGAAAAATAAAACACCTTCAACAAAAAATGACTACCAAAGTATGCATGCACTAGTTTTTTGAAACATTAAATTATTAAAAAGAAACAAATCAATACCCAATTTGCAGAATGTCTTTGTGATGCGAGAAGGGACGTGCTATCGTAGCTTTGATACCATGTTGAAGAATGTCAAGTTCAAGAGCATGAAATGAACTTTCACAAGTTTTATAGTACAATGATCAAGTCTTGCATATATAGGCAAGGATGAAGAGGTGAGAAGATAGGAGTGTAACTCTAACTACCCCTCCATAGATGGGACACTTGTGAGCTCACTTGACAAGTGTGTGAGCAAGTGTCAATAAGTGTCTCAAGTGATGAGGACACATGTCCCAACCATATGAAGTGAGAAAAAAGTCTAAAAGTCCTAAGTAAACTTAAGCTATGAGTGTAAATAGGTCAATTATAAAAAGGTGATTAGCTAAATAGATATCTAATGACTCTATTTACACTAATACATCAATAATATCACAGTCCTCAATTGTATAAATAAGGGAGTATCAAAAAAATAATTATTCAATTTCTTGTTTTATAAGCTTCTCATCACCATAGTTTTCACAAGATGCAAAATAAAAAAAATTCCCTTCAATTTCACTCTCATCCTAATCCAATATTATAGTATCTTCATTATGGCAAGCATTTTCATATTTTACATTACAAGCCTCACTAAAATATTGTTTCGTGCCCTAATTGCTACTCATAGCTACCAATCCATTACCAACACACTTGCATTTGAAGACAAAAAAATCAATATTATTTCATCATTTCTTCCATTATATTATTGCATATGTGCTCTTTCTCAATACTTTTTGTGCCTCCATTCACTTGGTATCAAACTTGCATTGATTTCAAGTGCTTCACAAAACATTTCAACACACATAGATGTCTCAAGCTTATGATTGACTAGAATTCAACAAAGGTATTTGCAAACATCTTATTGAAAAATAAAATGAGCTCATCCTCCTATCTTTTGATATTATCTAACATCTTGACAAGAGAGTAGGGACACAAGCATTTGTAGATGGTTCATCAAATTCAACTGTGAAGTCATCATGTTCACATTAAAAGTATTTGGTTCATTAAACATGTTGGGCTTTTACGAATGCAAGCTAATTTTATGATTACACACTATTTAATTATAACATGTGTATATGGGTCACTAATTCAACAAGTTCTTACCTTGATGCATCTAGGTCATGACATGATTTTGAGTGACTAACAACAAGCTTGATAATTTGGAGATTTGTTACATACCTACTTGAACAATCAAATGAGGAATTATTGTAGTAATTTGAGTCATACTCCTTAGGGTAATAATGTGGTCTAGAAACTTAAAATATGAAAGATTTGATGTTAGAGTAATCATACATTAGCTAATAATTAGTTAATATTTAATTAATTATTAGTCTAATTTATTCTCATGCACTTAACCTAAACTTAGGAGTGCTATTTTCTTTTATTAGTTGAGCTATTAGATCATTTTGTCTCATTGCATGTAATGCTGACACTTGTCATGATCTAATCCCTTATCATTTAGGGTTTCTCTTATAAAGCACTCACCCTCATTGTATTATCTCTCTTGAGATTCATGGAATCTTTTCATTTTGTAACTTCTCTCTAGTTGAGGATATTAAAAATTATTGTTTGCATCTCTCTTGCATGGAAGATGTTTTTGTTTGTTTTTTTATCCTATGTATTGTGTTCTTCATAATTCTAACATGGTATGAGAGTATGGATTTAATGAACCCCTTATTCATTTATGATGGTTTTCTTCAATTAGGGTTACAGGCTTCAAATCTTGAATCTCCATTATTTTTTTGTAATTTTTGGAGTTGGGCGATTTTTTGGTGCACTTTGGTTTAAAAAAGACCTCAGCATTGTGCTCAAGAGGTTGATTCGATGAATTTTGATATAAAATTTTCCCTATTTTGGTTACATGAGATTTTGAGGAAAAAGAATTGCAAGGGCTTGTGTATGGCCCCTCTCAAACTGTATCATATGACTTTTTCAACAAAAAAAAATGTTGCACTTTTTAGCATGGTCACTTTATTAAGTAGCACAACCATAGGTCACTAACTATTGTGGCCTACAAACCACAACGGCAACAACCCTGCCTCTAGCTGCTAGCGATTGCTAGGACTACAACGTCTCAACAGGCCTCTGTCATCTGACCAATGCTTTGCTAGTGGTGAGCTGGTGGGGCCCCTCTTAATTTTTTTATTTTTTTTAAATAATGCACCCCAGGGTCATATGAGCAACTAATGCCCAACCCTTGGGGCTAAAAAAAAAAAAATTGTTTTGCAAAAGAAGTAAAATTGGGAAAATCAGCATAGCTTTTCATTCAGTTATCAAAATCGAGAAAATGAGATATCATCGAAAAGCTTGTTCCAAGCACTATCCAATGGTGCAAATACTTTTCTCATTTTTCTGTTGGTGCAGTCTCAAGCTTGTCAAATTTAGATGTATTATTTTCACTCCCAAGCTCACAACTTTTGATAATTTTCTTTTTTTTTCATGATTCTAGTGGCATTGGGACAGTCTCTCAGAGCTCTTCACATATATCCATGCAATTTTTCCATATTTTTTCTAGGTACATTTTATTCATTTTCTTGTTTTTCACACTTTGGTGAATTACTTGGACGTTTTAGCTCTTGGAAACTTTTTGTTGTGTGGGATGACTTTTTTTAGGCTATTCTATATGTATTTACAACATTTTCTCTTATTTGGGCATTGCGGACATCATTTTCATGTACTTTCTCTTTTTTCTAGATGCATTGAGATGAAGTACCATTCTAGTGTATACTTTTTTGGAGATTTCACACATTATGTTGTGCCTTTTGAACTCGCACTATGATATAAAGTTTCATGGGTGGGTTGTGAGTGCCTTTGTTTTGTCATCACACCTTTGTCAAGTGAGTGTCCCTTCCATGAAAATAGTGAATCCCAATGATTCATGCCTCATGCGTGTGTTCCCTAGTTTGCACACCCTTTTATTTGTAGGTAATTTCATGAGCACATCCAGGTGTTCTTTGTTCTCCTACATGCAGTTCTTTGTGACACACAATTTCAATGTACTTGTATAGGCTCTCTCTTTCTATGTTATGGGGGGTTTCTATTGTTGATGCTAATACTTCCTTGGTTTCATTTTTGTAACTTGATCTATTTATCTAGTTCTTGTTCCTACATACTAGGAAGATGTAGTGGCTAGTTACCCATGTATTTCAGTGAGATGGAGCATTTACCATATGGAAATTCTTGGATTTCAATTTCTAGAGGTGACCTTCCATTTTCACTTGATTAGTGTTCTTTAAACTATTGGTACTTGTGCCATTTTAATCTTCAAGTTCCATATGTTTGTCTTTGTTTTCCATCTAATTTGAGAAGTGTTGTTGGGGGAACTCATGCAGAGTCTTGTCTACTTGATCCTAATCATCATCTATTTCAAAGGAGGTTCTTCATTTCAATATTATAATAGTCATCATTCGGCAGTTTTCTATAGCTTATTTGTGCTTCAACAATGCTCTTCATGTTCCTATTCTTTTTGGAGCACATGTTTTGGAGGCTTCTTATTCCTTCATTCACCTTTCTCTATTTTGGAGAGGAGTTTTTCCCATGATGTTTTCTCATTTTCTCTATTTGTGAGAGGTTAGATTGTTTTTACATTGGTACCTCACCAGTCCTTATTGTTCGAGACCCGTCATGTATTCTTGTTTTAGAGTTTTTAGCTACTCCTTAATTTCATCTTAAGAGGGGTGTTAGATTAATTATGTATTAGCTAATAATTAAGTAATCTTTAATTGATTATTAGTCTAATTTATTCTCATACACTTAAGCTAAAATTAGGAGTTCTTTTTTATTTTATTATTTGAGATATTATTAGATCATTTTGTCTCATCACATGTGATGCTAACACTTGTAATGATCTAATCCCTTTATCATTTAGGGTTTCTCTTATAAAACACTTACCCCCATTGTATTATCTCTCTTGAGATTCATGGAATCTTTTCATTTTGTAACTCCTTTCTAGTTGAGGATATAGCATATTATTGTTTGCAGCTCTCTTGCATGGAAGGTGTTTTTGTTCATTACTTGATCATGCATCTTGTGTTATTCACAATTCTAACATTTGAAGGCCTAAACCTTGAGTTATTTTTATACCAATGATCCATGCTTACAAATTCATACCATGTCAATATTACACGTGCTACTTTCATAAAAATATGCCCTTTCATCTCAATGGGGAAGAAGAAAATATTGTGTAATTGAGCTTTCTATTATTCCTGTGGAATGTGGCATGAAATTTTTTTGATAGGCCAAATTATAGTAGCACAAACATGATTATTAGATGGAGAAGTTGTCACCTTCATGAAAGGGGAACTCATTGATTATCAACCAATCTTAAATGACTTAGATATATTTTTAGGTTCACTCCAAAAACAAAGTCTTCATTGTCCATCACACTTAAAACCCTTTGATTTCTCCTTGATAATAACACCATTTTTGGTATATGTTTAAGAGTTGTCAACTATACACAATAAAAGGACAGAGTTGCAAATTTCTTCAATATGACAAGGACGATTAACACTTCTCTAACAATGGTACCATTTGCTAGCTCTAAAAGTTGTGAAACTCCTATTCCCTAAAGATAAAGTATGCCTAATTGGTAGGGATGCCAAATTAAGGTAGACAACTTGTGGCTTATGATTGGAAAAGGACAACGTTGGCCTGGTAATAAAGATGCATAAATTCCTCTACTTTAGGATTTTATAGGCCAAGGGGGTGTCTCCTAAGGTCTTTAAAATAGGATTATTAAAATGAAATGAATTGATTAACTCAAGGTCTTAACAACCATAACCAATGCACTATAAACTGAAAAATATGTCAATGAGATTCATGCTAGTGTTGGATACAAGAAGACCACTAAGGCCTACAAATGAGTAGATGATAACTTACTTATATGTGCACCCAAAAATAATAGTACTATTCCCTAGAAAATGAATCCATGTATATACACATACATGTGTAAGAAGATAATATGCATGCATGATCCACAAAGGTTTTATTAGTTTTAGCTTCACATACACAAGCAACAAAGATGATATAATTACATGAACCACAAATGATCAATCAATTTTAGGATAACATAAGATACATTGTGAATTGTATTACTAGATCATACAAGCATCTAGTGGAACTTAACTTTACCCCTAAGATACTGAGAACAAGAGATAGTATGATGGGGGATAGGTTTGGTCTATCACTTCCTAGATTGGTGCTTACTTCAATGGGGAAATAGACTTACAACCCGCAATGAAAAAGAGAGCATACATGCAAATCATAATTAGAATTAGACTTGCATACATAGACAAAGTAGAGAAAAAATCTTCTTGGAACTAAATGCTTAACAATCCACCTCAAAGATACAATGCACATGAAATAGAAGAAGACCATTACATAAGGTTTGCAATGCATTAGAATATTTTTACATATTTATTTAAGTCCTATTATAATTGTTCCAACAAAGGTGGCAAGACGAAGGCTGCAATTAAGTTCAAAGATCCTCATAAATTATTATAATTTTCCATGGAGACATTTAGTTATAAACAAATTAAATTGAATACCCTTCATATGATTCATAAAGCATGCTCTTTTCTCTTATAAACTAGATTTCCTAAAATGATTCCATAAAATAACCTGAAACACATGCAAGAAAAAAGTTAGCTTAAAGGCTAAGTAGTTGATCATACTGTGTCCTTGTTTATATATCTTAATTTACATCACATTTAGTTCCCTTGGTAGCATTGCAAGGGTTACTTGAAATCAACATATGCAATCACCAGTATAATAATATGCATAATAAATCTCCCTAGGGTATATTGATAGATACTCGTGGGAAACTAAAAGATCATTTGCATGCTCAAAGAAGTCAACAGATACCTATTTGTAGGCCTACATGTGAAGGAACTAATTACATATCCAAGTCACCTATATTCATTTTGTCAATAGCACATGTCCTTGCATATGAATCTACACCTTTGAGGAGTTTAATAGTACTTAGGTGTGATTTGGATGTAAATAATCTCTATCACATTAATTTGAGGGCATTAATAGCATGCCAAGATGTGCAAGGGAGTAGATGAGTAACATTGTTCAAATGAAAAAGATCTAAGGTAGACTTGTAATTAGGGTTTACTTGAATTATATAGGAAATTGGGAAATCCACAATGTAAAATTAGCACGGATTACAACTTGGAAAGTAATTTAAAACTTTACATGGAATGAACAAAGTTCCATAGGGTATATTTATCATAGAATGGTGGAAAGGCGGAGTTGGGAAGCAAGGATGCAATTTCTAAGAGACATGAAATAGTTTGCCAATACAAGCTATAAGAAAGAAAAACTTGGGATGCAATTTTCAAAAGTTACAAATTTGTATGAAAACTCTAAAGTTTTGTGGGGAACAAGGAAGGTGGGAGTTGAAACTTGGGAAGAAAAATTCAAAAATTGTGAATTTTTATGGAGACTTTGAAGATTTACGGGGAAAAAAGGAGACAGTAAGCGAAGTTTAGGATGCAATTTGTAAAATTTGTAAACTTGTTCGTAGTGTCCAAAATTTTATGGGAAATAGAGGAAGTGGTAGGTGGAGGTTGGGATGCAACTTACAATACTTGCAAACTTACTCATGTGGTTTGAAAGCATGTGAGCAACATAAGAAGTAGGAAGTAGAGGTTGGGATGCAACTTACAAAAGTTAAAAACTTGCACACAAACTTTGAAAGTCTATGAGCAATATAGGAAGTGAGAAGTGGAGGTTGGGATACAATTTGCATGGAAACTTTGCACCTATAGCAAAACATACAAACACAATTAAAACCTCCTAAAACTTGAATTTTTAATAGTTGATCATAATACAAAGATTTAGATGGATGTAGAGGATAAATTTGAACATGACTTAACCAAGGTGGCCCATTTGTGAGTTCTTGAATAAAAAATATATGATGGGAAAAAAATAAGGACTTGGGGAAAAACTTGCAACCGTGAAATGTAAAATTTGTGAAGGGCACCAACTAGGTGATAGTTTCATTTTGAGCTAATCCTAAGAATCCAAATGATAAAAAATAATTGAGAGACAAGGTATGTCTTAATTGTCTTGGACCCCTTGTCATTTCAAATAAGTTTGGTATTTGGTGCATTTGATTTATATACAATCAATGACAAGCTAGTAAAAGATCTAGTTAAAATCATGCATGTTTGGAAATGCTATTGTTGATAACCACTCGGCTATTATATTACATGAAGCATTTTTTAGTATTAAAACTTCTTTTGGCCCATCACTTCTTTTATCTATGTTCCTACTTCACCTTTTTATGTTTTAATTTATCATATCCTTTATTCTTAGTGATTCATTTCTGCTCTATATGATTTCAATTCACATCATGCCTATATTATTACCCTTACATATTTTTCATATATCCTTTTCTTATCTCATACACCATGTCTTACTTAGTGGCTGCATGATTTATTATATGACATATTAGTTGCCTCACCATGCATATTATCATCTCTATTTTATATTCTATAATTATTATTTGGTATTCACTATTTTCTTGTCACAAAATACTCATACATGATAATTCTTACATACTTTTATGCATTGTTATGCTATTATATTTTTTGAACCTCCTCCAATTCCTTATAATGTTGGGTGCAACCAATTGAAGGGGGGCATATATTATCAATAATGCTTTTTATGGTCGAGATTTCAAATGGTATCTTATTCTAGACAAAGAATCATCATCATATTTAGATTGAGTTATATTATTTTACATAGGCATGCCTCCATTTGATAGTGTTTTATTACATCACTTTACCATATCATGTGGAGTTTTATCATTTTTAATCATATTAATACATCACACGAGCTTTTATTACATTTATACATTGCTACATCACATGGCTATGTCATACAAACCCTTATCACATTACAAAATTACAAGGAGTTTTATCAAATTGTCATATCTCACAAACCATTATCACATTTTCACTTTGCATGAACTTTTTTCATACCACTTTCTAAATAGGTAGAATTTCCTATCCTTTATCTTCTCTTCTCATTTTTTGAGACAATTAAATCATTTTGTGGTTTGTTTTAATTTTGATCATGTGGTAGAAGCTACTCATTGTGCAGTTTGTTTTTGTTTTACAAGATTCAATAGAGTGCTTATATCAAGGAGAGCATAAGAATAATCATTGCATCCTTTTTGAGAGACAATATTACTTTTAGGAGTGTGAATATTTACTTTTCATGTTCGCTGAGAATGACTATATGCTTTGAAATTTATTCTCATGTTAGATTTGCATGTGCATAAAAGTGGGGGCAAAATGTAATGGTAAAATTAAAAAAATATATGGCATTTCCTATTTAGTCTCATGTCTGCATTGATGAGAATATTCTAATGTAATAGCATATCAATAAGTGGCATACTCTTGTGCTAATTTTGGATTGTCACCTAATCCCTAACCATCTTCATTTCACCCTTCTTTGTACTAATCCCCATGTATTTGATACTCATTCATCCCTATTTCATTTAAATTGGCATTGATTTTCATACAATTCATCCCTACCTTGAGATCAACATCTTATCACTACAATTCACTTCCACATGGCTAGAGATTGATCCAACTCAATATTGAGGAGCACATGATTTATCCTTGAATTTTGAGGCATTTTAATCAAATTTCAATATGCTTGCCTCCTTTCACTTGTCATTGTGAGTTAACACAATTTCATGTGACATGATGTTATGTCATTGTATTTTAAAGATTTTTATTGTGATTTTAAACCCTTTCTAGATGGAATATAAGAAGAGAATTATTAGACCACACTTCAATTCTAAAGGGAAATAAAGGAATTGAATATGCATAATTATATAGGCCATTTGCATGTCTATGTATGCTATCTTTAATCTTTCTCATTGTCGTTAATTTAGTCTACCAAGGGGTTTGACCTAGGCAAACCCATTCACTTATTAAGTTGCCAAGATCCTTAAAAGTGTCTCTAAACACCACCCTGACAAATTAAAATATATTAAAGGAAAAGAGACGAGCATACCTTCTAGCATACTCTTTTTTCATAGCAATTTCATGGAGCTCAAATCAATTTCACATATCAAATCAAGTTCACGATAATTGAGATCAAGCTCACAGACTCAAAATTGATTTGCATATTTTGATATAATCAATTTATTTTTCTTGTAATGACAAGTTAATTTAAAACATTGACATCATTTATACATTAATAATCACAAAGCTAAGTACACTCATCCTCCTATTTAATTATCATATTTATTTGAATTGTATCATCAATTCCAACTTTATTGTCTAAGTTGATGTACCAATCCTCTTATTTAATTATCACATTTATTAAATTAAGCTAGATAATTTATGTAAATGAATGAATGAATGATTTTAATGACGTCCTCGAGACTAAACAATCTATGGGACTGAGACAAAAAATGCCTAATTTGTCTTCATGCTCTTTTCCAAGTCGGATCTCCTGCTATTAATTTTGACTAGAAGGCTAGTCGTCTGATTAATCTTATCTTCCTCAAATAGCTAGTGCATATTGTCAACTTTCAAACTATTTTCATGCTGAGTACGAATATCCTCATAAGCAGTGCATTCCATGATGAAGTGCCATTCCGTTTCCACAACCCCCTTATTGCAGAAAATACAAGTTCTTTCTTCCCAAGTTTCCTTAGGTATCTTCCACCTACCAGTCTCACACCTAAGGTGATGTGATCCCATCCTCAATTGTGCTACTAACAACCTCACTTTCCCTTTAATAGCTACACCTAAATAAGTTTTTTCACCATGATCCTTTGTCAGGTTAAACTCTTTGATGTAGTATGTTTTTTTTTGCCCAATCTGATTGTCCACATGGCAGTTCTAAATTTTTCAGTCACATAGCTTTTTATTTCACTATTGGTGCTAGGACACTCACACAAATTGATGTCCCACTTGTGGTTCTGTTTCATCCAAGTTTTCTTCCTACAATCTAGTGTCTCCTTCATAACTGTTTTAGGCCAATGGTGGTTATCCATGTTTTCAACCTTCTTTAAATAGCTTATCAACTAGATTAATGCCGATGCTTCCAATGGAAAAGGCCCTGTTTCAGCTAAAAGAATTTGATAGGGGATTGTGGTTTTAACTTTGAGACTGCTTGTTATTAGATGTTTCTAAATTCTTTCTAGTTGTCTCCAACTGCACTTTGACATACTGCTTCCCCATACTTCACACCCATAAAGTACAACCAGAGTAACAAGCAAACCAAAAAGAGTTTTTTTGGTTTTCCAATCCCAAAGCTCAACTTTTCTACACCTATTTTGTAGAAGGTAGGAAGCTTTCCAACCTCCCTATATCCTTTTCATACGACAAGTCTCCCAATTGAGCTTATAATGAAAGTCAATCCCAAGATACTTGTATTATTTCACTATTTCAAGCGAGTTGCCTTCAAAAAGAAAGGAATTATGCTCATCTTTTCTATTCAATGAGAAAATCATGATTTTGGTTTTGGTGATATTCTCTTGCATCCCAACCTCGTGACAAAAGAGTTCTAGAGATTTCAGATGTTCTCTTAACCCATGAGCTTTCACTATTTCAAGCGGGTTGCCTTCAAAAAGAAAGGTATTCTGCTTAATTTTTATATTCAATGAGAAAATCATGATTTTGGTCTTGGTGATATTCACTTGCATCCCAACCTCATTACAAAAGAGTTCTAGAGCTTTCAGATGTTCTCTTAACTCATGAGTTGTTTTTGAAATTAGGATAAGATCATCAACATATAAAAGTAGTTTCACCACATAACCTACCAATTGAATACCATCCCCATCCGTCTTGCTTAACCAAGCTTCCAACTTATCAATGTATAACCCAAAAAGCATGGGAGATAGAGGGCAGCCCTGTTTAACTCCAATGTCGCTACCAAAACATTTTGACATACCATCACTTGTTCTGATTTTAGTTCTAACCTTCTCATACAATCTGTGAACAACTACTCTATACACATTTGGGATGCCTAATTCCTCCATTCTATTCCATAGTTTGTCTCTAGGTACCATGTCAAAAGCTTTCTTGAAGTCTACAAAACAACAATAAGCTTCCTCACCCTAAGTGTTCCAATTTTTTTCAATCAAATGTCTAAGGGTGATGTAGTGATCAATGGTAGAGTGTCTTGACCTAAAGCCTACCTGCCCCTGTTGCCCTCATTTTCTACCCAACTGTCGATCCTTCATTCGATCATGCTCCCAAAGAGCTTGCCAAAGATAGGATTGACCTTAATCATGCGGTAGTTAGATGGATTGTTGATATCACCACTTTTAAATAAAGGAATGACCACACTGGTAGTCCACTCCATAGGAAATCCTTCTTGATTGACATTATTGAAAATTCTTTTTATGTGAGGAGCAAGAGTCTCGATCCCCCACTTTAAAAATTCAGCCTGTAACTCATCTATGTCATGTGCTTTACCACTTGCTAAATTCTTTATTCCTTGTTTAATATCATCCACAGTGAATAGTTTCATTGATGTGTTAATAACAAGTGGATGATCTTTCTCGTGAACTCGCTCGTAAAGAAGCCTAGCATATTCTAGCCATTGGACATCTGTAATACTGTTTTCAATCTTCTTTTTCTTTTGCTGCAATTCTCTCCAAAAACCTCTAAGGTTTTGTTTTCCAAGCAAGATTAGCTCCTTCCTTTTTTCATTTACATAATTAGATTTTTTAGACTGCACCAATTTTTCATATTTTTTCTTGTATTCTTTGTCCATTTCTCTCTTTTTTAGTGATCTATTGGCTGCTTTACATTCTTCATCATACCATGGATTTGCGGGGAAAGTGTTTGTAGCCCTCATCTTGAAGTAGGACCTTTTGCATGCATTTAAAGCCTTGTGAATTATTAGGATCGACAAATTGCTATGAATGTGGATGTCCCCATCTTCTATTGCTTTGACCTCTCTGTTGTTCTTTAAATCATGGAAATGCTGTCCTTAAATTCATTAAATTTCAAATGATATGGCAGATTTTACTGTGGCTAACAATTTTAAAACTCTTTGCCCTACTCGTGCACAACATGCCTACAAATAAGTGGCAGAAAAACGGGTTCAGTCAAACAACATGAAGAAAGTCTCACACTCTTCCGCAAAATTTAACACGATACTACTATCCAGTTGCTTGGGATGCCATGCTCGTAGCTATAAACCATGCGCTACTAATTATAAAGATGAACAGTCAATAAATGTCGATATACTTTGTAACCAAGGGAAATTAAAGGAAGCTATTGACATTTTATGTAAGAAGAGACAATTGAAGAGAGCAGTAGACATTTTATGTCAATTTGGCTTTAACCCAGATGTAAATATATATGCTACACTCTTGCAAGGTTGTATCGATTTGAAATCATTGAAAGAAGGTAAAAGGGTGCACAGCCACATAATTTCAGAGGGATGTAAGCAACGGGTTTACCTGTGGAACCGTCTGATAGATATGTACGCCAAATGTGGTAGTTTGGATGATGCAAGGAAAGTGTTTGACAAAATGATCGAGAGAGATACCTGTTCATGGAACACAATTATAGGTGTGTATTCAAAGAATGGAAGGATTGACTATGCACGAAAACTGTTTGACGAAATTCCTACGCGAGATGAGTTCTCGTGGTCTACTATTATTGCAGGTTATGTTCGCCAGGGGCTAGTGGAGGAGGCCTTGGATGTATTTAGACGAATGCAAGAGAATGGCGTAGAATCAAGTAAGTATACCATCGCTAGTGTTCTCAGTGCATGTGCTAGAGTTGTGGCTGGAAAACTTGGTAGCGAGGTTCATGGTCATATCATCCGAACCGGGGGGGAATCTGATGTTTTTGTATGGAGTGGGCTTGTTGATATGTATGCAAAATGTGGGAGATTGGATAAATCATGCCAGGTGTTTGAGAAAATGCATGACAGAGATGTGGTTTCATGGACTGTCATGATTGGGAGACTTGTTCAGAGTGGGCAGGGCGAGAAGGCCTTGAATTTGTTTTCTCGAATGCAAATGGCGGGGATGAAACCTAATCAGTTTACTTTTGCTAGTTTATTAAGTGTGTGTGCAATGCAATCAGCACTAGAATTGGGAAAGCAAACCCATGGCCATATAATCAGAAGCGAGTTAGATGAAAGTTCCTTTGTGGAAAGTGCTCTTGTTGATATGTATGCAAAGTGCGGGAATGTTGAAAGGGCATGGAAAGTTTTTAAGGAAATGCCGAAAGCAGACTTGGTTTCATGGTCTGCTATGATTGCCGGATATGCCCAGCATGGGCTTGCCAAGGAAGCACTAGAGTTGTTTGAAAAAATGCTAAATTCTGGCACAAAACCTGACCATGTGGTTTTTATTGGTGTTTTATGTGCATGCACTCATGCAGGCTTAGTGGATCAAGGACGTCACTACTTTGAATCCATGCGCCGTGACTATGGGATTGCACCAATGGCAGATCACTATGTATGTATGATTGGCCTTCTTGGCCGTGCTGGACGCCTTGATGAGGCAGAAGATTTATTAAATAAGATGCCATTTGAACCGGATGTATTTTTGTGGTCTGCATTACTTAGTGCCTGTAAAACGCAGGGTAACATTGAACTAGGTGAACGAGCTGCAGAAAATCTTTTCAAGTTGGAACCAGAAAATCCTGCAACTTACATAACACTTTCACAAATTTATGCCACAGATGGAAGATGGGATGATGCCAGAAGAGTGAGGAAAATGATGGAAGACAGAGGAGTGAAAAAGAAGCCAGGTCGTAGCTGGATTGAGGTAAAGGACAAGGTGCATACGTTTATGGTAGGAGATAGATCGCAACCACAGGCCGAGGTGTTCTATGCAATGCTGGAATGATTAGAAGGGAAATGTGGGAGGCAGATTGGTACTGTAGAAACCAAACTTTGTACAACGGAATGTTGTAAAGCATTCTTTCCCGCCATAGTGAAAATCATGACATTGCTTTTGAGCTCATTGCTACACCTGGAATGACTGTCAAGGTTATAAGGAACCTTCACATGTGTGGAGATTGCCAAATTGCCATTTGGCATTAAGTTCAACTGTAAGATTGTAGAAAGAAAAATTGTTGCAAGGGATTCAAGTCACTACCAAACCTAAAACGAATTTTAACATAGTATAATATTTTCACAGTTGATAGTGAATTTGAAAGTTTTTGGATTAAAACTGTGCAAGAGTTTTTTATCAATATTGTGATCTTTTGAATCACACTCTATGATCCATCATTGAGATGAGGAGAGCAAAACTCTTCTGGATTAAAATTGTTTAAGAATTCTTGCATCAACATTTCAGATGGCATTCCATGATCCATCATCAAAATGAGGAGAACAATTTGAATCCAGAAAACTTTCGAATGCGCAATAGAATGTTGTAAACCCTGCCATAATGAAAATCATGACAGTACTTTCAAGCGTATCGTTACACTTGGAATTACTTGCAAGGGATTCAAGTCATTTCCATCATGTTTGGGATGGAAGTTGTTCTTGTGGAGATTTTTGGTGATTTTATGAAATAAACTATCATCTGCTATTCATTCACTTTGTGATCACAGATAATGCTATGCTAGCCAAGGAACCGGACCAATCAGGTTTGGTACGCATGGTGTATGTTTTTGGAATGTTACATGACCTGAATACAAAAAATTATCTGTAATTTTCTAACATCTCAATAACTCTAAAGCTTTATGCATTGAGACGGGCAATCAAAATCCAGTGCAATAGACAGCCTATCATCACAGGGCAAAGTATAAATTTGAAGCAAACTCAATTCTTGAGCATGCCAAATGTCTCTAAATTGTTGTTTTTGTTAACCTGGCTCATCTCCCAATATTTGTGCCTTGCATCGCCATTGGACTGTTCTTCGAAAGCTGAGAAAATTATCAAAATAATAGAATTAAGTTAATCCTAGATTCATAAGTTCCATTCTTATTGTATAATATTTAAAGAGCAAATTAATGAAGTGTCCAACTGTTGAATGCTGAACTGATTTATAATTTAATTCCATATCCAACAAGATGTTTCATAAGATAGTGTGGATGAAAAATTGGAAGAGTGAACATTTTAATCAAACTCCCACCAGTTATGGTGAGAAATGGGTGATACTCTTTTAACCTGTGAATCAAAAATAAAACTTCTCGTCTTTGTTATATCCATTTTAAAGCAGGGGTCGGGATTTGTATTGTTTACTCAGACTGAGGGAATAATCCTTTCTTGGACACAGATTTCAGCAGTATTTATGAGCAAGATTCCTTGATAATTGCATGATACAGGGGCATACTTTCAAAAAGCCTACAAAAGACAAAATCACAGGCAGCCCATTGAAAGATTTCGAATGTTTCTCCACATTCCCTCAAATTTCTGTCCATTTCCGACAATATTTTCCTGGGTGTGTCTACGTATTTCGTAAATACATAATTTACGCTTTCTTTCAGTATCCACACACTACATATATACTAAATATCTATCTACCAACACAGGTTGCTGTATCAAATCCTGCCTGGTGGTAAGGCTTGAAGGGATGGAGCAGCTTTGGAGACTTAGTTTTGATGTAATAACCTGGTAACACATGGCAAGAGTTGACCTGCCTGAATTAATTTCTGGATACAGTCAGCAATTGTATAAGGATCTTGATCTTAATGTTTTACTAAAATGGATCCGTGCCCGATTTTATATATTTCTCAGATTTGCTTGACCTCCAGTTATTTAGGATTGATTTTCGGTATGTGCTTATTCCTAAACATGTTGCCAAAACTTTAGGTGGTTTCAAATGTATAGAACACCCTTTCTTGTCAGTGCAGGGTTCAAACTTCCAAAGCACTGTGTACTAGGATGCTTCTTTCTTGTTACCTAAGGGTATGTGGACCACCCTTATATCATTGCAAATGATATTTCTTCCTTTCTAGCATCTATTGTTTCCTAAGAGTCCACAAACCATCTCAATCTAATAATGCATCAAATAAATCAAAATTTTCTTTCATTGCTATTATTTCAAAGTTGACTATCTATTTGACTCCTCTTACATTAACATCCACATTTCTCCAAGTACCTAGAGTCTTCATTCCAGTACTGTCTACTAGACTAATGTTATATGGAGTTGGTTCTAGTACCGGTCTGCCTAGGTACTCCCAAATTCTCTTGGGAATTAAGTTAATTTCTGATCCTAGATTGACAATTACCTTAGGGATCTTCTTATGGTGTATTCAAAGATCAATAATTATTGGTCTTATTTTCCAATGTTTTCCCATTGTTCTAACTTGTGGTATGTTCTTTTTGTTCCAGTATTTACTGAATTTCTTTCATTTGGTGAGCATATTGTGTTGTGTTGTCAGTTTTGCAAATTGTTTAAGAGCTTTTACTTCTTTTTTTTGCAAAATAGCTATTTTGTTCCATCTCTTTCTTGTTCTTGTTCAATAATTCTTCTAGTCTGTTTAACTATCTTATATTGTTGCTCATTGGTAGGGTGGAATGTCCCTTCCTCTTTAGAGCTTTCCTCTTCCTCGATAGTTGTCGCATTTGCTCTTTTGGTGTTTGTACCTTGTCTAGTCACCACCACTACCTTCCCCTTTTTCTTGGGTTTAGATTATGTGTGATATTTTGCTTCAATGCTACTCTCTTCCGTAGTATAGCCATCATCTTTTCTGGTTGTAAGGCACCTTATGGTCCCTTCCTCTAGGTTCTTAGCTGTTTTGTAGAGTCTATCCCCTCTAGTTGTATTCGATTCTTGCTATTTATCATTTTGGCCTTGTGATTGTGCATTCTTGTAGTGTTAGTGTGCTTTTTCATAGTTAAACACGTTGTGGTCTTCCTCACCGCAAAGTCTGCACTACTTCCTCTTTTCTCCCCAACATTCCATAGTGAAATTCCTTATCTTATTGCAGTCAAAATAGGTTGTTTTGGCTCTTCTTCCTCTTTCTCGTTCGCTACCTCTTCCTCCTTGGTATGGGTCATTGTCATTGTATGATCTTGGGCTTTGGATGGTGTTAGCATTCCTCTAGTTTTTCCATGGCGGGACCCTAAATCCACAATCTTGGGCATACAATGGTCCTTTCTCCAGCCCCTTTATGTATGCCAATTCCTTGTCGTAGTTTCGCTAATTTTAAGTGTGTGTGAATTGTGGGAGAGTTAGCAAATCAATACTAAAGCACACAAACACCAATGAGACATATTATATTAAAGATTTGAATCAAAAGAACTAATCTATTTGCAGCAAACAAATCTCTAAAAATGTTTCATTGTTCTCTATTCTCAAGGATTCATTAAATCATTTGGCTCTCAGATTTTATATGTGCACTATGATTGTTAGAATGACAACTTGAGAAATGAGATGTTCAAAATGCAAGAAATCTAAGTTCCTACATGAAACTATGTGATAAAAGTCATGATACTATGATAATGGTGATATTGACAAATGGATAATGATGCTGCATAAAAAGCTAAAATGATTCTACATATGCTCAAATATTAACTATTGATATGATGAACTAAAATGCAATTACAAACTAAGATATGATTCTAAGTTAGAATGATAAAACAATGCAACTTGTTAAATGCTAAAAATTCTAAATGCTCCAATGCTACAAAGTTATTCCTGCATAATAAGTTTGCTAAAGGATGTGATGATAAATGTTGTAGCAAAGGGTTGTATTTATAGGATTTTCAAAGCATCTTGTGAGGTGGCAGCGATCGACGGTCCAGATTCAAACATGAGGGATGAACAGTGGAGATGGAAGAATCAAGAGGATATTCCCTTGACCAAGGGCAACATGCCAAATGGATGAAGGAATAAAGTGTGTGAGGAATAAACCATGTGTTAAAAGTTTGTTGAAGATAATTGGTTGAAAATAATGTAATTAAATATTAGTTTGTTGAAGATAATTGGTTGAAAATAATGTCGTATTTAATTACATGTGACATTTGATGACATGGCCAAAAAGTGTTGTAGACATGTGACAAATTTTGAATTTGAAATTATTCAAACTTAGTGAGTAGATATTTAATTAAATAAAAACAAACTATAGTCATTTGTTTATTTAATTAAATTTAGAAGAATGGGGTTTAGGATGAAGAATTTAGAAAAGTGCGTACTATATAAATAAATTGAATTTATTTATAAGTAGATGAATAAAGGGAGTTCATTAATTAAATGACTAGTATTTAATTGATTAATTGTCTTGACTGATTTTAGGTGTATAGATTTTGCCCCTCTTTGAAGTAATGTGTTTACATGTTGCTTCAAAGAAAAATTTGTTGCAAATGTCGACAAAAAAAAAAAAAAATTGATGCCCCAAAAGTTGATTTTCAAGTGATGACGGATTATGCCCCCTCGGGAGATAAATCGGTGATTTTTTTGAATTTTTAGGATTTTTTCGAATTTTTGAAAATTTTGATGATTTTTCGATGATTTGATGATGATCTAAAAATTTTATGATTCAGAAATGATTTATCTCCAAAAAAATGATGTATAAGCCAATAGGTGATGAAATTGATGAATTTGCCCCTTTTGAAAATAAAACAACCCCATAAAAATGCCACTTAATTAACCTTAAAAAGGTTAAAAAGTTGGATTAGAAGTTCATTTGAGCAATTTGCATTTTGAAAATTTCAGAGTGAGTGAGTGATTTCTGCAAATTTGGTGAAATGGTGATCCCTTACCACACACATTGGTTCGAGCACGTCAGACGTCACAACTGTTCGGCAACGTACGAACCTCCAGTATGTATCCCGAAAACCTCTCTCGTAATTTGTGCAAGTTATTTTTCCCTCTATTTTTCTCGTTTGAATTTGAATTTCATTTTTCTAGCGCATTGAAAACCCGGTGTAGCGCATTCATAGTTTGTTATAGCACATAGGGTTAGGGCTTTAGCACATATGATAAATGAATTAGTGCATTGATAGATGTAGTGTGTAGGGTGCCCGAAGTAGTGCATTGAAGAATTGTTGTAGCACATAGGTGCATTTAGTGCTTAGGTGAACTGATTTAGCGCATAGATGTGTTTATGTAGCGCATAGCATGATTCGACGCATAGGGACTTTGTTCCGGCACATAAATCAAATAAAATGGTGCATTGGATAATTCAGCGCATTGGAACTCTGTTGTAGCGCATTGATGAATTTTTCTGGCGCATAGGGTTTTTTAGCACATTGAAAGACTGTTTTAGCGCATTGGTGAAATTTTAGACCAGATTGATGATTTTCTTGATTAGACTCCTTGATTTCGATGATGTTTGACCATGTCAGCCTTTGATTTGATGATGATTGATGATGCTAATAGATTAGATGTTCATTGATCGCATAATAGGTTAGATTCAATGATATAATGATGATAGTTGACCTTATGATAAGCGAGGATCAATGAGAAGTTGATTGATTGATTGATCATGATAGGTGAGGTGCATTGATTGATTGAGAAACCTCATGATAGGCGAGGTTGAATTGATTGATGAACCTCATGATAGGGGAGGTTGAATTGATTGATGATCCTCATGATAGGCGAAGTTAAAGTGATTGATTGATGCTCACGATATTTGATCAAAGTCTCACCAAAGCTGATTAGATTGATAGGTTGATTGATTTTGATTGATTAATAGGCTAATTCATGTTGATTGATTGATTGACTGATTTACGATTTTGTGATGATAGGATCCATTGACGAGTTTGCAGATTAGAGAGCATTTTCTCAGGATGTGGGATTTGATTCCATACCTGACATCGCCTGAGGTATCTGTCATTGCACGATGTGATTTGTCATCCCTGATTGATATGCCCCAGATTAGGATCAACAGAGGGTTGCTGACAACTTTAGTAAAGAGGTGGCACAATGAGCCTAACACCTTCCATTTTCCCATTGGCGAAATCATAGTGACTCTAGAGGATGAATATCAGATTCTACGGATACCCGTGGTGGGGGAGTTGGTCTTATATGATTCTCAGGAGCAGGGCGGGACTGATGCACTGCGTAGAGTATTTGAGGATGATCATATATGTGGTTACAAGATTCCTTGGAGGGATATGGTTGATGCTTATGCCACATTACCTTCTATTCTAGTTGGACTCATTGGAGGGTTCCTCTGTCCTGGCTGCAGGTCAAAGGGACTCTCAGTTGGATGGGGTCGAATTCTGGAGAGCATGATTGCTCAGGGCACTAGATTTGCATGGGGATGTTGCATTCTCACGCATCTGTATCATGACTTACACCAAGTGGTCTGTCCTTGTGGGGCTAACTTATCAGCTAGGGTTACATTGCTTTAGGTCTGGGCTTGGGAACATATAGTAGTCACACAGCTAATTAGAGACAGACACCAACCTGCCATGAGACCGTATGTACATATTTATGTCGGTCGAGTTGCTCAGCCTAGGCTAGGAAAACTGGAGTACTAGAGTACACTGGATGATCTCGAGTTTGTGGTATGGCGGCCCTATCTAGATTGTGAGTAATGGCCAGAGGACGATACCAAGATGTCATTTTTGTGTCATTCCATGTACCTGATTGGTCGTACATGATTCATTATTGAGAGATTCTTGTTGTTGAGAGTATTGAGATAGTATGGCAGGGTTTAGGGCATGCCCCAGGGCGTGGCCTATTATGCGTGGTGACGGGTGGATGCTATAGAGTGGGGACATGTGTTGTCATATGATGTAGTCATGCAACATTTCCAGGGATTACAGGTCATCATTCGGGAGGTGCATCCAGAGATCATCAATGTGCTGATATCAAAGGAGTATGCATAGTACATGTTCTTGCATCTATTCCCATGAATCACCATTCCAAATAAGCCAGTTCCATTGTTAGAGGAGAAGGGGGGAAGGAGGTCCTCAATGCAGGCGGCGAAGAGAGGAGTCGAAGGAGGAGGATAACAGTGATAACAAGGATGGTGATGGAGATGGAGGCAATGGGGATGGTGATGGGGGTGATGGGGGAAGAGATGAGGGTGAAAGAGGACCAGGGTCGGATGTTGGAGAGATGAGAGTGTCTCACAAGAGGCGACATGTGGAGATTCGAGTACCCTCGCTGTAGTAGCAGACATAGATTGTTGCACTACAGGTACAAGTTGAGACACTATAGGGTTAGCTTGAGCAGGTTCAGGCTTTACTAGCGCAGGCCTCACAAGAGGCGACATGTGGAGATTCGAGTACCCTTGCTGCAACAACAGACACATATTGTTACACTACAGGTACAAGTTGAGACACTACAGGGTTAGCTGGAGCAGGTTCAAGCTTTACTAGCACAGGCCTAGGGGCAGATTACTGTACTAACAACAAAGAGGGATGTTGCTAGACAGCAGGAAAAACAGATACAGGCCCAGCTTACACAGGTCCAGGCCCAAGGTTAGGCACAGGTATAGATGCAGGGGCAGATTGCTACACTAACTATTGAGAGGGATACTCTAAGACGGCGGGTCGATCAAGCTGAGGGCACCGTTGAGAGACTACAACAAGTTGTAGAGGCTGTCAGTGTTGCAAATTATTTTAGGGAGATATGTTGTACCACCCAGGAGGCTGAGTTTTACAGGGTGAGATATCATGATGCAATTCCTCTAGAGCGGCAAGAGTTTTGCACAATCGCGGTCCGGTAGGTACCAGTCTCGGACCACCAGCAAAGGTGTTATGCAACCACTTCTGGGAGATCGGAGAGATCCTGGTGCAGGTCCATCTGGTGGGGGATGCCCTGGTCATGTGATGCCAGCATCGTCTAGGGGGAGCACAACATAGCTTCGATTATGATGACAGATTTTGATGTATTTTGGGACATGATGTATACTGATGTATTTGAGGCATTGATGATCTACCTCTTGATTTCAAACATTATGATACACTGCGATTTTTGATATTGATGTATCTCTTTATACCCTTGGATATCCTTGTACACTTTGACATTATGATTTTGAGGTTATATGATATGCAACGATGATTATGATCTATGTGTCTATATGATGTTTATATGATGATGATCATGATGATTATGATGGATGCATTTGATTTCTATTTTATGATGATGATCATGATGATTATGGTGGATGCATTTAATTTCCATTATATATGCTATGTGATGTTCTCTATGATGATGATATGATATGTTATGGATGTAACTGATGTGTTATGATTCTATAATGCTTTATGAATGATGCCTATGTGATGGATTTTATTATTCCAATGAAATGTGATGCATTTTATGTTTTTGTAGTTTTCTAATGCAAATAAATGATGCAATGAATGAATGAATGATGTATGAAATGATTGTATGATGGTTTTGTATTTGTGATATTAATATGATGATAATCATGATGATTATGATGATTATGTAATGATGATGCTTATGTAATAATGATTATTGGATGTATGCAATGATGATATGATAATGTTAATGATTCTATATTCTTAATGGATGATGTTTTATGCTATGTGAGATGGATTTTATTATGCAAATGATGTATGATGTGTATGTGATGATCCAATTATTCCTTTGTCAATCTTGGATTTGAGTAATAACAAATTCATCTTCACTACTGGTTTAGATGTTCATAACAATGGCATTATGTTTTTACTAGTCATGTTCTTCAGCAACAAATGATTTCAATGATGCATCAAGTTCAATTATGCATCTTATTAAAATAGAGATGTTTTTCTGTGTAGAAATCTTAATCTGCTAGACATGTCTTTCAATCATCTTATGTGAATCCAAGATCCATTTTATAAAAGGAGTAAATGATTTCATAGATGCATCAAGTTCAATTATGCCCCTATTAAAATAGAGATGTTTTTTAGCTTCGAAATCTTACTCTGTTGGAAATTTCTTTCAATCATCTTAATGGACCAATTTCTTAATCCATTAATAATTGATGAAATGATTTGGATCATGCAAGTGAGATGGAATGCACTTCCTTTTGTTTTTTTTCTGATGCAAATATTATGATGTGATGCATGGATGGATGAATGATGCGATAATGTTTTCTAATGTATGCAAATGATGATACAATCAATGTGCAACTATATGAATTTTTTTTCTAATTTATGCAAATGATGATTCAACTGATGTGCGACTAAATGAGAATGTTTTCTAATTTATGCAAATGATGATGCAACTGATGTGCAACTATATGAAAATGATGTGTTTTTGGTTAATGTCAAGTGTACTCAATCCATTAGTGCCAGAGATAACATCATTGTGAAATTGTTGCAGCTTTGGAAATCCCATAGATATAGATGCAAACTGACAAGGATGTATTCTAACTTAATCATGCAGATCTAATATGCAAATGTTGTCATTGTAACAACTGATTTGTCATGATTTTTATCATCATTGAGTCTTTAAATGTTGAAAGTGAGTACAAGCATCGATGGCATAATGTAGACCATGATAACCTGAGTACTACTTGCATGATTTTTGATATTTCAAGTTAACACAAGCATCTAGGTATAATTAAACCGAGATGACCTGAGTATTTCTTGTGTAAACAGATAAGAGTTAACCATTTTCCTATGCAAATTCAAAATGTCATTAGTGATACTATGTAGAGCACGTCTCGTGACAATTTTTACAATAATAATGATCAAATCACAGACAACGGACAAAGAAAAAAATACTTCTTCCTAGCTCCTCTAGTTCAATACATCATTGAGGTGCTCCAAAGATATGAAAACAAAAATTAAAGTTCAACAGTTGAACATTCATGCCACAGTGATAAACCCATGATTCAGAAGAACATCATCCATTTAAAGTTTGCTTGGATTTTGATTGATTTGGCTATTTGATTTTGGATGATTGATGTGTTCATGTTTGTGATTGATGTTCAATGTTGGGTTGCATTGTGATCATTGTGTTTGTTGTGTTTGTCCTAATGTTGTTTTTCTATTGGTTTAAGCTCAAAGTTTATTGCCCCCAGCGAGTTCAATATTTTTCCCCCAGTCGAGGGTGAGACACTACTACAATGCCAAGATATGTACAATATGCTTTCCGATGATAGGCAGAGTGCTAGTGAAAGTGAATGGTGAAAGAAAATGGTCGGCATGTTCAAATAGATGGAAAAGCTAACCTATCACAAATAGCACCTGTTGCCAGGTTTTCACTACTTGTTTTTATTACACTTTTTCATATTTTATGATTTTATGATTTTTTTTTATTTTTCACTTTTTTTTTGTATTTTTCTCTTTTTCTGATTTTTTTGTTGTTACCAAGACGCCTATTTTCCAAGTTTTCGTCAAGGATACCATTTTTTTGGACATTTTTTTATGTTTTTGTATTTTTTCAGGACTCTTTCTGATGCACTGCATGATTTAGGTGTAGAATTTCTTAAGGTGCAAGCTGTTGAGGGATTCATCAAACAAATCCCTTTCAGGTGTGGACAACTGATATGCTCTTGATCTGAAGACTAATACAATAACAAAGGGACCTAGCTAGTTTGGTTCAAATTTTCCCTTCTCTTTGTCTTGTTGATTACGGGGATTCTCTTTCAGGACTAAGTCACCCACCTGATATGTTCTAGGCTTTACTTTGTGGTTGTAACTTCTGGATATCTTGTGTTGATAAGCTTTCAAGTGATCCACTGCATGCTGACAACGCTCATCCAATAGTTCCGATTCCTATAACCTAGACACTTTGTAATCCTCATCTGAAATGATCCCTTTTAGTGACACTCGTAGTGATGGTAGTTCATCCTCAATAGGTAAAATGGCTTCTAATCCATAGACTAGAGCATAGGGTGTGGCGCTTGTCAGGGTATGGATGTTGGTTCGATAAGCCCACAAAGTAGGGTTCAGTTGAACGTGCCAATCATGTCCAACCTCGTTGACGGTTTTCTTCAATATTTTTAGGATGGTTTTGTTTGAGGCCTCTGCTTGGTTGTTTCCTTGAGGGTAGTATGGTGTAGAAAACCAATATTGTATATGGAACCTCTCACAGAGTTCTTGGACATCTTGATTCTTGAAGGGTTTTTCGTTATCTGTGATAATGGATTGAGGAATTCCATACCGACAGACGATGTAATTCAAGATGAATGATGAATTTTTTTTTCCTATGATGGTGGTCAAAGGAACAACTTCAATCCATTTCGTGAAGTACTTTGTGGTTGTGATGATAAACTTGTGTTTGTTGGATGAAGATGGGTGTATTTTACCAACAAGATCCAAACCCCACTGACAAAAAGGCCATGTTGATGCAAATGGTTGCAACTCTTGTGTTAATGCATGTATCAAATTCCCATGGATTTGACATTTTTGGCATCTTTTGACATATTGAAAAGACTCCTTCTCCATATTTGGCCAATAATACCCCAAATGTCAGAGTTTCTTAGCTAAAGTTAGGTCACTTGAATGTGTGCCACAGATACCCTCATGAAGCTCACATAAAGCAGTTTCAACTTTGTTACACTCTAGACATTGAAGGAGAGTACCATCAAGACCTCGTCAATAAAGCACATCGACTATTAGGGTGTGTCGAGCTGCTTGTTGGATGAAATTTTGATTTGTTTCTAGGATAAATTGGGTGGGAGGGTATTGTCTTTCAAATAGGTGTAGATTTTCCCATAGGTAGAAGTGTCAGCCTTAGCTAGATGGTAGATGACTTGGTATTCGGGGTTGTCATAGGCGTGGTTAAATATTTGTTCCACCATGAATTCATAACGGGCTCATTTCTTAGGAATCTATAAGAGAGAAGCAATGGTAGCCATGGCATCAGTAGCTTTGTTGTTGCCTCAAGGAATCTTCTCAAATTTTATCGCCACAAAGTAATTTTTGAAGTCATCAGCCATTATTTTATATGGAATTAATTTGTCATCTTTTGTTTGGTAATCATCGTTCACCTGATTAATGATTGGTTTGGAATCACCATATACATGTAACTTTGTGATCTTCCACTCGACTGCTACTTGGATTCCAATGATCAATGCTTTGTATTTGCTTGTGTTGTTTGTGCAAGGAAACATCAGTTTGTAGGACTTGGGAATGGTAGGTCTGTGTGGCGAGATAAACAAGATTCCTGCGCCTGATCCATGTTGTGTATAAGATCCATCAAAGTACAACATCCATTATTGTGTAGATATTGTAAGGACATCAACATCTAGAAACTCAATGTTCATTGGATGATTGTCTTGCAATGGTGCTTCAGCTAGTTGATCCACTATGGCTTGACCCGTGATTGCTTTTCAGTCCACGTATTGGATGTCAAACTCACTCAATATCATGACCCATTTAGCTAGTCTTCTTGTTAGGGCAGCTTTGTTGTGTAGATACTTTAAGGGATCAATTTTGGCTATTAGTTTAATGGTGTGAGTTAGCATGTAATGTCTTAGTTGTTGGGTATAAAATACTACCGCTAGAAAATATTTTTCGATAAAGGTGTAGTTGATCTCATAACCATTCAAGGTCATGTTGATGTAATAAATTTCCCTTTCCTTTCCTGTGGAATCTTCTTGTGCGAGTAAAGCGCCCAAAGATACTTCAGTTGTTGCAATGTAGAGTAGCAATGGTTTTCCTTTAGCTAGTGGTACAAGTATGGATGGTGACATCAAATATTGGTTGAGTTGATTAAAGGTTGCTTCACACTTGTCATCCCATTTGAAAGAGACATTCTTGTGTAATAAGTGGTTGAAAGGGTGAGTTTTATCAGCCAGTTGCACAATGAACCTCCTGATAGATTGGAATCTTCCTTGTAAAGATCTGAGTTGACTGATATTTTTAGGAGGCATCTCCATGAAGGCTTTGACCTTTGCGGGAATATACCCCAAAATTTTAGTTGATGTTATGCCAAATACACATTTCTTGGGGTTCAACCTTAGATTGAATTTCTCTAGTCTAGTGAAGATCTTGTCTAAAATTTCTAGATGTCCCTCTCTAGTGAATGATTTGGCCAACAAGTCATCTACATAGTCTTCCATAAAAGTGTGCATCATGTCATGGAAGATGGTGGTCATTGATCTCTGATATGTGGCGCTAGTGTTTTTCAACCCAAAAGGAATTACATTCCAGCAGAAAGTGCCCCAAGGACATGTGAAGGCCATTTTATCTTGATCTTCGGGTGCTATCTTTATCTTATTGTAACCTGAAAAGCTATCCATAAGTGAGAGAACTTCATGTCTAGTTCTCAAGTCTATGATGATGTCAATGTTAGGTAGAGGAAAATCATCTTTTGGGAAAGCTTTGTTAAGATCCCTGAAGTCTATACATATCCTGATGCTTTTTTCTGGTTTCACAACTGGCACAATATTTCATATCCACTCGACATAGTCAATAGGTCTGATAAATCCCACGTTTAGTAGCTTCTTCAATTCGGCTTTTACCAAGAGGGCGATATAAGGGTACATTTTTCTCAACTTTTACTTTACTAGTTTTAAGCCAGGTGGTAGTGATAAATGACACATGATGAGTTCTAGATCTATGCCTGGCATGCCAACATAGGACCATGCAAAATTGACTTTCCTCTCTTCAAAGAATTTAGTGAAACTGGGTTTTTCCTCCTTTACCATGGATGTTGCTAGATGCAGGGTCTTCACTGTTTCAGTTGTGTTGACATTGATGGATTGTGTAGGCTTAGCCAGCACTAACGATCTCTCTTAATAGTGCTTGGGAAGAGTGTCAAATCTTCCATGTCTTGGTGCCTCAGAGAGGTTTTCACCTTGAGATGCACTCTTTATTTTTACTTGACCTAATAGTTTCATTAGATGGTTTTCACTATTAGATGCATTTTTGTTATTCATTTTGTAGCTGGAGGATTTGGTACTCCCCTTATTTAAATCCTCGTTATGTGGTCCATTGATGGAACATGTTTCAGGATTGTTTGAACAAAGGAAGTTAACGATGGCATCATCATTTGAAAAGACAGGTATGTCAAGCAACTCATTTTGCTCCCAGTCAATCAGTTCAGGGTGTATTAATGGAAAGGAATCCTCAAATTGGCTATGATCAAGAGGGGTGAGTGTCATGATGGAAACATTGTCAGAATGTCCAATGGAAATATCGAGGTCTATGATGTTACTCTCTTCTGAAGTATCTATCTCACTCAAAATATGATCGTCTTCACTTGAGTCATCGATATGTTGTAATCCAATTTCAAGTGGTCTATAACCTGAGCTTTGTCCCTCCGTACATGTTGGTGTATAGTTTTGTACCACATCAATTTCCTTATCATGACAAGAATCTTCAGAGAGGGAATCCCATTCATGTTCATTGGAGTCTGTTTCGGAACTATCTCTTAATTGAAGGATTCTCTTGACAACTTGCTTTCTGGTTTCTTCTTTTTCTTCTTCCCTATACCCTAGTCTCGTCTTGCCCTTTGAATTCATTGTGATGGGATGTATTGGTTCTATGATGTCATCTTTCCTTTTACCAATAGGACCTTTTCCCTCATACCCCATCTTTTCGAAGATTGTCTTGCCTTTGTCATACTGCTTTGGTAGTACATTTGAAGTGGATGCTTGTGATTGTTCTTTGTCCTTGTACAACCAATTCAAAACCTCCTTGTCTTCTGATTCATCCACTAAGGTGTCTGCTCTTACAAATTTTCCATCAAAGAGTGGTTGGTTGTGATGATTGTTGTCTTGATGTTGATGGTTGTCCATATGACTTAGGAGAAGATGAAAGTTGTGATAAACACAAGGATTGCTCAAATGAGTATTCCCCCATGCCTTTGTCTTTCAATTGGATCTTTTAAACTTTGTTTGATAAGGCATTGAGTTGACTTTTGTGATTCGATGGAGTAGACTCACTGATACCCTTATCTTTTGATTGGTCCTTTTTCTCCACCCACTTTGACAAGGCATTTAGTTTTTTTTCACTGTTGGATGAACCAAGAGTTGTAGCTTCCCTATTACATGGTACAAAAGTGTCTTGGGTTGTTCTAAGCATGTTGCAATATTTGGGGTTGTTGGAATCAACAGCAATAGTGATCTCTTGTCTGTTAAAAGGAAATTTCAAACACTGGTGATATGTCAATGGTACAACTTGCATCTCATGAATCCATAGATGTCCCAAGAGAATGTTGTATTTCAACTCTTTATCCAACACTTGGTAGACTATGTCTTTGACAACTGGTCCTACCTGAATTGGTAAGACAATCAATCCTTAGGAGGATCTCTCTTCATCATCATATGATTTTATTATGATTTTCCTTCTAGGATCAATAACATTTTCAGAATATCTGAGTGCATGGACAAGTTTTAGAGTGCAGATATTTAAGCCAACTCCTCCATCTATTAGAACACGTTTGATGTGATGTTTAAGGATTAAAACCTCAATGTGGAGGGAAACATTATGTGGATGGGTGATGGATACATCATCATTTTTGGAAAATGATAGGCAATGTGGTGCAGTCAAATGTCCCACCATAGTCTGAAATTGGAAAACTTCCAGATTGTTTAGTACCGTGGTGGCAACTAGAGATTGTTCTAAGATTTCCCTATGAGTGGGTGAAATCTTGAGAAGTTCTAATATGGATAGTTGGGTGGGTATTTTCTACAACTTATCAACTATGTTATATTGGGTTGTAGGGACAACAGTAGTTGTTTTGGACGTGGAAGGGGTAGATCCTTTCAATGTTACCTTGGCTTGTCTTCTTGTGATTGCATTGATCAGTGAATTGTCTTTCTTTTCTTTGATTTTAACGACATTGATTTGGTTGTCATTTGCAGCAATGTTGGTGACCAAATTTATTGGCACAAGGTCATTGATTTGATATGAAGTGGTGTCGATATCATGATGTTGAATTTTAGTTGTAGCAATGTTTCTTTGGTTCTTGATTTTTATGTCCTTGGTTGGATTCTCAACCATCTCAACACAATGAATGGTAGAATCATAGACATAGTTTACGTTTTTAGCTTTGGTATTTGAAGAAGAAGATTCCCCCTTTTTCATAGTTGGGTAGAGGGTTCTTGAACGCTCCATGATCATTGTTTTTTTGGAGTCCTTCTACAAATATCATCTTGTTGTTAATCAAGTCTTGTATCAAGTGCTTCAATTGCATGCAATCATTGGTTTTATGCCCTTTTTTTTATGAAAGTTACAAAAATGTGCATCATTCCACCATGGAGGCTTAACTTGTGGCTCCCAATTTCTTTCCTCTGGTAATGTTATGACTTTAGCTTCAAGAATTTCCTTTAATGTTGATTCTAATGATTGTCCCAAAGGTGTTAACTTTCTTTGATTTGAGGATGTTCGATATGATGGTCTTCTAGATCCAGCATTACCTTGATTGTTGTTTTGGTTGGCATTTTGGTTGTTGTTTTGGTTGTTGGGTGGATTGTTGTTCTGATTAGTTTTGGTGGCAATTGTTGTTAAGTTGAATATAGGTTTTTCATTTTGGTTTTCAATTGTGCCATCATTGTTACCCACATTCTTGTTTTGTTTCCAAAACTTTGGTTTGTCACCGTTGTTGTAATTGTTGGAGGAATTTGATGAGTTGTTTTCATTGTAAAGTTTTATGACTCCTCTTTTGACCAAAGCTTCTTCAGTTTTAATCCCATTTTCAATCAATTTTTTGAAGGTAGGTGGACATTGTAATTCTAATTTGTAGCTCATCTCATCATTTAGGTTATTAATAAATATTTCCATCTTTTCTTTTTCAACTACGGGATGAGAATACCTTGCAAATAACCTTCTCCATTTTTGTAGAAAAGTGAGGAACGATTCACCCATTTTTTGTTTCAAGTTGCAAAGGTCTTTCATTGTTATATCATGGTGGATGTTATAAGAATATTGGGTGATGAACTTGTTAACCAATTCTTCAAAGGTTCTAATTGGTGGTGCGAGTTTGGAAAACCATTCAAGGAATTGTCCACCTAGACTTTGTGGGAACAATCTCATCAAATAAGTTTCTTCATGAGAAAATTCAAGACTCATGGTTCTAAATTCCCTCACATGATCTATTGGATCGGTTTTACCATTGTATTTGTCATACTTTGGGAATTCACAATGTTTGGGAAAAGGAATTATGTGGATATCTTGATGGATCGGTTTTACCATTGTATTTTTCATACTTTGGGAATTCACAATGTTTGGGAAAAGGAATTTTGTGGATATCTTTATCAAAAGGATATGGAAAAATGTCTTGGATCAAGTATCATTTTGAGGTTCCCCTTTGCATATCAAAAAATTTGTTGTTGAAGGTTCTTCATTTGATGAGTTAAGGCAACCACTTGTTCTTTTTCTTTTTCAAGTTTTTTGGGAGGTGATTTCAATTGATTAACATCAAATTCATCAGGCAATTTGACACCTTATTTAGCCAACATTAGGAGGTATTTTTCCCCATTTCTTTCAAAAATATTTTCTAAGCACTTGTGGAAATTAAGATCTTCTTCAGCATTTTGGATGTATTCCTCATTTATTTCTTCCCCTTCATTGTTGTGGATTCCATGGAAAGGATTCTCTTTAGCTTTAGCCATAGTGTTTTGCATTTCATTGTTTTGAGTTTCGATGTTTTGAGTTTCAATGTTTGGATTTTCGATGCTTTGAGTTCCAATGTTTTGTGTTTCAATTCTTTTTGTTTAACGCTCTTTTTCCTTGATTTTATGTTTTTGTAACCATGTTTGAATGGACATACAAGTGTTATACTTTGACTAAACTTTGATCTTTGTTTGGAAGAGTGCCAAGGATTACGACTAAGTCAAATAGAATGACAAATTCTATTGATGAGACTAAGTTTTATTTGATTATAAAGCTTTGTTTCATGATGAAAGGATGATAAATCCTAATGTTGAAACTAGGCTTAACAATCGAAGATGTGATAAGTTTGATTATTTAGTAACTTTGAAATGTTAGATCTAGGTTTAGATTGGAGAATTCCACTTGTAGAGGTCATTTTTAACAAGTTTAAAGTTTGTGGTATTTGAGGAATGATTCTGGACTGAAAAAGATTTTGAATTTTGGTTCAAACTGTGGAACAGGGGATAAATTTAACTCTCGAGTTTTGCATTTAATGGATGTGCTAAAACAAAGCCTAAATGTGCTAAAATATTGCACAAATGTGCCAAAATAGAGAATGAATGCATTGGAAGATTGCACAGATGCACTATAAGATTGTCTAAACACACTCAAACAGAGGGTTGATGTGCTAAAATATGCAATGTATGCACTATAACAGAGGGTAAATGCATTGGAAGATTGCACAGATGCGCTATAAGACTGCCTAGATGCATTGAATTTAGAAAATGCCATAGTTTCTTGCAAGTTTATTTGATTTTTCTGATTTTTTAGTCAGAGAATTGGTTGTTTCAAAGGATGTTTTCTAAATCAAGGTTTTCACTTGTAGTGTGTGATGTTTTGTTTGAAATTTTTTTAAAAACACATTGGTAAAACACATCAAACATGTACAAATTAAGGCTATGTAGGACAATATTTACTAGATTCCCATTTGGATTTTACTCCAGTTGCACCTACTTTTAGTGGATGATTAGAAGCTTGACCCCATTGTCTCCCACTCAACGACCCTCACTTCTATGGGGCAGCCAAGCTTCAGTACCCATGAATCTCTCATGGCATAATTTTCATCTGTACTAAAAGCCACAAAAATGTGGGACAACTTCAAAGGTTAGACCTTTTGCACCAGTGAATAGAATAAGGATTTTGGCTTGCTATAACAAAGGGTTCTAGTATAGGCATTTCGTTCATGGGGGATCATCCATTTGGCAAGAGACCATCGCTTCCCTACTTTTTGGAACAATCCTCATGATACTTGAACTTTCCTCAAGTACCCACATTTATATCCTAGTTGGAAGTCGCTTGGCTTTAGCGTGTTACTGGTTGGTTCATTCCATTGGGTGATTACTTTTTCCCACAAGGCAGACCCTCTATGGATAAAACAAAATAAAAATGGATGGGTCTGAATTTTTGGTCACCCAGTTAAGGGGAGAGCATATGCCTACCATTCATCAAGCACAGAAAACATGGTGTTCTTTAGCCTTTTAATTAAGCTAGATGCCTATCTTAATCAAAAGAAAGCATTAAATAACTCCATCCCCTACATAAATCATTAGTAGTTGCATAATTTTTTCTTTGATCGGCATATCACCCACCTACAAGCAGAAAACAACAATTAGTTCTCAGGATTTTAAGATTTTGCAAATTTAAACAGATGAGCTAAAACAGTCATCCAATGTGCTAAAATATTGTCCCAATGTGCTAAAACAACTACTCTATGCGCTAAAATAACTCATGTATGCACTACAAGAACTAATGAATGTGCTAAAATAACTAATGGATGCGCTAAAATATTGACTGAAAGCGCTAAAAGACTCCATGTATGCACTAAAATAGTTGCTCAATGCGCCGAAAGAAATGTCGTATGCACCATAACAGACCTCGTATGAGCTAAAAGATTTGTCGTATGCACCGTAAAAGAAATCAAATGTGTGAAAATATTTGTCAGATGCGGTAAAAGAACTCATGGTGGTGCTAAAAACATCATGTCCAAGCTGTTTACAAAAACTTTTCCAAAAAATTGTTAAAAATGGGGCTGAGCCCCACAATCGGTGCCAATTTTATGTGTGTGTGAATTGTGAGAGTTAGCAAATCAATACTAAAGCACACAAACACCAATGAGATGTATTATATTAAATATTTGAATCAAAATAACTAATCTATTTGTAGCAAACAAATCTCTAAAAAAAATTTATTGTTCTCTATTCTCAAGGATTCATTAAATCATTTGTCTCTTGGATTTTGTATGTGCACTATGATTGTTAGAATGACAACTTGAGAAATGAGATGCTATTCAAAATGCAAGAAAACTAAGTTCCTACATGAAACTATGTGATTAGAGCCATGATACTATGATAATGGTGATATTGACAAATGGATAATGATGTTGCATAAAAAGCTAAAATGATTCTGCATATGCTCAAATATTAACTATTGATATAATAAACTAAAATGCAATTACAAACTAAGACATGATTCTAAGTTAGAATAATAAAACAATGCAACTTGCTAAATTTTAAATGATCAAATTCTAAATGATCCAATGCTCCAAAGCTATTCATGCATAATAAGTTTGCTAAAAGATGGGATGATAAATGTTGTGGCAAAGGGTTGTATTTATAAGATTTTCAAAGCATCTTGTGATGTGAGAGCGATTGACAGTCCAGATTCAAACATGAGGGATGAAAGGTGGAGATGGAAGAATCAAGGAGGATGTTCCTTTGACCAAGGGCAACATGCCAAATGGATGAAGGAATAAAGTGTGTGAGGAATAAACCATGTGTTAAAAGTTTGTTGAAGATAATTGGTTGAAAATAATGTAATTGTGACATTTGATGACATGGCCAAAAAGTGTTGTAGACATGTGACTAGTTTTGAATTTGAAATTATTCAAACTTAGTGAGTAGATATTTAATTAAATAAAAACAAACTATATTCATTTGTTTATTTACTTAAATTTAGAAGAATGGGGCTTAGGATGAAGAATTTAGAAAAGTGTGAACTATATAAATAAATTGAGAATTTATTTATAAGTAGATGAATAAAGGGAGTTCATTAATTAAATAGCTAGTATTTAATTAATTAATTGTCTTGACTGATTTTAGGTGTATACACTAAGTATGAGCCAAAGTGTCTACCATCTAGAGCCATTCTAAGTTTGAGTTATGGAAAAGAGGAACAACTCTCTATTCTATTTATCATTTAACGGTTCTTCTAGTCTCTAGGTTACTTCCTTGAATCTTATATCAAAATCTATGATCGATTCATCTTCCTACTGAGATAATTCTCTTAACTTTCTTACTCCCTCCATTGGGAGTTCTGGACTATCAAAATTTTCTAAAAGGGCTTGTTTCACTTTGTCCCAAGGCTTATGGTTCTGGGGGTATACTTTTTGATACCACTTTAGTAGTTCATCTCTCAAAGAATTGATGAATTCAAATAGCTTTATGCTTTCTCTTTGTTCGTTTCTACTTTACCATATTGTCTCTAATAACAATACATGATTTGCAGTGTTGTTAGTATCTTTCTTAAAGATTGGAATCTTCCCAATTGTAGCCATGCCTTCTTTTGATGTTTTTTCCTCTAGATTTATTGTAATGCTTCTTTGATTGCTAAATATGGATTTGGACTCAGTGTCATTTTCTGCCCTTCGCTAGTTATTTTATTCCTCTCTGGTTCTCCACCCAATAGATTGATTATTACCTTCTATAGTATCCCAATTTATTGTAGCTATTGTCCATAATTTAGGTTTTCTACCTTCCTCTCTTTCATCCTTTGACTTTATGTGTGTTATATCTGGAATAAGGGGTGACTCCTAGTCCAAATTTGATGTTTGTTCTTCATACCTTTTCATTTTTTATCATGTCTTTTTGCTAATGGTTGGTACCAATTTATGGTTAGTTAACAAATCATCAAGATTAAGATTAGGTTCCACCACTTTTCCCTTTTCCTCTTTTGCAGTATCCTTGGCTTTCGGATCCTTTCCTCTTCCTTCCTTATTGTTGGCTACACCCACATCGGTGCACTCAGTAGCACCCTTCTTGGTGCACTCCCCTCTTTTCTTTATAATTTCTACTTCCATTTTGCTCACTTGCTCTTTATATTTCCTTTCTATTTCTCTTTTGCGGTACCTTTCTTCTCTTTCCTGGATTTGTTTCAATTTCCTTTCTTTTGTATTTATTTCCCTTCCTATTTTAATGATTTTAGATATATCTCCTTTTCTCTTGTTTTCTCCTATTCCCATATATGTCCTTTTTTTGGACTTTCATTATTTTTCCCCTATAAGTATCTTAATTTTTTAGAATGTCTTGAACATTCATATCTTTTCAATGATCTCTAGGATCCCTCGCCTCTTTCCATTCATCATCCCCTAATGGCCTTAACCCCTCTCATAGAGGTGGCCCTTAGGGTTTGGAGAGATTTTAATTTTTTTCCAAATTTCCTCCTTTTTCCTACTTTATGCTTCTAATTTCTTTACTGCTTACTCTAGGGTCCTGGAAATGGAACCAATTTTGGAAAGAGAAATGGGTAAAGTACAATCCAAATATTTGTACTCTAGCACTCCTTGTGTAGTTTGTTTATACCCTAGAGGATATAGTAAGAGAAACAAGCATGTGTTGTAGTAATCTAGAAGGCATACATGTCACATAACATCATATCATAAAAGAAAATATTTATAGATTCATGACACACATATATAATCCTTATAACTCCTTATATTATATCATAAGTAGGTACAAAATATAGGTCTTAGTCTTTGCTTCACTATCTATCATTTTCCTATCTTATCTCTCATATCCCCTCATCTCTTATATATCTCTATGCTATCATTTATGTCATATATACATGTATTCCCTTGAAGGGACATGACTCCTAACTATAGCTAGTGCCTATTCTTGGTACCGCATACCTCTACTGGTAGCTTGTGGTATACTCTATTGTTTCCCTTAATTTTCCAACAGTACCTACTTCATGATTGTAAATTTTTCATTTTTTTTTAGGATAGATTTGGATAGTAGCTCCAAGCATCTCTTCTCACTGTGGTTTTTCCCATTTTGGGCTTCCATGTATATCTGGTGTTCTTTGTGTGAATGTGTGCTTCTATGTTGCTTAATTAATGCTTGTTTCTTTGATGTTTTGAATTTCATGATTGGAGAAGTTATTAATGGTAATTAATGTTTAATTAAAGAGTTTTTCCATATATTGATCCACCCTCCCTCAGTGTGTTGTGTGCCCTTAAATTGGTATCAGAGCTAAGTTCCTTTGAAAAGATTAATAGTTTGAGGTAGATTTGGGATGGCACACTCAGTGGCTCAAGAAGGATTATCTTCAAACAAGGCACCACTTTTTGATGGTTTCAATTATGCAATTTGGAGAGTAAGGATGGAAGAATATTTGATGGCCCTAATATTTTAGGTTTTTCAATCAATTATGGATGGATATAAGATCCTTAAATATCCCCCAAGAGATCAGGCCAGAAAGAAGGCTTGTGAGAATAATGCCAAAGCAAGAACTGTTATTTTATGTAGTTTATGTAACTCAAAGTTTGTAAAGATCATGCATTGTAGGAAAATGAAATAAGTATGTGTTAAGTTACACAACATTTGTGAAGGTGATGACAAAGCCAAAAAAGAAAAGCTTTAAACTCATCAAGATCAATTTGAAAGTATAAAAATGAAGAAAGAAGAAAATACCGCCACATTCCTACTCTAGGTTGATGAGATTGTCAACTCTATCAAAGGCCTTAGTGATGAAATGAAATAAGGTATGACTGTTGAAAAGGTACTTATATCTCTTCCCCATAAGTTTGATGCAAAATTTTATGTTGTTGAAGAAGGTAAAGATTTGAATACTCTACTATGGATGAGTTACATGGAATTTTGCTTTCCTATGAAATGAGAATTGAGAATGACAAATTAGTAAGGAAAGAGGTAGATTCAAAGTGTATAAGAAGTAACATGATCCTAATTTAGATGATGGATCAGATCTAGAGGAATAAAAATTTGTCAAAAAATAATAGAGAGGTTTTGGAAAGTATAAAGGTAAGTTGCCTTTCAAATGCTTTAATTATGGTGAAGTAGGGAATTTCATGGCTAGGTGTCTATACAAGGATTCTAGAAATGATGTGAAGTCATTTTCAAAAGGAAAAAAGGCTCAGAAAAAATAGAAAAATTTATTTATCAATGACGAAGGCTACTCATCTGATGATGATGACTAAGCCACTTTCAAAAATGAAGGAGAAAAGGCTCTATTAATGCTTATGGAAACTTCTGAAGAAGATGCAAAAATGAAGTTTGGAGATGGTGATGATGTTGAAGTAGATATTTTAGAGGAACTACTCTTTGCTAGCAAGGAAAGAAAAAGGCTAAAGAAAATAATTGTTGAATAAGTGAAAGCTAACGAAAAATTATCTCAGAATCTTGAGAAGGCAAAGAAGATTGTCATTGACCTGAAGATTCAAGTGGAAGATGCAAAGAGGATTGAAGAATTCATGATAGAAAGGTTTCTAACAAGAGATAAGGATTGTGAAAAACTTGAAGCAAAGATTTTATCATTAAGAAATGATCTTAAAAAAGTAAATCATCAACTAAAGTTGAAGTTTGGAAAGTGATAGAGCTCCATAAGAATCTTGCAAACTTCTAAGAAAATCATGATTTAGATCATGATCATTAAAATTTGTAACCAAGGATGGGCTAAAGGTTCGGATATAAACCCTAACTTCCTAAACATGCTATCCTTAAACCCTTCAACATTATAATTTTGCAGTGACTTGTTCTCGTCGGTTTTCGGTTGAGTAAGTTTTCATTTAGGCCTTTAAATATGTCTTGTCATCGGCCCCTTCAGTTAGGAAAGATGGTCACCCCGTGTATTATCCCACACCAAATTTTCCTAAAGTTGGGTGAAGTATTTTTAGGGGTTTAAGTCATCGAAGGGTCTTATTATCGTCGGCCTAGTCATGGCCCCACCTTAAAACTAACACTTGGCATGTGCAAGAATATGGTCAGTTGGATTTGAAGATCTAATCCTCACTACCCATTGCACATCACATAGGAATTTATGGATAGCTGTCGGACAACATGCGAGGTTTGTGATATGATAACGTGTGTCCTTTCCATTTGGGGCCCGTCCCATGTACTTATGTCTGGTGACTGATAAAGCGAAGATCAATGGCTGTGATGATCCTTGCGGTACTTGATTAATTCCTGCTAGATAGCTTGTGAGGTACACGATAAGGTGACACATGGAGTTTCTCGACCATCGTGTGGATTATGGTGGTGCTCATGGAATGAGTGACATGGCTTCCAGTCAGCATTTTCTCATTGGCCAAGGGGTGACAAGCCATGGTATTGGGTTTTCAAACTCAATTTGACCGCGTCTTGGCTGCTCAATCTTCCATCTCATTTTGATATCAACAACTGATATTCAAAATAAAATATTTTTTTCTCTACAACCAGTGAGCATTAATGGTGTGCTCTCTTCAGGAGTGATCAAATTGAGTCTTGTGCGTGTGTTGAATTAATTCCCAGCTATTATAAGGAATGATATACAAATCTCCAAGTACCTAGGTGAATAACAGTGAAGAAATTGATGCCAACAATTAATTGCTTCCTCAAGCATGTAACACCAAAATTGATGAGAAAGCACCATCAGAATTGCTTGATAAATACGGATGGAGTGATTGCCATTTTCGCCATTGCATTAAATAGTTAGAATCTTTCTGAATTTGTGTAGAGTGAGGATTTTTCAATTGTGTACTTGAGAGGCTACAAGGTAGTGAGAATGAGTAAGCCAGTCACTTCAGCAATACCCATAAGGAGGTTGCCTAGACTTAACTTGTAGAAGCCACAAAGTGGCATTTTTGCACATGAGTACAAGGCACCTAAATTTTCTCCATCTATAAAAGAGAAGGCCCCTATTGAACAGCCTTCATCTACTCCCACTAGATTCTGTGGAAGATTGCAACACCAAATTATTGCTACCAAAAAGGTGGAAGAAAAGGGCAAGGAGCCCGCACCATTTTCCTCTGGAGTTCGCAAGAAAATAAGCTATGGATGTGGCTCTTATGGGAGATAGATTTCACCGATTTCTATCACAGATATCCCTTTAGAAAGTGCAATAGAGACAGACTCAAGCTACCAACAATACCACATGATGTTGAATCAAGCTGCAGTCCCAGGAATGGAGGTGTTATCGATATCGCCGATATCCGTCAAGACTCCAAGTGGGTGTGATGGTTTTGTGCCACGCAAAGACAAAGACGAGTAGGGAGCTGAAGTTTTTTCCCCTCCTCCTGCAAGGACATGAAGTGGGTGTGTGTATCATGGGTTGGGTTTTGGTGTTGGTCACTCTTCTAGTTGAGAAAGAATTGGTGTGTGGGTTTACAAATTTTGTGTTGGTTGATAAAGTTGTTATGGTGGTTGTTTTTGTTCCTTGTGTGTGATGCTTTTTTTTTTTGGTTTTTATGTTGACAGTGGGCTTTCAACGCAACATGGATGCAGGATGCAAGGCTTAGCTGGTGATTAAAGGGAAATTTTGGTGGTATCTACATTTCCCTTTTGATGATGGTTATGAATTTTGCCTCCCCGTTTTCAACTAATGATTGCAAATCACCATGTGGGGAATTTTGACATGAAACTCAAATTGATTGTGAAATGAAATATCTGAAATGTAATTGCATTTGAGCCAGATACTTGTTGCTCCATTGCACTATAAAAGGGATTTCATGGCTCATTTGCAGGGGTTTTGATTTCTAAAATTTTGAGTTTGGTATACATTTAGGGTAGAAATTAGGTATAGGAAGAATACCAATGAATAGAATAGCTAAATTGTCTTGGCTTTGAGTTGTGTATATGTTAATCTTAAAATAGTTTTAAAGAAATTACTAATATCAAAACAAATCTTGTGTCTAAAACATTTCCTCTCCTATAAGTTTTTTGCAAATTATGAATGAAATATCAAGGATATCTTTGTTCATCGTCAAATGCTTATTTGAATGTATGTCTTTCTTTTTGTCTTGGTTCAAAGAATCAATTAAATGCTTGAATAAGGTCATGAATTTGTGATAATTTACAAAGGATATGATAAGGAGTCATGTTTTAGGAGTCTAGTGAGTTTTCACAATGTAAGGCAATGTGAGAATAGTCCATGAATGTCAGAGTTAACGAATTTATGTATTACTGATTATCATATTTGTGACTCTGTAGCCCAATCGATGAGACACTACTCTATTTGCTAAAGGTATTTACATTTGAAAGATAATGATGGTATATTTGATTGTGGACTCGATATTAGAGCATAGTTCATTTTAAAATTGTTAACTATGAGGCATGTATTTGAAATACTTTCTTGTTCCTGGTGAATGAAAGGTTATGAGCTCAAAGATAATCCAATCTTGTAGTGAATTGTTTTTATTTACCCTTCATAGGAACCGATCTGTGAATTGATGTCTTCTTCACTAAATAAATCAAAATGAACACAATTGGGAATACCCTCCTAGGTCTCACAAAGCCTAAAGTGAAGAAGTGAAGTCTTTGGAACTATTCACTCGTTAAGTTGGCCATTCCTCTTAGGTACTCTTAATTATAGGAGTGGCTACTCTTTAGAGAGTTTTAAGGGTGTACTGGAAAAAACACCAGCAGGAAGAGCATTGCGATCTTGGATCAGATAATAGAAAGTTAGAGGTCACTTCATATCAAAATTGGCATTGGTTTTACTGAAATACAAAAGATAAGGTCATTGAGCAACCCATGAATGCAATTGCTAAGATTTTGGAAGAGAATGGATCTGAAATTTCAAAATTAGAACAAGTTGTTGCAATCAATGAAGGGTTTTGAACCATGGTTTCACTCAAGTACATAGAAAGAATAGAGGATCTAGAAGACAAGCTTCAAGAGGAAAAGGATACAATACCATGTTCAATCATTCCTTTTATGGTTATTATTTTAATTGTAGTCATTTTGGTCATAAGGCTATGAATTGTAGAAAGTTTCTAGAAAAAAAGAAATATTTTTGTTGGCATAAATGTATTTGCACTATTATTTGACTTCAATATCATTTTTCACAATTGCAACAATTTTAGACATATTGCTAGAAACTATAGAAGCAATTTTGTGAGTCCTCCTATGTTGGACACAAAAGGAAATAAGTCAATAAATTAGGGTGGTGAAATGGATAAAGTTTGGAAGAAGAAATCAAAGGAGCACAAATTAGAGAAGTCCATCGTGGCACAAATTTTGTACATGCCCAGAAGTAGAAAAATCTATGGATCATTGATAGTAGATGTTCAATTCATATGACCTACATACACAAGAGAAATTTCATGCACTTCAAGAAGTTTGATGGAGGAGTTGCAACTCTTGGTAACAATTTAGTGGCTAAGATTATAGGCAAGGGTATTTTGAGTCTTCATGGTAGAAAGATAAAAAGTCGTGATGTCCTATATGTATAAGGATTGAAGCACAATCTTTTGAGTATAAGTCAAATTTGTTATAAAGGTTACAAGGTTTCATTCAGTGCTAAAGGTTGTGAAATTAGGAAGATCAGTATCATTGAGTTAGTTGTAGAAGGAAACAAAATAAATCATCTCAATGAGATCAATGGGAAAATTGTTTTTCCATACAAAGAGAAAAGATTTGGCTCTAGAATAGAAGATTGGGACACATCAATTTTAATGAACTTGTAAGGATAAGCTCAAAATGAATGGTAAAAGGCATGCCAAAGATCAAGAAGCTTCCTTCTACAAGTTGTAAACCATATCATGAGGGAAAACAAACAAGAACTAGATTTCTTGCTAAGGAATATTCTATAACAAAGCCATTGGACTTGCTTCATATAGATCTATGTGGACCAATGAGGATAAAAGCATTCAAGGTGATAGGAATTTTATGATGATTACTCTAGAATGAGTTGGATTACTTTCCTAAAAGAAAAATCAGAAGCTTTTGAGAAATTTAAAGCATTTAAGGAAATGGTTGAGAATGAAATTGGAAGAACAATCAATGTTTGAGATCAGACAAAGGTGGAGAGTTCACTTTTGCCAAGTACGATGAATTATGTGAGATGCATGGAATCTAGAGATAAATTTTTACTCCTAGAACTCTACAGAAAAAGGTAGCTAAGTGGAAGAATCGAACTATACAAGAGATGGCCAAAATAATGTTAAGTCAAGAAAAGTTGTTAGATGTGTATTGAAGAGAAGCGGTTTAGACAGTTGTTTATATTTTGAATAGAGCTCAAATCATAACAAAGACTGCTAAAACACCATATGAACTTTGAAAAGGAAGACCATCTTCAGTCAAATATCTCAGAATATTTGGAAGCAAATGTTATATCAAGAGGGATGCAGTACATTTGGCTAAGTTTGATTCTAGATCTGATGAAGGTATTTTTCTTGGTTATTCTATGATAAGCAAGGCATAAAGATGTTATAAAAAAAGGTTGAAGAGGATTGTGAAAAATGTCAATGTAAGTATTGATGAAACAATACAACCTATTGATATTCTAGATGAAGAAGAAAATGAAGATCTAATCTATAATAGTGATGAAGACTTAGAAATTGGCTCAAAGACTACAATTACTAAGACTCTGACTAGGTATGCTCAGAAGAACCATGTTGATGATCAAATCATAGGAGATAAGGATAGTGGAGTTCAAACCTAGAAGAATAATTGAGAAAGAAGATGAATAGGTACAACTTTCCTTATTATAAAAAATTGAAGCAAGTTCTTATGTAGAGGCAAGCATAGAAAAGTGTTGGTTAGATTCCATGGAGAAAGAATTAACTCAAATTAAGAAAAATAAAACTTGGGAGTTGGTTTCAAGATCTAAAGACAAAGATGTCATTGGTACAAAATGGTTGTTTAAAAATAATTTGAATGAAGATGGAAAAGTAATTCAGAACAAGGCCAGACTTGTGTCCAAAGGATATGCCCAAGTTGATGGAATTGATTTTGAGGAGATATTTGCTCTGGTATTAAGGTTAGAAGTAATCAAAATGTTCTTGGCATTATTAGCATTCAAGAATTTCAAGGTTTATTAGATGGATGTTAAATCTGCATTTCTGAATGGAGAATTAGAAGAGGAAGTCTACATTGAACAAGCAGAAGGGTTCCAATGTTCAGATAAACCAAATTTTGTGTGAAAACTAAAGAAGGCTCTTTATGGACTCAAACAGGCTCCTAGAGCATGGTATTCTAGATTGGATAGATATCTGAAACAACAAGGTTTCAAAAGAGGCGGTGCAAACAGAAAATTATATAAAAATAGAAGGTGATCAATTATTGAGTATTTTTGTTTAAGTTGATGTCATTATCTTTGGAGTCAATAGTGATGTTATGTACAAAGGGTTATGGGATGAAATGTATAATGAGTTTGAAATTTCAATGCTTGGTGAATTGTCTTTCTTTCTTGGCCTATAGATCTCTCAATCAGACAAAGGTATATTCATTTCTCAAAAAAAGTACATAAAATAGATGTTAAACAAGTTTAAAATGGAAGGATGCAAATTGGTGAGTAAACCTATGGTTATCGAATGTAAATTGTGTAAGGATGATGAATCTGATTTGGAAAATCAGACTTCGTATAGGTCAATGATTGGTAGTTTTCTATATGTAACTGCATCTAGACCAAATATAATGCAAGCAGTAGGGATGGTAGCTATATTTTAAGAAGCAGCTAAGGAAAATCATGTCAAGGTAGTAAAAAATATGTTTAGATATCTGAAAGCTACAATGGATTTTGGTTTGTCATATCCTAAGAGTGAAAAAATCACATTAACCACATACACAAATGTAGATTGGGCAGGAAGCATAGATGACCAGAAGAGTACAAGTGGTGGAAATTTATATCTTGGTGATAGTCTTCTATCCTAGTTAAGAAAAAAGTATGATTTAGTATCTTTATCTATAGAAAAATGAAATTACATTAAAGTAGCTTCATCTTGCACTCAAGTATTGTGGATGAAGCATAACTTAAAGGAGAAGAAAATAGAGCTTGATGAACCCATTTCTATTATTTGTTATAATACCAGTACTATAAATATTTTTAAAAATATGATGATGCATTCAAGGACAAAACATATTACAATTAAGTATCATTTTCTTAGAGAGAGGGTTGTAGACAAAGAAGTGAAGTTGGAGTATACTGACACTAAGGAGCAAATTACAAACATTTTCACAAAATATCTTCCCAAGGAGACTTTTGAGTATCTCTGGAAATAGTTAGGATTTATTTCTCCCTCCTCTTGAATCAAGAGGAAGTATAGGTTGAGGGGGAGTATTGACTCCTTGTCGCAAGCATGCTTGGTGGCCCTGCGGAACAATTATTAGGCAAGAAAGGTCACAAGGGGAGAGAGAAGTTCAAAATGAAAGGAGTAATGAATCTAGAAGGATTCCAAGTGCTATTAGTATCATGTTTTCCTTTTTTTCATTGATGTCAAAAGGGGGAGAAAGACATCCAAAATTCTATATCTTTCAAAATCTCAAGAACTCCAATTGTATCACATAGGGGGAGTTTTGGATAAATTGTCTTGATGTACTAATAGCATTTTGTTATTTGCCATCAATGAAAAAGGGGGAGATTGTAGAAAAAAAATTGTAATTGATGTCAAAGGTTCTTGTGATGTCAAAGGATCTCATTGATGTCAAAGGAGTGATGCCAATACATCAATGAGAATTGAATGTGAATAACTTTTTCATGTCTAATATTTTGAACTTTGGAAGTATTATTGTCATGTTATATCAAAGCATTTGACATTAGGAAGTATTGTGATCAGTTGTAGAATATTTATTTTATCTTTTTTGTGAAGAATACTAATTTTATTATGCTTGAAATATCATCTTCTATTTACTATTGTTGTTGGAAGTAGTTTGGAAGTGTTTGCAGAATTTTTTATGTGGTTTTCTACTCATGCACTGTGTTTTATTGTCTTTCTCTAGATTCTATCATAGTTGAATGCTATGGCATGTGGTTTAGACCTAAATAAATGCTACTCATTTTGTATTAGATTTCAAATTTTCATGGGTTAAGCTTCATCAAACAAAAAGTTATAAGCAACATAGTGTGTTCTATGTTGGTTTTTTGACTGAGGATAACGTCTAATTGTTTGCACCAAAGAAAGGAAGTGTGCACCAACTAGAGGAAGAATGTGAAGGTCCAATTTAAGATCTCTAAAGGAACTGCTTAACATCATTTATTTTTGGTGACAACCAAATTGATTTAGGATTGACCTGTTACACTTTTTCATTTCAATTTGAATTAAGGTCTACCCTTAGCCAACCTAGCTAATTCTAGATGGTGTTAAGAGGTTCTTAGCTAACATGAAATATTGATAATGTATTGGAATGTATATTTATTACTAGGATTCATTCAATGTGTATAAGAGTGTTGGAATGATATGTAGCTAGTTACCTTAATGTATATTATAGTGTGATGTAATGTGAGTTGCATTCCAATCATTGTGTGACATTATCAGAAGATCATATGTTATGTAGAAGAGTGTCTAAACATAGATAAAATCAAGTGCAAGTTGTGTTATCAGTATTGTAGATCCAAAAATTATATCTATGTAATCAGGTGGGACTGGTGTCTTGCCTATTGATTTGGTGCTCAAATATTTGTGTTGTGTAAGGAAATTAGAGTAGCGGAAACAATTTCCTACACCAATCTTGAGAATATATATTATGCAAAATTTAAAATTGATCTAATAGTTACAGAAAAACTAGAAACACATTCAACAAAAAATAAACAATCAACACAATATATATGTGGGGAAAACCCTTTTGGGAGAAAAACCCCACACTCTAAATCCAACACAATGTATTAATTTTTTTTGAAATAGATTACAACACACTTACAATGCAAGTTCTTACAAGAGTCTTCACCTCAACTCAATCTAGAGGAATCTCACCAGCATTCTGATAGCATATAGACTTGCAAACTAACTCTCATGCCTCAAAATGACAATCTCAAAGTACCAATATATAATATTACATTTCATATGAGAACCTTCTAGAGATAAAGAATTTCTTTTTAGAAATATATAATAAAATCTCATAGAAAACTTATCTCTATCTCCATATTAAAGATACTTCTCAAAATAGTCACTTTTCACCTATCACAAAATATTATTTTCTTGGCTTGCTTTATTTTTATTTCCATGAAAGATTGAGACACTTCCTTTTTGTTTTAAAATGCTTTATTTCTAACATTCTCCCACTTTTTGAACACCTTGCATGAGCCAATAGAAAATAGGTTGTTAATTGTTGGGGGCTGAAAGGCCCATTAATTCATAACACTATCTGAACTTCTATATGCTCACAGGCTTAGTTAATACATCTACAACATTCTTCACTGTCTCTACCTTTTCCAGCTTCACCCTGCCATCTTTGACCATATCTCTCATGAAGTGATACTGAACATCAATTTTTTTGGTCCTAGCATGAAAATTTGTGTTCTTCGCAAGGAAAATTGCACTATGACTGTCACAATAAACTATAACTACATTGTGTTTCAATCCAATATATGAACACAAATTCTTTATCCAAAAGGCTTCTTTACAGGCATGAGTAGCTACCATAGACTCTGCCTGAGTAGTGGAAAAAGTGACCACAACCTGTCACTTGCTCATCCAACTGATTGCACCACCATTAAGAGTAAACACATATGCACTGGTGGACCTTCTGCTATCGACATCACCAACCCAATCTAAATCCACAAAACCATGAATACTCAAGGAATGTTGATCTCTTGTACCATGAAAACATAGAGTACTCTATTGTACCTTGCAAATATCTGAAGACCCTCTTAACTACATCCCAATGCACTCATCCAGGATTAGACATAAAACGAGAAAGAACTCCCATTGCTTGGGCAATATCTGGTCTTGTATAGACCATAGCATACATTAAGCTTCCAAATGAACTCTAGTAAGGCACTATGTTCATGTCGTCCATCTCTGATGAGGATGTAGGACATTGTGAAATAGAGAGATTTGTTCCCAATGTAACAAGAACAAAAAGTGTTTTACAATCTTGCATGTTGAACCTTTGAAAAAAAGAACAAACATACTTACTTTGGCTAAGCCATAGCTTTCTATTCTCATGATCTCTTCTAATCTCCATCCCAATTATGTGTTTTTCCACACCAAGATCTTTCATTTCAAATTTCATAGAGAGCTGAGATTTCAATTTTGCAATCAAACATTTTCCTTTCCCAATAAACAACATGCCATCAACATATAAAGCAATTACCAAGAAACAATCACCATTAGATTTAAAATATTCACAGTGATCAGATTTAGACTGCACAAATCCCAAACTCAACACATATCTATTGAACTTTTGGTACCATATCCTAGAAAAAATTTTAAGGCCATAAAAATATTTCTTTAGCTTACAAACCAACTTGATTTTACCTTTTACAACATAGTGCTCTAGTTGTGTCATATAAATTTCTTCCTCCAAATTACCATGAAGGAACACAATTTTCACATCATTTTGTTTCACCTCTAGATCATAAGCTACTGCAATAGATAATAAAAAATGAATGGATGTCATTTTAGCAATAGGAGAAAAATCCTCACCGTAATCAATACCTCAACCTAACAGTATCCCTTCACAACCAACTATGCCTTATACTTTTCAATATTTCCATCCAAACTAATCTTTTTCTTAAACAACCATTTACACCCAACAAGTTTCTAACCTTCAGGAAATGGTACATGGTCCCATGTATCATTCCTTTTAAGGGCTGTCATATCTTCATCCATAGCTATTTTCTAGGACTCTGCATCATTCATACCCAAAGCCTCTTGCACAGATCTTAGTTCATCAACATTAGTACTCAAAGAAAATATACATTTCCAATCATTAGGTGAATACCCATACCTTTGAGGTGGTTTCCTTTTCCTTGTATACCTTTGAACAAGCTGAGGTGGAGGATCTTCCACTTCTTCCTCCTCTTCTTCCTCTTATGAAGATTCAAAGCTTGATGAGTTCTCCTCAACTTCTTTTCTATTTTGGGGTCTTAATTCAACTTCCTCAGGCATAGAATGAATTTCAAAACAAAATCCTTTTCCTATTCAATTTATTTATTCTGTTCTGGCTAAAAATTAATAGGAGAAGATTTAGTCTCTCTAAAAGTAACACTTCTGGAATAAATTAACTTTTGTGCAATAGGGTCCCAAAGCTTGTATCATTTCACACCATAGTTGTAGCCAATGAAGATACATTTGAAAGCCTTAGAATCCAATTTTGTTCTCTTCTCATTAGGCACATGTGCATATGCCTCACAACCAAAAACTCTCAGATTTCTAAGTGAAGGCTTCTTCCCCTACCATGCCTCCATTGGTGTTTTATCAACAAGTGCTAATGTAAGAGATCTATTTACAAATAACAAGCAATGGCAACAACTTTAGCCCAATTTTTTTTTCTAGATCAGCTCCACTCAACATTCTCCTAGCCTTCTCCATCAATGTTCTATTCATTCTTTCTGCAACTCCATTCTGTTGGGGAGAATATGGAGTTGTAGTTTGTCTTTTAATCCCACAATCTGTACATAATCAATCAAATTCTGCAGAACAGTACTCACTACCATTTTTCAGTCCTCAAACATTTAATTTTCTTTCCAGTCTAAGTTTCTACCATAGACTTGAACTCCTTAAAATGACTGAAAACTTCATATTTACTCTTTAAAAAATATACCCATGTCCTCTTATTGAAATCATCAACTAAAGTAACATAATAAACTAATTTACCAATAGAAGAAACATCAACAAGACCAAATACATCATAATGAATCAGATCCAAGATACATGAAGACTTATGAGAAGATGAGTAAAAATGAACGTGGTTTTTTTTTCCATAAATACAATGTTCACATAAATCAAACTCTAGATTGAAATCATTCAACCCATCAACGAGGTTCTTATTTTTTAGGGCTTTTAAACCCTTCTCTCCAATGTGGCCAAGCCTTTGGTGCCATAACAGGGTATTCTCTGTAGGAAACTTTTATTCGGTAGATAGAGCACCCTTGGATACCCAGAAGCCACGACCATCCACAGAAGAGGAAACCATCTATTTTTTTAGCGAAGTAGTTTTTGGCTTGATCTTATCAAAAGTGTTACTTTATTCAACTGTGCAAGCATAGAGCTGGTACAATGTACCCAATCTGCTTCCTATCACTATCACCATAGCACCTCTCACCATTTTCAAACCTACTTCAAAAAATTGTACATGCACACCCACATCTATTAGCTTGATAACAGATAATAAATTTCTTACTAGTCCTGGGATATGCAAGACACCATCAAATCATCTAACTCTACCATCAAAAAATTTCACATGAATACTACCACGACCAATAATATCAAGGAAAAAATCATCACCCAAATACACCTTACCACCATCATAGTTTTCATACTTACTAAACTAGTTTTTGTTAGGAGTCATGTGGAAAGATGCACCTGAGTCTATCAACCATACATTATCACCTACACAAGTGGCCAAGAATACAATAAAGGCATCTCCATCTTCCTTTTCAGACTCAAAATCAAAATCTTGCTTCTTCTTCTTCTTTACATTCCTTTCAGAAGTGTTTGGGTTTTCCACAGTTCCAACATATTACCTTGGACTTACCAGGAGATTTTGATCTCCCTTTATTTTTGGACTTGGAATGGCCACGTTGCTTCTCATCTTTGCCTTGTTCTTTTCATCTTCCTCGAACACTCAAAGCCTCTTTAGTGTTCAGAGAGACCTTCCTTCTCATCTCTTTAGAGAGTAGAGAACCAACAACATCTTCCATCTTCAAGATGATAGAAGTACTCCCAATGGCCATGACTAGGTTGTCCCATGAGTCTGGCAACGAACACAGCAAAGTTTGGAACCTTTCTTCTTCATTCATCTTAACCCCAACTGAGGTTGACTGAGTCACCATCATATTGAATGTTTCCAAATGCTTAGAAATTTTTGCACCTTTCATTCTCAAGGAATATAACTTCTTCCTCAATAAAATCTTATTTACTAGAGATTTGGCTTGGTATATCTCACCCAACTTCTTCCAAAGATTCTTCGAAGTGGGTTCTTCATGGAAATTTATCAAGATTGAATATGCAAGACATAGTCTAATGAGACCTTTAACTTTTCTATCCATTACATCATATTTTGCAGCCAAAGTTAGATCCATAAGCCTCTAGACATTTTCATCCACTACATCCCATAGATTTTGATCAATCAATAAATCTTCCATCTTCAGCTTCCACATTTTAAATCCATACCAAAAAAATTCTCTACCTCAAACCTCCCAGATGTGCTCCTCATTTGAAAAGATATATACAACAAGATCACAAAGTATCTTATGCATAATCTCCCACTCAAACCTTAATTACTTCAAAAAACCCAACAAACCCACAAGTGAAACCAAAGGTGATCAAGCTCTGATACCACTTCTAAGGAAATTACAGTAGCGGAAAAAATTCCATACGCCAATCTTGAGAAGAGATATTATGCAAACTTTAAAACTGATCTAACAGTTACAGAAAAACTAGAAACACATTCAACAGAAAATAAACAATGAACAAAATATATACATGGGGAAAACCATTTCGAGACAAAAACCCCATACTCCAAAACAATCACAATGTGTTATCAAATCTTGAAACAGATTACAACACACTTGCAACGCTAGTTCTTACAGGAGTCTTCACCTCAACTCAATCTAGAGGAATTTCAGCAACATTATGGCAGCATACAGACTTGCAAACTAACTATCACACCTCAAAATGACAATCTCAAAGTACCAATTTATAATATTACATTGCATATGAGAATCTTCTAGAGATAAAGCATTTCTTTTTAGAAATATCTAATAAAATCTCATAGCAAACTTATCTCTATCTCCATATAAAAGATACTTCTCAAAATGGCCACTTTTCACCTATCAACAAATCTTCTTCTCTTGGCTTTCTTTATTTTTATTTTCATGCAAGATTGAGACACTTTCTTTTTCTTTTAAAATTCTTTATTTCTAACATGTTGGGGATTGGTGTCTCCAGTAGGTTGGTTCCTACAAATACAATTAGAGATTGGTGTCTTGGGTAGGTTGGTGCCTACTTCAGGATTGTAATTTATTCATTATTTTGTGAGGCTAGATATGGGCAATAGCTCCAAGTAGCTCTTCTCACTATGGTTTTTCCCATTCTAGGTTTTCATGTATATCTAGTGTTCTTTGTGTGAATCTTTGCTTCTATGTTGCTTAATTAATACTTGTTTCTTTGATTTTTTGAATTTCATGATTGGAGAATTTATGTATGGTAATTAATGTTGAATTAAATATTTTGTGCATATATTGATTCACTCCCCCCTTATCAGTATATTGTGCCCTTCATCTCTAATGTAATAGCATACTTATAGAATATATTGTATAAATATAGGAGGAAAATAATGATAATGGGTATGAGGATAGGTGATGTATTCAGGATCGGGGAATCATATCTAAATAAATTATTTAACATAAAAACAATTGTTTACAAAATAGAAAAACAATGAAATTATTTTCTAGAAAACATTCACTATCACAAGAGTACATTCAAATGCATGTTCTTCTTAATCGTCCCTTTGATAATTCACCAAAAGAACCTAAGTGAGAGAAACTCCTTCCATCTTATCACTTGGAAGATAGGAAGATCAAATATAATTTGAACTAGTCATTACAACCACCAATTCATTACAAGAAACTAAAGTTTAGATAACCTCAAATTTTTACAAGGTGCAATAATGTAAGAAAAAACCCCACAAGTGCATTTGTGAGCCAAGTTACAAGTGCAGAAACAAGTGGAAAATATGTAATCTACAACTTCAAACATAAATTCCACTTTGGGTTCATTTGAAAGGTATTTTTTGCAATCCATACAAGATGATGTCATTAGGGTGTCATATTGACATCATTGGTAGAATTGTTCATCAAAAATGGTTCATTACATTGTTAGAAAATTCAGTTCACTAAAGATTGCCTATAAATACCAATTATTACCAAATACTCACAAACATCTTGATGCATATAATATTGTCACAAAATAAAGAAGGTGAAAAATTTCACACAAATATTTAGACGCTCCTGGAATCTCTGTAAGGTTGAATGATGTCACTTTCCCCACAATGCAAGAAAGTCTATAAAAACTAGCTAATTTTCTAACCAAAATAAAGTTTCAATTCACTTAGAAACTTCCACAAAAGTTCCATTGTAGCCAAAAATCCCACAACCAATAGAAATCTAAGTATCAAAAAAATTTGATTCACTTGTACTTATTTACAAACATCTAGATTAGCAAGTTAAAAACCCGCAAGGCCATAACTTTAATATTTTCATCAAATTTCACCAAATTTTACTTGTTATTACCCATTTGACTCCTCTACAAGATGACATCGTTAGATTACCTAAATTATTTATGAAAATTCCCCCTAATAAACTAGCCAAAGCTACACTACCAAAAGCCAAGCAATTGAACTAAATAGAAAATATTTTTTGGGTGATACAAGATTGCCCATGGACCCAAACACTCCTTCATTAGACACATCAATTAAATGAAATTTTTTATGATTTTGATACTCATGAACATTTTTCCAAGTCCAAAATTTGGATTTCATACTTAGCCAAGTCTATAACACTCATCTAAGAGGCTTCATCTTCATATTTACCTTTCCAAAGAACCGGGTATTATATATACTCTTTGGAATTCTAGTTTCATTTTCTACTCGAGAAGCAATCACCTTGTCTATGTTGTCAAACTTCTTTCCAAGCAGTTGATTTATCCATTTCGTTACATCCTAAAAAAATTTGCATGTATTCCTTGATGCACTTGTCTCCCCTTCATAATACTTATACAAATTTGCAACATTGAAATGGTATGTATGTTTATCCCTATTGGAAATTTTATTTCATAAGAATTGGATGGAAACTTCTTCAAGACCCTACATGGCCCTATCTTCTTCCACTTCGATGTATTGTATATTCCTTGTGGGAACCATTTTTTCCTCAAATGTTTCATAACCATATCCCCTACCTAAAAATTTTGTTCTCTTATGTCCATGTCAACACTCTCCTTGTATTTAATGGCACTCTTATCCAAGTGTTCCTTCACTTTCCTATGCAACTCATGAATATACTCTACAAAATATTTTGCCACAAAATTTGACCTACTCAAGTCTACACTATCTCATATTCCCTTTCCAGGCTATATCCATAAATAATAAAAAAGGACATCTTCCCACACTTCTATTGTAGGAAAACTCTTCATGATCCAATATTAAGTCCAACTTCAATATTCCCATCAATCTAGGGATGATAAGTTGAAATAAAGCCTAACTTTGTGCCCAGCTTCTTTGATAGTGTACACTAAAAATTTCCACCAAACTTTGTATTCCTATTTGAGAACATACTCTTAAGTAGCCCATGCAACCTGACTACCTCTTTGAAAAAAAAAATCTATATATGAAGCATCATTTCTCTTTTGACATGGTGTGAAATGTACCATCTTATAAAATCTATCAACAACTAAAATTGATTCATTACCTCATATGTCCAAGGTAATTCCAAAATAAAGTTCATACTAGTGTGCTCCCATGGTCTTTCTAGTATCGAAAATGGTTGATACAACCTTGTATTTTGTCTCCATCCTTTTGCATGTTGGCATACTCTGCAACCTTGTACTATCTTCTTTGTATTTATACTCATCCCAAGCCAATAATATCCTTCATTCAAAAGTGTGGTTGTCTTCTCCACACCAAAATGTCTGCCTAAACCTCTACTATTCTTTTCTCAAATCAATTTTTCTCTCATTGATCCATGTGGTACACATAATCTCTTTCCTCTAAACAATAAACCTTCTTGAATAAAATATTCCAACCATGGAGTCCTATTCTTATCCATTTGATTCTTACACGTTTCCCATGCTTCCTTAAAATCTACATCTTCTAGATATAAATCTCTCATAGAATCAAATCCAACAACATTTATCTTCAATTCATTTAGTAGAAAACACCTTCTACTAAGTGCATTTTCTACCCTATTCAACTGTCCACTTCTATGCTTATAAAAAAAAAAAAACTCTACAACAATTCAACCCATTTCATATGTTTTTACTTAACTTACCTTGGCTATTTATGAACTACACTACATGATGATTTATATATAACACAAACTCCTTGGATAATAGGTAATGTCTCCATTTCTTTAGTGCTTGTACTATTACATAGAAATCTTGAATATTACCAAACATTTCATCTTATCTTCATTCAAATTCTCATTGAAGTAAGCAACGGGTCTTCCTTCTTGACTTCGAACCCCACTAATTCCACATCCACTTGCATCACAATCAACCTCATTCATTAATCGCATGAAGGTACTTGGGGTATTTTTAACCCAAATGACATTACCAACCACTCATATAAACCATCATTGTTTTGAATGAAATCTTCCATTCATCTCCTTGTTTGATCCTTATCTGATGGTATCTAAAGGTATCTTTGGTATCCTTCTCAAATTTATCTTTGTGGAGTATTTTTCTCCACTCAAACAATCCATCATGTCATACATCCAAGGTAAAGGAAATTTGTACTTGATTTTTATCTTGTTTATAGCTCTTGAATCTATACACATCATCCATTCGCCATCCTTCTTTGGTGTGAATATTGTAGGTAAAACACATGGACCCAAACTCTCTCTAATCAAAATTTTGTCTAGCAATTCTTGCACATGACAGTTAATCTCCTCATTCTCCATTAGATTCATTCTATATGATGCCTTGTTTGGAAAATTCACCCCTAGTATTAAATCCATACAATGACTTATGCTCCTCAATGGTGGTAATCCATCAAGAAATTATCTCATTATAATATCAAAAAAATCACTCAAAATCTCTTGTACCTCAAAGGGGAATTCCTCCCTCTTCTCTATTTTCTTAACCTCTGCAAGCTTTGGAATGAAAGCATAACATAACTTCTCCTTCTTTAGATATTTTAAAAATTGTTTCCCAGTTACCAAACAAACTCTAGGATTCTTCTCTACCTCCTCATCTTTATCCTTCTATGGGATCCAAAGTATACTCCTTCCCATTTTTCTTTATATTATACACTAGTAGAATTTGGAAAGTAAATGACTATGTGACTAAAAATTTTAGTTACAACAACTAAAAATAACTAAATTCTACTAATTTTTTGTAACTCAGCTATAAATAAGTAAATAAATGACTAATTTGGTCATTGCCTAAAAATTATTTAGTCACACAAATAAAAATGACTAAATAGTTAGTCATTTATTTAGTCACAATCCATTTGAATAAATAATTTAAGGAATCAAGAATATAGCCCGCCAAACTACTCTAAAAATTTAATAAACATACTCTAAAACTTTTGTCGAAATCTTATTTTTAGTCGTAGCCCACCAAAATGGAGTTTTCATTTTAATAAACATACTCTAAAACCTTCGTCGAAGCCTTATTTTCAGGCGTAGCCCACCAAAATGGAGAAGTGTTTTAGTAAAGAATGATAGAGGATGGTAAGGAGAAGTGTGTGATAGGATGCATAGGATTCATTGTTGTTTATCTCATTCTTGCTTTGCTCAACAAGGGTTACACTCTTTGTGCTACTGTTTGTAATCCAGGTATTTAATTGGCATATATTTGCATAATCTCAAATTCCTTCAGATGCTTTTGAAGTTTCAATGTATCCTATATAGGATTTAGAATGATTTCTTTTAATTTTAAAAAATAAATTAGATGCTTTTGAAGTATCAACGTATCCTATATAGGGTTTATAATTATTTCTTTTAATTTAAAAAAATAAATCATATTCTTTTGTAGTATCAATGTATCCTATATAGGGTTTAAAATGATTTATTTTGATTTAAAAAAAATAAGTAAATGATTTATTTTCCTGTGATTACATAATGTGGAGATCTTCTAAATCTGTCCCAACACATTGTCCTCTTTTGTACTGTATTCATTACTCCAGCTGCTACGGTTTTGCATGTGACATATTTAATATCTTCATGGAAGTGGCTTTTAAATAGATCTCAGTCTTTGCTTTAATCTTTATCATGGTAACCCTTGAGTTCCATAATCCACCTTCTATCTCTTCTAAGAACATTGTCTTAAGCTAGACTGCATAGTATGCATATAAAGCAAGTCCTTCATACCTTCCATTGTTCCAAACCACCACTCACTACCTTGCTTAAAATGTTTCCTCCATAAGCACAATAGCATGTTTCAAAATCATGGTTGCCAATGATTGACCATTAAGGTCACTACTTTCATCAAGATACAATGAAGTTTTTGTCTTCAAACTCAAGGCACTATGCAAGATAACATTGTGAATTGTTTGTTGTGTATGATTTGATTTTCTTGCACATTTACTGCTTTCTAATTGCCTTTAAGACTGGATATTGCACCCTTAGCTGCAATCTCAAACAACTCACTCACTGTCACTTGAAGACTCATTTCATCAACATCCTTCTATAAAATTAAACTATGCCCTATAGACTGCCTACTTACTACAAAGGACTCATTGTTTCATGGTATTGTGGTTCTTAAGATCCTTCAACCTTATTGTCACAACTTCATAGTCCACAAGGTATTATTTACTATTCTCCCATCTTTGATGAGTCTCAAAACACTGTTCAAACATATAATCCACTACATGCATTATACAAAGGCTAAGAAGAAACATTGAACCTATGATTACCACTGTTACTTCATTTGGACATTCATTCCCTGATCGCATTTCCCTTGTCTAACATTGCCAATAGCATTTGAAAAACCCTTAAGGTCGGTAAGGGGGTAAGAAAACCCACTGTTAAAATCTCCACTTTACTATGCAAGGTTTGAGATTTATTATCATGTCACTGCTCAACCTCTTTTTTACTATCACACCTCAAGTGACTATCATTCTTCTTACCATAGATTGCATTTACAAATGTCATTGAGCTACATAGTGTGCTTTTTATTGGCTACAATATTTAAATTGCAAGATTTTGTTATTGGGTACAATGTCTCAATCTTTATGGTATTGCAACCTCACTAATCCATTAGAGTTATGGTTTACATTTCTACGAAGGCCTAGGGTTTTTACCCTAGTCATGCTCTTACCAATGCTTCTGTTGGTATTAAAAAACAACCTTAAATCATGGGTCATAAAATTAGTTTTCTTGATAGGGTTGTGGTATGATCTTGGATTGTATCCTAGAGTGTGTGGGAAGCTTGTTGATCATTAAGGTATGTAAACGTGATCAGGGAAATGTATCATATATAACATGGGTCTTGCTTTAATACTTTCCATAATGGTTATTAATAGATAATATTATTATAGTTTTTGGTAACCCAAGATTGCATTCAAGTATGTAACAAACTTGGTCTCTAGTTTAAGTTGTACACTTTTAAGTAACATTCATAAGGTTTAGAAAATCTTGATCACTCTCTAGAATAGCCCATTAAACATGGATTGTGCTTAAATGCACAAAATAATTGATATAACACAACCACTCTACATATCAACCAAAGTTATAAGCTCTTTATTGCAGCAAGAGGTAATCGCTCTTGGATCATGCTATCATTACATCATAACCTATTAAACTTGAGTCAACGTGAATGCACCTAATGATGATTGACACCTAATTGTGATGACAGTGATTTGTACATGAATTGTGCTCATATGAGCATCTCCATTTCTATCACAACATAGCCACATTAAACTTGGGTCACACATGAATGCATCCTATATTTGTTATAGCACAACTATGCCACATGGCCAATAGAGTTATGGATCACATAATTGTAGTCACAAGAATTTGTCCCTCAGTTGTGCTGTTATGGTGATTCCATTACCATTACGACATAACCCTTTGGACTTACATTTCTCAAATCCTTACATTGCTTATTTTCTCCTTGGATGGATCACTTCATGGATTTTTTGTGATTTATATAGTTGCTTTTTTTATAGTAAATGACATCAGATTCTTTTTTAAGATGAAATGATTTATTAATTATGGTTTTATGATGATTTTGAATTTTATTTAGAATGGGTTAATATGTGGCATTTTTATGCGTAGGAAGAATAGATTGTGATGCAACGTTTGGGTTGGACGGTTCAGGAAAAATTGGATTACTATCTGTGACATAACCAGGTTGGAGAGTACCTTGAGCGAGTGTGAAACACTTCCGGGTGTTTTCGCTGGGAAGAAAAACCTAGGTGTAGGAATTTTTGAATATTCGACAAAGGAAGTTCCTTTATTCTAAAGATAAAATCATAAATCTATTGGTCTAATTGGACATCCAACCTGACATCTTTAATATCTGATAGAGAAAGTTTGTACATTCTAAAGATAAAATCATAAATTTGTTGGATCGATTTGAGATCCGACAGAGGAAGTTCTTACATTCTAAAGATAAAATCATAAATTTTATTGGTCCAATTGGAGATCCAATTTGAGGTCGTGAAGCTCCGACAGAGAAAGTTCCTATATTCTAAAGATAAAATCATAAATTTGCTTGGTCCAATTTGAGGTCCAATTGTAAGGATTTATCTTTTTAATTATACTTTCTAACATTTGGCTTGATACAAATTGTTACTTTAAAATTATGGTATTGCTTTGATTCTAATGTTTTCAATCCTCATTTTATGGAAGAGCTCCAAAGATGGTTCCTTCAGATGGATACTACACTTTTCTACTATAAGTTATGTCTAGAAACACCAGAAGCTCAAATACTGTCATACTCAGGTACAATATAGTTTGAGGTGAATTGCACTTAGTATTTTATGCTGATATGGATATGTTCTAGCCCATAGTTAATTGTTGTAGCATAACAGATAGGCTAAATAGTTGTTCATATACCATTGTTTCAAATTCTAAATTGCTATAACTTATTCTAGCAGCAAATCATAGGGAGATTCTATACATAAGACACCATTGTTTCAAATTCAAAATTGTTGGCTCTTTCACAATTGTTTGCTTCGTTTATTTGATCTAAGACATCCTACTGTATAGAAGATGCTCTCAAAATCATAGTAAAATCCTTTATTCTAGGATGATTGTTCAAAATATTTCCCATCATAACAATGAACAAAAGCATCAGTCATTAACCTAAACTTTATAAGAGTTGCATCAAATTCTACTTTTCCACTCTCTTTTCCATTTTGAATTTTATTCCCAATTTCATCCATGAAGAACTTCTTCAGTCTGTAGATCTTGTTGTTAGCCATAACTTTACCAGGTTTCGAGGATAGCTTTGAATTTTTACCCAAGCAATAGTTGACAAAATTTAGCCTTACCGGATCAAATTCTGGTAAGGCCAAATTTTTTCAATTGTTGCTTGGGTAAAAACTCGAAGCTATCCTTGACACCTAGTAAAGTTATGGCTAAAAATAGGATCTACAAGCTAAGGAAGTTCTTCATGGATGAAATTATCTGGTAAGGCCGAATTTTGTCAATTATTGCTTAGGTAAAAACTCGAAGCTTTCCTTGACACCTAGTAAAGTTATGGCTAACAACAGGATCTACAAGCTAAGGAAGTTCTTCATGGATGAAATTGGGAATAAAATTCAAAATGGAAAAGAGAGTGGAAAAGTAAAAATTGATGAAACTCTTGCAAAGTTCAGGTTAATGACTGATGCTTTTGTTCATTGTTATGATGGGAAATATTTTGAATAGTCATCCTAGAATAAAGGATTTTATTGTGATTTTGATAGCATCTTCTATATAGCAGGTTGTCTTAGATCAAATAAAAGAAGCAAACAATTGTGAAAGAGCCAACAATTTTGAATTTGAAACAATGGTGTCTTATGTATAGACTCTCCCTATGATTTGCTCCTAGAATAAGGTATAGAAATTTTGAATTTGAAACAATGGTATATGAATAACTATTTAGCCTATCTATTATGCTACAACAATTAACTATAGGTTAGAACATATCCATATCAGCATAAAATAGTATGTGCAATTCATCTCAAACTCTATTGTGGTAATTTATTTGTAAGGAAGTTTGCACTCCATGAACCTTCTTTGTGCACATCAGTATGTTGGTTATTATCTTGATATCCTTTGTGATCAAAAGAACAGTGAAGTTCATTGCATAAATCATGATCATTTTGTAGTGCTATGATCTAGTTCTCTTTTACTTCTTACTCATTGTGTTCTCAATCACCATGTGAAAATGACTTAGAGGACAGATCTTTATCACCATTTGACAGTAACTTTCATTGTTTTTGGACTATTTTTTATGTTTCAATCACTGTTTGATAGTGTTCTTCCTTTCTCAATCCTATAGGACAAAGGACAATTCACAATTTGCAACTCTCTAACAATGATCACCATGTGGATTTTTATCAAATATTGTAGTTGCAAGTTCCACTTTGGATCACCAAAGCCTTCACAAAAACTTATGCACAACCATTGCAACACTACATGGTTGTTATTTTTCCTTTGCAGTGATGTGAATGGTTCATTAAGACCTCCATACTACCCTATCCCACTCTTCTCTCTTCCATGTTCCATCTTTGTCTGGGTTTCCCAAATCATTGTAAAAATCATAATCATACACTTTGTCCCACTCTTCTCTCTTCCATGTTCCATTTCCTATCAAGCTTGTCAGCTCCTCCTTCCTCCACTTTAACAGAGTTGGAGGAGTCTCACAAGGGAGATAAATCTAAAAAACAAAACAACTTTCTTATGGATCCTGTAATCTATGAAAAATAAGCTTTACAGTCAAAAAAATCTATCATAATGATCTATGTGTTTACCCTGTTGGAGAAAAAGATTTGTTTTTTATAGTAAGATGCAAGATACACCCAAGAATAGATCTAAAAATATCAAATTTTTAAACCTTCAAATCTTTGAGATCGTTGCATATTTGATTTGATTTTTGTATAGCAGGACGAATCTAAAAACTATTGCTTGAAAATGATGTAAATGAAAATGTTATTTGTTCAAAATAATCTAAGGGTGTTATTTTTCACTTGCACAAAAAAAAATTGTCTACCTTAAGATAACCATTACAATTATCATTTTTTTAATCATAATAGCTCATTGTATTGGATAGTTAATTGTTAAGTTTAAAAAAAAAAAATTAGCATAATATACTTTCCATGTACTTCTTTTCATCACTTGTTCTAATTTTTTGTTACTTTTTGTGATCATCAAAAATAGAGATGATTTTAGTCTTTGTGAAATATTTTCATACATGTTTGAGATCTCTACAAGGTGATGAAAAAGGCCCTAGGATTTGGTAGGGTTTTGAGTATCCTTATTGTTTTGATGGTAATGTTGTCAATAAGTTCTCTCCTTGCCCAAATATAGTCACCTGATAAACTACCATGATGCTCTTGACTGTAAATTTCTTTGTTCTCCCTAACTTCTCACTATAGGTCTGATTCTTCAACTCTACCAATATCCCTTCCATCTCAGTGTCTTTTCATGCTCTTGCATCCATGCTCTTATGAATTTATTCTTATGACTCTGAAAACTATCACTAGGTCTATTATGACTATTAGGTATTTGAGGGTATATTATTTTCTACTATGAACTTTTAGATTGTCATACTTTTGATAACAATTCTCCAAGGATGTTTTCTCACTAACTTAACTCTCTGTATATTTTCCATTATGCATTGAAAATTAATGGTTTCTAGTTAACTATTTATTGGTGTAACCATTTCCATGCTTCTTGGGACTATCATCCATATCAGATAGTTTCCTTATAGATCCGAATGTAATTTAAAAGGTGCCCTAAATATTGACAAGTTTCATAAGATTGTTGTGTCAAGGTAGTAGATGGTTGTGACAAGTTTCATAATACCGCCATACCACAAGATCCAAGAAGACACAATGCAGTGTAGCGGTAACATCCCACATTACCGTGAAGGATGAGAAATAAATATACAGTATGGTGGTAAATCAAATACTTCTCTTGCATCCCCACAAGAGCCAAGAAGAAATTGTGTGGTGTAGTGGTAACATCCCACATTACCATGAAGGTCAAGCAATACTGGTGTGGTGTAGCAGTAACATCCTACATTACCACGAAGGCCGAGCTATAATAGTGTGTTGTAGTGGTAACATCCTGCATCACCACAAGGATCATGTCAAAATGGTGCGGTATCACAGTTAAACTATAAAACCAAATATCAAATTTATTTGAGGTATTTTTTTGAAACAGTTTGCTTTCCTTGTGTATATTGCTTCCACATTTTCATGCATGTCTAGCAGGGCACTTGTAACTACAACATATGACAAAAAAAAATCCCTATTGTTATGCTTTGATAGATGTCCCTTCGTTATTACTAGATATCTAATGTCATGCACATTATTATAGTGTAAGCCTACTTTTTATATTATTTCATTTAGCATCACCAATATTCTCCACAAGAACATTGTCCCTGTTTAAAATGATGGAAATGGTTCACATCTCTTAGAACAATTTATCTTGCAACAATCTTGGAGATGAATTTAGATGCAATGTGAAAATTAGAACATACTCGAAGGTTCTTAACAACTCTAATAGTTATACCAGGGGACATGTTTAACAAACCAAATGCAATTGCTAACTTTTCACTGTGGTGGCAGATAAATGATTATTTTTTCTTCTATTCCATAGTATTAAGTAAAAGTCTTGAATATGGAAATACCCTGCTACCTTCATTTACCAAGCCAATTTCTCCAATTTTGCATAGATCTCCCATGTTTGTGGATGTGATTTATCTCCTACACAAAAAAGCATATACCATTTTATGCCCTTCAATCCAACTACATGCAGGTATCTTTTTAATTCCTTTATCTTTCATCAATCTCCTTACTATTTGAACCTCACTACACCTATCTGCTTCTACACATATGTTTTACAAAAGAACATAAGTTGCGGCATTTTTAGGATCCAACTAAAAAAGTAGTGTTGTTGGAATACTCTACCTATATTCATATATGATCCACAAGAACCAAAGGTTTAACTAGCATCTCAGTAATAATGTTTAAGGTGTCCTCAGTATAGCCAGCACGAGCACGAAGGTCAACCATGCACACCTAATGATCACTATATATGTAATGCAATAAGGGTTACTGACGTGTGAAGTATGTGCAGCCCTCACCCACTAAACCTGCATGACTGCATGTAGCTAGAACACAAGAAAAGCTTACAATGTCAGTGTTCCAGAGTGCTTCATTAATTCAAATATTTTGAGAGCTTCCTTGCAAAATCCATTTTGTGCACATTCTACAATCATATCATTGCATTCCATGAGATGACATCTCTTTAAGGCATTATGTCGAACAATTCATTTTGTACTACATTTTGGTGTCAAATCTTTGGTAATTATGGTTAGTTTCATTACATTCAAATTCTAAATTTTGGGAAATTATATACAGTAAATAGATTGATGGTTGTTTGGATAGTGAAATTAGTTCTCTTATAAATTAACTAAAATATCTAGAAGGATTATTTTAATTAAAGAGGATTTTGTTGTTATTTTTGTAACAATGATTAACAATGATTTTACAGTGCATCTAGCTTGCTATTTTCATTCAAGATACAAGTCATCAAATTCAAGCACATACCAAAAATATGGTACTCTACTTCAAACCCTCAACCTCACTTAGTTTATTCTGCTTACATGGGGATATTAAGGAAATTGCTAAAAAATTAATATATATCATTTTTTGTTTGTGAAGGAGAATCCTATGAGATTCAATATGGCAGTGGATCAATATCCAGTTTCTTAAGTGAAGATGATGTCACAGTTGGGAAACCTGTTGTGAAACATCAGGTTAGTAATTTTTGGATGTTAAGGCTTCCCAATTGGATATCAAATATATTCTCATCAACTTAACTTGGAATTTATGTAGAAATGGATTCTTCCATGGTGCAAGTCTTTACTCAGACAACACATGAACCAGGGTTGAAATTTTTGTTGTCTAATTAAGTTTGATAGCATTCTTGGGCTTGGTTTCCAAGAATTTTTTGTTGATAATGTTGTTCTAGTCTAGTGTTCATAGCCTTCATTCTATAATGTCAACTTCATTCTATAATCTAAGCATATCACCTTTCTTAAACTTTGAACAATGTTCTGAAATCAAGGATTCAATATGCATATTTCAAGCCTATGTTGAACACTCTATTTAAGGTATTTGTTGACAAGGTTACAGTTTTTTAATTGATTTATCTTTATGTTGTGTTTGGAATTTTATAAACTTGAAATATACAATGTGTTTTTGTTCTTTATAAACTGAGACTAATAGTAATTTTGTTGGTTGTATTGAGGAACAGCTTCATTCATGGCAGAAAAGGTAGCACCTTGATGCTCATATCAAATGGCACGTTGCATATAAAGGAGGAAATATTCTCGCGAGGTTATTGTTGACTGAATTGAAGGAGAGAGCTTCATATATGGGACACGATCAACACTTTCCTTCTTGGATTCTACACATTATAGCTTGCTCCAGGAAGATTTCCCATGTTGTAGAAGTTTTAAGAGATGAAGGGGGCATGTTCTCTCATTGAAGGGCTTCTAACATGTGTTTCCATCATTGCAGAAGTTTTTTGGAGAAGTTTTTTTCTTGTAGTCATTTATGTGCAATATTGTAACTCAAATTTTTAGTCGTGACTGAAAATAACAATTGTAATACTCTATTTCTAAGCTATAAATAGAACACCTTTCAATAAAGTTCACTGATTTTTCCTTCACAATGGTTGTCTTATTGTGTGCAATTGATGATTGATGTGTATTCATGTGTTTTATGCTTAAATCCTCAAATATCATTCAATTAAAATGACTAAATATACTACTAATTGACATCAATTAATAATTAAATTGACTAAATATATTACCAATTGATAGAAATCAGTGAACAGTGAATAAAAATGACTAAATAAGTGACCAGTTAACAACAATCAATGACTAAATATATTAGAGAATAAAAAAATGACTAAATAAGTGACCAAATTACATCAATCAATGACTAAATCAACAACTAAATAAGTGACCAGTTAAATATATCAGTGAATAAAAAATTACTAAATAAGTGACCACATTACAACAATCAATGACTAAATCAATGACTAAATATATCAGTGAAAAAAAATGACTAAATAAGCAACCAAATTATAGCAATGAATGACTAAATCAATGACTAAATATACTACCAAATCGATCAATCAAAACAACCAATAAATGACAAAATGTTTTAGTCATCAATCTGGTCGCATTATATATTACTGGAAATAAACTACTAATGGTCACATGACCAAGTTTAGTCATTTATAAGCAGTTTTTTTAGTAGTTTATTGTTGTTTTTGTACTAGTGATAATTTTTCTTACCATCATGGTTGAACTTCCTATCATATTTCCAAGGTTTTACCAATAAAATGTGGTATGCATCCATTGGCATTATATCGCATGTTATTCAATCCTTATAACCTCTTATATGAATGTTCACCAAGCATTATTTACTTACTAGTAATTAGTGTCCCTTCTACAACCAATAAACCTTGTAGGGACTAGAATGTTTCATCTCCTTCAACTACAACTTATCTACCATCACCTATAACACTAAATTATCAGTGCTTTCACTATCTATGATAATCTTGCAACACTTACCTATATACTTACAATTAGTTCAGAATAAATTTATTCATTTTGCATGCTCCTCCTTTTCCTTTCAAGTTTCAACAAAATTATTCTCAACATCAATGACTCGCCATCCTTGAATCATCTTCATGCTTAGGTGAAGCAGCACTTTCCTCTTTTTCTTGGGCCATATGAATTCTATCCTCCTTACCTTTACTACTACCAAATTTAATATTAGGAGATTCAAATGCCCTATGTCTAGTTAGACCACATCAGTAATAAGTACCACTGGAACCTCTTCCTCTTCCAAAATTTCCTCTTCCTTTGAAATTTCCACCTCTACCTCTGAATAAACTCCTCTTCCTCCATTATCTTGGGTATAAGAACTTGTCTAGGAGGTACTAGCTTCTTCTTGCTTGCCTTGATAGCCTCTTCCACCACTATATTTTTCTCTTCCATGTGAGAACCTTCTTCTACCTCTAGAATTATTCTATTGTTTCCTAGATAGTTTATCTTCTATCTTCAAGGCCTATTGGTAGGCTTCTTCTACAATCTAAAATCTAACCATTCTTAATTCATCTTGAGTTGATAATCATGGACCATTACTATACCTTGACACCTTTTCAACATCATCATCCACATGTCCTTCCCAAATACTCAATCGATAGAATTTTTATATATATTCTTTGACACGGGATTCCTTCTGCTTCAAATTATGTATTTTTTTAAGAAAATTTGATTATAATTCACTTACATGAACTTTTTCTTCAACTTGGTCATCATTATATCCCATGATTTAATCATGTCTTTACCTCTTCTTTGTCTCTCTATTTGCAAGTGTTCCCACCGTAGAGATGCATGAACTTTCAACATTATACAAGAAAACTTAGCTTTCTTTTCATCCTCCATTTCTTTAAAATAAAAATATTTCTCCATCTCAATTATCCAATCTATAAGATCTTAAATATTCAATATTCCACTATAGTTGGGAAGGTATATCATTGGTTTGTTTCTCATTTTTGTACATTTCCCTTATAAAAATTTCTTCTCTCTGGTCTACTTTTATATTTCCTTCATATGCTTCTTCTCCTTCTACCATTGTTTCTTCTTCATCATTGTTGACATCTTCAACGTGTGCCCCTCTTCTTTTTGTTTCCTTTGTCACTTCCAATCTTTTCATAATTCCTCTTATAATTTTAACCATGGACATATCACCCACTTGTGGTGTTGCTTCTCTTTGGCCTCGTCCTCTATGTTTCATGTCTCCTCATCCTTCTACAGTTACAAGTTCATTCTTTCCCTTACTCACCCACAACAAATTATTCTAAGGTTAATTTTCTAACATGAACACAACAATCAAACTTATTACAACCTAATCATGATACCACTTGATGTAATTGAGATCAGGGAATTGTTTCAAACTTCCCAATCACACAGCCAAATATCTTATTCAACATAACAAGAAAATTGCAAAACAAAAAATAATGAAATTATTGTCTGGAAGCAAATTCACTATCACAAGAGTACATTTAAATTTGTCAAAAGACCCTAAGTGAAAGAAATCATTTCCATATTATCCCTCAAAAGCCAAAAATTTGAATTTGATTTGAACTTACCATTCCAACCACCAAATTTTTACAAGAAACTAAAGTGCAGATGGAGATTGGAAGTCCACAAATTTTAGATGACCTCAAAGTTTCAACAAGGTGCAATAACAAGTAGAAACCCCACAAGTGCAGTTGTGAGCCAAAAGTACACAATTGCAAAAACAAGTTGAAAATCTACAATCAACAAGTTCAAACATAAATTCCACTTTGGGTTCAATTGAATTGTTTTTTCCATAATTCATACAAGATGACATCATGAGGTTGTCATACTAATGTCATTGGTGGAACTATTCATCAAAAATGGTTCATTACATCATTAGGTTCAGCTCACTAAGGATTACCCACAAATATCAATGAATGATTAATCATCCAAATTCCAATGAATTCCTAGAGAAATGCAAAGATCGATTGATTATGGTTATCAATACAAAGTCTATTGTTGATGATGTTTTTTATTTGTTTGAGAATACCTTAATATTAATTTTTTTAGGTATCCATATCTCCTTTCCTTTTTGTGGCTTGGGCTTAGAGGAATTACAATCCTAAATGGGTTATAAAAAAATAATTATAGCTACAAATGGGTGGATTTTTTGTGGTGTTTTCTAAAATTATGGATTAGAATATGTATTTTGAGAAAGGACCATATTTTCATAAGTAAACAAGTTTATTTATCAAACCTTGGTATGTAGGTTTAATATAGTGGAGCTTTTATTTAATATTTATGTATGGATTCACTTCCATTGACTTCCAATTGAGTTATGGAAATAGTATATTCTAAAATCCATTGTGGTTATTATCGAGAAAACATTGGGTCCTTCTCACCACATGCTTGATAGAGAGGTAGCTACTTTTTCCCATTTATGTGTTGAAATTAACTTGAATCATCCTCTTTCTAATTCTTTAGAGATTAGATTGGGTAGTATGAGTGAGTTTTTTAATAGACTATGAAACACTTCCATTTCATTATTGTGCATGTCATGAATATGGGAATCTTCAAAGGAACTATTCAAAGATGGATCTTAGAGCTCCTCAATCCTCTCTTGAGATGTAGAAAATTAATTCAAAGGAAAAAGGAATGCCCCAATCTAATTGAAAGAGTCAAATACAAATTAATTCACTCTTGTGAAATTGTGTACTAAGAGGAATACTATAGATCATCAACATAAGGAAATTCCTAAAGTGGTGTCTAACAATGAGTTTGATGTTCTTGAAACTTTGAGGAGTTAAAAGCAATGGAACACAATAAGACTATGTATAGTTAGGATGTGTTTTTTTTGGATTCATGTGCTTTAATTAATTCATCTTATACAAATACTTCTTTAGAGATGCAAGTGTTACCAAAGTAGGGGGATGTCCCTTAGGAGAGTGAAGGGTTACCTTTAGTAGGAGTAGTGTCTGCCCATGTGGCAAAAATTCAAATAGAATCAAATGAAGCTAATATCATGCTAGATCCTCTACAAGAATCTAGTGCAAAAGAAGATGGAAAAAGTAAGGTTCCTCCTTTGTTAAGGCTTCAATAAAAGAACATTAAGAAAAGAGATATTGACAAAATTTGAAAGGCTAGTTGGAAAAGGATCAATAAAAGGTGAATTTGATAGGGGAATCACTGATAAAATTGGGTGTCATTAAAATATTACATAGTCACTTCTAAATATAACAAAAACTATTTTGATCTCTTGGAGTTCTATGGTTTTGAGTAATACCCCTCAATAAAACATTTCTTAGGATATTATTTGAGAACATAGTCCAAATATTGTCTTTAGCCAAGAGATAATTATTTTATTAGAGGATATGGCTAACATCTCTTCCAAGATTTGGAGAGGGATCCAATGTTAATGTATTGGTTTTGAAGGTATTGGTAATGGGGTGGCTTATGTATGGGGCCTTCACAATATTGCCCCTTATTGGTGGTTAGGGATTAGAAATTCAATTTCAATGGTGGCTTCATCCTTTGATTCAAGAAATACTCTTATACTCACAAATGCTTGTGCACCTACTATTTTTCTAGATAAGTTCATGATCTAGTCCCATATTAGATCCATTCATTCTTTAGTTCCTTTTTTCACCTAGATTCTAGCAAGAGATTTCAATGCCATAAGTAGTTTGGATGGAAAATTTGGGGGTATTGATTGGATTCATTCATCTTCTAACTTGTTAAGAGATACTATATTTTCTTAACTTGGTGGATGTGAATCCAATAAATGGTAGCTCCTCCTAGAATAATAGAAGGTGTGGAAATGATTATATCTCTAAAAGACTAGATGGGTTTCTTGTGTCTAATTATTGAGTTGGCAACAATTGCACTACTATTCTAAATTTTTAGGGTGGAAAGGATCTAATTATTGGCCTATCAAATTAACTTCCTCATTGATCTCAATTCCCAACAAACCTTTTAATTTTTAACTTATGTAGCTTTGATATTTCGATTTGCACAAGCTAATGGAGGGTTGGTGGATGGAAGGGAAGTTGACCTTTAGAATAGTTATGTACTCCTTCAAGATATTTCATTTTTTATATTTAAACTTATGGAAATATTTTTTAAATCAAGAATCAAATCTAGGATAAGATATAAATAATCACCTTCAAGATTAAAGAGCAAGGAGTGATCGAGGAACTACTGTGAGAAGAGAGTATATGTTCTAAGAATCTATTTGAATGGGAGCTATAGGAGGATATTTCTCAAAAACATAAATCTTGGATTGATTGGCTTCAAGAAGGGGATAAGAAAAAAAAATTATTGATAGGAGTGTAGAATCAGTAATGTTATAGCTTATCTTATTTCAACTCAAGATCAATTTTCCTCATTTCAAGATATATCTAAGTTGCTAGGCACTTTTCCTCTCTATTTATAAAACATGAAATATAAGCTGTGGAAGATGAGAGACCCATCCTTGATTGTATTCCTCTAGTGGTTTTGAAGGATACGAACATAACTCTGTTAGAGACTATCTCCATTAAAGATCTTGAGATAGTGGTGTTCTAGATGAACAAAATTAAGTCTCCTAGACTATGAATTTTCTATGAATTTTTATAGGAATTTTGAGAACTTCTAAAATTTGACCTACTAGAGGTTGTCAAGGAAGCCTAGGACAAGTAAGTGCTCAAAACCATCAATTCTACTTTTTCTTGATTAAATTCCCAAAAAAGAAGGGGTCTACTCTTTAGGGGTTTTTGTCCTATCCTTGTGCAAAGTTACTTATAAGATATTTACCAAGCTTGTTGTAGAGTTTTTGAAAAAGTGTTTGGGTTCCCTTATATCATCTAAGCAAGGGGGATTTGTGAAAGGGCGTAAAATCTTGGATGGTATGGTTTTGGTGGCTAAAGCTATTCATTCTATGTTTGATTCCAAATGAAATTCATCTTCAATAAGATTGATATTTCTAAGGTCTATGATAGAGTCAAGTGGTCATTCCTTTGGAACATTTTATTGGCTTATAAATTTTTCTCCAAGTGGGTTAATTGGGTTATGAGGTGTGTAAGTTCAACTTCCTTATCTATGTTAGTTAATGGAATTCCTTCAACTTTTTTTTTAGTGTTTTTTTAGGACTTAGACAAGGAGACCTTTTGTCTCATTTTTTACTTTAATGGTGGGAGAATTAAGCTACTTTTTGAAGGAAAATAAAGAAGTCACATTTAGGGTGTTGGTGACTAAATTTGTAGGCACCAAATCCCTAAGGTCTGACAATCTTCTAAGTGCCAAGGGTGTCAAACTTGAGAAAATTACCACAAACCTATATTTAGGTTGGGTAGCTAAGGACCAATGATTGAGGTGGGTAAGACCTTCTTCACTTTTGGCTCTGCAAGACCAAGGTTGGTTTTCCCTAAAGTGTTGAATTGGTGATTGAAACACTAAACAAAACCTTACAACAAACTATACCCACTACATAGTGTCCCAATACTAGTGCCACAATATACCTATGTTCTAGTTTGAACAAGGATAAGCACCTTATCAATAGATAATATACCATATAAGTGTCTAAGAATGTGTTTTTGATACACCCTTATATTTCTATATTCATTTAGACATGGTAGTATAATAGAGAAAAATAAAATATATTTGATTTGATGTATTTGGAGTGTATTGGGATGATAGGAGAGAAATTCAATCATAGACTAGTGACTTTATCCATTGGGAAACATAGTCTTTAGGTTTAATCAAACATGCAATAACTAAAAACAAGGTGATACCTTAATCAAGTCACCACAAAAGACTATGCCTTTCAACATGCAGAGGAAAGCTAGGCTCTACACATTTATTTAGAAAGACAATAAATGGTTGCAAAATATTAATAGAGTCTACATAGTAATCCTCAAGTATACCCACACATTTTCTTTATTATATTGAAAAGATACCATGCAAAGGATTTGCATGGATCTTAAAGACTTCTAGTTGAAAAACTAAACAACATACATCTAGAAATGCATACCATACATAAGGAGACGCTTAAATAAGGTTGTTTTTTCCTTCAATCAATAAATATTCAAAGCTTACAAATGTTATTACAAGTTTGGGAGAAAACATAGACCATTACAATATAAAATAGCTACACCTAGAACTGGAAATCAAAATTTAGGGTTTCCTATGAATATCTTTCTTATACTGGATCTACAACTTCTTTTCTCTGTCAAAATGTTATCCTCTCTTCTTTTTATGTTCTACTCCTCTCTTTTCTTTTACAATCTAGGACCATATACCTCTCAAACTCATCGAGAGACCTTGAGAAGAGAACCAAGATTGTCAAAAGTTATAATAGCCCCCATGCTTGCTTGTATCACACTCACCTTGCCACACACTAAGAATCTAGATCCTTTCATTAATGAGCACACAAATGAGGAACAAAACCCACACATCATGACAAAGAGTAGATCTTTGATAGAAAGGAGGCATGTGAACCATAAAGTTTTCCAAGTATGAAAGTTTTTTCATTGATGTCAACAGGATGTCTATTGATTGGTGTTGTCATTGATATCAATTGTGTGTTAAGGAGGTTGTTGCATGATGAAGATATCAAGGATATTGAGAAATTTGAGAAGAGGAAAACAAGTTGTTGCAGGTTGTGGATGTATAGTTGAGATATTAAGGAACTGTTGTGAGTACATGGAGATATATTTTATTGTAGAGTATGGAGATGAGTTGGAATGAAGTAATGAGCTAAGATGATGTCTCTATTACTTGATTTCTGAGTTATTTTGAGAAAATTTGATAAATAGATAAAATAGTGTTGTGCAAATGTTTAGAATGTTCTCTGGATCATGCTCCACATTTCTTTTGTATTGATGTTATTCTTGTGTGGATTTAGTATGCTTCTCAAGGTTGTTAGAGGTTCCTATATTCATAATTTTGTATTTTGGATCGTTGGTGAGAGGAAGTTGTGTTTACCAGTACGTGAATTAGTTTTGCAATGTTGTATAGAGGTGTCGGGGAGAAATGTTTCTACTCCACATTTCTCCACAGTTGATTTTTAGGACTTGTGGTTTTGAAGGAGATTTAATGTTGTTGTTCTCTTTTCTTTTTCAAGAGGATTCGTAGTTAGGTGTATCAGAAGTTTCAGAAGCATGTATCTAATGTTCAATGTGTTTTCACAAGTAACAACCGACCTAGTCTCTACACTACATTTGGAAATGTTCAAGTATTAATGGATGTGTAGCATGGAATGTGAGACTTAATTTTGGGTCTTAATTAAGTTTTGTTTTGGTCCCATTTCATTCCTTTCCACTATATTAATTTTTAGGTGCTGACATAATTTGAATTTGTAAATACAACGGATAGAATGTTGACCTTGGAGAAGATGTTTAAGGTTGAGGTTGATATAAATAAGAGTGGAGTTGTTGTGAGTTAATGGTGTGTGTATGAAGAGAGAAGAAAGATATATGTGAGGTCAATGCAAATGATGTGTGATGTGAATTTGAGCAGAGCAGTGCGAACTTCAAACTATTGGATTCCTAAATGTAGTGAGTCAAAGGTGTCTAAAATATTTCAAACAAGACTCCAAAAGTGTTGGAGCATTGCGGTGGATTCCTTGTTGCATTGAGAAAGTGTTCTCTATGTAACATTTCTCTTCTATGTTCTTTTTTTTTTTGTGGCAGTGAGCCCTAGTTCTAAGCCTTTTTGGACAATGTGTCCTATTCTGGTAGTGATCCCTTTTGTACCAATTTTGCAATTACTTATATTGTGAGCTAATCCTCACTGTGGTTTTTCCCTCATTGTATTTTCCACATAAATATATTTTTCTCTTGTGTATGGTGTTGTTATTTTAGTTTATGTTATCTACATTTCATTAATAATCATTATAATAGAATAAGGGTTTAATGAATGCATGTGGATTTGATGTCTATTCAGGGTTTTGATGTTTTACTTAGATACAAGTGATTCACCCCCCCTCTTAGTTTTCTTGTTCATTCAACATTTGGTATCAGAGCCTGGTTCCTTACAAAAGAGCTTAACCACTTGAGGTTGATCTAGGATGGAAAACAAGGTTACTTTGGAATGCCCTAGATTTGATGGCACAAATTATGCATTCTGGAAGACAAAAATAGAAGGATATCTGGCAACTCATGGATTTGAGGTTGAAAAGGCTTATCAGATTACAAATACTCCACCTGCAAATGGTCCAAGTATAAGTATAGAGATCAAGGCACATGAGATCAATGCTAAGGCAAGATTTATTATAGTGAATAGTTTTTCAAATACCGAATTAGTAAAATTTATGAGTTTGAAGACTGCTAAAGAGGTTTAGGATAAGCTAGAAAGCATTTATGAAGGAGGTGAAAAAGTCAAACAAAAAGAGTTGCAAAATTTGCACAATTTGAGACCCTACATATGTCTGAAGATTAATCAATCAAAATCTACATACAAAGTTTTGATGAGCTAGTGAGTGCAATGAGAGGTCTTGGTGCACAAGTCAAAGAATCTAAAGTGGTAAAGAAAGTTCTCATATCTCTTCCTAATTCTTATAGTGAAAAGGTGTCTACTATTGAGAAAATTGCAAATCTTGATACTTATTCTAGAAATTATATGATTGGTACGATAACTTCTTTTGAAATGAGGAAAAAGGGTTTGAAAAATGGTATAGTTGTAGAGATTACTTTCAAGGCCGGAGTATCAGAAAAGGTTGAAGATTTAGATAAGGAAGACCTTGATGATGTGGAACTAAATTTGTAAGAAGAATGAAGAAGGGCACCGGTAAGTACACAGGTAAATTACCTTTCAAATGTTTTAGCTATGGTGATATAGGCCAATGCTTCTAGATGTCTGAAGAGAGTTGTAAACAATAAGACTGAGTAGAATAAATGAAAGATGATTAAAAAGGCCTATTATGTTAGAGAAGATGATGGTATTTCTAATGATGAATCTGATTATGGATATTTTGATGATAATGAATGCTTGTTCCTAGATATAAAAGAAGAACCTAGTTCTACTAACTCTGAAAGTTGTGTGAAGGATAGTATTCTAGAGAAAAAGGATAAGGTTGAAGGAGTTGGAAAAATGACTAGGTTATCTATATGTTGTCATTGATGTCACCATGTTGGTAGTTTGGTCCAGTACTCTGAACTGGTATGTATGATCTTCTTTGGTGGCTAATCTGGTATTTTTGGTTGCCCCTCCAGTATTCTAGTCTACATTTCTCCATAGTTGACAATTGTTGATTGCGGTTTTGGGAAACTACTTATGGATGTTAAAGGAATGCATGATCAGGATATTTTGTGTTTTTGTGCTCGTACAATGAAGTGACATTATTCTATTGGTTGCGTTAAAGACTATTCCTAGCCGACTTATTAAAATAATTTTGATATGATATGAAAAACTTAAGTGTGACCTATTTTGTGGTTTGGGCCAACACAATGTATCGTGCTAACGGTAAAATTGCATTTTGAAAATATTTTTCGAAGCCGACAATTGATATCTTTTATAATTAATTGCATCTAATTAGGCCAACCTAATTGGTGCTTGTGATGGAGATCGGATATATATATATAAGTATATGATGAATAGTTTTGAAAGAAGTGTGTTTGTATGGAAGAAGGGAGTAGGTTGGTGTAGACAATAGAAAAGAGACAGAAGAAATATTGAGCGAGTAATGAATGTGAAGGTGTGATCAGAAAAGCCAGCAGTTGTGAGAATCTCTTGAATTGTATTAGCACATGATAGGTGCATCTTTCTAGTTTATTTTTGGGTTGTAAAGCCTTATTCTATTTTTGTATAATCATGTGTAGGCAGTAAGCCTCCTTGTTGGACAATGAGTCCTTTTTTTAGGCAGTGATCCTTTTTACTTAGATAGTGAGTCCTTCTTTTGGAAATGAGCCTCTTTTTGAAAATACTATGTAGTGTGAGTTAACCCTCACCGTGGTTTTTCCCTTATTGGGTTTTCCACATAAAAATATAGTGTTCTTTGTGTTGATTTACTTTATGTTATTTGTATCTCATTCCCATATTTAATAACAAAATAGTGTGGTTGAAGATTTGATAAGTGATAAAGTTTTTGTGACAACTGATTCACCCCCCCTCTCAATTGTACTACACCTGTTTAACAATTGGCATCTGAGCTTTTGGTTCCTTGTGTAGAGCTTAACCACTTGAGGAGGATCTTGAAGGCTAGTTGAATGGATGATAAAGGAGAGATCTAGACTGCTCTTGAAGATCTTGATAAACTAGAAAAAGAAAAAAAATATTTGAAAGAGAATCTTGATGAAGCAAATGAATGTGTTTGGAAATTGAAGGAACAGTTGAAGAAATTTAAGGAAAGACACAGAGAAGTAAGTGAATAGTTGAAACAAGAGATAATTGGACTAAAAGTGACAATAGAAGAGAAAAAGAGGATTGAAGAATGTCTGAATACCATGGTGCTAAACAAGTCTGATGAATGTTCCAAACTCGAACAGGAGATAGTAAACTTAATAGTCAAACTAGAAAATGTGAAACTATGTGAAAGTAATTTCAGATCTAGCTCTGGTAAACTTGAAGAATTGCTTGCAGGACAAAAACCATGTAAAGACAAAGGTGGCTTAGGAGTTGATACCGGTGAAAGTTCCAAAGATGCGAAGAAGAATCAAGGAAAGAAGAAGAAGAGAAGGAATTTTCCAAGAAGACCGCATGTGAGACATCCTAATGCATAGAGGTACCCCTCTTTTGATGGTGTTTGATTTTCCTGTAACAAATATGGTCATAGAGCAACTGAATGCAAGAGAAGGATAAACCAGTTTTTTGGATCTCTTTCCAAAAATTGTTTTGAATGTGGTAAGTTTAGACATAAGGCTACATAATGCAGATCTCGAGTAAGGATGATCAGTCGGGTAATGAGGAACAAGTTTATTGAAGGCAGAATGAATCAATTCTTTGATGGCTACTGCTATACCTACAATAAATTTGGACACAAATAAAATTAGTGTAGATCGAGGAATAATGGAGGGTAGTCTAATCAGAAAAGTGTGATCTGTTATAACTACAATAAACCTGGACATACATCTAAAGTTTGCAAGAATAAGAGAGGAATGAAGTCTTCTCCAGAAGAGAAGAGTGAATCAGTAAAGAAGATTGACAAAGAAGAGATGAAGCAAGAAATGGATAAGGTATGGAAGAAGAAAGAAGAAGAAGAAAAATTTGAGACTCCTGATGTGTCTATACCCTCATCCGGTACAGATGACTTATTTAGAATTTAGACCCAACATGGTCTTAGGGGGAGCATTATCAGAAGATCATAAAAACCCCTTGAAGAATGGTGTGTCAAAGGCTAGCACATGATTAGAATGAGAAGAATGACTATTCAGAGGTTTTGGAAAAGGAACCAAAGAAAAATATGTTGTTATAAGGATTTGTGGACCAAATTAGGTTTTTCTATGCTAAGTGAAGTGTGTGTTTAGAAACTTTTTGTGTTTGCCGCATTTAATGCACTTAGGGAAAACTCGACGGTGGCTAAGTAAAAATTTGTGATGCTTTTTGGTTAATTGTGCATCTGAAGTCTTTGGAAGGTGCTCTGAAGAAATCTTGAGGCATGCTCAAAGTATTTCTAAAGGGAATTCAAAAATTGATTTAGGTAATCTAGAAACCTTTTTCTCTTATTACAAAAGGAAAGAAGAAAATCGAAAGATTTTCACTGAATTTCAAGAGAAACATAGCAATGAACAGTGGATTGTGTGGTGTTACCTCTCTGAAGCTAAAAAGGGTCAAAGTAGAAGAATACGATCATAGGAAAATGAAAGGAATTGAACTAGGGTTGAGCAAAGTTGAATTATAGAATATAAAAACCCTAGGGATGGATTTATGGAGTGAGTTTTTGAGGATTACAAATAAAGAGGTTATCTTATTCTTGTTGAACTATTTCAAGGACATAAGCATTTTTTTGGACAAACCCTATTTGATCTCGAAGGGAGTTATCGAAGCGATCACTAGTTTATGCAGCGTTGGAGAACTCCTTGGAAAGAAAACTATGAAGTATAAAGATTTGGAAGAGCTAACTGGCATCAATAGAGATCTTAGATCACTATTGATTGATACACTTGCTGACTCAGCTATTAGGTATGTTGTGTATACTATCTCATACAAAATTTATTTTAGAAATCATGAAAGTTCAACTTCAGCTATTGTCATACATATTGCCCACATCATGGTTAAGGAGAACATACAGTTTGATTTATGTAGCTTGCTACTTGAGAATTTGCTTGAAAATGTTCAAATTTCATTGGTTGAGAATTATCCCTTTCGTTTCGGATCTTTGTTGGTATGTTTGGTGTTTTACTTTCTGAATTCTCTACCGGGAAAAGATAATGTGATGTGGAAATCTAGTATCCATGTTGGAAAACAAATTTATAGATATCTAGAGTCTTTGGAAGATAACGAGAATATGTACAGATCGTATTTCTCATCTTTGCAAGCAAACCCTTGCTCCGGTATATCTACATCAAGTTGATTTGAAGCGGATTCTTCCTCTAGAAAAAGAGAAATGGAGGTTGTTATCAATGATTCCCCTCCAGAATCAAAAAGGAGAAAAGAGTTAACTAAAGACATAATTAAAATTTTGGATGAGAAGGAGAAAGAATCTCTTACTAGCACTGATTCCCTTGATCCTAATGTTATCCAGTCTATAATAGTTGAAGGAAAAATGAAGAAGATTGGTGAACTATGGAATGTTTCCTTTCCTATTAACAAACTGAGAATTGATGATGCTCTGGTAGATTATCTACTTTGGAAAGGTATTGAAGTATCTATTGTTTCTGATTTTTTGCCATAAAATCTAATTGAGATTGTTGAAGAGAGGATGTTGCTTGAAGGTCTGGAAGGACGAAAAATGGGAATCTTGGTTGAAAGGAGATGTAAAAAGGCTATTCAAAAATTGTCTAGATTGATTGAGGAAACAAAAAAGTGTGTTAAAGAAATTTCAGATGTTTACAAGTATTGTCTTTGGTGGCCTGCAGCTATAGATAATTTTAGAAGCAAAATTGAAGCAATTGAAGCCGAGGTGAACAACATTGGAAAGAATTTTGATATATTTGAAGACAAAGAAGGGAAGAAAAGGATAAGAGTTGGTGAACTATAGGTTGAACTAATCATTACACAAAGATAGAGAGATGATGTGATAAAGACATTTTGGCTTCTTAAAGAAATTATTGAAGTCTGGTTAGAGCATCCTTTCGGAATTCTTATTGATGTTGAAGATGTTGAGAAACAATGTTTTGCTGAAGATTGGTCACCCTCCTTTACTCTGTTGGGATTATTGGAAAGATCATGCACAAAGACGGAGTCTATTGTTTTTAACTGGAAGAAGTTGTATCCAGTTCTCAAAGAAAGGTATAAGAAGGTGTTCCTAGTGAAGAATGTTATCTTCACTTAACTTCCCTTTGCTTAAATGCTCTAGATTGTTGGAATTTTTTGAAGTTTTTTGAAATCTTTTGAAATTTTGATGTCACGATGTTTACACTCATTTTTGGTGCCCTTTTCCATTGATGTCAAAGGGTGAGAGTGTTGGAGATAGTGGAGAGAGTTAAAAGTTTTTGAGGAAAGAAGGAGAATTTTTGTTTACATGTTGCCACCAATGACAAAGGGGGAGATTGTTGGAAGAATTAGGTTATCTATATGTTGTCATTGATGTCACCATGTTGGTAGTTTGGTCTGATACTCTGAACTGGTATGTATGACTATCTTATCTTCTCTGGTGGCTGATCCAGTATTTTTGGTTGCCCCTCTGGTATTCTAGTCCAAATTTCTCCACAGTTGACAATGTTGATTGTGGTTTTGGGAAACTAATTATGGGTGTTAAAGGCAGACATGATTAGGTTATTTTGTGTTTTCATGCTCGTACAATGAAGTGACATTATTTTTTTGTTTGTGTTGAAGACTATTCATGGACGATTTGTTAAGATAATTTTGATATGATATGAAAAACTTAAGTGTGACCTATTTTGTAGTTTGGGCCAACACAATGTATCTTGCTAATGGTCAAATTGAATTTTGAAAATATTTTGTGGAGCTGGCAGTTGATATATTTTATAATGAATTGCATCTAATTAGGTCGACCTAATTGGTGCTTGTGATGGAGATCAGATATATATATATAAGTATATGGCGAACAGTTTTGAAAGAAGTGAGTGTGTGTGTGTGTGGAAGAAGGTAGTAAGTTGGTGTAGATAATAGAAAAGAGACAGAAGAAATATTGAGTGAGTAATGAATGTGAAGGTGTGATCAGAAAATCTAGCAGTTGTGAGCATCTCTGAAACTATATCAGCACATGATAAGTGCATCTTTCCAGTTCATTTTTGGGTTGTAAAGCCTCATTCTATTTTTGTATAATCCTATGTAGGAAATGAGCCTCCTTGTTGTATAGTGAGTCCTTTTTGTCGGCAGTGAGCCTTTGTACTTGGACAGTGAGTCCTTTGGCAGTGAGCCTCTTTTTGAAAATACTATATAGTGTGAGTTAACCCTCACTGTGGTTTTTCCCTTATTGGGTTTTCCACGTAAAAATTTGGTGTTCTTTGTGCTGATTTACTTTCTGTTATTTGTATCTTGTGCTCATATTTAATAGCAAAATAGTGTGGTTGAATATTTCATAAGTGATAAAGTTTTTGTGACAACTGATTCACTCCCCCCTCTCAATTGTCTTGTGCCTGTTTAACAAAAGATACTTGATAAGTCATAAAGTTTTTGTGACAACTGATTCACTCCCCCCTCTCAATTGTCTTGCGCTTTAAATGTTAAAGAGGATAAGAATTATTGGGTTGTTGACAATGGCTACTCTAATCACATGATTGGAGACAAGAGTAAATTTGTTAAACTTGAAAAATATGATGGAGGACTAGTTAAATTTGGAGATGATTCAGGAACTAAGATTTGTGGAATAGGTTCAGTCATTTTTTATGGCAAGCATAACACTGATAATGTTTACTATGTTAAGGGTTTAAGTCATAACCTTCTGAGTGTTGGAAAATGTGTAGAAAGGGATATAATCTTGTGTTTAAGGATGAAACATGTAAGATCAGGAAAGGGTTTGGAACTGTGATTGTTGTTGGTAAAAGAATAGATGGAAACATTTATCAGCTTAAGGGTATTGATGGTCATTGTTTATGTCACAAATTAGTGATAGTTGGTTATGGCACCGGAGGATGTATCATATGAATTTTGATAATTTGGTGAGGATCTATTCAGTTCATGTAGTGAGAGACCTACCAAGAATCACAAATCCTATCAATGTTATCTATAGGGATTGTCAGTTTGGAAATCAAGTAAGGATTAATTTCAAGGGAAAGGAGAAATCTACTACCAGACTACTAGAATTAGTACATATAGATATTTTTGGTCCTACAAGGGTGAGAAGTCTAAAAATTTATAAGTTCTTTATTCTTTTGATTGATGATAATTCTAGAATGACATGGGTTACTTTTCTTAGAGAAAAATCTAATGCACTAGATAAATTCAAGGCATATAAAGCTATGGTTGAGAACGAAATGGATCTAAAAATTAAATGTTTGAGGTCTAACAAAGGTGGTGAATTCACCTCCTATGAGTTCAACATGTTTTGTGAAGTTCATGGAATAAAAATGCATTTTTCTACCCCTACAACTCCTCAACAAAATGGAGTGGTTGAGAGGAAAAATTAGACAATTCAAGAAGTTGCTAGGACTATGATGAAAGAGGCAAATCTACTGGAATTCTACTAGAGAGAAGTAATTCATACTTCTATTTACATACTTAATGGAGTACAAGCCAAATCTAATAGCACAAAGACTCCCTATGAGTTATGGTTTGGAAGGATTCCTACTATGAAGTACTTTAGAGTATTTGGAAGAAAATGTTATATCAAAAGAGAAGAAGAAAACTTATGAAATTTTGATGCAAGGTTTGATGAAGGTATCTTCCTTGGATATTCTACTAAAAGAAAAGCTTATAGATGTTACAACAAAAGGCTGAGAAAGATAGTTGAAAGTGCAAATGTTAAGGTTGATGAAAACTTGCAGAATTTAATTACAGTGGATGGATATGTGTCAGATGAACCTAATTGCAAAGTAGAAGAAGAAAATGTTGATGAAGAAGAAGTGCAGAATGAAGAGGAAGAAACTTCAAAAAAGATCCCTAAGACCCCTAAGTATGTGTAAAAGAATCATTCTAAAAATAAAATCATTGGAGACAAAAGGAAAGGTGTATTGACAAGAAGCAAAGTTACTGAAGTCAAGAGGTAAACATGTGTTTACTTTCTAAAGTTGAACCTAAAATAGTGAGTGAAGCATGCAAGGATGAACATTGGATGACAGAGATGAAAGAAGAACTTATGCAAATTGAGAAAAATCAAACATGGGAAATGGTTCCTAGACTAGCAAACAAGAATATAATTGGAACTAAGTGGGTATTCAGAAAAAAGTTGAATGAGAATGGAGAAGTGGTAAGGAATAAGGAAAGACTTGTGTGTAAGGGTTACTCACAAGTGGAAGGAATAGAATTTGAGGAGACATTTGTTCATGTGGCTAGGATGGAAGCTATTAGAATGTTTTTGGTTTTTGCAGCATACAAGGACTTTAAACTTTATCAGATGGATGTGAAGTCTGCTTTTTTGAATGGAGAATTGGAAGAATTTTACATGGAACAACCGGAAGGATTTCAGTTATCAAATCAACTGAATATGGTATGTAAAATTAAGAAGGCACTATATGGATTGAAGCAAACTCCTAGGGTTTGGTATGCAAGATTGGACAGATATTTGATACAACAAGTGTTTAGTAAGGGCACCATAAATAGTAATCTTTATTTCAAAATTGAGGAATAAAAGATCTTGATAGTAGTTGTATATGTGGATGATATTATCTTAGGTGGAAATGAAGTTGTGTGTAAGAAATTTGTTCAAGAGATGCAGAAAGAGTTTGAAATGTCAATGTTTGGGGAGATGAATTTCTTCCTTAGGCTATAGATTAATCAAACAGATAAAGGTATTTTCATTTCACAATCTAAGTATATCAAAGAGATGTTGAAGAAGTTTGGAATGGATGACTCCAAACCAGTATGCCCTCCTATGGTGACTAGTTTTAAATTCAGCAAAGATGATGATTCACCTAAGGTTGATCAAAGCAAATATAGATTTATGATTGGTGGACTGCTATATCTAATTGCTACTAGACCATATATCATGCATGCAATTTGTCTTGTGGCTTGATTTCAAGAAGTTCCTAAAGAAACACATGTTGCAAAAGTAAAGAAGATATTCATATATTTAAGAGGCACTCCAAATTATGGTTTATGGTAACCTAAGGATATTGATTTCACATTAAGTGATTATATAGATGCAAATTGGGCTAGTTGTGTTGATGATAGGAAAATTACAAGTGTTGGTGCATTCTTTCTTGGATGTAGATTGGTCTCATGGTTGAGTAAGAAGCAGCATCCATTCTCTTTAGCTACTATTGAGGCTGAGTTTATTGTAGTAGCATCATGTTGTACACAATTTTTATGGATGAGACAGACATCGAAGGATATCAGAATTATATATGACAAGCCTATATCTATCTTTTGTGACAATAAAAGTGCACTTAAAATTTTAAATAATCTAATGATGCATTCAAGGACAAAGCTTATATATATTAGGTATCACTTTTTGAGAGAGAAGGTTATGGAGACTAAGGTGAAGCTTGAGTATGTTCCTACAAAGGATTAGATTGTTGATATATTTACTAAGGCTATTCCTAAGGATACTTTTGAGTATCTTCAAGAGAGATTAGGGGTTATTACCCCTCCTTCATTGAACTAGATGCATATGGAGATGCATCAGTCCAGTGGATCTATGGATCTATCTCTTATTTTGGACTGATTTTGGTGGCTACCTCTTAGGGGGAGTAGGTAGTGTCATGTGTTATCATTGAGTTGCTAATTTGATTGGGTATACTCCTGAGGGGGAGTATTTAAATTAGGTATGTTGGTTCAATGTCAAAGGGGGAGAATAATGCAAAACTATTATCCTTTGCCATTGATGTCAAAGGCGGAGAAAGTATCATGCAAAAAAGTGCAAGTTATCAGTGGAGAAAGTTGTGTATATTGTCAAATCATTCAGGGGGAGAAAAGAAAAGTGTGTTTAGAGGTGTTGTGTTGTCTTTGATGTTTTTTCACATCATGTGTTCCATCAATGACAAAGAGGGAGATTGCAAGTATGAAGGTGTTGTCATTGATGTTAATAGGATTTCTATTGAATGGTGTTGGAATTGATGTTAACTATGTGTTAAGGAATTTGTTGCATGATGAATATGTTGAGGATATTGAGAAAATTGAGAAGAAGAGGAAAACAAGTTGTTGCAGGTTGTGCATGTATAGTTGAGATATTGAGGAAGTGTTGTGAGTACATGGAGCTATCTTTCATTGTATTTTCTAGACATGAGTTGAGATGATGTCTCTAGTACTTGATTTCCAAATGCTTTTGAGAAAAATTGATAAACAAAGAAAATAGTGTTATGCAAGTGTTTATAATGTGCTCTAGATCATGCTCCACATTTCTTCTATATTGATGCTATGCATGTGCAGATTTGGTATGTTACTTGAGGTTGTTAGAGGTTTCTATATTCAATATTTTGGGTTTTGGATCATTGGTGAGAGGAAGTTGTGTTTACTAGTATGTGAATTCATTTTGCAGTTTTGTACAGAGGTGTTTGGGAGAAATGTATCTACTCCATATTTCTCTCCGGTTTCTTTTTAGTACTTGTGGCTTTGAAGGATAGTTAATGGTTTTGTTCTCTTTTTCTTGTCAAAAGGATTTGTGGTTAGGTGTATCGAAAGTTTTGGAAGTGTGTACTTAATGTTTAATGTGTTTCATGGGTAACGACCAACCTGGTGTCTACACTACACTCAAAAATTTTCAAGTGTTAATGGTTGCATAGTGTGGCATGTGAGACTTAATTTTAGGTCTTGATTAAGTGTTGTTTTGGTCCCATTTCATTCCTTTCCACCATGGGAATGTTTAGGTTCCGACCTAATTTGAATTTGTAAATATAATATATAGAATGTCGACCTTGGAGAAGATGCTTATGGTTTAGGTTGATATAAATAAGACTGTAGTTGTTGTGAGTTAAGGGTGTGTGTACGAAAAGAGAAGCAAGATAGATGTGAGTTCAATGCACATGATGTATGTGATGTGAATTTGAGCAAAGTAGTGTGAACTTCAAACTATTGGATTCCTGAATGCAGTGAGCAGAAGGTGTCCAAAATATTGCAAACAAGACGATGAAAGTGTTGGAGCATTGTGGTGGATTCCTTGTTGCAATGAGAAAGTGTTCTCTGTGTAACATTTCTCTTCTACCTTCTTGTATTTCTTTTTGTGGCAATGAGCCCTAGCTGTGAGCCTTTTTGGACAGTGTGTCCTATTCTGGTAGTGATCCCTTTTATACTAGTTTTGCAATTACTTATATTGTGAGCTAATCCTCACTGTGGTTTTTCCCTCATTGGGTTTCCCACATAAATCTATTGTTCTCTTGTGTATGGTGTTGTTATTTTAGTTTTTGTTATTTTTATTTCATGATTAATAAGATCCACATGCATTCATTAAACCCTTATTCTATTATAATGATTAATCTAGTAGTTGTAAAATTAGATGAAACATTAATGGCATTTATGGTTAAAAACATGTCAATCGAGAGCATCATCGAAGTTTCAGGCCTGAAACAACCAATAGACTAAACATTAAATTGTTTGTAATCCCAAAAAATCATCTTCATCTAATATTGTGTGTTGATCTTGCAATATACTAGCTTGTGAAGAAAATGATATGAAGAATGTTGAAACCTTGATCCCTTAAAGACAACTTCTATTAGACATTAAGAGGAAGATGGGAATAATGAAAGAAAAAGAGTTGATTGAAATATTAGAAAGCATGTGGAGGGAAATAAAATGTTGAGAGCTGAGGGTCAAGAATGAAACTTAATCCTTATCATAATTATGATAAAGGATAGAGGAAATACTGAAAAGTTACATTGTTGAGAATTGGGAGTCACAAGGAAGGCTTGTGTCTTACCACAGAGATAAGAAAAAAGTTAGAGGAAGGATCCAATCTCTGAAATCCAAAGTAAGATATCAGGGATTGAGGATCAGGTCAAATTTTTACGCCTTATAATGAAATGATGGTAAAAGGTAAGGAGGAAGGTTGATCCCCAAAGTCTGAAACATCAATGCTTAGCCATTTTTAAGGATTCATGAGGACTTCGGTGATCAGGAGGGGGACTTATGGTTTACAAAAGGGAAGCAATAAGGGCTATGGATTAAGGTTGATGAACGAAACTCAAAAAATTGGGGAAAGTGATGGATTAGAAGGGGAAAAGGTGCAAGAGATCAAGAGCGATAGAAATGGTATACAAGCAAGAAGACAACCGAAAGCCTGAAAGACTAAAAAGTTCAATACTTAGCCATTTTAGAGATTTTTTTGTAAAAAGGGTTTTGACTATAGCCTACAAAGGGGGAAATAAAAATACGAGAGGGACTTGAGCATGATACACCATTAAGATTTCTCAAATCTATTAAAATTGATGGGAATCACAAAGGGGATAATGCATAGCACTATAAATTCATTAAATTTATAGGCTCTAACATTGACTCTAGTTTGGGATGTGTATCTCTTGCAAGAAGAGTGAGAATCCAAATCTTCGGGAGAAAACCATGTGCCAAGTCCATTTTTCTTTGTAACTACTTAATTTGTTTTGCACTAAAACCCATACTTTCATAATTCATTTGGTGGTCCCAGGCCCCCAAAAATGAAGAACCAATACTTTCCTCTATCAAACACTTTGTTCTCCACTTAATGTAGTTCCAAACCAAACTTTAAAATTTTGGCATCTATTTGTTGCTCACTAGGTATGCCATCACTAGTACAAAAATAGCAATAAACTACTAAAAAACTACTAAAAATTGCTTATAAATGATTGAACATGGTCACGTGACCAATAGTAGTTTATTGGCAGTCATTTATAACGTGACCAAATTGATGACTAAACCATTTTTAGTCATTTGATTGATCGATTTGGTCATTAATTTAGCCATCTAATTGATCGATTTGGTTGTTGATTTACTCGTCTGATTGATCAATTTGGTCATTGATTTAGTCATCTAATTAATCGATTTGGTTGTTAATTTAGTCGTTAATTTGATCGATTTGGTAGTGTGCTTAGTCATTAATTTAGTCATTGATTGTTTTAAATTGGTCACTTATTTTGTCATTTTTTATTCACTGGTATATTTAGTCGTTAATTTAGTCATTGATTGTTGTTAATTGGTCACTTATTTAGTCATTTTTATTCACTGATTTTCGTCCATTGGTAGTGTATTTAGTCATTAATTTTAATCATTATTTTGATCAATTTGGTAGTTTATTTAATTTTTTTGTTCACTTATTTTTGTCAACTAGTAGGTATATTGATACATTGTTTATTAATTGCATAACCATTATATTTATTCATATGTATTCATTGATTTATGTTAGTTGGTAGTATATTTAGTGAATTGGTAGTTTATTTAATTATTTTTGTTCACTAATTTCTACCTATAAGTGTTGGAAATGAGACAATGCTTTAATTGAGGTTTAAACATATAAAAACACATAAAAACATAATCATTCATTTTCACATAATGAAATGGCTATTAAGAAAGAAAAATACTGAAATTTTATTGAGAAAATGTGTTCTTATAGAAGATACAAGACAAAAATGTTTTTTTGCTTTGAAAAATGTACTGTTACAAAGTGTGTTTCTTAGTGTTGTGACTAAGAAAACTGAGTTACAATGCCCTTTTTTGCTTATGCAAGATATTACAATTTTGATGACAATTCTATGTTGCAACTTATTTGCAACTACACATACATGTATGTTCCACTCTCTGCAACTTTTTCTCTTCTTTGCACCTCTTTATATGCTTTGTATTCACTTCTTTTTGCACCTATGTTCTCTGCATCTACTTCTTACACAACAACATATCCCCTCTTCTATAATGCACCAGTTTGAATGAGCGAAATCTAAACAAAATAAGAAAACATAATCAAGGGGTTTTATATTACAGGTGCAGTAAGATAGAACATTATTTGTTCTACTCATAGAATGTACACCTAAATCAAATTCTCTGGTTTTTGTTTGGGTTCAACTTATTCAAGATCAGTGCATTCTCTATCTACAACTTCAATCTCCACTCTTTGTTGCTGCTAACCCTTATTTTTCTCTTATACACTTACGGCTAACACTCTATCATTTTTTTCAAATATTTTAGTGGTCACCGTATGAAGGTCCCTTCTTTCTCTTTCAAACGGACAGCTCCATCTATTTTGTCTAGATAAGGAAGGGGTATGTTACTTATGACTTGTAAAATACTTACATTTACATCTCTTGTTCCTTTCAATTTGAATCCATGTACAATAGATAGTGAGTGAATCTTCCCAATGCCCATAGCAACACCATCAAACGAATCCAACACCTCAACTTTATCCCCTTCCTGGAGTTTATCAATAAATTCCTACAAAAACAAAGAAAATACACATTATATTGAGATATAAAACACACATTATATTATTTTTGATAGTTGTATGTAATGTCTTATGTCTAATAGATAGTGAGTAGAACATTCTTTGTTTTACTCACAGTATGTACACCCAAAATGGTGCAGGGGCATTAGGAGCCTCATTTACCTTATTTTTTGTTATTTGGGATTATTAGGTTTTCTAGTGTGTTTTTAAGTCTCCTAAGGTCATTTATGACCATTTAGAATCATATGGGTTCATTTTGGAGTGTTTAGAGGGTTTTTGATTAAAAAATGTAAAAGTTGCCAAATGTTGCTAAAAACTTGTCATGCAACTTTGACAAGTTGTCAAAAATGCAAGAAATTGTTAGATGAAAAGAAATGAATGTTACAATTAGTTATAATTGGTTTTAAATTAATTAATACACTCTAAAAAGGTCGAATGGGGGGTTGGAGAACTCATATTGTAGTTTTTAGTTAATGAAAGCAAGCTTTTTCTAAGTTTTCCTAACGTTCCAGTTTTTTCTTCTTTATTGTATGGATTGTACAGCCCATTTAATGAACTAAATCTGGTTTGAATGTGTGGGCATGTTAATCCTCTTTTTTTTTGTTTTTTGGGCATTGAATTTCATTGAGTTTTGTGTAAGATATGGCCATTTTGGTGAAGGTTGCCCTATTCTAACAATGTTTTTCAGAATTTGCAGTCTAAAAACGTGCTAGTACGGCCATGTATGGTATAGTACAGGATTGAAACAACTTATAAAATTTGAATTCATGAGTTTAGTTTCATAATATTTTGGTTTGAGAAAATTTAATTAAGTTTTGAATGAGTTATGCCATTTTTAGTGAAAACAGGTATGTGGTTGGCCTAGGGTTTCCAGCAGACTAAATAAATCAATATCTTTTTATTCCACCATCCAAAATGGACAAAAAATTGGTGAAAACCTTTGTATTTACATGCCCTAAAAACCCATTAAAGTAATTTACTCAATTCATTTGCATGTGTGAGTTATGAAAGTCTAATTGTTACTTATTGCAGGAGGACAGTCATAAACCTCTACGAGTTAAGGGTTTTAATGTTATAATGCTTTGTTTTGGTGTGATCAATAGAATAATAAATTGAATAGACCTCTAAATGTGTTATTAAATACTTGAAAAACTTTATTTTGAATGGATTGAATCAATATTTATGAAGTGTTCTTATTAAGCCCAAAAGGGTAGGCTTCCACCTTAGGCAAATGAGGGTTTTGTGGTCTAATAAGTTGTTTGAGTTCCTTCCTTTACATCATTTTGGTATCAAAGCTAGAATACCCTGAGAGTGCAAGGTATGCACCAAGACAAGATATTTTTGAGATTAACTCTGTTGCAAGTATGAAAGAGAGCCGATGATATCCTCTAATAGTGATGAAACTGGGTAGAAGGTGTGCAAATTTCTTCCATTGAGAGGAAGTGGGTAGAAGAGGTCTTTGAGAGTGCATCTTCCAAAATCCTATTAGGTAGAGGATAGTTATGTGTGTGAAGTTATTGGGATACCAAAATAATGGAAGTATTGAGGAGAATAATCCATGAAGACCTTAAGAGTAAGAAGTTGTCAAGCAAGCAATAAGAGATGAGAAGAGAAAGGAGTGAGATGAAGAAGAAAGATGAGAAGGTAAAAAAAAATATATTTAGCAAGAGATAAAAGTGATGAGACAAGATTTGGAACAAATGCAAAAAAAAATTGAATATAGTAACAAGTGTGTGGAGTTGGAACATCACAATTCACAAAATTGTCAAGTGGATGATAAAGGAAATTGCAGAAAGAAGAAAGAGGTTGCAATTGAGAAGAAAGATAAAAATAATAATCAAGATGATGGTAGAGCCAAAGTCATCCAAGGAAAAGGAAAAATATGAAGAAAATGAGTCCATTGAGACTCAAAAAAAAATTCTAACAATATTTGTGAGTATGTGTTTATAGGTGCAACAAATGAAGATGAAGATGGAAAAGAGTATAAAGAAAAAGGAGAAGTGAATGTAGTGAATGAAGATTGTTATGCAAATGTAGCACAATATGGTGAAGAAGATGTTTCAAAAAAAATAGAGGTACTGGTTGTATTTTCTAATTTTATGGATGATGAATATTCTAACAAATTGTATTCAAATGATGAAGATGAAGACATGGATAGTGATAATGCGGCATATAAACAAGAACTAGAGTTTTGGAACCTTCAAGCTGAGAAGATTCTAAGTAAGAGACAGTGCAAGAAGAAGAAAAAAGATCTAGGCAAAGGTAGGAATGCAGAACATACAGTAGGGTGTAAGGAGCATCTTCTTTTGGAAATGAATTCCCAATTGAATGACAAGTGGCAAAGAAGTGGAATACCCAAGGTAAAAATGAAACATGAATTTGAATGTTTACAAGTAGAGCAATATTCCACATATCATATTTTGCAGGTTAAAGAATTCCATGATGGAAGACATCGACAAATTTTCATATCACATCTCAAATGGAGCTGATATTTTTTTTCTTTCCTTGGGAGTATGGTGTAGGGGCATCAAGACCCTCATATAGCTTATTTTTTGTTATTTGGGATTCTTAGGTTTTCTAGTGTGTTTTTAAGTCTCCTAAGGTCATTTATGACCATTTAGAATCATATGGGTTCATTTTGGAGTGTTTAGAGGGTTTTTGATTAAAAAATGTAAAAGTTGTCAAATGTTGCTAAAAAGTTGTCACACAACTTTGACAAGTTGTCAAAAAGGCAAGAAACTATTACATGAAAATAAAGTAATGTTACAAGTAGTTAGAATTGGTTGTAAATTAATGAATACACTCTAAAAAAGTCGGATGGGGGGTTGGAGAACTCATATTGTAGTTTTTAGTTAATGAAAGAAGCTTTTTCTAAGTTTTCCTAACGTTCCAATCTGTTCTTCTTTCTTGTATGGCCTATACAACCCATTTAATGATCTGAAACTAGTTGGACTACGTGGGAATGTGAATCCTCTTTCTTTGTTTATTTTTTGGCATTGAATTTCATTGAGTTTTGTGTAAGCTATGGTCATTTTGGTGAAGGTTGCCCTATTCTAATAATGTTTTCCAAAATTTGTAGTCTAAAAATGTGCTAGTACATACATGTATGGTATAGTACAGGCTTGAAACCAATTCTAAAATTTGAAGGAATGAGTCTAGTTTCATATGATTTTGGTTTGAGAAAATTTTAGTAATTTTTGAATGAGTTATGCCATTTTTAATGAAAACGGGTTTGTGGTTCGCCTAGGGTTTCCTGCAGACTAAATAAATCAATATCTTTTTATTCCACTATCCAAAATGGAAAAAAGTTGGTGAAATCCCTAAAAACCCATTAAATAATTTACTCAATTCATTTACATGTGTGAGTTACGCAAGTCTGATTGTTACTCATTGTAGGAGGACAATCATAAACCCCAATGAATTGAGGGTTTAATGTTATAATGCTTTGTTTTGGTGTGATCAATAGAAGAATCAATTGAATAGACCTATAAATGTGTTATTAAAGGCTTGAAAAACTTGATCTTGAATGGATTGAATCAAGATTGATGAAGTGTTCCTATTAAGCCCAAAAGGATAGGCTTCCACCTTAGGAAAAATGAGGGTTTTGTGGTGTAATGAGTTGTTTGAGTTCCTTCCTCTGCATCACTTCTTTGTACCTCTTTATCTGCTCTGTATTTACTTCTTTTTATGCACCCCTGTTCTCTGCGTCTACTGCTTACACAAAAACATATCCCCTCTTCTATAATGCACCAGTTTGAATGAGTGGAATCCAAACAAAAACAGAAAAACATAATCAAGTGGTTTATATTACAGGTGCAGTAAGATAGAAAATTCACTGTTCTACTCACATAATGTACACCCAAATCAGGTTCTCTAGTTTTTTCTTGGGTTCAACTTATTCATACTCAGTACATTATTTGTCTACAACTTCACTCTCCACACTCTACTACTGCTAACCCTTCTTTTTCTCTTTTGCACTTATGGCTAACACTCTATCATTTTTTTCAAATATTTTAGTGGCCACCGTGTGAAGGTCCCTTCTTTCTCTTTCAGACGGATAGCTCCATCTATTTTGTCTAGATAAGGAAGGGGTATGTTACTTGTGACCTATAAAATACTTACATTTGCATCTCCCACTCCTTTCAATTTGACTCCATGTACAATAGATAGTGGGTGAATCCAACCAATGCCCAAAGTAGCACCATCAAACGGATCCAACACCTCAACTTTATCCCCTTCTTGGAGTCTATCAATAAATGTCTGCAAAAACAAAAAAATTACACATTATATTGAGATATAAAACACACATTATATTGTTTTTGATAGCTGTATGTAATGTCTTATGTCTTGGAACAAATTAGTTTTTGTATGTGCTTTTATAAAACACTCTATTACAACTAATCTCTAAGCTTCCATATGTAAGTTATATTTTCTCTCTTATTTCCATAATCTATGTATACCAGCTAATTACACTTCACTACTATTCTAACTAGCTTCTATCAAATAGGTAATGATTACCCTTATTTACATAATAAAACAATCATTACTTACTTGAATAGTACTTACCTGCATGTCGTTTCATAGCACTTACCTCAAGTTCAACACGGCTACCACTATGAATATCATGTTCATGCTCATCGAGTTCATCATCATAAACAGTATCAATGTCATTGCATACATGAAGTTGTACAGCTTTGCAGAGAGTTCTATTGACAAGGCCTTTTTCATTTTTCCCTACTTTCATATAATTGATTTGCATCATGTGGTTTAATCATCATGCAAAAATTAATATAAGTAAAGAATGTAAAATCTATAATTCTTTTTTCAAAAGAACATTTTAAGTATGAAAAATGACAAAACATTGGGACAGATTAACTTACAGCTTAAAGAATGGAAAAGCTATAATTTTTTGTCCAAAAGAAGAATGAAAAAACATTAGGACATATTAACTTACAACTTAAAGAATGCAAAAACTATATTTTTTTATCCGAAAGAACATTTAAAGCATGGAGAATGAAAAAAAATTGCGACAGATAACTAACAACTATTATATTAACTACCTCAACTTCAGGACAACTAAGACGTTTGTGTTGTGCATTCTTGTCTGCTTCATCACTATCAATATTTGTATCTTTGCTGACATCATGAAGGCATTTTTTTTCCTATTGCTTTGATAAAATTTCTCTGCATGTGGTTTAACTGTCGTGCAAAAAAATATACAAAGCATCCAATAGTCAAGCAAATAATGCAGGCTATAAATTTGTCCAAAAAAACATTTTCTAGATCACTCCAAAAATAAAGACACTGGGTTGGATTCTCCTATGCTCATATTTCAATAATCTACATATTAAGAGGCATTTGTATATAGAATTTTCAAACAAGAAGAAATGAGATCAATAGAGCCTCTTACCTCATCTGAATCCATGGATTTATGCTCATTCCATTCAGAAACCATAAGGTTAATAAATTCAACCAACTGTGAAACTTGTTGAGTGAGACTGAATATGCAACTCATTACCTTTTGGTACCCTAGTTCATTTGAGTTTACATGATCTACAGAGGCTCCTACTAGGCATTGAACAGATGGCTATGAAATCTATGTTGACGAACTAGATTTCCACTTCATCCTACTCTTAGATTTACTATCATCTATTGCTGCCATATAATTGGCAATATCTTTTGCACCTACTTCTCTATTACTGTTTTCCACTTAAAATACAATTTCAATTTCAACATATAGTCAGTTCAATAAAAAATTGAAATAAATAACACAATGTAAATTGAACCAAAAAGCCATACACTTACTACAATTTTTTCCTTTTTGGTGTGCATCCCACCTTGGCCAAATGTATATCCATTCCTTACATTATCTCTTGATCTCTTTCCTCTGTTACTCGTTGCCAAATATTCTTCAGAATGCATAATTTCTCTCAATTCCTCCCACTCTTTGGGAGATAGAGTGGAGTCTAACCTCTCTTTTCCCTCCATGATTGTTTTTCTACAGTTGTATCTATAATTGTTCATCAAAATTCTCATTATTTTCTTGTAATATTTTCTAGAGATTTGTCCACCAGTAGTCTCAATAGCATTTTCCATTTTTTGTATAAAATTTTCCACAACTCATGGATCTTGCTCTGCAAAGTTTGATTTACAAATTTCCAAATGGGCCCTACATCTTACACCCAACTCAGTGGACCACTTTGCAACATTTGGCCCAATGGGCTCACCATCTCTCAATACCTCAAGCAAGAATGGCTTATTGCCTTCTAATTTTCTTCCTTTTGTATTCCTCTCTGTAGATCTATATAAATATTGACTCAATCTTTTTCTTTTGACAAAAGCATCCAAATCTTCTATTAAATTACCACTACTAGTATTTATGGTTGATCCACTAGTTCCATCAAAAATTCTAGATGCAACAGGTACACTATGAGGCACAACAGATGCAAGCAGTCTCTCTTCATGACTTTCATTAACTGAAACTTCATGCTCCCTGGCCACATCAGGTGTGGCATGAGTAGGTAGATCAGAATGGGTGTCCACAGATTTCACATCAAATGCATCCCTTAGTGTTGAATAAATTATTTGCAAACCTATTGTTCCTTTTCCCTAATATTTTTCAATAATCTCTCTAAGACTTAGTTATAAGAGATCATCGCAACATTGCACATCACCATGTGTTATATTAGGCTACACATCACCATGTGCTATATCAGACTACACATCACCATGTGATATATCAAGTTGTGCATCACCATGTGCTATATTAGGTTGCACATCACCGTGTGCTATACCAAGTTGCACATCATCACAACTATTTTTTTCACCAACTACATTTATTGAATCACAAAAGCATTGACTTCTATGAGATGGTGGAAAAGTATCTTTTCTTTCCTTTTTTTTTTCTTTTCATTTTCTTTGCACTCTTTTTGTTGCCTATAAAATAAAAAAATATCATATTATGTCTTATATACATAAAGCTCTTGCCTATAAATTTTTATTAAACACTATTAAACAAATAATATACTACTTAGTGGATTTACAAGTTGTCAGCTTGTCAAACCAAGACTCAATAAATATTCATTATTCTTGGCCCCTTTTTCACTACACATGCACTCATATTCTATCACTGGAATTTCAGCATTGTGATCACTATCATCTAATTTGTGCCTTATAGTCCTTGTCTTCATTTCCTAAAGTCCAAATAAATAATAATGTATAAATCAGCAACTTGAATTAGTAAAACTTTATTGAGTTCATAAGTTTATAACTGTTGACTTTCCAATCCATTGATAACTGCAAATAGAAACTTAAAATAGAATTTCGTTTACAGATTAAAAAAAAATTATAGTAAAAAATAAAGATGTTTACAATTATAGGTATCAAACAACTTTTCCTTAGGGATATATTCACAAGAAAAGAACTCATAAAAACATAACACAAGTAGGATGAAGGAAAAACATAGTCTAGTTCATCATGAGGTGCGTTACAACCTTAAAAAAATTCTTAGTTCCATCATCACAATTAACCTTGAGCTCCATGACCTGAGCCTTGACTCTTATATTCCTTTTTATTTTTTACTGAGCCTCCCCACTGTAAAAAAACATGTAATTTTTTTAGGTCTAATTGACACTGAAAGACAGGGAAAACTTTAGTGGTGAATCTTAGCCAATTGGCAAATTCTAGGAATCAGCCAAGTCAAAATTGGTGAATTTCTCGCACCCAACATGATGTCCAAATTCCCTAGATTTTACGAACTATAGGTCCAATGCATTTCCATTCGCCAACGATTTTTTTTATGAGCTATATTTAAAAAATAAATTCACCATAACAAACTACACGTTTCAAATGGACCAACTAATATTTTCGCTTGGAATCACGGAAGCATGTAATAAAACACGTACATATTTTTCAATACTATTAAAACAACATTGTATCAGGACCCATTTCGCTAATTAAAATTTACAAAAAGTTGCTTGTGAAGACCCATTTCACCAATTAAAATTTATAAATAGTTGCTTATGAGGACCTATTTTTCCAATAACATTAAAAAATAATTACATTTGAGGACACATTTCACCTTGAAAATTACAACGAATCGTTGTATAAGTACGTGGGATTCACCAATTTTTTAATATACCATTTAAAAATATCGTGGAATTCACCAAATATGGATTGATATAAATATGATAGAAAGTGTCATTTATTCTTACACATTTTGTTTAGGTCTGAGGTTCTGCTTCTCAATTCGAAAGTCAACAAAATTCAAAAACGTAGACTTAAAGGTGAGTGATCATTTCTTCATAGTGTTATAATAATAAGTTTTCTTTATCTCTTTTCCATTCTTGCTTTAGTCTTAAAGATGAGATTGAGTAGGGAATGGGATCTATATTCTATGTCCTTAAACAAGAAGACATTTTTTCTAGTTTTTATTTGAAGTGAGAGATCAATATTTCAAGCGACTCGAGCAGAAAGGGTAAGGCTCCTACGGCTCCTCAAGGTGGTAAGGCTCCTACCGCTCCTCAGGGTGGTAAGGCTCCTATTGGTCCTCAGGGTGGTAAGGCTCCTACCACTCCTCAGGGTGGTGAAGAGACTCATGTTGTTCCTCAGGGTGGTGAAGAGACTGAGAGGCCACCAAAATGCCAAAAACTTAGATGTACCATACAGTCTTACTTTGGAATTTCCAAAGCTTCTAATCCATCAGGTCACAAGATGGAGCTACATCATCAACTCTTCCACCAAATATTGGTAGCATTCACAATACCTCACCACCACCTGAAGTTCAAGTTGAGATTATCATTGATTTAAATAAAAATGTATCAGATCAGGATGGTAATACCGTAGAAGATGTTCCAAGGAATACCCTGGGCCCGGTTAGCCAAAATGAGATAATTGACTTGGATGAGGATGATGATGTTGGTAGCAAGAAAAGAAGAAGCAAATCAAAAATGGAGCACGAGTAGGAAATGACAAGGAATTTTCAACTTGGTTGGTTGTCAAAGTACCCATTCATGGTACCAGTGGGGATTGACAATACAAATGATATTGAAAAGGAAACATTGGCTAAATGTATGATTTGTAGTTGGAAATGTGTAAGAGCCAAGACATTGCAGCTAAAGATTGACACTATAGAAAAACATATCGGTAAATTTTATGAAAAAAAAATCATAGACGGAAAGGAACAATCAGTCGTACGATGGAAATCAAAGGAAGAATGTCTTCATGTTAGGTATGTCGCGGATTATGAAGAGCATGAAAAAATAATGTTGAACATTGTTGCATGTAAAGGTACACTTGAGGCTCAATTTGGAAAAGCAATGGAAGCAGCAAATATGTCAAAAAACTATTCAGATGAGTGTTGTTTTTCATATTTTGTCCAGAGGGCGTCCTATGATAGACTACCCAGAATATTCTGGTTTATTATTATTTTTTAATGTTCCTCACTATCCCTTCTCACATTGGTCAATAAATACTAGGTGGGAATGGGAAAATTGTCTTGCTGCAGTTGAAAAGGAAGATTTAAAGGAGAAAGTAAAAGAGTCAAATTTCATTGCATTATCTTTAGATGAAGTTACTGCGGTAGGCAATACTTCTTGAGTTTGTATGCATTTGTATACTATAGAACGAAATTTTTGCCAAGCTCATCTTCTCTATGTTCATAAAATGAAAGACAATTCAACATCGCAAAATATATTTGAACTAATCACGAAATATTTAAATGAAATTGCAAGTATGGATGAGTTGACAATTGCCAAAAAGTTGGTGTGTGTAGGAGCTGATGGAGTTGCAATGATGCAAGTTCAAAGGACCGGTGTTTTCACAAAGTTACAAACTACTTGTGCACCATACATGCTTGGCATTCACTACATGGCCCATAGAATAAATTTAGCATTCAAAATTATAAGCAAGTTTCCTACAGTATCAAAAGTTGAAAATCTAGTATGTGAGATCCACGCATACTTCTGCCGTGAGATCCACGCATACTTCTGCCGAAGTCCCAAACATTTCGTAGAATTTCAAAATTTTGCTAAGGGAATAACACGAGGAAACAAGCTTCTCAAGGATGTTGATACCAGATGGATCTCCGTGCATGGACCATTGCAATGAGTTATTTTAGAATATCAATCCTTGATTGGAGTGATGTAGGAGCATCACAACATAGTAGACAAAGCTCCTAACCTCTTACATAGGTTAAGCGATATAGAGACACTCTTGACTTTAGCTAGTCTTCTCCCCATGTTGGAGGAGATGAACAATCTTGTGAAGAAATCCCAAGACAGAACTATTTATATTAGTGAATATTCCAATCTATGTAAACATACATGCTTGGCCCTCAATCATCTATATCTAGATCTAACACAAGATGGCCCAAATCATTTCATGTGGTGGAAAATTACTAATTTGAATAATCCTGATAATTATTTATAGTTTAATGCAAGTGGTCACTTATGTATCTATGTACGTGGATATGAGATACCAATGTACCATTGTAAGACAGTCAAGTTCTCTAGCAAAGAAGTAGTTGTTAAGGAGGAAGATTTTAAAGGCATTGTTAAATCAGTTGGTGATAATTTGAAGGAAATTGCAAAATCTCTTTCCTCAGAGATACATGAAAGATTCCCTTGACATGAAATACTTGAAGCCATGGGTATTGTGTATCCTCAATTTTGGGAAAACCGAGAGAACCCAAAATATTTTCATGATCAGGTAAAAAATTTGATCGAACAATTTTTGAAAAGTGTAACATACGATGAGTAGAAAATAGAAGGAATTTTAAATGAAGCTAAGCTTAGAAAATAATTTGGTAGATTTGTAATAGCTACGAGGGACTAGTATAAATCCATGGGCAAGGAGAAGGTCTTTGAACTAGGATCAATAAAAAAGGTTTGGACAAACTTAGGTCAGAGTGAAATATTGTGTGGTTCGATATCAGAATATTTCAAACTTGTTGATTTATGTCAAACAATGATATTGGGGTCAGTGGAGGATGAGAGAATTTTTAGTACATTTGGGGTTTTTGAAATCAAAGTTAAGAAACAAACTGACAAGAATTTGGAAAATTTCTTGAGGTTGAAAGGAACTGTGTATAATGTCTTTAATTTTCCTTTTGAAAGGGCACTCGCAATCTGGAGGTCCACATGTGAAAGAAGAAGGACTAGGTTGTGCAACACTCCAATTCCAAACGCTGGTACTCATGGCAATGGTAGTGCGACTGAGGCATATGAAATTGACACAAATCACACAATGAATGTTGAATTTGAGACACAGGCCGAAGAATATGAAGAGAAAACTTGGAATCAAATTCAAGATTACTCTTTTACTTTATCTGATGATGAACATCAGTTTGAGGAACCTGACTCCATTTGGGAAATGGAAGAGAATTAGTAGCTTTTAGGTATTTATACTGCACTTCATGGATCAGTTTCCATTGTTCCATACTGTAGTTGGTGATATTTTATATTGTATTCAATGAAATTGTGAATCATTTCACTTCATGAATCATATTCCAAACTGTAGTTGATGATATTTTATGTCATATTTCATGAAATTATGATATTTTATATTTTATATTGTATTCCATGGTATTGAATTTGATATGTGATTTTGCATCATTTTTAAAGAACAACACTTATCACACTACTTATAAATTCCTAGTGCATTGTCATTCACACAATCTTTGATAAATAATTGAAAGGAATATTATTAATCCATTCCTTGAATAGAAGCTAACAATTCAACATCCATAACTTATAAGTTATAAGCTAACAGAAGCTAACAATTCAACATAAATAACTTATAAAGGCATTCACACAACTTAAACAATAAAATCTTAAACTACCAAATCACCTAAATTATATTGAGAAATCCTTACGCATCCATCACCATAAAATCTTTATTCACAGATAAAAATTCCACAGCAATGAAACTAACCAAAAATTATCATTCCAATAATAGAAAATCTACCAAAAAACTACTCAGCAAAAGCACAATAAATCCACACAATACACACCATAACTCAAAGATTACGCATGCATGAACTTCACCATTTTCTTTCTATATTGAAATAATAGAAAAGCAATAAAAATAGCAGAGTTTTTTTTGTCTTGATAACGGTTTCTTGAAGACAACCGTTTTAGAAATTAAAATAAAAGGTCTTTGAATTATCAAGGGAGCCAAATTGAAGAAAATAACATAAAAACTAGAAACTAAACAGCGGTCCCACTCCTAGCACTGACTCCTTTGAGTTCAATTATTTTTGCCTCTTTCTCCTTCAGTAACGCCTCGTGTGCCTTTACTCTTTACTTGTATTCCCAATACTTGGTGACAATTGAAATAATGTCCTAGATCGCTGACATTGTAGTAATCTGTAACCCGGTTCTCCATTTTCCCAAAGCATTTTTCAAACTCAACCAACATCTGAGATCTTTTCTATTCTCCAGATTTATAAGTCTTCAGGTGTATCTACATTCCACTGAGTTTTGAGAAGGACTCCCATGTCATTGTAGTAGGATCAACTATTTCTTTATTGAATCTCTCTAAACTTTAGAGAGATCTCTCTTATATCTAGAATCCTTTCATCAAACTCATCAGTAATTTCCACTCCCAAAATATTACAATCTTCTTTAATTTCCACCAACATTTTATAATATTGATCGTGTGTGTTATTAATTTCCTTCACCAGAGTATCATACATATTCAATTTCTATTCTAATGAATCAGACTAGGAAGGGTCTAGCTCCTTATGATTATTCACAATTTTCTCACCAATTAATATCTTCAGATCCATAGAGTTCAATTCTGTCGTTTCCTAAGAGAGCACATAGAAACTAGTTTGATCTTTTCTAGCCTGTTGAAGTTCTATTACTAACTCCTTCCTCTTGTTAACAACTCGAGTGTAAAATTTCACAGATTTATTTAGAAAGAAGATAGCCTCTTGAGATATTTTATCGATCCCATCACAAGAAGCTCTGGAATAGCTCAAATTCTTTTTAATTTTCTCTATGGTGAGCACATTGATGCCCCCTACCTAATAACTTGAGGCTTCATCAGATGTAGGAGTGGCCATGGAAGAAATAAAGTTACTCAATGCGAGGACTTGAGATTGCAGTTTTATATTTCATTTCCTCTATTCTTTCACTCTTTTAATCAAGGTATTGACTAAATAATTGGCATGGTAAACATCACCTTCCAGTGTTGGAGGCTCCATATCAACATGTGTGACTTTGTAGTCCACCTTCGTTATTTCATCTTCATTTAAATCCTTAATAGGGTCAGCAATTTCTAACATTTGATTTCTAGAAGTAGCATCAGTCACCATCCTTGACATCCTCCTGGATTTCTTAGGTTTTGAAGAGCTTTGAAGTAACTTTGAAACTATATCCACTCCAACTGTCATTGTAGGAATATGCTTTCTCTTCTTCTCCACTACTTTTTTCAGCCATCCTAGGGAGGCTACTACCAGACTAGAATCTTCATTTCCACTAATAGTTTCTTTAGGAGCACTAGGAGTGAAATGTGGATTATCAATCGGATAAGAGGGAAATTCATACAAATGAGGAAAGATATTATCTTTAGCGATCTATTCAAAGATAGTTTCAGAATTTGTAGCCACAAGTTTTTCTTGATTGGTCTTCTTAGGGGTAGGAGAAAGCACACTGTCTTGTTCACAGATGCTCTTCAACTTGACTATCTCTTCTGGCCTATCACCATCACCTCCTGACTGAGAATTTTCTCTAGAGGACCTAACAGAGGGTTTCTCCGATGATACACTTGCACCAGATGCTTACGTAGACCCATGTTCATTCTTCTATGATGACTTAGGCTCCTAAACAAGACCAACAACTTGCTGCCATTTCCCATCTAACCATTCCTGGGTTCTTTTAAGAACTAGGGAAGCATGCACCATCATATCTGAAATTTCACTTTGGCTCCAATCAACCCTAGGCTGGGATTTATCAGGAAATTTTTCATATGCAGGATCTAAGATTGTTGAATCCTCAGCTACATTTTTAGAATGTGAAATGATAGATAGAAATCCGGTATCTATTTTAGTGTGAGCCTCAATAATATCTTCTCAAAACTTCATTCTCATCAACACAATCTTCCCAAAATCTTTGATAGATGGGTGATGTTGATATAAGCTCCCTCCATAGAAATTATGCTTCAAAAAACCATTACTGTCAAAATTACCTCTCATAGACAAATTTTGGAGGTTATATTCTTTGAGAATTCCTTCAGCTCCCCTGGCCATCCGGTTTGTTTTGCACATAAAAGAAGGGGTCTCCAATGGGAAGAGATACCCTCATTTCCCCATGTTCATATACTTAATATTAACCATGGCCATTTGTCAACAAACTTCCAGAAATATCAGTAAATCTTCAGGATACTGAGGTAATTTAAATGGGGCTTTCTCAAAACCCCCTATTCTTAGGTAGGAAAACTTATCAAATTGGATGTAAAAACTCCCAAATTTTGATACAAGAGAAATCGATTCAGGGGAAAGGTGCATTTCTGGATTTCCATCTAGCTTCCTCACGGCCTCCATTAAAAATACATCATTAACATGACAAAAATCACCCATTCCAAATTGTTTAGTGAATTGAGGAAAGTGTTTATACATAGGCATATTAGAATCTTGGGTTCCTTGTAGCTCCAACCCAAGCCAAAAGGACCTCTGACTACCTACAATGTATGTCAGGCAAGAACACATACAGAAAGTAGCAGTCTTATGGAAATTAATTAATTTCTCATTCAAATGGACACAAATAACTTCAACCTAGTCAATGAAAATGTTCTCATCACAGACTATCAAGATAAACCGGCACATCCAATCCTCAAATAACTCAACTTGTGCATTCCCAACAATGCGGTGCAATAAAGCAATAGCATCTGCAATTTCTCCCTTAAAATGCACTCTTTTGAGTTTACTCAGCAGTTGCAACTTACCTTTCTTTTCAAACTTCAACCAAGTTTTGGCCATGGAGTTCTTACACCAATCTTTATTCGCTTTGAAAAATTCACATACCACTATGACAGACATGTCTTCTATAGGTTCCCTTTCTGGAATCCCCAGTGCGTGGGAAACAACTTCAAGAGAAATTTCTGTAATTACAATCTCGTATGCAGCTTTAATTTCCCATGTCTGCGGAATGTACCTTATCACACATGCACTTATCAGGTCCACACTCAACACAACTTTTGGAAACCCTCTAGCATGAGCTAGCCTTCCTTCTAAGAGTTTTATATCCAGCTCAAACTTGTTGTCCCTCTCTAGGTGCCCCCAAAATTCTTCTAACTTAAAAGGTCTAAGCGTCATATCCCTTACGCCAACCCAACGTTCACTATGCATGAGCGCAAATTCATGAAGAACAAATGTTTGCACTTGAGAAGTATTGGCCTTGGCAAAGAATGAGAATGTAGGCTAAATGTCTAAGTAAAAAGAATTTTTTCACCTGAGAAGTACTGGCCTTGGCAAAGAATGAGAATGCATGATAAATGTTTGAGTAAAACTTTGCCACCCACTTATGCCGTTATTTTTCATAGGACGTGCTTTAAATGCAGCATTCAATTTCATTCCTCAAAAAGATAGCCTTTAAACTTGCATGATTTTGGAAATTCCTAAAAATACAACTCAAGTTTAGTCTGTACATAGCATTCAATGAGATGTCAGATGGTAGGGCCTTTGAAAGGAAAGATAAGCCCATAATGTCGTGTGGTCGCTGAAACTTGGAACCTTAGAACCAAATTCTGAAGTTTCAAAGTTTTCGAAACCTTTGACCCACCAACTAAATCCACACACCGTAACTCAAAGGTTATGTATGCATGAACTTAAGTTACTCAACAAAGTGACTAGTGACTAAGCTTTCTTTGCTCCCTTATTTTGAGTCTATCGTCTCTCCAGCAGCCAACTGTAACATTTTACATGAATTATTAATGAAATTTGATCAATGATCTTTCATTAATCTTCTTTGTCATTATGCATTGATGTATGTTTTAATTTTGGCTCTAGTTTAATGAACTAGTTAAAGTACCTTGATTAAAGCATGAATTCATATAAATGTTTAGTGGATCTAATAAGTAGTCATGAAGATTGATTATTGATGTGTGAATTGTAATACATTTCACTAAGACTATGGATTCCTGGAATTAAAATCACCTTATAGTTCATATTTTAATTGTGTTAAAAGTAAAACTTAAACATGTACTTAGTGATTCATTACTCAAATCAATGCTTAATAACATATTAACAATAGTATTAGTAGCATTTACAACAATGAACATCAGTAATCATTTAAAGTGTATCTAGTAGTTGAAACCACTACCAAACTTTTTCTTCAAATGATAAAATAAATAATACAGATAATTAACATCAACACATTACTGAAGTCTGAGTTGGAACAAAGACAACTCTATACAGAGCTGAGTTGGAACTTGGAAACTCATTATCAAAAATCAAAAATCAAATCACTGTAACACCTTTTCTAGCAACTTCTACTGTTCACGTGGTGGAATTTTCATTTGTTCTCATTGATGTTGTTTGACTTGAAGATTTGTTAACAATTCATGATTCAAATTGGAACATGTCTTGGATTCTTCAGTCAATTTTGCATTCAAGGTTAGCAATGGTTTGATGGAATCCAATTAGTTCACCACATTTGGGTTATGAGGAAACTGGCCAAAATCAATCTTCATTGCATCATTCATCTTCTTTTTGAAATCATTCTTTCCAATGAATCGCTCATTTGTGTCAAAATCCTCTAGAAAACCAACCTCTGTGAAGTTCCTTACCTTTTCATCCATCTTCTTCATCTTGTTTGCAGAAAAATGCAAATATTCCTTTGTTTCACGCATTCTCAAACACTTTTCAATGATAGATGACAACGTTGTTGATGTAGCAAGCCAATTAGTAATCCCTTTTGATTTCAAAACATTGTCAATGGCTTTGTAGACTATTTGTTGAATTTCATTTTCAAATTTCTCTAATGCTAGCACATTTTTGTTGTCCACTAAATATTTTTTGAGCTTCTTATGATTTTGTCTAATAGCATCAATCAATTGAAACATGTCACACAAATGATCAATCCTCTGCATTATTTCATCCCAGATATTTTGTTTCATATGGCTCATTGTCTCTCTACAAAATGCAAATAACTTAGTTTGACAAGACTCAATTTCATTTTTTACTTCCATCAACTCTGCCTCCAATCTTTCATTTATTTTTCTCTCCTTCTCCAATTTTTGTTCCCACTATGCATTTACATTCGCAATGCTTAGTCTTAGTTTTTCTAAAGTGGATTTTTCCTCATCATATTTCTTGTTGCTCTCATCTAGCCTTTTCTTCAATTCATTCACTGCAATCTCATTCTGCTTATCCTCTTTGCTTGTTGATGCAGAGGTAGATTTTTTTATTCTTTTTTCTAATTCTTTGCTCTTGCTATCTGTTGCTTTCCTCTGTGCTTTCTCATTTTCTAGGTCTTCCTGTAACTTTTCAATTTGAGTTCACGGCCTTTTTTTCTCTCTATCTTTCTTTAGCAATGATGTGTACACCAATTTATTGTTCTTCTTTGATACATTAATTTTGTCAGTGTTTTTGAGTCCAAAAAAATCCAATTGAATATTGTTCACCTAGAATTCAGATTGAGCCATTTGATTTGTTGGTTTGTTTTGAACTGTGGGAACAAGAAATGTGTACTCCATGATTTCTTTGTTTGTGTCAAATGTGGGTAATACCATGGTTGTTGTAGGCTCTAAATTTACAGTAGATGCACTCTCCATCAATTGCTTCTTTTCTTTTTTATTCATGTTTGATTTATTTTTAAACTCTTTAATGTAATCAAAACCTAGGGACGCAGGAACAATGGAATGCTTGAATGGCGAAGGAATAGGAGTACTTGCAGTTGCTAATGATGTTGCATCCAGACTAACTAGTAGTGGGGGTGCCTAGAAATAACTCCTTTGTGGTGGATCCACTAGTAGTGTGACTTGGACCTGTCAAAATCCTTTGCCTTTTCTGTATGCCTTGATCACCTGGTGTTTATGTGGTATCTTGTATTGTTGTCCTCTTGTGTGTAATTTGTTGTTGTAGCACATGTTGACCACTACTAGTACTACTAACCATACCATAACCACCAGAGGCAGTGCCATTTGCACTAAGCTCTCCACCATGGGCATGTCCTAGTTGTGATTGTGTCTGACCATGAGATTGAGGATGAGGATTTGAAACTCTAACAAATTGACTTGTATTCCCTAGGTCTACTTTTTCACCTCCAATCCCAAGGCTAGATTTATCAATTGCTTTTCTATGCTCTACATCTGTTACCATCCAAGGGCCTTGTCTTTGGGATCCCAAAGGACCACCTTCATAACCCATTTTTTCAGTTATGGCTGCTCCAATAATATATGCTTCTTTTGTGGCCTCACTTAAACCAATTTTGAAGTGACATGGCTTTCTTCTTCCCTATCATCATTAGATTCATGATCACTTTCTTTATCTTATTGTTCATCTGGATGCTCTATATTCCACAATTTTTTAAACTCGCTATCTTCTTCGTTATCTCCATACTCTGCAAGAGCTCTTGGATCACGTAGCTCCTTCCTCAGACCAAAAGGTAGTATTTTTTTATCGTGACCAATTTTTTCTATAACTTTGTTCTCTAGAGAATCTGGCATTTTTACTCTACTAGATGGTTTAGCACTTTTTTGATAAAAATTATTGTACCTCCCGATTGTCTTTCGATGCAATGCCATAATTTCTGCTAACAATTGTTCAAAAGAAATACCATTCTTAGTAGCACTTTTCTCCATTGCTATTTTGAGCTCATCCCAAGAATCCTTGTTTCTCAAGTTTTCAAGCAAGGTTTTACTTTGATGTTAAATTCTACTTGTAGCATTCTTATTGAGCACAATCATTGATTTAATGGTGTCACATGGATCATACTACTAGTGACATATAGCATCAAAATCAAAAAAATCAAAAGATTATGTGACACTAAATTTTTTTCTCTCGAATGTGATCCCTCCACATGAAAAAGATAAAGAAGGAAATAAGGTCTTCTTTTGTTGACCGATAAAGTGTAATTCATCAATACTCTGCAACTACCTTACATATTCCAAAGCAAAAACCCTTTCTGTCACATGTATTGGAAGTTTGTATGGTTGTACTCCCAATCCATAAAATCTTAGGACAGTGTATTCTTCCATCAAGTACCAATCAGCCAATTGTATTCATTTTCCTAGTTGAATAAAGTTTCTACATGACATAGGAAATCTAGGCATTGGAGTATTTGTAATTGCTTGATGCAAAATTTGGAAGCAAAAAGTAGTCTACAAAATGACTATAGTTCCTTTGAGAATCATACAACCTTATAACAATGGTCCATTCATATACTGGAGCCATTTTCTTTTGCTCGAGATTACTATAGGGTTGAATCTAAAGCTTGTTGGTATGAAACATTCCTCTGAGTTTGAATAGAAAAAGATAGCACAAGTAGGTTGTGAACCTAAATGTCTTGGTGGAACCTCCTTTAATCATTAAAAATTGTTTATCCATGGATTCTACAATGTGCTCAATAAAATTATATTTGACATGTGGAACACCATAATGGATATTATACACCATTTCAAGGAGGCATGCACCCACTTCCAAATTGCTATCTAGTCTGAGGAAAAATGCTAGCATGGAAATAGTATCCCGAACCCATAGTCTAAAAATATCCAAATCATAAGAAGGCTTATGATCACCTTTCAATTTGTTTCTATCCTAAACTATTCTATTTAAGAAAGATTTTTTATCCATTTCATCCACTGCTTCATAATCACTAGCAATCTTTTCTAGGTCAATGTGGACATTTCCAAATTCTCGGTTGTAAACCCCAACACTTTTCTAAGTTCTTCTGCATTAATGGATAACAATTATTCTTTGCTATCTTTATTAACAATTTCCCTTTTGTTATCATCATAATTTTGGGCAAAGACCATGATAAATTATGGGCAAGGGAAAACCTCATGTAACATCATGCGCCCTAATCCAATTACCCACGGTGCACTAATACTATTAACTTGCATTTGCTTTGAGGCCATATTCTGAGATGAAAATATAAGTTCTAAGGTACGCCTACCATAGGTTTCATGATCATAAATTTCATGGTATTCATTAATGAAACCTGGGGTTTTAAGCAATTTTGCATAATGTATTTTTTTATTCGACACTGCTCTAGTGGTACTGCTGGTAGACATGCTTATACAATGTGAAACTGTGAATTCCCTATTAGTCCTTAATTTTTCTTAATTCTTAAGTCTCTTAACCCTAAACCCAAACTTCAAAGTTTGACAAAATAAGATTTGAAGAAACGTCAAACGATGAAACGTAGCCACAGGAATTCTTTCACTTACTCGAATTTTGATTCTTGAAAAGATTAATGTTGATAGTCGTGGAAACTGGGCTACTGGAATGGCTTTGTAGGAAGTGGAACTGTGGAACCCAGAACAGGGTGGTGAAATGCAATGAGCAAACTGAAGACTAAAATCTCCCCATGTGTTGACCCTCTCACTTAAAAATAAAATCACTTAGCAGCATAAACTGAAAGTGTTTTTTTTTCAAACATTAAAGTGAATGAAACCGAAACGTCTACGTGTTGCTTTCAGACTACACAGTACACAATTAGTACATGGCTATTGCTGACAACATTTAAAATTAAAACAATCCATTTAGTCCTACATTGACAATAAATTATAAACCGTTGATCTTTGTAAATCTAACGGTTATAGGGTAATTCCAGAGGTTTAAGTTCACAACCCTAGTGCTCTGTGCATTTCATTTTGGAATGCAACTAGAACCATACATCAAATGTTCATTGAACGGTTGAGTAATTTAAGATATAAATAATAAACATGTGTTTTAAAGTTTTTTTTAACCATTAATGTGCTCAGATTGACATCAAGGCCTTTATAAAAGGAATTACAATGTCACATTAATATCACAACCATTAATAGCACAATAACACTTAGCGTTGCAAAGGACTTAATAAAAGGAATTAAAATGTCACATTAATAGCACAACCATTTATTTTATTACAACTAAATTACAATGTCACATTATTACATAGTATAAATACAAATGTAAGTGCAAGTGCCAAGCTTCTGTTGGACCGTTGGTGATGAAAATGTAAATGTAATACATGTGTTTCTGAAAATAAATGGGACTTGTCGAGTCAACCATGCACTCTGAAAAATAAATGCATGGGACTTTCGAGATCAGCCATGGTGTCTAAAAATAAATGCATGGGGAAAGGTGAGCCAATAAAACCGGGGAAATGGGAGCTGTGAAGATACAAAATGTACTTCTCCCCTTTGAAAATCAGAGTCATGTAGAAGATGAGGGGTTGTAAAACTACTCCCATCTTCTACTTGCAGCTTCCATGCACTAGGAGAGCACTTATCTCTATCAAAGCTCCTCATCCTGGCTCAAAACCTATCTGAGAAGTCAGGCGAACCAAATCAACTTCTTTCCAATTCCACCCATTTTGAACTTGAAGGAAATTGTTCTTTTACTCTGTAACTACATAACTGCAGGCAAGAGAATTTAGAGTATCCCCAATAATGCCACAGCATCTTCTTCCTGAATCCTTATTAACCCTACAAAATGAAAACCCTTATGACAATTTGAACATTGCACTCAATAGTAAAGCCTTTAGCCTTCAATGAATGATTTCAATTTTTAGTTGTGCTCACTATCCTTATTTATGGGCCAACAGTGCCACCAATAGTGCCACTACTAGCCTAGTCCCTCTATACACCTCACACGTGTCACGTGTGAGGTTAGGTATAATCATGATTCATAATTGCGATTTGCGCAAACCAAAAAACCAACTTAAATTTTAATCAATTTGTGTAACTTAAGCCTTACATTTATTTAAATGTTTGATTTGATTGACATCTAGACTCTGACAGCCTCGCTACATGCAAAATGTACCTCAAGTTGACAAGCTGTCAATTGTCAAAATCGCTAGTGCCACTCAAATGATATGAAATCATTACAAATCTTGTTTCACTAACCATTTAATCCTACATTAGCAGCAAATTCTAAACCATTGATCTTTGTAAATCTAACGGTTAAAGGGTAATTCCAAAGGTTTAAGTTTGCAAGACTAGCGCTATGTGTATTTCATTCTAGAATGCAACTACAACCATACATCAAATGTTCATCGAACGGTTGAGTAATTTATGAATTATGATATAAATAATAAACATGTGTTTTAAAGTTGTTTTAAACTTTAATGTGCTAGGATTGACATCAAGGCCAAGGGGTCGGTAACTTAATGTTGCAAAGGACTTAATAAAATGAATAATGATACCAAGAACCGAGGGAGAAGGTCAACGACAAATTAGAAATCAATAACATTTTGGTAAACCCTAACAAGAGTGACAACTTTTAGTGTTTAAAATGTTTTTTTGTCAATTTGATGGAAACTTTCTTTTTTCATTTGTATTGCTTTATGTTTACTTTTAAATCTGCATGCAATTATTTCATAAATAGATAATACTTAATTTCTTAAAGGAAAAAAAATGATTTGAATAGATTCATGGACACTGAACTCAGAAAATAACTCTTTACTGTAAATTTATAAATAAGATTAACACAACACAACCATTTATTTTATTACAATTGAATTACAATGTCACATTATTACATGTCTTTTTAAAGATGAGTAGCTATAGAGTAGGCAATCTCCTATTTTGTATAAATAACATAAGTCACTTTACATAGACATAATTTATTCCAAGTTGTTTCTCATGACAATGGATTAAAAATGGATTCCAATTTCCAAGGTTCTGTCAGTGAAAACGTAATACAAATGTGACACTAAAAATAAATGCATGATTCCAAAGCTTTTGTTGGTGAGAACGTAGTACAAATGTGGCACTAAAAATAAATGCAAGGAACTTTCCTAGCCAACCATGCTGGGGAAATGGGAGTTGTGAAGATACAAAATGTGCTTATCCCCTTTGAGAACCAGAGTCATGCAAAAGATGAGGGGTATTAAAATTTCTCCCATCTTCTACCTGTAGCCTCCATGCATTGGGATAGTACTTATGTTCATCAGAGCTCTTCATCCTAGTTCAAAACCTATCTAAGAAGTCAGGTGAACCAAATCAACTTCTTTCCAATTCCATCCATTTTGAACTTGAAGGAAATTGGTCTTTTACTCTGTAACTGCATAACTAGAAGTAGGAGAATTTAGAGTATCCCTAATAATACAACAACATCTTCTTCCTGAATCCTTATTAACCCAAAAACATGAAAAACCTTATGATACTATCCACTATCACTAACCCTATTTATTGGCCACCAATGCCACTACCAGCTTGATTCACACAAACCAAAAAACCAACTTAGTTGATTCGTGTATATTAAGCCTTACATGTATAATTAAAATGTTTAATTTGATTGACGTCTAGCTACATGCAAACTATACCTTAATCTGACAAGTTGTCAAAATTGCTAGACTCCAGTCACCACTACCAATGCCACTCAAATGATATAAAATCATTACAAATCTTGTTTCATTAAAGCTATGAGTTGTCCAATCAATTGCTTTGAATGTTCAAAAGATTGAGAATCTCAATTAAATGAAATGTAATACGTCGAGGCATTGAAAAGAGAGAAATGAGCCTTGATCTCGCCACGTGTCTGCATCTAACGGTTCTAGTGTTATTTCGGAGGTTTCAATTTGCAAGTCTACTGCTTCAAAGATTTACTTTCAGAATGCAACTACAGTCGTCCATCAAAAATTCATCGAATGGTTGTGGTTATATTGATTTTCCTTTACATCCTTTGTATAAAACGTTCTTAATTTTTTAAGCCTTGGTCCTACGTTCTTCCTAGGCGATCCCTCTTTTAAAACAAACTTTATGCACATGCATATTTCTGCCACTTAAGTTCTTCTATTGCTCATCGCCAAAATCCAACCCATCAGGTTCATTACCACGATGATGAGCCTTGATCTTTCCATGTGTCCGCATCTAATGATTCTAGTGTAATTCCTGATGTTTCAATTCACAAATCTAGTGCTTGAGAGATATACTTCTAGAATGCAACTACAGTCGTCCATCAAAAATTCATCAAATGGTCATGATCCATAATGTCGCGTGGTCGTTAAAACTTGAAACCTTAGAACCAAAGTCTGAAGTTTCAAAGTTTTCGAAACCTCTGACCCACTGACTACAAAGATGACCAAGAAAGACTTGCAACTAAGGTTAAGAAAAGCACCAAAACCTTGACTTTGGTGAATTATGATAGGAAAGGTGGCAAGGACAGTGCATTTATGAAGTGAAGATCGCAGGTAGATTGGAGCAAGTGGACATGACAGGAGGATCGATCGGTAATTAAGATCAGTATGTGCGGAGCTTGGAAAATGATTACCTCTCGGCCCTTGATTAGCGAAGTTAATAATAGAATTTGGCATGGAGAAGAAGGCACATAGAAAGTTTGAAAGAGTGGTGGTGGTGGTGGTGTAGCTGCAATAGTTTTCAAATGGAGGCCAACTTCACTCTGTGTTCGAGGAGGAAATTAAACCCGTTTCATGGTGAAGCTTCTGACCAAAGATTAATGGGGATGTTTTTATTCACTGATGGGAGGTTGGTACAAAGTGTGCGGATGATTTTGGGGAAATCCTTTGGAAATATGAGGCATAGATATAGGTGTAACATGGATGTATACATTTTGATTATAGCATGGGGTTTGAACTTGGGGGAATCGACAAGCACAATGAGAGAAGTGATGGAGATGATTGTGCATAGAGATTTCTTGGAAGGATTAGAATCAATACTTGAATGGGCAGTTCCAGGTGCAGGTTTGGACATCCGGGAAGGCTTTGAAAATGTGGAATTGGAAGGGGAAGAAGGATGCATCCCTTTCGTGCATTGGTCATAGGATGAGATTAAAAATCGATGCAAGGAAGCAAGGTTAGGTTGGCAAGCATTGAAGCTCTTTATAGAGCTGATGAAGGTGGAAGCAATTATAGCATAGGTGAAAGCAGAGGCAGAGTGCATGGAAGCATAGGAAAAAGCAGAGGCAAAGTGTATGAAATAAAAAGGACAAAATGTGAGGAAGCAAAAGATGAAAGGAAAAGCAACAAGGAAAGTTGGTTATGAAACAGGTAGCAGTAGTTGAATTTGTAGTTTTTGTAGGGTTTTTGCAAAATTAACGCAAGACTAGTACTAAATTTTTGGTTTGTTGGGGGTTAAACCCTATTACAGTTGTATTGTGTGAATAGTAGGTACTAGGAAGGATAAAATAATGATTGAAAATCTTGTTGAAATATGTAAGGTAGATACAGATAGTTATGGAACTGGTTTTAGTTGGGCAGTGTTACTTTTTCTGTTATGAAGCATGTTAAGATGCTTTTTTGAAAAACTTTTATAGTTGTAGGTGATTTTTGGATGGTTGATGAAAACAATGAGGTAAATGATATAATCTTTATTTTGATGCAATACAAAATCCTATTATCGACCAAAAAAAAATTCTAACAGTTCTAGTGTTATTCTAGAGTTTTCAATTCACAAGTCTACTGCTCCAAAGATTTATTTCCAGAATGAAACTACAACCGTCCATCGACAATTCATCGAATGGTCGTAGTTATATTGATTTGCACTGACACTTCACCACTGCATTTTTTTTATTAGTTTGATATTATGTTTAATTCACCAAATTTTTTTGCTTAATCATTTGAAAATAGGTTTAATTCGCCAATGAATTTTATTTTTTAGTTTCAAAAAAGTTTTAATCCCCAACAAAATTATTTTTTCTGGTTTGAAAACAAGTTTAATTTTCCAATCGAAATATTTTATTGGTTTGAAAATAGATTTTAATCACCAATGGAAAAAATTTAGTGGTTTTAAAAAATTTGCATTTCGCCAGGATTTTCCACATACTTCTAGCGATTAGAAAATATTCGCCAATGGACATTATTTTTTTTTCACAAAAAACAAAAAAAAAATTGCCACTAAAATTAACATTTTTATCGAGAAGTATACAAGATTCACTAGGATTTTACACCTTTGTCGAGGGGGGGGTTTCTTAAAGTTTCCCCTGCTGATCATATATACTTAAGCAAAAACATGTCTAGCTAAAAACATTCCAAATCCCTTAACAATCTATTACCGCAATCCCTCAGCAAATAATTTGAACCCTTGGTAGGTCGGCGGTGTGTAACAGACAACATGAAGATATTTACCGCCATACCATGGAAGTATTATGATGAGTACGCAATTGAGCAGTATGAGAGAATTTAAATACATCATAAATTGTCATACCACGAGAAGGAAAAATGAAGGGTGTGGTATAGCAGGGTAACCCGCCATCCCATGAGGAAGATCATAAAGGCATGCGGTAGGGTGTTATGAACCGTTATACCATGGAAGGATGTGACAAAACATGTGGTATGGCAGTAAGCCATATGTGACTATTAATGTAAACTGCAATATTATGGGTTAAATAAGTCAAGCTTGCGGTATAGAGGTAACGATCCTGCTACCCCATGGTGAAATGCAAAGAAGCATGCGGTATAGCGGTTTATACCCCTCTATCCTATGGTAGTTATAGAAAGTGGTGGTGATAAAGTGTTATTAAATGCACAAATCACATTAACCCCTCGATCTTGTAAAATCAATGGTGCATGTTCAAACTTGAACTATGAGAAAAATATTAAGGTTGATATTAATGTTGACATGACTAAGATTAGAAGCCATTAAACCAAGAATTTGACATTCTCTTTGCACTCATTTGCAAAAATTATCATGCGGGGAGCTGGGAGTTTGATGAGGTTAAGATCTACAACCATCGTAACCTGGGTAAGTGCACAGAACTCGTTATGAATTAAGTTTTACAAGTACAAGATTATTTTGAATTCTGCATTTCGTTCTAGTATAGAAGTAAGATAGTTAAACTATGAATTAACTTTTATGAGTACAAGATTGTTTGGAATTCTGCATTTTAGAAGTATAGGAGAAGTAAGATAGTTAAACATCATGCCGCCCAAGAAGAAAGAATCTAAAACTAAAAAGGAAGAATCTAAGGTTAAAAAGAGGTCCTTACAACAACCTATCTTGGATATACTCCCTAAATTAAATGATAGAGAATTTAAGAAAGTTTTTAAATATGTGGCTTACGGTTGTAGAGATTCCCTTATCCCTATCTCCAGGTGGGAGCTATTCTGGTACTTTTATGACAAAAGGGAGGACAAGATTCTGGTGTCAAATCCATGGGCATTAGATTTGGCCAAGTTAATTGTCCCAAATGTTTTTATAGATGTAGAGTTCATCATAGTATTGGCTCAAAGTTATCATCCTACTAATAGTTTGTGAGATTACCAGATGGTTCACCATTAGTTGTTTTGACTAAAGAAGCCATCATTGAATGTTTTCACATAAACAAACAAGCCCTAACTAAAATTGATTTGCAAAGAAGTGAAGAAGAATATACTAGATTGAGGAGAACCTATAGAAGTGATGAACTCCCCATTTACATGAAAAGGGGTGTGAACAACAGTGTGATTCCTATATTCCCTTCTACTACTGAACCATTTGCTATCACAGATTTCCAATTCTATTTCAAGAAAACCTACTTTGCTCTCTGCCAAGTACTTGGGATAGATGCACAAGAGAAAATTCTAGTTAGTTTAATGATGATGGCTATGAGGATCTAAAACCCTAAGACAAACATTGAATATGATTTTGCCTCATATCTTGAGAAAGCATTGCATGAAGGATTTTTGCAAGTCAGGGAAAATAGAGCCCCCATAACATTCAGGAAATATTCTTTGTTGTGCCACCTGATATTATACCAGAATAAAGATAGATGGAGAAAAAGGATGTGTTTGGGTAAGATTGACCAGCAGGGGAATTTGTTGCCAGTGCAACGATGGTGTTATATATGGGACAACAGAGCTAAGAATTCAAATTATGTGATATTCCATGATGACTTTATGTATAGAATTATGAGATTTCTTGGCCTCCAACCACCAAGACTACACACACTTGTGCTACAACTGTTAAGACCTTTGGCTTTGAAACCTGAGCAAGGCCATACTCATAACTTTGGTGATTGGTTTTTTCTACCAAATATCACAATAATCAGGATTTATGGATGCCCACAGGCCCCACATATGCTGCCAAAGTTTGTCCCCCTTCAATTAGACTTTTTAGAGTTCATTTGGAATATTCTATGGATGGAAAAGGATGTCATGCATAAACAAAGGAAGGGTACATTTCTACCCAATTTGACAACATGTGGGGAACTATTAGTGGGATCTGATACACTTGAAGATTTGCAGAATTATCTAAAAATAAGGTACTCTTTAGAGTATGGAAAGGAAAGAGATTTTGACCCTAAGGATCACATGAATTTTGTAAGACATGCCATCCTTACCAAGGCTATGGTTACTCACTAGATTGATTATGAAGAAGATGTAATCATAAATTGTTTCACTCCTCAAGAGGTATATGAGAGGAGGAGAAAATGGGAAATTATGAAAAGGATTGAGGAAGAAAGAAAGAAGAAGCAAGGTGATTTCTTGGGGTATTTCATAGAGGAAGCAAATCATATCAAGAGGATTGATATGATGATTGATAAGTTTCATGAATTATATGATAAGTTTGTAGTGGAGATGGGGAGACCTACCAAATTGTCTCCCAAAAGGTCAAGTGGTATTTTAATTATAGAACCAACTTTGGATAATGTTTTAGTATGTCATGCTTCTCTAGGATCACCTCCTAAACAACCACCTTCTAAAAAACAAGACACAAGAGATAGACCCACTTCTTTCCTATGAAATAAGTGAGGAGGTTGGAGATACAAAAGAAGCATTTAATGTGTTAAGACATTTCAAGGTTGATGTTGAAGTGGACCAACCTATACCTGAAACTAAAGACCATAGGCCTAAAGCTAGAGTCGATATTCAGGTATAAGGAGAAAGAGAAATGCATGAGGATGAGAGGGTAATTGCAGCTCTCAAGCTCTTGGAAGATGATGAATTTATCAAAACCCCTAAATTTAAAGACTTTTCGATTAAGATGAAAATGAGAGAGTTTGAAGCAAGGGTTGAAATAAATAAGTTGGGAGCTAAGGAATCCCAGCATGACCAGATAGTAGCCCAATTTTTTAATGAATTAAGGATTGATAATATTGATGTCATCCCACAAGAGGCTAAAGAGATGATTTTGAAAATTAATATACTTATTGTCCCTTGTATAGAATTAAAGAAAATGTTTTTACTTGACCAAGTAAGAACACAGGAAGACCCAATGTTGATTGCTTAGTTTCACTCAGATGAAGGGGTAAGTGGCACAAGGTATAATCCTAAGATTGAAACCTTGTCATTCTGGGCCAAACAAAAGAGTACACAAAAACCAACGTTACTAGATGTAGTGCAAGAAATGAAAGGGACAGCTATGGTGAAAAATTAAAGGATACATCTCCTCGGAAGCTGCAACCATGACAATGCATTCAACTATGTTCACCTGAGCTGCAATTAAGGAGATGGAAGCTAGATTGGGAGAGTACGAAAAGGAACAAAAAATTTTAAGTGATGAATTCAAAAAATTGTTCATGGAAAATGTGAAGTTGAAGGAACAATTGAAAGGAGCAGGCCCCTCACAGAACAAGGAAATAATGCTATACCAACCTCCTCCTGCTCCACTAGTTGATATAGAAAGTGCTTCTATTGAACAAGTGAGCATTCTTAGATAGAATATTGAAGAGTTAAAGAAATCCAATGATGAGGGTAAGGAAGGAGTGAATAAGCAAATCTACAATGTTTTAGAGAAGGTCCTCGAGCATAGGATAAAGCTAATTGTGGATAAGTTGGAAAGTGTGTATGATTGCTACAGCTCATTGACACATGCAATTGATTAGATGAAAACACACGTACCCATACTAGATCCCCTTTTTAAGAACTAGTAGCCCATACACCACACATTGGTAACCTTGTGCAGAATCTTACAGAGGAGTATTGAGGCTCTTGCAACACTAAAACCTACAAAGTGGATGGTCAAAATAGTTATAGAAGAATTCCAATATATACAAGGAGAGGACCAAAAGATTAGAACAAGAATATATTCATTTCATACTCTGAAGCAGTGGTTTGTGCCAAAAATATTGAAAGATGGTAACCACTTGAAGGACCTCAATGAATGGAAGAGTGAGTTTGGCCAGATTGTTCCACAGTGCATCACTCGCATACAAAAGGATGGCGAGTTGATTCTTGGCAGGTTCGACTTAATCATGGATGGAGTAATAGCATTAGATGTTCGATATTCTAAGTTTATCATGGATGGCAGGGCATTACTAGACAGTCGATGGAAGATTCACCTTGCAAATATATTAAAAATTAAAGAATACAAATGGCCACATGATTATACAGTGTATAAGTGGGAGTAGAAGTATTTGGGTCCTCCCAAATAGTAGGCCTTAGGGCTATCATAGTGGAAGAACCGCACATTCAGATACACTAATATGGAGAAAGGACCTTGAACAGATCTTCAATGATCACGGGTGCCTTACAGAGATTACTGGACTATGGTGTCACGAGTGATGCAGACTTTATTAGTTATTGACTTTCTTTATTTTATATTTTAAGAAAAACTAATGTTTATTTTAGTTTATATGAAGAGGCATGAATTTCGAAAAGATGCCATATTTTGTAACGGTTTGAAGCTTGTTGCTTCTCTTATAAAAGAGAAACCAAGACCAAATTTTGATATCATCATCATAGGAATTTATAGAAACATATATGAGGAGACTTATGTTATATTTTAATATCTTTTTGAAGCTATCCATGGAAAAGAAGATTTAATTTGGTGCTCGAATTATGGTCTCAATTATTTGTTGATAATAATGTGTATGATTAGATTTTTTATGTATTTTAGGTTGGAATATAAGGGTATATTATGAATTGGTATCAATTATTTGTTCATAATAATGTGTATGATATAATAAGTTGTGGTCTCGAATTGTGGTATTGGATTTTTTATGTATTTTAGGTGGGAATATAGGGGTATATTATGAATGCACTATTTTAGATATCATTTTATTGAAAAGATTGAACAATTTTCTAATTTTGCAGTCTCTTAGTTTTAGTTTTGAGTGTCACTTAGACCTAAGAGATCATTTCTTTGTTTGTAATGAGGAGGCTTAGTTCACCTAATCTTAAGATATCTATATGTTTTATTAAATCACAAATGTTCATATTTGTTTCCTTCACACAAGCATATTCAATGCATGTGGAAGCTAGAAGTTGTATTACAAACTAAAGCTATCATCTAGGACATACAAGAAAATTCTAGCATCTAAAAAACATATAGGACATACAAGAAATTATATTCTAAATAAAAAAAATTAATTTCAACCAAAGTAAGAAAACTAAGAAGAATGAATTACATTCAATAATAAATTACACCATAGTATAACCAATGTTTAGGTGACAAGCTAACCTCTTAAGGTGACAAGCTAGTCAAGGTGACAAAATCATAATTATCATAATCATTGCATTGCACATCTTTCAAACTCAAAGCATTACTTCACATTGCATAACTAATAACTAGATGTTGATAGATGACAAAATTTTAATTACAATATGGTTTTTACAAAGTCAACCCAAGCAGTTATGCAATTACTTCACATTGCATAACTAATAACTAGGAGCAACTACTAATTGCATTTGCTTATCATGGCATTCCATGAGACCACATTTCTTTGAGGCATTTTTTTCAAACAGTTCATTGCCTTGTCTATGCTACCACATTTTTCATACATATTGTCTACCAAAGCATTTTATCAAACAATTCATTGCCTTGTTGCTATGGCTAAAAGCCTCAAACAAGTGCTTTCAAACAAGCTATGGATGCTTGAAAAAAATCTATCAAAGCATAATAGTAAGCAATAGCATAGACAAGGCAGTGAACTGGTTGAAAAAATGCCCGAAAGAAATGTGGTCTCGTGGTGATGGAATGCCATGACAATCCATAATAATTCGCTTGTCATGGCATTCCATCACCATGAGACCACATTTCTTTGAGGCATTTTTTCCAAAGTTCATTTCCTTGTCTATGCTACCACATTTTTCATACATGTCTACCAAAGCATTTTATCAAACAATTCATCGCCTTGCTTCTATGGCTAAAATCCTAAAACAGGTGATTTCAAACAAGCTATGGATGCTTGCAAAAAATATATCAAAGTATAATAGTAAGAAACAAGCTATGGTCTCATGGTTTTTTTTGGCGTGAAAATTAGCGTGATTTTATTTGCATTTTTTTGCAGGTTTTAAACGCATTTTTTTGGCAATTTTGCTGTTTGAAATGGGGAAAAATATTTGTGGTCAGTTTTGTGCATTTGTTAATTGTAGGATTCTCACAATTAGTGAAAAAGGTAGTGTTCATGAAGGGAATGGAAAAGATGCGTAGAGCCTTTGAATTATACCCATACTATGCAAATGGTATTGAATCATTTAGCAAACCATTTTTTCTTCACAGGGCAGCATTTTTTTGTGGAACAGTTGACTGAGATAGCTCGTGTTTCAACTGGCCACCCTCTCATGAAATATCATTCATATTATAATCTTGCACGATCTTATCATAGTAAAGGTGATTATGACACCACTAGCCTCTACTACATGCCATCAGTCAAGGAAAGCTAGAGGCCACAGGATTTTGTGGACAGGTTCAATTGAAGCTAGGAGATCTTAAGAGTTCTCTCTCAAATTTTGAAAAGGTTCTAGAGGTCCAACCTGAGAACTATGAGAGATTAAAATTTGAAGGCCATACATATGCTCAAAAAGGGCAAGCGGAGAAGGCTTTGGAAATTTTAAGAAAGGCAACTCGCATAGATCCACGTGATACTCATGCATTTATCAAGATGGGTGAGTTATTAATATCGACAGGCCCCAGTGCAGCCTTAAATTCTCTTAAGACAGCAAAGTCTCTTTTGAAGAAGAGAAGAGAATAAGTACCTATTGAATTGTTAAACAACATTGGAGTTCTTTATTTTGAGCGTGATGAACTAGAGTTGGCTCAACAAACTTTTATGGAGGCATTAGGAAACGGCATTTGGGTTGAATTCATAAATAAAATCCCCAATGTCAATTTTGCAGTTTTTTTTTTGTGCTTTAAGGATATGGAATTCTTCCATCGACTAGAAGAAGGTGGTTTTTCACATGAGTTACCATGGGATAAATTCACAACACTATTTAATCTTGCTACGTTGTTTGAATAGCTACATGATACTGAAAAAGCAAATCTTTTATACAAGCTAATATTGTTCAAGTTTCCTAATTATGTGGTGGATATCTATGTCTTGCAGCCATGGCTCAGGCTTGGAATGAGATCCAACTAAGCCTAGAATTGATTGGGGATGAACTTAAGGTGGATAAAAACTCATCAAATGCTTTATGTATGCTTGGTAACATGGAACTGAAAATAGATGACTGGCTTAAGGAAAAAGAAACAATTAAAGTAGCATGCCAACTTGTCTTGGTTGATGAAGCAAAATGAAAAGCTAATGAAGAACAAAGGATTTAGATGGAAAGGAGAAAGCAAGATAAAGAACTTCGGTGGGTGATGTAACAAGAGGAGAAATTTGAACATGTGAAGGAATTATGTAAGAGTAAGCGTAAGGACAGGGATGATGACAATGATGAGGTTGGTCAGTCTGAGAAGAAACAAAAGAAGGAAAAGAAGAAAAAGAAGAAGGATAAGGACCACAAGGCTTATGATTCTTATATGGAGGAACCTAATGTTTTCATGGAAGATGAGGAAAATTATATGAGTGATAAGGCTCAAGATGATGCAAAAAATTCCCAAGATCTTCTTGCAGCTGCAAGTCTAAAAGACTCTGATGATGGCAAGACAAATTCTCTAGTTTCAATAAAATCATGAAGGAGACATGCATGCTCTGATTCTGAAGATGATGAACCATTGTAGAAATAGAGTTTGAGAGAAGATGATCCATATGATGATGATGTCTAGGATTCTTGAGCTTTAACCAAACCTAGCTACTATTTGACAAGAAGAAAAATCCCCAAGGCCCATGGGAAATGAATGATGAGCAATTGAGTTTCAACTTGGTTTCATTTTGAAAAGGGGACATTACATTGTACAATATTTTTTTTATAGCAAAATAATTTAATCCACCTATTTGGGACAGTAAAATAAAATAGATAAATTAATCTATTTTCAATTATAGGATCTTTTAATTTAGAATCTGATAAAAAGATAAAGCATAATACATTGAAGGACATAGAAAATGTTCTAAAATAAAGACTAAAATAGGTTGCCCATAAAATACAAGAAAGAGGAAAAATGAAAAGATAACATACAAATGATTCATTTGATGTTTTTGATAATATCTCATTTAACTATGTCAAATGAATTTGGAAGGGACAAAGCATATTTTATTGACTATAATTTTGAGGTAGCTTATCCATCATCATTGTATGCATCATCTTCTCTTGGTGCATTTTAGAAACAAATTCCAAGAGAAGATGATGCATACAATGAAAATGGATAAGCTATCTCAAAATTTTAGTCAATCAAATATGGTTTGTCCCTTCCAAATCCATTTGACATAGTTAAATGAGATCTTATCAAAAACCTCAAATGAATCATTTGTATGTTATCTTTTCATTTTTCCTCTTTCTTGTTTTTTATGGGCAACCTATTTTAGTCTTTATTTTAGAACATTTTGTGTGTCCTTCAATGTATTATGATTTATATTTCTATCAAATTCTAGATTAAAAGAGCCTATAATTGAAAATAGATTAATTCATCTATTTTTATTTTGCAATCCCAAATAGGTGGATTAAATTATTTTGTTGTTAAACAAATCTTGTACAATGTAATGTCCCCTTTTTGAAATAAAACAAAGTTGAAACTCAAATGCTCATCGTTCATTTCCCATGGACCTTGGAGATTTTTCTATTAGAAAATAGGAGTGTAATAATAACTCAAGAGGGTCTTAATGTCATAAAAGGGGCCACTTAAGTGTTGGCACAGAGACCAGGAAATGTTTATGTTGCAAATGGGGCAGCCATTGTGTTGGGAATAGGATGCCATTTAATTGCAATCCTAAACATATTTCATGTATCTCCTAAGTCCTTGGAAAGTGTTCCCCAACACTAGGATTAGAAAGAGATTAAAATTGAATGAAATGAACATGTAAATTGACATTTGTGATTATTCCTAAATGATGGAACATGTGGGGATGTCCAAGAAGAGATCCTACAAGATAGGAGCACATGGGGCACCCACATGGAAGGTGGAACCCACCTTGCTTAAGTTAACTATTTGGAGGATTGATAACACTTCCATAATGCATTTTTTGCATCTTACAAATTAGGGATTGATATTTGCATGAGTGGAGTGGCACTATTAGTTCGGTATCAGTTTAGTTCAGTTCAATTATGGTTCAGTTATCTTCAGTTGCATGTAGTTATTTTGAGTTGAATGCTAGTTGACTTGAGTTGACCTGAGTTGAATGACTAATGACTTCAGTTGTATGACAGATAATAGGTGGATACTTTCAGTTAAGTGGGGATGATCAATCATTCATAATGTTTGCATGAATTGGTGGAGAGATATGTTTCAGTTAACTAAGATTGATTTGGGACCACCTTGGGTGCCCAAGTTGGCATCTTCCAGTTAGCATCTTTTGCATGAGAATATATTTACAAGGCTCAGTTAAGTGGGGCCCATTCTTGGGCACCAACTTTGAGGTGGAGTTTGCAAGATATTTTCTTGACCAAAGTTTAGTTAAGTGTTCAATTTGGGGCGCATAAATTGAGGAAGACTTTGGTTTGACTTTAGATTACATTATGGAACTCTACTTTCCCAATCTAGGCATATATTTTTGTGAGGATCTTTATGCTCTTGTATTGTACAACTCTTATTGGGTTTATATGCTCTTAAATTATTGCCTATTAATTGCAGCAAGTGTATGAGAGTTCCATGAGAGTTTATTGCAGGTTGTGAAGAAGGATTGTTGAAGGCAAGGAAGCATATCAATCAAGGATTGATACAGTATTATTGTAATCTTGTTCTGAGGTTAAATAATACAAGCACTATTGATTCTGGTGGATTTTTTTCTCGAAAGGGTTTCTCCATGTATATGTTGTGTCACTTCTATCTTCTTGTCTCATTCTTCTACAATATTCTATCTCTTTCTACAATTGGTAAAATTCATCTAAACAAATTAATCATACACAAAGAATTGTGACAAAGAATACTTAATTAGATCTACAGTCTCATAGTTTTACAAGTTTTAAGCTACAATATTACCTTCATTTTCAACACATTGTGCTAGCTGAAAGGGGTCAATTTGATATTGCAAAGGAAATTTTTACACAGGTACAAGAAGTTGTTGTAGGAAGCATCTTTATTCAAATGCCTGATATGTGGGTAAATCACATGTTTACTTTGTACAAGGACAGTTTGCGCTTGCAGTGAAAATGTTTATGCTGCAAATGGGGCAGCCATTGTGTTAGCTGAAAGGGGTCAATTTGATATTGCAAAGGAAATCTAAATACATAGGTATAAGAAGCTTCTACATGAAACATTTTTGTTCAAATGCATGATGTGTGGGTAAATCTAGCACATGTTTACTTTGCACAAGGACATTTTGCGCTTGCAGTGAAAATGTATCAAAATTGTTTGAGTAAATTCTATTTTGGTACTAACACCCAAATTTTATTATATTTAGCTTGAACACATTATGCAGCAGAACAGTGGCAAGATTGTAAAAGAACATTATTGAGAGTAGTAGATTGTAACTACTATAAGTTGCCAATCAGAAAGCTGTAGATTTTGTGTTTAATGTAATGAGGGTTTCGAATTACCTCTAAATTCACTGCAAAGAGTGTCCCCAAATCCGACTTTGTTGCAGACTTCAAATACTTTGCAACAAACATAGTCTTTCCTGCCTAAACAATCTTTATCACCCATGAAAGTGTTGAAACTGAAAACGCCTAGTGTAGTTTGTGTGCCCAACTATTGTAAGTCAAAACCACGTGCCTAAGTGCCAGCCTAACCAACTGCAATAATGTGTTCAAGCTCTACAATGAATGAGGTTTGGAATGAATGCGAATAAACGTGAATTAATGAATCACGCCAATACATCGCGCCAATAATTGGTCGAATTATTTTTTTAATTTTTTGTCTAATTTGTATATGGTGACTAACTATTTAGTCATTTTTATTTTTGTCACTAAATAATTTTTTATTCAATGACCAAATTAGTCATTTATTTACTCATTTATAGCTGAGTTGCAAAAAAGCAGTAGAATTTAGTCATTTTTAGTTGTGACTAAAACTTTTAGTCACCTAGTCATTTATTTGTCAAATTCTACTGGTGCATTATCATTGTTCATTAGACCTTTGTGCATGCTTCTTTCAAACTTTTATAGGTCAAGTAAAATGAGGAATTTAGGTATTGAGTGGAATGCTTTATGATGCATAATACCATGGATGTCATATTTTTCCATCGTACCAAAGTCATAATTACTATGGCATCCATCAGCAATAACTTCACTATTATGCAACATCAAAAAATCATCAAAATGAAAAAGAAAATGAAAATACTTATACTCCACATAATATATCACTCGAAACATCATCCATGTCTTTCATTTCCTTGTCAAAATTAAAGCATCATAATAAATACTATCATTATGTATTAGCTTTGAGCTAGGCAGTATCTCTTATGTATCTTGATCCTCGTACAAGCCGCCAACCTTAAGAGTATTTCATGAATCAAAAAACTCTTCCAAAATTTGTCTCATATCTGATAGGCACTCACTTTTTGTGATAAACAAAAAGTGTTCATATACAAGCGTATGCTCAAACTGAGTTGCATCATATTGACATTCATATTTATCTAAGCAATGCAACTCAATCATTTCACTATGTGTTCCAATGATCTACAAACTAGACTTATCAGCATCAATAATATCTCTAGATTTATCATCATTTCATATGTTGACAAATCTCTCCATCTCAGGTTCAAAAACAAGATTTGACTCATCATATAGCTCAATGTAGAATGTTTCAAATGAACGCTCAAATAATTCAAAATTCACTCCTAAGCCAAATTTCTCATAGTGACTATTCATAACATATTTATTGTTGTAATGGGTGTCACAATCAACATTGCTTATTGTTGTATTAACATGAATATATGAATATTTTTCAATATTAACACTTTCAAATTTAGCATGGTTTGTAGAAGAATTAATACATAAACCTTTAGCTTTATTTGCATCATCACCCACCAGCAATCCTAACCCATATCCTTGCAGTTCATTATACACTACTTGTTCATTGAGGACTGAACATGTGTTTTGAACAACATGCACATTAATGTCTTCTTTACATGAAGCAAAGACCTCCATGTCAACCTCATATAATCAATCATGAGGAGAAGAAAGCTAATCGAGCTCATATAGATCATACTTAGCATCACAAGAAATTTCATCATTATATGAACTACATCTAGAATCTTTAAAATAAACGCCTAAACATTCACTTTCAAAAACATCACCATTGACTTGTGATGGGATATCTACAATACTCTCATTATTTTCACTAGTTGAGACATGACAAGGCATGACTTCCTGCATTTATTTTACTTCTTCACATATTTCATTTGGATTGTCATAGGTACAATCTTGACCTAAACACACTTTGTTTATGAGTTTATCATAAACATTATCTTTACACTTTGCATGAGATTCATAATGTACTAGAAGATGCACTGGTGAACTAGACGCAATAATAGAGATACAACTATCTTGATAATATTTTTTGTTATGACCTACATTATGCATTTACATAAGATATTCTAGAATTGCCTATACTTGTTGACATGTGACCTTTAGACATTGAAAACTTTATGTTATCTTTGATATCCATATCAATTTCATATGCCTACTGAAGAGTTACAAGATCTTTATCTCTCAATAGATAACTCATTTCTTCATCAAATACACCAAGGTATATGACCAAACACATTGCATCATTTGGTTTGAAACTTTTTGGAATGTCCCTTATTTCCTTTGAAAAGCTCAAGTTGAAATTTGGGACTAACTCTTTTTCTTCTTTCTAAATGTTGATGAATTTTGTGACCAACAAGCGAACACCAAATTTCTCACCAAATTTTTCCATGAACACTACCATGAACCAATAGCACACATAGGTAAATTTGAGAACCAAATTGTTCCTTCAAAGATTGAACAAAGAGTTTCATGACAACATCTTCAACATCTATTTCATAGTCTCCAATTAAATCATTGAAATATTGTAGATTTCTACTTGTTGATCTAGAACTCCTTCCACTAAATTTTGGTAAATGCTCCCTAATTTCATTAGGAATAGGGTCTATCTAATTGTAAATACCACTGGAATTCAGTGGTTTATAACTTTCAATAGAGAATACTCTTTTTTGAGGATATGGATGTTGTTCTATTATGACATTATAGCTTGTAGAGGGAGAACCAAAATGGTTATACATATTTGCAAATGAAGACTTATCCCCTCTACATATATATGCTTCTCAATATCTCTTTATTTTGATAGAATATTAGGCTTTCTCAATTCCATTTATCTTAGTGTTAGGAATCACTGAATAAGGGAACAAAAAAATCTAGGACCTTCTTGTAACTGACCTTCTTATGCGAATTTTCTTTTTTAAGACAAAAAAAGATAAAAATACATGGAGGTGTATTGCAGTTATTACAAATCTTCTTTATCTTAGAAGTTTTGTAAGCCTAAGCTCTTCAACATTCATCGGGTTCATTTACAAAGTCACCACCTATCAACAAAGGATAAGATCTTTCAAGCAATAAAAACTCCTCAAAGATCAATTTCATTCCAGGTTCAATCCATCAACAAAGCAACTTTCTAAACTCTTCATACATGTTGCAACAAATTCCTCCTCCACTTGTCAAGGTCTCCAATATGATATTAGCCTAAGAGTCCTAAAGATTTCAAACTCTTTGCTACTCCCTGACAACGGCACCAATTTTATTGGCGTAAGTTGACGGGATGCCAAAGATAACCAAACAAAATGCACATTTACAAACTTACCTTATTACCAAGGCTCTAAAAATATTCTTGTCTTTGACATCCCCAGCAACAACACCATTTTTGTTGGTGAATGAAGTTGTAGGCCGGGCAAATCCCTAAGGTATGATAATCTTCCAAGTGTCAGGGGTGTCAAACCTAGGAAAAATACCACAAACCTATGTTTAGGTTGGGCAACTAAGGACCAATGGTTGAGGTGGGTAAGAGCTCCTTCACTTATGGCTTAGCAAGACCAATGGGGGTTTTCCCTAAAGTGTCAAATTGATGATTGAAATACTAAACAAAACCTTACAACAAACTATACCCACTACACAGTGTATCCATTTACAAGTGTCACAATATACCTATGTGCTAGTTTGAACAAGGATGAGAACCTTATCAATAGATAATCCACCATATAAGTGTTTGAGAATGTGATACACCCTTGTATTGCTATATTCATTTAGACATGGTAGTATAACACATAGAAAATAAAAATATGTTTGAGTTGATGTATTTGGAATTTGTTGAGGATGATAAGAGAGAAAGCCAATCACAAACCGGTGCCTTTATCCATTGGGAAACAGAGTTTCTAGGTTTAATCAAACATGCAATAACTAAAAACAAGGTGATGCCTTAATAAAGTCACCACAAAAGACTATGATTTTTAAAATTCATAGGCAAGTTGGGCTCTACACATTCATTTAGAAAGACAATAAATAGTTGTTGAATATTAAGAGTCTACTTAGTAATCCTCAAGTATACCCACACATTTCTTTTATTATATTGAAAAGATACAATGCAAATGCTTTGTAAGGATTTTACATACTTCTACTTGAAAAACTAAACAACATACATTTGGAAATGCATACCATACATAAGGAGACACTCAACTAAGGTTGATTCTACCTTTAATCAATCAATCTTCAAAAGTTACAAATGTTATTACAGGTTCGGGAGAAAACCCAAATCATTACAATACAAAATAGCTACACCCAAAACTAGAAATCAAAACCTACGGTTTCTTGTGAATATCTTTCTTTTGCTAGCCCTACAATTGCTTCTCGCTGTCAAAATGTTATCCTCTTCATTTTTTGTTCTCCTCCTCTCTTTTCTTTTACAATCCAGGACTATATATCTTTCAAACTCATTAAGCGACCTTGGGAAGAGAACCAAGATCGTCAAAAATTGTACCACCCCCCATGATTGATTGTATCACACTCACCTCGCTACATGCTAAGAATCTAGGCCCTTTCATTAATGAGCACACAAACAAGGAACAAAACCCTTGCAAAATCTACAGCATATCATGGCAAAGAATGGATCTCTGATAGAAAGGAGGCTTGCGAACCATAAAGAAGCATGGGTGTTTCCTTATCCCACTTGTAGTTGAGAAATGCATTAAACATCATCCATGTAGCCTTAAAGATCAAATCCGGTAGTTGAAAAAGTAGTTGTAACATTAATGGCATTTACGATTGAAAACATGCCAATCGGGAGCATCATCGAAGTTTCGGGCCCGAAACAACCATTGGATTAAACTTTAAATGGTTTGCAAGCTCAAAAAATCATCTTCATCGAATATTGGGTGTCGAGCCTGCAACATACTACTTAATGAAGAAAATGATATGAAAAATGTTGAAATCTCAATCCCCAAAAGACAACTTCTGACGAACATCAAGAATCGAGTCTACTGCTTGCAGGAAGAAGTGAATAATGAAAGCAAAAGAGTTGATGGAAAGATTAGAAAGAATGCGAAGGGAAAGAAAATGTTAGGAATCAAGGGTCAGGAATGAGACTTAATCCTTATCAAAAAATTATGATAAAGTATAAGAGGAAAGACTGATTCCTGAAAGACAAAAAAATGTACGTCATCAAGAATCGAGAGTCGCGAGGAAGGCTTATGTCTTATCGCAAAGATAAGACAAAAGTTAGAGGAAGGATCTAATCTCTAGAAGCCAAAGTAAGATATTGGGGACCGAGGATTGAGCCGAAGGCTTGCGCCTTATAATGAAATGATGGTAAAAGGTAAGGAAAAAGGTCAATCCTCGAAGTCCAAAACATCCACACAACCATTTTTTAAGGATTCATCGGGACTTTGGTGATCAAGAGGACTTGTGGCTTACAAAAGGGAAGCGATAAGGGTTAAAGGTTAAGACCAATGATCAAAACTCGAAGCATTTCAGCAACCGATGGATTAGAGGGGGAAAAGGGATAGGAGACCAAGAGCGATAGAAATGGTATGCAAGTAGGAAGACAATCGAAAGCCTGAAAGATTGAAAAGTTCAATACTTAGCCATTTTGGAGAACTTTTTGCAAACAGACTTTTAACTATAGCCTACAAAGGGGGAAATACAACTACCAGAGGGACTTGAGCATGATACACCATTAGGATTTCTCATATCGGTTATAATTGATGGGAATCACTAAGGGGGTAATATAAAGCACTATAAATTTATTGGCTCCAATGCAAGGATGGCCTTGGCCTTGGAATATTGACTCTCATGACTCTCAATACCATCTTCAATTTGTGGATGACATAGTTTTGATGGGACTAGCAAAAATTGGGGAAGTAGTCAGTTTCAAAAAAAAACTTTAGATATATACTTATCTACCACTAGATAGCAAATAAATGAAAACAAACGCAACGTTTTCTCCTAGTTTTTTTGAAGATTAATATTGATGGCTCCACTCAAAGTAACCCAAGTGCGACAAGGACTAGGAGAATCGATTACAATAGTGGACATTTGGTTCTTTTTTTCTCTCCTCATATGGGACTAAACTCTAATAATCAAATGAAAGCCTAAGCCATTCTTAAGGATTTGGAGAGAGCCTATTCATTGGAATGGAGGAAAGTTATCTCTAAAATAGATTCAATGATTCTAGTTGTAGACACCTAAATTTGGACACTTGTGTTTGTCCAAATTTATCCCTTTTCGTCTAAACATCCTCTTATTTGCATTAATTAGGTAATATTGCTATTATCTAATTAATATTTTTAAATTCTTCTAAATCCCTAAGGTATTCAATTAATAATTAAATACCTTACCCTTTTTAATCCCCCTTTCATCAAATAAATTAAATAAATATGACATTTATTTAATTTCTCACGTGTCACATATTTTTCTTAATCTTAATCAACCCTCTAATCTCATCATTAAGGATGTGCACATGATTAATTCTTGATTAGGATGTGTCACATCCTCCAACTTTTGCAAGTTGGCTTCTAATCCTTATTAACCACTAATTATCTTCTAATTATTGATCTGTTAAGCCTAATCAGTACATTGATCAACTCTCCCCATCCCCAAGGAATTTTTAATTATTTTTTATTCATCCAAGACTCCTCTCTTCTCCATGTGAATTTTTAATTCATTTTTATTCCTCCAAAGAATCTTCTCTTCCCCATGCAAGATCTAGAACCTTTGATTTGTCACATCACATGTGTCAAAGTCTTATAGAATCTTTGACTTGTCTTGTCACATCAAGTCACATGTGGGTGAGAACTTACCTTTTTAGGCACCTTGTCTTATCCAAGGTACTTTCCACCTCTCCTTGTGGAACCTTGTCTTATCCACAAGATTCCCCAATCATGTGAATTTTAAATTCACTTTTTATTCACCCAAGATTCTCTTCTTCTCCATGTGATCATTGAGAGGTCACATCATCCTTTTTCCAAGGTACTTACAAATATCTCTGCATCATTTGTACCCTCTCCATATCATTGTATCCTTTGGACACTTCATCCTCCACATGGAAAGATGTGAGGGCTTGTGAGTCTTCAACTCACTATAGCCCTACATCTTGGCTATGGTGGTTCAATCTTAACCATCCATTTCTTTAGAGAATTCAAATTCTTCTATAAATATCCCTTATTTTCATTCGTTTAGGGACCTTATGCATTTGATACCAAACTCTTGCCATTTTGCCCTCATCATAGCACTTGAATCCACCATTATCACACTGTCAATCCCATCTTGCATCTTCATCTCATTTGCCATCCAAAGAGCAACATCACAAATCACATCAAGGGCCAACCAAAGAATCGATCCAAGACAAAGTATAACCAACTTGTTTGTTATCTTTATTTTGTTAGAAATTTGCACAAGTCCTAGAGGTTGGCTTTGGTGGCTAAACAAATTCTTCATCTCACCATAAACTTTGACTCGATATCTTTTGTTCATATTCCCAAATAATGGAATAAGGTGGTTGATTGTTTGGCTAAATAGAACTATGAAGAAATATGCAATCGGAATGTTGCAAATAGGAGCAAGATTTTAGCTTATCAATGATGATTAGATGTAAAATTGATTTATTGGTTGGGGAGAATATGGATCTTGATTAGCATTTGAATTTCACTAAAGATAATATTGATTGGTATTGCAAGAAACCCCTACCAATTACTCTCTTGTTGATTGTTTTGATGACTATAACTAACCAAAACATTTGAATTTAACTTTCCTTGAATAAATTATTTATTTTTGAGAAAAAACCAAAAGGGGGTCCAAAAGCATTGTCTAGGTCGATGCCATTTCCCAAAGAAACACTTCATTAAATTGATGATTGTCTTTGGTTTATATAATTTTGAGATAGTTTATCATGTCTAGTAGGTTTGCCTCCAGACCTGTGACGTTTTTTTACGCAGTTAGCCAAGTGTCTAGTATTTTGAACCCTCTTATTTGGCCAACCTCTAAAATGGTTTGATGTACATTTTTAACTGAATATAGAAATGTAAATTTCCACAAAATAATAAAACTCCAATATCTCCATAAAATAATAAAACTCTTGTATTGAACAACTAAAACACAAACCTCAATCCAGAAAATGATGACCAGAAGAAGCTCTTTAACATTTTGAAAATTACAAGCATTCAACGTATAATCTAATACTTTGAAGATCAGAAGGAGGTTTTTCTTCCTCACCTCAACCCTCTAATCCTATCAAAAATCATCAGAATACATACTTGCCAACATTGTTCATATATACATTTATTAATCGTCAACTTGGTAAGCATAAGATTATGAAGCACATTTTAGCCCAACGGATTTTGAGCAAGCAGTGGGGAATGATAAGCTTCATACCACAAACCGGGTTTCCATTGCCAAACACTAAGGCACCTTGTCGTGGCCAAGGGCACACCCTGAAGACATTGATGTTACACTAAATTTGGGTAGAATATTACATTCAACATGCTTGTTGAAACATTGCATCAAACTCGTGAAGTCTATACTTGAGGTTTTTAGATTTGAAAATGGCTACGAGCGGGAAAACTGTGCCGGTTGGGGAGTCCTCTGTTCTGGGCCGGAATACTGGGCTGACAGGGGAGTTTTCTGTTTCTGGTAAGGCTCTCAGGGGTGCTGGAGCGGGTGTTGGCGTCGGGGCTGGGGCTGGTGCTGGCGTCGGGGTTGGTTGTGGTGCTGGCGCTGGGGTTGGCTCTGGTGCTGGCGTCGGGGTTGGTTCTGGTGCTGGTGCTGGGGTTGGCTCTGGTGCTGGCATCGGGGTTGGTTCTGGGGCTGGCGCTGGGGTTGGCTCTGGTGCTGGCATCGGGGTTGGTTCTGGTGCTGGCGCTGGGGTTGGCTCTGGTGCTGGCGTCGGGGTTGGATCTGGTAAGGGTATCAAGGGTGCTGGTTCATCTGTGAGTGCACCTAGATCACATATGAATTTTAAACAGAATTTTGTTGGTTTCATCCCTGTGAAAAACCCTATAACAGTGAAGATTAAGGATGAGATAGCAAAAGAAATAAATGATAGTGTAGCTAAGCTTTCTGCTCTGGGGGTGATCTGTCGGTTTAGGGGCTTTTGGCCAAGCCTTCCTCAGCTGCATTCTTGGATCACCAATAAATGGGAGCCCCTCATCACTGGTAAAGTTCAAATCTTCCCTATGGCCAAAGGTTTTTTTGTTGCTAAGTTCGAAAACACTTTAGATAGAGACAAAATCTTGTATGAAAATTTCTTTAGCTGGGAGGACAAATACCATCTGATGGTTAAACCTTGGCACACCAACTTTAACCCAGCTTCTGAAACCTTCAATAAATTCCCGATTTGGGTCTGGTTGCCTAATCTCCCTCTTCACCTTTGGAGTGACTCTCTCTTGGAGGAGGTTGGGGAAGCCCTAGGTGATTTTTTAATGGTGGACAATGAATTTTATAATCTTTATCATTCTACCTTTGCCAGAATACTTGTTGAAATTGATGTCTCAAAAGGACTGCCTGCTGAGGTTCTCTTAAAATCTTCTAGGGGGTCTTGGATCCAATCGTTGGATTATGAGGGGGTCCCTTTCCGCTGCAGAAGATGCTTCAAAACAAGGCATGCTGCTGCTCAATGTGGATTTGAGAAGAAATCTAAGACAGCTACATGGTGGAATGGCGCTTCACAACAACATTACATGGTGGAGAAGAAGTCTGATTCGCTTCAGAGCTTCTCTGAGGTGGTGGCTTCTGATTCACCTGATGCTGGGGCTTCTGACTCACAGGCTGCTAGGGTTTCTGACTCACTTGCTGCTGGGGCTTTTGATTCACAGGTTGCTGGGGTTTCGTCTACTGGAGTTTCTCCTTCCTCGGCTAGGAAAGCTACCATGATAAACCATATTGAGAATACTACTAGACCGGTTTATGTCTCTACTAATGGAGCTTTGTTTCCCACCTCTGATTGCTCTCCAGTTATTTCCACACCTATTCAGGAGAACTTTGATGTTACTTCTCGGGTTGCAGATTTTCATCCTCAGGAAATTAATGGGCTGGCTTGGCAGGCTAAGGTAGCACAAGTTGAAGAAGGCTGGACTACTGTAACTGGAAAAAAAATCTAAACCCTCTGGGCCTTCTTTTGATATGAATCTTCGCTCCAACAAACGAAACTCTAATTGTAAAACTTAATGGTGTTTGTTTGTGAGCTGGTTTTTTGTTGACTGCAGGCTGTCTTTTCTGCAGTCTGGCTTTTTTGGCTTGTTTAAGCTGTTTGGCTTTTGGTTGTATTGGGTTCCGGATCCCATCAAAATCTGTTTTTCCCCAATTTCAAAAACATTGCATCAAACTCACTTGATACAGTGTACATCCAATGGACAAGACTGAATGCAAATCTCAGGTGAATCTGACATTTAATAAATACCTATCATAGCACTAGTCAGATGTCGGATGTACCAAATCCAAAAGATAGCAAATACAATTATGACACACACTTGAATGTATAGAGATATTCAGAAAAAAATATGGATCTCCCTGACAGGTATGACATTGAGAAAGCCATTTAAAGATTTTTTGTTTTTATATATGATTAAAAAAAAACTTATTTGGGTTCCTTGTAAAGTCTGCAAATCATGTAGATTGAAATTTTCTGCCCATTGTTCACAACAATTATGTGCAATTTATTAAATAATTTCAATTCCTACTCTAATTTCTAGGTTGTTTTAACTGGCCGTGACATGCATTGAGGAAGCTTAAAAAGAAAATAATCATTAAAAATTAACATAATCATTATTTTAAAGATTTCGTGTTTTTTAATAATGATTAAATATAAACGCAATTGGGTTCTCCTTATAAAGCCTCCACATATCACGTAGATTGAAATTTTCAGCCCATTGCTTGCAACAATCATGTGCAATTTTTAAATAATTTCAATTCCTACATCAATTTCTCTTCTTGTTTTAACTGGCTGTAACATGCATAGAAGAAGCTTACAATCACCTTGAAGATGCAATTTTCAGCCCTTCTAATCCACCTCATTACCAAGCAACCTTTTGTTTATGATTCATCCAATTACATATTTTTTCATTTACTGAAGTTTCTGTTCATTGGCAAAGGATCCTACTGAAATTTCTATGGCAGATTGTAATGTGACATCGGTGTCAGTTGAAATTAGACAAATACAAGGCCCCACTAATTATGTTTTCTGTTGTTTCACAATACATACAGTAATTAAGCAAAAAATTGCAATGGGACAATACTCCTTGTTAGAACAAATATGAAATATCCTTTGACAGCTTTGGTTACAGTTTGTGCAGAATTAAAAATATGACAAAATCTCAAAATCCATATGCCTGCCAGGATTTATAACACAAAGCTGCATTGCAGGCAATAACCTTGATGCATTCAAACTTCCATCTGTGTTGTTCCTCTTGTAGTTTGTCAACTGCTTAGATGAAATTCTGATAAGAGGTTCTCTTTTGATAAGAAATACGATTTCATAATGGATAGTTGTGATTTGCCTTGCATATGCACCTGCATGCAATTCATGAAAGTCCATCCACAGGTGAGCACAAAAGCATAAACGTAAGGAAGAAGATTTTTAAAATTCTCTCATAATGTCTAGGCCCTGAATACATAGGTTTGCTTATAAACAACATTTTCAATTTAAAAAACAGGGAAGCAAATATTTGTCATGCATAATATCATGTACCAAATCATCAGCCCCTGGACAATGTTCTTAACAGTCAACATACTCGAGCACATGTGCTCCACATCTTATTATTTCAGAAATAATATGCACTAAACTATACATTCCAGTTCTAGGTTTTCAATTTTGGATTGGACTTGCACTGTGATGTCAAACGACAGCAAACTCTTGCCGCAGACTTCGTTCTGCTTGGCTGATGAATTTCTGTCAATATTACAAAACTTCATCCGTTGGACATTATGAAATAGTAAATAAGAACCAACCCTTCCTTTTGGTTCTGATCTAATAAGTTCCTTTGTAGGAGACCACCATATGTACCATTGTTGACTTGGGTACCCATATCTCTATTGAGCAAGTCATGATAATACCTCAGAAACATTTCTGCTTCTAAATCGAAACCATAGCTCTGTAATTTGAAACAAAATGGCTCGTTATGGAAAAATAGAATTTCTTGAAGGGCACTGTACATGGAACTTTCTTTGAGTTGATCACTCAGTGTTAACCACATGCAAGAGAATTAATAATATAGGATGCCTTTGCAACCTTAAAATATTAACAAACTAAGCTCAGGAGCGACATTATTACCGCTCACAAAACTGAACAAACTTAATATGAGCAATGTCCAAGATGCTATAATGCCAATAATTACCTTAAAACTGGACATGTCACGGGCCCTGATATGGCATGCTTTATACTGGTAACTTAAAAAGTAAATACCACCTTCAGTGACTTGGCAAAATATCTTTAGATTGGAAGTTACCTCAAGCACCACTTGGAGGCCAATGCATCCAAGTAATTACAAAAGCTTGTATTAGGCATGTTCGTGTCATCACCTGTTAGACCACTGAAATTCTATTTCAAGAGTTCGAGATGTACCATCACGGTTAGCATCAGGAACAAGTTTATACTGCCCACTGATTGTTCCAAGCATCACAACTTTATCTATCTGAATAGTTACTTTTCCCAAAGAACCCTGACAATATAAAATATTGCACTGAGAATCTAACTAGCTACAAATGCTTTTAGCTTATCTTTAATGAAATAACGTTGACACAAATTTTAGTATAATACAATACACAACTTACTTTTCCAAAGGTGTTCTTGGTCTTACAAGATATTTGCAGTTTCTGACCCTTGGGAGGCATATCAAAGGCCCACGCAAAACTCTGCTTCCATTCTGGAGAAACGCTGCGACTTACAACCTGTGCATTTTCACCAACCAAATAACCCAATGTTTAATATTATGGAATCACAAAATTGTCTCTCTAAAATCACATTATCCAAAGCATGTGGTATTCGCATTCATCAAAAGCAGAGGATTGGCAAATAGCACTAATCATATACACATTCCCACCTTAAAACCAAATAAAAGTATGGACATCTTAATAGTCAGATCTAAAAAGGCAGAAAGTAGTGAATGATATAAAAAAATTGAAAAGTTCCTACAACTCACCTTGGTTTGCCGTGGAGGACCATTACCAAGTGTCAATTTACAGAATGCATTGGTGCTTCCTATAGACTGCTTCAAGTTATATCCACGTTTAATGGTAACTGTCAAGCTTCCTGGTAAACATTGTAACAAGCTGTCTGCTTTCTCCTGAAAATGAGGTGGACTCGACCGAATTAATAGTTGTAATACAGGAATGGCCTCTGCTGCAACCATTGCTTGTGCTCTGCCAGATTCAGCAGGAATAGATAGCCATGAATCCTTTAGTAGGCATAATGCATCAAGAGCTGCCTCCTGAGCTGGTTCTGTTCCAGCCTTAAGTGCACCAACCAGATGTGGGATACAAAGAGTGGCTGCTTCACTTCCCCGAAGCCTTGAAAAGTTACTGAAAAGGGTGTAGATAGCCTTAACAATTTCTTCATTGATGGTTGCGGTGGCCCAAAACTCTTTCTCTAAAGCACCTGCAACAGAAAAACATGATCAACTTTGTTTTATTTGATGCTTAATTGCAAAAGAGTCTACTACTTAATTACCAAAAATAAATGCTGCTTAAAAGATACCAAATGTGCTTCAAGAGTCTTGAATACTACTAAAAACTATGCCAACAAAGATTGTGGCTCAGAGCTTGCAAATTTTCATTAACAGCGATCAATAATTTTGTGCAATCAATCAGCAAAGAAATCCAGGGTTTCAAATAGAATTTGAAATGATTCAAAAGGGATCTAACTATCTTAACAAGATTTTGACTTTGCCCTCTTGTATAAACAATGGAACATTCAAAACAGGACAAAAGAAGAGTGAGGTAACTGTAAGGAGATGACTCCATCCTATAAACTTATGGATTTCAAGCCAACCTGAAGAAATATACTTGTACATTTATAGCTGATTGAAAATTAAAAAGTGAGAGTCGGTTTAAATTGTTCAGCAAATAACCTTTTGACATGTCAATTGTACTACCTCCTTTATGCAATGCAGTGCTGTGAACCATGTAATTTTGAATTGAATTAATATTGGGACAGTGCATGTGTACTTAAAGGTCCTTCTAAAAACAGAAAGGAAAGTCTGGACACAATCAAGGGTTACTACTCTGATTTTTCCTGCATTGAGGTCCCATAGAACATTTGAAGCAGGAAAACAGCAGTAATTCAGATCATGAACTTAAAATCCAAAGCACTAATTTTTTAAACGTGAGAGTAGCCCCATGAAAGTAGGCCTCAAAGCTTGTAGCAACTGCTCGTAATTGTTAGGCAACATATTTGCCAAATGTTGCCTCCACAGTCATTTTTTTTTGAGAACTTTGCAACTGGTCATATAGGATAGAGTTCTGAAAAACTGTAATGGAGAGCTGGAATTTTCTGTTCATCAGATCATCTTACTGTAAATTTCTCTTAAATGTTCTCAGCAGCATCAACTGAGAAAATTATGGCCATGGGTCCATGGCCTTATTACAAAGCCAAATGTTGCAGTACACATCAGCATATATGCTTTTCTCAGCTAACAAATTTGACTGCCACAGAAATATTCTAAACATGCCCGTTAAAATTTAAATCTTTGCTTAAGATTGAAATTGCAAACCACATAAAAGATAATGCATAAAATGAAAATAAGGCAAAGCAGCCATTCCCCTGCAAGAAGTGAACATGTGACAATCCATCAGTTAAAATAATTCTGAGTAAAAATTTGGTAGATGTTGCATATAACTGATCTTTTTTTGAATGGAGGGTTTTACATCAAAGTCATTACTGCACAAAAGTATTCATAAAGCAGAAGATTGCACAAAATTATAAGACTCTTGCATTGGTGTACATATTATAGTCCTACCAAGGAAACCTAAAACAGAGTGACATTAGTAGCAGCACAGAAATGCGAACCCAAGAAAGAAAACATTTAACAAACAGCAGGCAACCGCAAAGTAGAAGAAATACAATAAATCATTGAGAGAAATCATCAAATGAAAAAAGAAAATAGATAACTTTGCAAAAAACCATAACAGGCACATTTAAATGCTATGACATCAATGCAAGCCATGCAAATTAACAGCTCGTAAAATAAAGGAAATCGCCACTACACAATAGCAATAACCAGTAATGTTAAAAATTTAGAATCACGAAAAGATTAAGAAACACATAATACCAAGTAGTGGCATCTTCTAACATTCTTGCATTTACTGCACACACATTACCTGTCAAGGCCCTTACAAGCTCACTGGACACATATTCTTGAAGGGTATGATTGGAAAACAGAAACTTGATGAGCAATGCTGCTTGTCCAGCCATCTCAGAATTGTTTGAGCTAAGAAGCTCTTGCACAACCAGAATACCCCCTGCTTCTGCAACAGCACGCCTATTTGTCCTACTGTGCATAACTAAATTCTGCAATGCACATATTGCCACCATTGTCATTTCTTCATTTGGTTGATCCTCAAGCAGGCTAACTAATGCACGGCAAGCTGACACCGCATCAGTAGTTCTGGCAAGGCTATCACTCTGGAAAATATCACCTAAAGCAAGTGTGGCCAATAACCTGGCAGACTGGGCTTGGGTCTGTGGATCAAGCAGATACTGTGACAGAGGAGCAATAGCATATTTGGATACTTTCATGTCTCGTACTTTACTATTGTTGAACAATGCTTCCAGTAGCCTGGCTGCTGATTCTTCACTCTGATGAGCCCTTAAAAGTTCCAAAAGAGCTTCCACTGCACCACACTCTGCCATCAGCTCAGCACTCGATGCATCATCTCTTTCTAGAACAATCAGTGCACTAAGAGATACTACAACAATCTGCTCACTACTTGATCGTAGCAGTTTCACAAGAACTGCAAGGGGTACTTTTAAATAGTATTGGGAACTAAAGCGCAAGACATTTGAAAGTACCAAGGCAGCTGATTCCCACAATGCACGGGATGGTTGTGGATCAGCTTGCAAAAGAACCTTTGAGAGCTCAATAATGCCACCAGCATCTGCAATGGCATTTGGCCAACTCGCAGAAGCACTCTCAAGTGCCTTTATTGCTTTCTCCTGTAAGTTTGAAATTCCAAGCCCTGCTAGCTGTACAAGTGGCACTACAGCTTGCTGTGTTGTAATATCTCGCTGAAAATACTCTTGAGCAACAAGATGTGAAAGTAATTCAGCCCCAAGTTGCTGGACAGAATGGGAAGGTGATTCAAGAAATACAAGTAATGGCTCAATAGCCAAGCTAGGGGCGAGTCGCAGATTAGCAAGAGATTGGGGCTTCTCCAAGATATTTACAAGTGCTTGCAATGCTCTATGCTGGCCCCATGTGCTTAACTCTGGGCGGTTCAAACATTGAAACAAAGGCTCTACCACTCTTGCACCAGCTGCACTCTTTGCAATGCTGCTATTGTTTGTCAAGATGCATATTAATTCTGCAATCAAAGAACATAGAGAATCTGGTGCATCAGGGAGAATTTCAAGAACATTATCAATCACCCCAGCTTTGACCATGTCAATCTTGCATGGGGGACGGTCCTTTCCCAGCTTTACAAGAGCACTTATTGCAGCCTCAAGCAATGGATAATTTGTTCCACCGACCAGTCCTACAAGAGGATTCACAGTACCATATGCTGCAACAACCTCTGCCTGTTGCTCATCATCCAACAGATTATTGAGGGCACGGGCACTAGCTTCCTGAATTGGATTAGAATCTATTGTAAGAAGTTCTACAAGGGGCTGAATACAACTGGAAGCTGCAGATGTTGCCCGTACTCTGGAGTTTGCAAATAAAATACTGCAGAGCAATGCAGCATCTTCCTTTAGCTCTAAGGAACAAGGTGATGCCAAAATTCTGTATAAACTTTCTATAGGATTGACTTCAGCATCAGCAATAACTAAAGCCTTTGAAGGACTTTGATATGAAAGCTTGATAAGTGCACCAATTGCAGCTTGTTGCTCTTTCTCAGATCCCACAGTAAGCATTTCAACTAATGGTTTTATTGCTTGCCTTGCCACATCAGCATTTTTCATGTTCTCTGACTCAAAAAGACCTTGCAGAGCCCTAGCTGCATTGTATCTGGCTCCCCTTGAACCCAACTGTAGAACTGCTATAAGCTGAGTGACAGTGCCTATTGCAGAATCATAGTGCCGGAGATCAGGACTGCTAAATAGGATTCTTACCAAATTTGATGCAGCCTCTTCTATTACATCCTGAGGACCTAAAGATAGATATTTTGCTAAGGCATCTAAAGCTCCTGCCTCGGCCATGGTCACTTTGTTTGCATTATTGGCTTGTGCAATCTCAGTCAACAGTGCTAGAGCAAGTGCAGATGCACCAGGTCGATCTGGCATTGGCTTAAGCAGCTCAACTAAAGAAGGTATAGATTTACGAGCAGTGGCACCCACCCTAATGTCATCCACTCTAAAAAGTCGTTCAAGAACAACCTGAACAGGATTGTGCACAAGAGAAAATTCTTCGGATAATGCATCAAGTGTTGATATGTTCAATTCTACACAGCCAAGCAGTGATATCAGACCTCCTGCTGCTCCTGAATTTGCAACTGCAAGAAGTGTTCCCCTGCTACCATTGCAGACAAGGCTAGCCAATGCTTGGGCAGCAAAATACCTATCAATTGCTTCATCAGACCTCAGTAAATTGGCAAGAGATGGTATTGCACGCATGGAAGCACCAGCTCGAATAACATCTCTATGTTGGAACAGAATAGCTAACAGCAATGTGCTAACCCATGTACCTCCACCATCCTCCAGCTCCATCTGAAACTGACAAGAAATTTCGCTTAATTCTAAATCATAGGTCATAACAATCTTTTCCATTAACAAATTTTCTAGTATATAGAAAATTTAAGTTGTAATAGTACGTGATTGACAATAACCTGGAAAAACACTTACAATAAAGATTCAGATTAAAGACAGATGTATACAAAAACCTAAGCTTGATTTCAGCATATAATCCAGGAAACAACAAACTAAAAAGCAAAAAGCAAATAGAACAATGCAAAATGCATGTCAACTTACCACAGAAGAGAAAAGAACATATGGAGAACAATAGTATAAGGACAACCTCAACTAAAGATTTAAAAACACACACAAAACATATGTAGTAGGAGTGCAAAACATGCAGTAAGAAACAACCAGCATGACAAACAGGCTGCAGTAAATCACTAATAAATATAAATAAGTTTGGTAGAAGCATAATTCATACTTGTAATGCATTTGGAGAAAAGTTTGTGAGCTTTTCAGTTAATACTTCAATTGCACCTGCTTCCATAATGGCAACTTTAGATTCATCATCATAAGCAGAAATTATTGATAGCAACCATAGGGCAACTGTTCCTCCCAAAATGGATGCTCGATCATCCATTGAGAATGTGTCTCCTCCAAAATGCCTTCCTTGACCTTCATACACATTGTTAACTTTATTAATCCTTACATCATTAATTTCTGTTGCCTGTTTCAGCATATGCACAAGAGAGCAAATAAGTTGAATAAAGAATCCAGATTCATTTAGGGCAGCTAATGTTCTCTGCCTGTGTTCTTTGGCAGCACAAATAAGAAGAGCAGTGCCTCCAACTTTCACTTCTAAGTTATCAGAATGTATGACTCGACCTGCCAAGGCATAAATACATCTAAATGTTCCTGCCAATAAATCCCCAAGAACTACAGGCTGGTCTCTACATAATCTTGAGAGAACTTCAATTGCCTTTTCTTGAACTGTGGGAAGTCCAATGGCCAAGCATTTCACCAATGGCTCCAAGCTGTGAGGTAGTTTGGCAAGTATTTCCCATAGAGGAATGCTAGAAGTTCCACCGTGTTTTGCTCTAGCCATTATGGCAAGTGCTTCTAGAGCATCTGATGACATTACATCCTCCAAATCTGCAGAAGCTAAAAAGTCTATTAACGAGATAACAGTGCCACAATGGTGAATAGTCTCCACAAGCACATCATCAACTGGCAGGTGAGTCAGTAATCGGGCAAGTGCACCTGCTGCATGTTCCTGTCCCACTTTTGTACCATCCTTCAGGACTCTCGTCAGTGATGGAATGACATCCTCTACTATAGCTCGTCCAGTAAACCTGACATCTAAGAAAAGATTAGCCAATGCATTTATTGCCATTTCTGCAGCAGAAATGCTTGGAGACTTTGCAAGCTGAATCAATGGTGTAACCGCACTTCCAGCAACATTAGCCATATGCTTGTTACTATTAATGGAAGAGAAAAGTGCTGCAAGTGCTCGAGCTGACTGCATGGCAATGCATTCAGTTCCCATACTTAATAACCTGATTAAAGGATCAATAATCTCTAAACTGCCAACATTTTCACAGAGATCTTTTCTCACAGCAAAAATATCAGCAAGAACAGATGCAGAAGCCTCTATAGTTTGTTCATTTAAAGAACTAAGTGACTGAACTAGTGATTGGAGACCTTTGTTTGCAGCACATCCTTTCTGCACAAGTTCTTCATGAGATGCCACTGAAAGTAAGCAACCCAAAGTAGTTACCACATGGACTTTTGACTTTGGCTGAGTTCCCAAAAGTAAAGCCACCAACTGGTTGACAGTGGTAGCATTTGCATCCCTAATAAGATGCTTGAGTGTATTTGCAGCGATTTCCTGTCCTTTGGAACTAGCACTTCTCAACAGCCACAGGAGGGCTGGAACAGCATCTGCACTTTCAACACAAGCACGAATTTCTTCACTGTGAGCACATAAATTTCCCAAAATAATTGCAGCATCCTCTTTTGCTTTTCTGGAGCCAGTTTCAAGCAGCTGGACAAGTGGAGGTATTCCACCTGCTGCCGTAATTGCCCACTTGCTTTCATCAACTACTACAGTTAATATAGAAAGCAAAGCCACAGAATGTTCTTGTTGTTGCTCACTAGATAAGCCAAGGAAAGAAATCAAGATTTGAATTCCCTCTCGTCCCCTAAGTGAATGCCAAAGATCTGAATCAGGAGAACATAGGCTTCTTAATAAGTGTATAAGATCATCTTGCATTTCGGACCCCGCCATGGTTACCAATCCAACCAGCAATTTCTTTGCTTCTGCATTAATCAAACCAACAGAGAGATGAGCATTTCCATAGAGGCTAGCTAAAGCTTCAATTGCACGCTCCTGCACCAACTGAGATATGCGTGGTCTGAGTTGTTTAACTAATAGTCTCTCTATTTTCACTGTATCAAGTGACCCTGCAGCATCTGACTTCTCATTAAACACCATCAATGCATAGGCCAGGGCACCAAGAATGTCAGCCACTTGACTGTCAGACCGAAATGTCTCAATATTTTCTCCAAGGCTAAGCACAATAGCAGACATTCCACCTGAAATGTTAGCTAATGCACCCATAGCATTCTCTTGCAGGACTTGAGCAGACTGCCCTTGCATAAACTCTTTTGAAGGAGCAACAATTGCACTGATCAAAATGGGAACACTACCTGCATCTACCATAGCTTTCTTTGCACTCTTAAGTTTGGATGAAAGAGCTTGTAATGCACCGGCTGCTTCCGCACGGGCCGAGATTGCATTTTCAGGACCTACAAGCTTCAGAAGATGCTGAATAGCACCAGAATTAAGAACTTTGGTACAACTAGTTTCAGAAGCCAACATCAGACTAGCCAAGAGAGAGGATGCATTTGACTGAGTAACTGCACTATCAGAAGAGATAAGCCTTACAAGAATATCCACTCCACCAGCCTCAAGAGTTGCTTGCAAGAAGCTTTCTGTATTATTGCACAAATTTCTTACTGCTCCAGTAAGATGGTCATTGACTACTTTTTCCTGCTTCTCCCTGGGGTGAAGCTGCTCCCACAGACTAGGAATAACACCCTCGGTCATAAATATCTTCATCCCAATATGCTCTGCTGCCACACCACCATGTGATACTGCATAGATTGCCTTTGCTGCTGCTTTCTTAGCTTCTGCAGATCCGGACCTTAGCAGTCCAAGTAAAGGAGGTATGCATCCTCCCAGCAACACTTTCACTCTTAACTCTTCCTCATCACACAGAATCCCAAGGGTTAAAGCTGCATTGACCTTTGCAACTGTAGTTCCAGACCTGAGAAGTGTAACAAGCAAAGGTATTGCTTGTGAATGAGAACCTATTGCATTTTTGGCATCCTTTCCAGACTTAGCAAGATCCAACAGTCCTTTTGTTGCCAGCTCTTTTTCGATTGATGTAGATGTGTGTGCCTGGAAATGCTCAATAAATTGAGCAATAGATGCCCATATACCATCTGGATCTTCCATCCCTTCTACTCCATTCGAATCTCTGGAAAACAATTTTATAAAATCAAAGATATAGAAAAACAAAAGTGAAACCTGAAATGTTAAATTTAATGTCTTTTGGGTATTCATTTATCTCAAACTGATCAAATAGTTTCCAGTAATAGCAGTATTTCCTATCAAAAATTTTCCCATGATAAAAGAATCACAAACGATATGTTTCAAATCACACAAGGTCTCTGGAATTGCATCATTATGGCCAGTGTGTGAACATTTTCCTATTACAAGCACAGAATCAATCACATCCAGCAGACTTGTCCAAAGATGCATAACTAATAGATAGTTGCAAAGAAAGACCTAGGTACAATATCCAAGGAATTGATGCGGGATTCTGACTATAGATGCCAAAAATAACTGTTTTTTAAAAGAAAACTTCACATTATTTAATCTCCAGAAGAGAAAAGTTCATGATAAAGTTAGAGAAGAGACACAATAGGATGCCAATAAAAGTAATTCAATAATATTCATTCTCGAGGAGATACAATTCTCAGTAAGGTCAAATACAATCAAAAACTAGGGTTACACATAAGTCTAAAGTTCCTAAAATGAGAGATACTTGACAAAGCCACACATCTTGCCCAAGAGATTGAATTCTCCCATTAAAAAATTTGAACAGAGTGTTTCATGTAACTCCAGTTGTTTACCACTTCTTTGGACAAGCTCAACTACAATTTGCTATAGAACTCTAAATTTAACTGGGGCAAGTAAAGGTCATCAAGAAAGAAATGTTAGGAATATACTTATTTATTATGCATCAAATGGATAGTAAGCAAAAGGATATTAAAGAGCTATTATTTATAGCAGAAACACTTATCAGCACTTTTATTTGCATAAGGGCCAATACTGATGCTACAGAATATAAGAAATATAAACTCAGGTTCCATGAGATCTTATAACAAAGATTTCAGAGTTACCTTGTCCTAGAATGTAGTGGTGAACGTGTTGCTTGTGCTTCAAACTCTGGAGATTTCAGAGCTCTCATTGATTAACGAGACCTTTCCTGTTTCCCAGACAATATCTGGTCAAAGTGCATAAATAAAGAATTAGTAATATAAAAAGGATTCCAAATTCTCACCCATTTACTGTAAAGCTTGACCAGAATTGAAAATTAATAAGTGAAACATGCAGGATATAGAGCATTTGTATTGAATTGGTTGTTGTAAACTATAAATTTAAAGGATAAATTATAAAATACAGAGTAGAATTAATAATCTGAAGGTCCAGAAGACTGTCTGCATCAAAAGAAAGAGTTCATTGGCACAAAAGATTTAAATGTTCTTATAGAGAAAAGACAAGATAGGCACAAGTATTTTCAACAAGGATGGGCAGGATTGACAAACCTAGGTACTTAAATGGCCCTGAGATAATATTACTGAAAAATTCAAGTGTCAAAGGCCAATTCCAACTGTTCAGAAGACATTATTTTCATAATACTGGTTGTAAATTTGTGATTCACAGTCTACAACATTGTTATGGGACCAAACCCACCGTTGGAGTGCATGCTGAAGGAAACTGAGTTGTTAGTACCAAAGCACAAACACAATATAAGGCAAGGACTTCAAAAAATAAACCAAATGTTTAACGGGAGCCAATTTCTGACAAAAAGTTGTGTTTTGTTCTCACCTTAGTCCTCATGCAGAAACATAGATCTCATAAATAACATGACAATACCATCAGAATCAACTACGGCCCACCTTTCCAAGGCTAAAACTTAGCTTCTTATTAGATTTTTCTAACGTCAAAGAAAGAAAAAACTATACTAACATCCACAAATGATCAAGAGAAGATCAATGGAACCGAAAAGTACATTTAGTAGCAACAGACAAGTATACTAGGGTAAGAAGACCTTAAATTATGAACATAAAATGCTAAGATATTAAGAACTAGAAATAGTTCGCTTGAGGTAGAAAGGGGTGGTTGCTAAATATCATGTTCTTCAAGCACTACTTTATACACACAAGTTCGATTGCAAATTTTAGCTTTGCTATTTTCAATGTTGTGTTCCATTGGAAATTTTTTATTTTTTATTTTTATCTCAAATTGTTTTATTGCTTGGATGCCCCCAATTACAGCCCTCACCCTACACATCTTGTTGTCACAGATATATGAGGCCAGCAACGGACAAATGAAAAGCAGAAATGGCAAACCATTTTATATGTAAAAACTTCTCATAAACAACCTCTACAATCATGTACTCAAAAACAATGGAAAACTGTTTCTTATAACAATCTCTCCAATTATACTCAGCAAAAATGGCAAACTGAAAGGCCTTCATTGAATCCTTACTGTTGGAAGAGCAAGCAGATTTATTGTTTATATCAATATGTGATGCTCCTCGGCCGGACAGTCTAGTTTCTCTTAAAAGAACATCATGGGTCATGGCCAATTATGCTAGCGCAGTTCATTTAAATATAAATCTGATATGTGCCCATAGAGGCTACTTTATAATGTTTTGCACCCATGGTGATAAACTTTGCTAAAACCTCCAGACCTTGCTTCTGATGGCTTTTTTGTTCCCTACTGTTTTATTGCTTAGATTCCCGCATACCGACATTGGGAGCATTTTCCCCGGCCACCCTGTTTCCCATGAATATAGATGTAAACCTTAAACAATCTACACGTACACGAAAACCACAATATTACTGTGTTCTTCCCTGCTCTTTTGTATTTTGGTCGCTGTGCTTCACTGCATAACTCTCCGCTTTTATGGTTTACTGTTTAGAAACCCAAATTAGAACCCTCCCCGTTCTTCTGAAATCTAGTACCAGTGTGCAGGGAAACTACAAAAATCTCAAAATCATTGCAGATTCCTTGTGCTGGTGCTGTTCTCTTATTTTGTATGTCTGTAGGCCTTAGGTTCAAGTCACACACCATACCACAAGTTAGGCTTCTCTAACAAATGCTACAGAAAGTAAGCAATGGCTCTAAAGGAGTTGGGAAAGCAATACGAGAAGCTCTGCCATCAGAGCAAACAAATCCTTTTCTAAAATATTTTCTTCTTTTCTCTGCAAGTACCTGTCAAACATCTTAAACTACTTATTTCTTTTTCCTGTTTTTCAGTTTTTAGTTTTTCTACTGATCCAAGACTCTTACAATACTGCCGTCTACTTAACTCTACTCTACTTCTTCTTTAACGTGCTTTTCATTTGCCTAGGGGTTTGAGCATTAAATTCGAGCTGGAAGCCCCGGTCTAGAAAAACAGAATCACAAAAACTGCTTCGTTACTAAAACTTATCCATTCCCGCCCTCGATCTCACAATAAACCGAGTGTTAAACAAGTATTTAAGGCGGACAGTTATGTTTACTCCGAATCTTTCTGCAACACACAAACTTCTTTTCCTCAGGGAAAATGACTATTCAGATTTACATTAAAACAAATTACATAATCTCGCAAACAAAACAACTACTTGCAAATTTCTCGCGAAAGAAAGTCTTATCTCGCCACAAAAGACGTACGGAAACCAAAAAATAAAGAAATCTAAAGAGGAAAAAAGAAAACACAGCATACCTTTGAATTTGTCAGCGACTGCAAACGACGCAGAGGTGATGCACCGGCCATGACCAAAAGCAGCAGCAGAAGCTGCTCATTATCTTTATTATTGCCGCCCTCCGCAGTTGAGGGGAGTCGAACTTTAGCCCGATTGGTTAACAGTGCACGTAAACGGCTATTCTTGGCTCCCGGTCTTTATGCTTACTCCAGAGATGTTAAAGAGATAAAAGAGAGCACATTCACACAGCAGCAGCCATCACAGAGTTTAAAAAACTCTTAAAGAAATATAAATTATAATTTTGCTTATATTATTATTACATATAGTTATTCGGTTGTTCCGAGTATTTAATAGCCGGGAGAAGAGGAAAGGAACAAGAGAGCATGCAGGTCTCACCACTCTCAGTTAGTTAGCACAACAACTAATCGGTAAATGCCGTTGACACAGCGGTCACATGGGAGTTGCAGACTCATTAATACTTTTTTAACCACTGTGAGCCCCTGCGTGACAGGCGTGAGGTCACATAAGGACAGAATAACTCTCTTATTGAAGGGGTGGTCCTATGATTTCCCTTTGTGTTTAGGATGGTCCTACAAAGAGGGTACATGTGGTTTTCTATTTGTTTTTAAGCTGGTCCTAAAAAGTGGGTAATGCAATTTAGTTATGCAATTTTAGGATGGTTACGAGGGTACATATGATTTAATCAATATAAATGGTCGCGTAAAGTGTAAAGAGGTATATGAATGAGATTTTTTTTTGTATTTAAGATGGTTTTACGAAGAGGGTACATACAAGTTATTATGTATTTAGGATGGTCTTACATACAATTTATTCTTTGTAATTAGATGTCTAGTGTATCATAAAATTTGTGGTTGGTATGGTTTTAGTGTCCTTTAGAGAAGATTATGGCTCTCTACAAGATCTTATTCATTATGGAGATCAAAGATGTGTCTCTCTACTATAGAGAGACGATTCAACATGGCATCTGCAATCTTAAGAGTTGTCAACACTACTTTTATTCTCAATGTTCGCATTGAGATTATTTTCTTCAATTTCAAATCTATCGTAAAATTTCTTGAGAGAAAAGTATGGCTTTCTACAAGATTTGAAGACCAAGGATGTGTAGCCCCTATGCAACAGACGTGCAGTCACATTAGGACATAATAACTCTCTTATTTAAGGAGTGGTCCTATGATTTCCCTTTGTATTTAGGGTGGTCCTACAAAGAGGGTACATGTGATTTGTTCTTTGTTTTTGGGTTGGTCCTACAAAGTGGGTAATGCAATTTAGTTAGGTGCAATTTTCTTAGTATCTAGGATGGTTATGAGGGTAAGATGATTTAATCAATATAAATGGTGTGCAAAGGTATATGATGGCATTTATTCTTTGTATTTTGGATGGTTTTAAGAAGAGGGTACATACAATTTATTATGTAAGGATGGTCTTACATACAATTTATTCTTTGTATTTAGATGTCTAGTATATCATAAAATTTGTGGTAGGTTTTATGTCTTTTGAGAGAAAATTATGGCTCTTTACAAGATCTTATTCATTATGAGGATTATAGATGTGTTTCTCTATTTATAGAGAGATGACTCAACATGGCATGTGCAATCTTAAAGAGTTGTCAACATTACTTTTAGTCCAATATTCACATCCAAATTCTTTTTTTCAATTTCAAAGATCAAATCTATTGTAAGATTTAGTTTCTCTTCGTAGAAAATTATGACTTTCTACAAGATTTGAAAACCAAAGATGTGTATCTATCTATTTATAGAGAACTCACCTCATAGAAAATTTGTATTATTAAGAATCATCAACACAACTCTTTGTCTTAATATTCATCTAGAGATTATTTTCTTCAACCTAAATTTTAGAAACAATTCAACATAAAGTATATATTCTTAAAAAGTCATTTCATCTTTATCTTAATATTCACCCAAAAAATATCTCCAACCTTAACTTTTAAAACACAAACTCTTATAATTTATTTATTTTTTAGATTCACAAACTTTTTATATAAAATATATTTTTATTACAATATAAATATATAGATTTCCATTGTCGTGGGTACTTGCGTAGCGCTTCCTTCGTGTGTACGTGGTACTCAGGAAAGTTGACTCAAATATTATTAGATGATCATATTTAGTATTAACGTTGATTATTATTTCTTCTCCAAGTCGTGCATTTAAAAAAAGTCCCATTCTATTAATCAAAACAGGCAAAAATCCCTCTTATTATTTGCGAATGGATTTATTAGTGCGATTTATGAGTTTAGTACTTTAAGATTTTTTTTATTATTAAAGTTTTGATTTGGTAATTTGATGGTTGTTTTTATTGGAATCATATTCTTATTTTGTTGTGATTATCTCTATTTTTAGATTATTTCTTTTTTCAATCTTATCCATTTAACTTGAAAACATTAGGTATTTTATATCTCTTTTATTTTTTTAATCTGATTATATATTTTTAATTTAATTTTAATATATAATTTTTCATAAAATTTTGATTAGAAAAAATCTGATTTTATTATTGAATTGGTAATTTTATTTTATTTTTTTTGGGGTGGTTTTTGTTGTGTTGTTATTGTTTCCATTTTTTTTAGATTGTATTTATTTTGTTTTTAATATTATGACCCGATTTCTTCTCATAATTTAATTTTAGTATATATTTTTTTCATAAAATTTTGATTATAAAAAAATTGATTTTATCTTTGAATTAGTAATTTTGATCTTTTTTGTGGGATTGTGTTTTATTGTATTGTCATTTTTCTCTTATTTCCAGATTTATTAAAAAATATTTTGATTTTTTAGATACAATATTATAAGCCTTTTGGTGTGTTTTTTTTCAAAATATGATTATATACTTTTAATTTAATTTTAACATATAATTTTTCATAAAAATTTTATTAGAAAAAATCTGATTTTATTATTGAATTGGTAATTTGATAACCTTTTTTTTTTGTGGGGTGGTGTTTTTGTTGTGTTGTCATTGTTTCCATTTTTTTTAGATTGCGTTTATTTATTTTTCAATATTATGACCTGATTTCCTCTCATAATTTAATTTTAGTATATATTTTTTTCATAAAATTTTGATTATTAAAAAATTTGATTTTATCTTTGAATTAGTAATTTTGACTTTTTTGTGGGGTTGTGTTTTATTGTGTTGTCATTTTTCCCTAATTTCCAAGTTTATTAAAAAATATTTTGATTTTTTCGATACAATATTATAAGCCTTTCGGTGTGTTTTTTTTCCAAAATCTAATTTTATACTTTTAATTTAATTTTAATATATAATTTTTCATAAAATTTTGATTAGATAAAATATGTTTTTATTATTGAATTGGTAATTTAATAACTTTTTTTGTGGGGTGGTGTTTTTGTGGTGTTGTCATTGTTTCCATTTTTTTTAGATTATTTGTTTATTTTGTTTTCAATACTATGATCCAAGTGATTTCTTCTCATAATTTAATTTTTTTAGTGTATAATTTTTTCATAAAATTTTGATTATAGAAAAAATTGATTTTATCTTTGAATTAGTAATTTTGACCTTTTTTGTGGGGTTGTGTTTTATTGTGTTGTCATTTTTCCCTTATTTCCAAGTTTATTAAAAAATATTTTTATTTTTTCATACAATATTAAGTCTTTTGGTGTGTTTTTTTTCAAAATCTGATTTTATACTTTTAATTTAATTTTAATATATAACTTTCATAAAATTTTGATTAGAAAAAATCTGATTTTATTATTGAATTGGTAATTTAATTTTTTTTTTGTGGGGTGGTTTTTGTTGTGTTGTCATTGTTTCCACTTTTTTTAGATTGTGTTTATTTTGTTTTCAATATTATGACCAGATATCTTCTCATAATTTAATTTTAGTATTTATTTTTTCATAAATTTTTTATTATAAAAGAAGTTGATTTTATCTTTAAATTAGTAATTTTGATTTTTTTATGGGGTTGTGTTTTATTGTGTTGCCTTTTTTCCCTTATTTCCAAGTTTATTAAAAAATATTATAAGCCTTTTGGTGTGTTTTTTTTCAAAATCTGATTTTATACTTTTAATTTAATTTTAATATATAATTTTCTTAAAAAAATTATTAGAAAAAATTTGATTTTATTATTGAATTGGTAATTTGATAACTCTTTTTTTTTTGTGGGGTGGTGTTTTTGTTGTGTTGTCATTGTTTCCATTTTTTTTTAGATTATGTGTTTATTTTGTTTTCAATATTATGATCCCACTCAGGGCTTAAATTTGACAGTCGACCTGGTCATTTATTTGAAGTTGCCTTACAAATATTAAAGGTTATCTATTTTAAGAAAAATATATGTAGATTGAAAAAACATATATAGGAATAATTACATAGAAATTTTGATTATAAAAAAAATTGATTTTATCTTTGAATTAGTAATTTTGACCTTTTTTTGTGGGGCTGTGTTTTATTGTGTTGTCATTTTCCCCTGTTTTCCAAGTTTATTAAAAAATATTTTGAATTTTTTCGATACAATATTATAAGCCTTTTGGTGTGTTTTTTTTCAAAATATGATTTTATACTTTTAATTTAATTTTAATATATAATTTTTCATAAAATTTTGATTGGAAAAAATCCGATTTTATTATTGAATTGGTAATTTGATAACTTTTTTTTGTGGGGTGGTGTTTTTGTTGTGTTGTCATTGTTTCCATTTTTTTTAGATTATGTGTTTATTTTATTTTCAATTTTATGACTCTAGTGATTTCTTCTCATAATTTAATTTTAGCATATAATTGTTTCATAAAATTTTGATTATAAATAAAAATATTTTATCTTTGAATTAGTAATTTTGACCTTTTTTGTGGGGTTGTGCTTTGTTGTGTTGTCATTTTTCCCTTATTTCCAGGTTTATTAAAAAATATTTTTATTTTTTCGATACAATATTATAACTCTTTTGGTGTGTTTTTTCCCAATATAATTTTAGTATATAATTTTTTCATAAAATTTTGATTATAAAAAAATATATATTTTATCTTTGAATTAGTAATTTTGACCTTTTTTGTGGGGTTGTGTTTTGTTGTGTTGTCATTTTTTCCTTTTTCCAGGTTTATTAAAAAAAAAAATTGTTTTTTCGATACAATATTATAAGTCTTTTGGTGTGTTTTTTTCCCAATATTAGATGGAATAAGATCTTTATATTTTAAATATTTTCAATAAAACTTAAATATTATTTTAATATATTTTAATATTATTTTTGGGAAGATAATATGAAAGCAAAAGAAATGGTTACAATTTAAAATAGCATTCAATTAGGGTTAGGATTAGAGTTTTGATTAGAGAAAAAATGATCATGAAAATAGACGCCTCAACAAAGATAACTATGGATGTATTTTTTATATATTAATATCTAATATATGTATGCTAGTTTAAAATTTCAATTGCCAAAATTTGTATTTTAATAATTTAACATGTATTTTATTTTATTTTTGAAATTATTTTTTTAACTTTAAAACATAATCATATAACTCTTTTTTTTAGTATAACAATATATTTTAAAATAATTGTAATATATATTTTATTCAATTTAACGTTTAATCTTAATATACGTTTACAACACTACGTGTATTCATGTTTTACCAAAATAAATAAATAAATATTTACATTGGCCTAGTTAAGTTAGATCATGAGCAGATTATTTACTAGGAGATTCATGAGTGATACTAGTCATCGATTATAAATGTCACTTATTCTTTCATCATGTCATTTATTCTTTATATTTAAAGTGGTCCTGCAAAGGAATATCTAGTATGGAAAGTTTAAATGTTTTATATCAAAATTGATGTGAATTAGGCATCAATTGGATCATGAGCATCTTTGATCTCCAATTGATGTTTTCTCCTATATCTAAGCCTTTTGATGGTGATCATAAGTAAGGCTAAATTTAGTAAGATAGTATTTCCTCTTTCTCCCTAACTTATCTTTCCATGTTCTTTTTAGAAAGATAAAATCAAGGTTTTTGAAAGGGCTATGTAACCTTCAAATAAGTCTGAAAGATAGAATAGAAACACAAATTTGGAGCAAACATAAGACTAGGCCTTAAACCAACATAGGCTAAACAAAAATAGAGATACCAAAGTTAACCAATAATTAATACAAAGACAAGCCAAGATGCCCCTAACATATTAGAACATATTAGATAGCTAAAGAGGCTTTCAATAGCATCTCTATCCTCCTCAAGAGCTTGAATTATGTGAGCTATGAATTCCTCCTTAGTCTCCTCAATTTTTCCATATTGCTTCTTTTTTATCCTCTAGTCCTCTTACTTGGACCATCTTGCAAATATTTGTTCTTCCTCTTTCTTGTGTTGTCTAGATCTCCGCTAATGTTGATAGTAACCAAATATTTTTTTTACCTTCTTTTTTTGTGTTTCCCTTCACCTCCAGTAGCTCGTGTTCAATCTTTTCCACCTTGATCTCCAAATTAGTTGTGACCTTGAACTTAGTATTTTCTAAAAGGAGATCCTCCATAGACACCACCTCCTTTTTATCCTTTAACATTTTCAGTTACAATTCCTTTAATTATTTATTCATCCTCATATTTTAAATAACCACCCATTTCTTGATGCTTAATTGGGAGTGTAGAACTTTCTCTAAAGCCCCCACCTTATGAACAATTTCATTATCTAGATCCCTTAAATCAAGACTATTTGGTGAGGGGATAGTGCCACACC